>CAXAJV010000920.1:4591000-5222000 GCA_963969225.1 Xylocopa violacea
ATATAACGTTATAGCCTTATATAATGTAACCACCGAAAAGTAGGTGCCGACACGCCACGAATATTGTAAAATATTACATACCAGGTGTTAGGTTGCCTTAGGATAGGACATATAACGTTATAGACGTGCATAATGTTCCCACCGAGAAGTAGGGGCCGACACGCAAGGAATGTTGTAAAATATTACATCCGAGATGTTAGGTTGCCCTAGGATAGGACATATAACGTTATAGACGTATATAATATTACCACCGAAAAGTAGGTGCCGACACGCCACGAAAGTTGTAAAATATTACATACGAGGTGTTAGGTTGCCTTAGGTTAGGACATATAACGTTATAGACGTGCATAATGTTCCCACCGAGAAGTAGAGGCCTACACGCCACGAATGTTGTAAAACATTACATACGAGGTGTTAGGTTGCCTTAGGTTAGGGCACAAATCGTTATAGACGTACATAATGTTCCCACCGAGAAGTAGAGGCCGACACGCCACGAATGTTGTGAAATATTAAATCCGAGATGTTAGGTTTGCTTAGGTTAGGACATATAACGTTATATACGTACATAATGTTCCCACCGAGAAGTAGGGGCCTACACGCCACGAATGTTGTAAAATATTACATACGAGGTGTTAGGTTGCCTTAGGTTAGGGCACATATCGTTATAGACGTACATAATGTTCCCACCGAGAAGTAGGGGCCAACACGCAAGGAATGTTGTAAAATATTACATACGAGGTGTTAGGTTGCCTTAGGTTAGGGCACATATCGTTATAGACGTACATAATGTTCCCACCGAGAAGTAGAGGCAGACACGCCACGAATGTTGTGAAATATTACATCCGAGATGTTAGGTTGCCCTAGGATAGGACATATAACGTTATGAGCCGTATATAATGTTCCCACCGAAAAGTAGGTGCCGACGCGCAAGGAATGCTGTAAAATATTACATCCGAGATGTTAGGTTCCCTTAGGATAGGACATATAACGTTATATACGTACATAATGTTCCCACCAAGAAGTAGGGGCCGACACGCCACGAATGTTGTAGAATATAACGTCCGAGATGTTAGGTTGCCCTAGGATAGGATATATAACGTTATAGACGTATATAATGTTACCACCGCAAAGTAGGTGCCGACGCGCAAGGAATGCTGTAAAATATTACATCCGAGATGTTATTGTGCCTTAGGTTAGGACATATACCGTTATAGACGTACATAATGTTCCCACCAAGAAATAGGGGCCGACACGCAAGGAATGTTGTAAAATATTACATACGAGGTGTTAGGTTGCCTTAGGTTAGGGCACATAACGTTATAGACGTACATAATGTTCCCACCGAGAAGTAGAGGCCGACACGCCACGAATGTTGTGAAACATTACAACCGAGATGTTAGGTTTGCTTATGTTAGGACATATAACGTTATACACGTACATAATGTTCCCACCAAGAAGTAGGGGCCGACACGCAAGGAATGTTGTAAAATATTACATCCGAGATGTTAGGTTGCCCTAGGATAGAACATATAACGTTATAGACGCACATAATGTTCCCACCGAGAAGTAGGTGCCGACACGCAAGGAATGTTGGAAAATATTAAATCCGAGATGTTAGGTTGCCTTACGTTAGGATATATAACGTTATAGAAGTACATAATGCTCTCACCGAGAAGTAGAGGCCGACACGCCACGAATGATGTGAAATATTACATCCGAGATGTTAGGTTTGCTTAGGATAGGACATATAACGTTATATACGTACATAATGTTCCCACCAAGAAGTAGGGGCCGACACGCCACGAATGTTGTAGAATATAACGTCCGAGATGTTAGGTTGCCCTAGGATAGGATATATAACGTTATACACGTATATAATGTTCCCACCGAGAAGTAGGTGCCGACACGCAAGGAATGTTGGAAAATATTACATCCGAGATGTTAGGTTGCCTTACGTTAGGATATATAACGTTATAGACGTACATAATGTTCCCACCGAGAAGTAGAGGCCTACACGCCACGAATGTTGTAAAATATTACATACGAGGTGTTAGGTTGCCTTAGGTTAGGGCACATATCGTTATAGACGTACATAATGTTCCCACCGAGAAGTAGAGGCAGACACGCCACGAATGTTGTGAAATATTACATCCGAGATGTTAGGTTGCCCTAGGATAGGACATATAACGTTATGAGCCGTATATAATGTTCCCACCGAGAAGTAGGGGCCGACACGAAAGGAATGTTGTAAAATATTACATCCGAGATGTTAGGTTGCCCTAGGATAGAACATATAACGTTATAGCCGTATATAATGTTACAACCGAAAAGTAGGTGCCGACACGCCACGAATATTGTAAAATATTACATACGAGGTGTTAGGTTGCCTTAGGATAGGACATATAACGTTATAGACGTGCATAATGTTCCCACCGAGAAGTAGGGGCCGACACGCAAGGAATGTTGTAAAATATTACATCCGAGATGTTAGGTCGCCCTAGGATAGGACATATAACGTTATAGACGTATATAATGTTACCACCGAAAAGTAGGTGCCGACACGCCACGAATGTTGTAAAATATTACATACGAGGTGCTAGGTTGCCTTAGGTTAGGACATATAACGTTATAGACGTGCATAATGTTCCCACTGAGAAGTAGAGGCCTACACGCCACGAATGTTGTAAAATATTACATACGAGGTGTTAGGTTGCCTTAGGTTAGGGCACATATCGTTATAGACGTACATAATGTTCCCACCGAGAAGTAGAGGCCGACACGCCACGAATGTTGTGAAATATTACATCCGAGATGTTAGGTTTGCTTAGGTTAGGACATATAACGTTATATACGTACATAATGTTGCCACCGAGAAGTAGAGGCCGACACGCCACGAATGTTGTGAAATATTGCATCCGTGATGTTAGGTTTGCTTAGGTTAGGACATATAACGTTACATACGTACATAATGTTCCCACAAAGAAGTAGGGGCCAACACGCAAGGAATGTTGTAAAATATTACATCCGAGATGTTAGGTTGCCTTAGGTTAGGACATATAACGTTATAGACGTATATAATGTTACCACCGAAAAGTAGGTGCCGACGCGCAAGGAATGCTGTAAAATATTACATCCGAGATGTTAGGTTCCCTTAGGATTGGACATATAACGTTATATACGTACATAATGTTCCCACCAAGAAGTAGGGGCCGACACGCCACGAATGTTGTAGAATATAACGTCCGAGATGTTAGGTTGCCATAGGATAGGATATATAACGTTATAGACGTATATAATGTTACCACCGAAAAGTAGGCGCCGACGCGCAAGGAATGCTGTAAAATATTACATCCGAGATGTTATGTTGCCTTCGGTTAGGATATATAACGTTATAGAAGTATATAATGTTCCCACGGATAAGTTGGCCCCGACACGCAAGGAATGTTGTAAAATATTACATCCGAGATGTTAGGTTGCCCTAGGATAGAACATATAACGTTATAGACGCACATAATGTTCCCACCGAGAAGTAGGTGCCGACACGCAAGGAATGTTGGAAAATATTAAATCCGAGATGTTAGGTTGCCTTACGTTAGGATATATAACGTTATAGAAGTACATAATGCTCTCACCGAGAAGTAGAGGCCGACACGCCACGAATGATGTGAAATATTACATCCGACATGTTAGGTTTGCTTAGGATAGGACATATAACGTTATATACGTACATAATGTTCCCACCAAGAAGTAGGGGCCGACACGCCACGAATGTTGTAGAATATAACGTCCGAGATGTTAGGTTGCCCTAGGATAGGATATATAACGTTATACACGTATATAATGTTCCCACCGAGAAGTAGGTGCCGACACGCAAGGAATGTTGGAAAATATTACATCCGAGATGTTAGGTTGCCTTACGTTAGGATATATAACGTTATAGACGTACATATTGTTCCCACCGAGAAGTAGAGGCCTACACACCACGAATGTTGTAAAATATTACATACGAGGTGTTAGGTTGCCTTAGGTTAGGGCACATATCGTTATAGACGTACATAATGTTCCCACCGCGAAGTAGAGGCAGACACGCCACGAATGTTGTGAAATATTACATCCGAGATGTTAGGTTGCCCTAGGATAGGACATATAACGTTATGAGCCGTATATAATGTTCCCACCGAGAAGTAGGGGCCGACACGAAAGGAATGTTGTAAAATATTACATCCGAGATGTTAGGTTGCCCTAGGATAGAACATATAACGTTATAGCCGTATATAATGTTACCACCGAAAAGTAGGTGCCGACACGCCACGAATATTGTAAAATATTACATACGAGGTGTTAGGTTGCCTTAGGATAGGACACATAACGTTATAGACGTGCATAATGTTCCCACCGAGAAGTAGGGGCCGACACGCAAGGAATGTTGTAAAATATTACATCCGAGATGTTAGGTCGCCCTAGGATAGGACATATAACGTTATAGACGTATATAATGTTACCACCGAAAAGTAGGTGCCGACACGCCACGAATGTTGTAAAATATTACATACGAGGTGTTAGGTTGCCTTAGGTTAGGACATATAACGTTATAGACGTGCATAATGTTCCCACTGAGAAGTAGAGGCCTACACGCCACGAATGTTGTAAAATATTACATACGAGGTGTTAGGTTGCCTTAGGTTAGGGCAC
This sequence comes from Xylocopa violacea, assembly GCA_963969225.1. Lineage (NCBI taxonomy): Eukaryota > Metazoa > Arthropoda > Insecta > Hymenoptera > Apidae > Xylocopa > Xylocopa violacea. The sequence continues at coordinate 4,595,693 of CAXAJV010000920.1, forward strand.
ATATCGTTATAGACGTACATAATGTTGCCACCGAGAAGTAGAGGCCGACACGCCACGAATGTTGTGAAATATTACATCCGAGATGTTAGGTTTGCTTAGGTTAGGACATATAACGTTATATACGTACATAATGTTGCCACCGAGAAGTAGAGGCCGACACGCCACGAATGTTGTGAAATATTGCATCCGTGATGTTAGGTTTGCTTAGGTTAGGACATATAACGTTACATACGTACATAATGTTCCCACAAAGAAGTAGGGGCCAACACGCAAGGAATGTTGTAAAATATTACATCCGAGATGTTAGGTTGCCTTAGGTTAGGACATATAACGTTATAGACGTATATAATGTTACCACCGAAAAGTAGGTGCCGACGCGCAAGGAATGCTGTAAAATATTACATCCGAGATGTTAGGTTCCCTTAGGATTGGACATATAACGTTATATACGTACATAATGTTCCCACCAAGAAGTAGGGGCCGACACCCCACGAATGTTGTAGAATATAACGTCCGAGATGTTAGGTTGCCATAGGATAGGATATATAACGTTATAGACGTATATAATGTTACCACCGAAAAGTAGGCGCCGACGCGCAAGGAACGCTGTAAAATATTACATCCGAGATGTTATGTTGCCTTCGGTTAGGATATATAACGTTATAGAAGTATATAATGTTCCCACGGATAAGTTGGCCCCGACACGCAAGGAATGTTGTAAAATATTACATACGAGGTGTTAGGTTGCCTTAGGTTAGGACATATACCGTTATAGACGTACATAATGTACCCACCGAGAAGTAGAGGCCCACACGCCACGAATGTTGTAAAATATTACATACGAGGTGTTAGGTTGCCATAGGATAGGACATATAACGTTATATACGTACATAATGTTCCCACCAAGAAATAGGGGCCGACACGCAAGGAATGTTGTAAAATATTACATACGAAGTGTTAGGTTGCCTTAGGTTAGGGCACATAACGTTATAGACGTACATAATGTTCCCACCGAGAAGCAGAGGCCGACACGCAAGGAATGTTGTAAAATATTACATCCGAGATGTTAGGTTGCCCTAGGATAGGACATATAACGTTATAGACGTATATAATATTACCACCGAAAAGTAGGTGCCGACACGCCACGAAAGTTGTAAAATATTACATACGAGGTGTTAGGTTGCCTTAGGTTAGGACATATAACGTTATAGACGTGCATAATGTTCCCACCGAGAAGTAGAGGCCTACACGCCACGAATGTTGTAAAATATTACATACGAGGTGTTAGGTTGCCTTAGGTTAGGACATATAACGTTACATACGTACATAATGTTCCCACAAAGAAGTAGGGGCCAACACGCAAGGAATGTTGTAAAATATTACATCCGAGATGTTAGGTTGCCTTAGGTTAGGACATATAACGTTATAGACGTATATAATGTTACCACCGAAAAGTAGGTGCCGACGCGCAAGGAATGCTGTAAAATATTACATCCGAGATGTTAGGTTCCCTTAGGATAGGACATATAACGTTATATACGTACATAATGTTCCCACCAAGAAGTAGGGGCCGACACGCCACGAATGTTGTAGAATATAACGTCCGAGATGTTAGGTTGCCCTAGGATAGGATATATAACGTTATAGACGTATATAATGTTACCACCGCAAAGTAGGTGCCGACGCGCAAGGAATGCTGTAAAATATTACATCCGAGATGTTATGTTGCCTTAGGTTAGGACATATACCGTTACAGACGTACATAATGTTCCCACCAAGAAATAGGGGCCGACACGCAAGGAATGTTGTAAAATATTACATACGAGGTGTTAGGTTGCCTTAGGTTAGGGCACATAACGTTATAGACGTACATAATGTTCCCACCGAGAAGTAGAGGCCGACACGCCACGAATGTTGTGAAACATTACAACCGAGATGTTAGGTTTGCTTATGTTAGGACATATAACGTTATACACGTACATAATGTTCCCACCAAGAAGTAGGGGCCGACACGCAAGGAATGTTGTAAAATATTACATCCGAGATGTTAGGTTGCCCTAGGATAGAACATATAACGTTATAGACGCACATAATGTTCCCACCGAGAAGTAGGTGCCGACACGCAAGGAATGTTGGAAAATATTAAATCCGAGATGTTAGGATGCCTTACGTTAGGATATATAACGTTATAGAAGTACATAATGCTCTCACCGAGAAGTAGGTGCCTACACGCCACGAATGTTGTAAAATATTACATACGATGTGTTAGGTTGCCTTAGGTTAGGATATATAACGATATAGCTGCACATAATATTCCCACCGAAAAGTAGGTGCCGACACGCCACGAATGTTGTAAAATATTACATACGAGGTGTTAGGTTGCCTTAGGTTAGGGCACATATCGTTATAGACGTACATATTGTTCCCACCGAGAAGTAGAGGCCGACACGCCACGAATGATGTGAAATATTACATCCGAGATGTTAGGTTTGCTTAGGATAGGACATATAACGTTATATACGTACATAATGTTCCCACCAAGAAGTAGGGGCCGACACGCCACGAATGTTGTAGAATATAACGTCCGAGATGTTAGGTTGCCCTAGGATAGGATATTTAACGTTATACACGTATATAATGTTCCCACCGAGAAGTAGGTGCCGACACGCAAGGAATGTTGGAAAATATTACATCCGAGATGTTAGGTTGCCTTACGTTAGGATATATAACGTTATAGACGTACATAATGTTCCCACCGAGAAGTAGAGGCCTACACGCCACGAATGTTGTAAAATATTACATACGAGGTGTTAGGTTGCCTTAGGTTAGGGCACATATCGTTATAGACGTACATAATGTTCCCACCGAGAAGTAGAGGCAGACACGCCACGAATGTTGTGGAATATTACATCCGAGATGTTAGGTTGCCCTAGGATAGGACATATAACGTTATGAGCCGTATATAATGTTCCCACCGAGAAGTAGGGGCCGACACGAAAGGAATGTTGTAAAATATTACATCCGAGATGTTAGGTTGCCCTAGGATAGAACATATAACGTTATAGCCGTATATAATGTTACCACCGAAAAGTAGGTGCCGACACGCCACGAATATTGTAAAATATTACATACGAGGTGTTAGGTTGCCTTAGGATAGGACATATAACGTTATAGACGTGCATAATGTTCCCACCGAGAAGTAGGGGCCGACACGCAAGGAATGTTGTAAAATATTACATCCGAGATGTTAGGTCGCCCTAGGATAGGACATATAACGTTATAGACGTATATAATGTTACCACCGAAAAGTAGGTGCCGACACGCCACGAATGTTGTAAAATATTACATACGAGGTGTTAGGTTGCCTTAGGTTAGGACATATAACGTTATAGACGTGCATAATGTTCCCACTGAGAAGTAGAGGCCTACACGCCACGAATGTTGTAAAATATTACATACGAGGTGTTAGGTTGCCTTAGGTTAGGGCACATATCGTTATAGACGTACATAATGTTCCCACCGAGAAGTAGAGGCCGACACGCCACGAATGTTGTGAAATATTACATCCGAGATGTTAGGTTTGCTTAGGTTAGGACATATAACGTTATATACGTACATAATGTTGCCACCGAGAAGTAGAGGCCGACACGCCACGAATGTTGTGAAATATTGCATCCGTGATGTTAGGTTTGCTTAGGTTAGGACATATAACGTTACATACGTACATAATGTTCCCACAAAGAAGTAGGGGCCAACACGCAAGGAATGTTGTAAAATATTACATCCGAGATGTTAGGTTGCCTTAGGTTAGGACATATAACGTTATAGACGTATATAATGTTACCACCGAAAAGTAGGTGCCGACGCGCAAGGAATGCTGTAAAATATTACATCCGAGATGTTAGGTTCCCTTAGGATAGGACATATAACGTTATATACGTACGTAGTGTTGCCACCGAGAAGTAGAGGCCGACACGCCACGAATGTTGTGAAATATTACATCCGAGATGTTAGGTTTGCTTAGGTTAGGACATATAACGTTACATACGTACATAATGTTCCCACAAAGAAGTAGGGGCCAACACGCAAGGAATGTTGTAAAATATTACATCCGAGATGTTAGGTTGCCTTAGGTTAGGACATATAACGTTATAGACGTATATAATGTTACTACCGAAAAGTAGGTGCCGACGTGCAAGGAATGCTGTAAAATATTACATCCGAGATGTTAGGTTCCCTTAGGATAGGACATATAACGTTATATACGTACATAATGTTCCCACCAAGAAGTAGGGGCCGACACGCCACGAATGTTGTAGAATATAACGTCCGAGATGTTATGTTGCCTTCGGTTAGGATATATAACGTTATAGAAGTGTATAATGTTCCGACGGATAAGTAGGAGCCGACACGCAAGTAATGTTGTAAAATTTTACATCCGAGATGTTAGGTTGCCTTAGGTTAGTATATATAAGGTTATAGACGTATATAATATTCCCACGGAGCAGTATGCGCCGACACGCAAGGAATGTTGTAAAATATTACATCCGAGATGTTAGGCTGCCTTAGGTTAGGACATATTACGTTGCAGCTGCACATAATGTTCCCACCGAGATGTAGTGGCCGACACGCCACGAATGTTGTTAAATATTACATCCGAGGTGTTAGGTTGCCTTAGGTTAGGACATATAACGTTATGAGCCGTATATAATGTTCCCACCGAGAAGTAGGGGCCGACACGAAAGGAATGTTGTAAAATATTACATCCGAGATGTTAGGTTGCCCTAGGATAGAACATATAACGTTATAGCCGTATATAATGTTACCACCGAAAAGTAGGTGCCGACACGCCACGAATATTGTAAAATATTACATACCAGGTGTTAGGTTGCCTTAGGATAGGACATATAACGTTATAGACGTGCATAATGTTCCCACCGAGAAGTAGGGGCCGACACGCAAGGAATGTTGTAAAATATTACATCCGAGATGTTAGGTTGCCCTAGGATAGGACATATAACGTTATAGACGTATATAATATTACCACCGAAAAGTAGGTGCCGACACGCCACGAAAGTTGTAAAATATTACATACGAGGTGTTAGGTTGCCTTAGGTTAGGACATATAACGTTATAGACGTGCATAATGTTCCCACCGAGAAGTAGAGGCCTACACGCCACGAATGTTGTAAAATATTACATACGAGGTGTTAGGTTGCCTTAGGTTAGGGCACAAATCGTTATAGACGTACATAATGTTCCCACCGAGAAGTAGAGGCCGACACGCCACGAATGTTGTGAAATATTACATCCGAGATGTTAGGTTTGCTTAGGTTAGGACATATAACGTTATATACGTACATAATGTTGCCACCGAGAAGTAGAGGCCTACACGCCACGAATGTTGTAAAATATTACATACGAGGTGTTAGGTTGCCTTAGGTTAGGGCACATAACGCGATAGACGCATATAATGTTCCCACCGAGAAGTAGAGGCCGACACGCCACGAATGTTGTGAAATATTACATCCGAGATGTTAGGTTTGCTTAGGGTAGGACATATAACGTTATATACGTACATAATGTTGCCACCGAGAAGTAGAGGCCGACACGCCACGAGTGTTGTGAAGTATTACATCCGAGATGTTAGGTTTGCTTAGGTTAGGACATATAACGTTACATACGTACATAATGTTGCCACCGAGAAGTAGAGGCCTACACGCCACGAATGTTGTAAAATATTACATACGAGGTGTTAGGTTGCCTTAGGTTAGGGCACATAACGCGATAGACGCATATAATGTTCCCACCGAGAAGTAGAGCCCGACACGCCACGAATGTTGTGAAATATTACATCCGAGATGTTAGGTTTGCTTAGGGTAGGACATATAACGTTATATACGTACATAATGTTGCCACCGAGAAGTAGAGGCCGACACGCCACGAGTGTTGTGAAGTATTACATCCGAGATGTTAGGTTTGCTTAGGTTAGGACATATAACGTTACATACGTACATAATGTTCCCACAAAGAAGTAGGGGCCAACACGCAAGGAATGTTGTAAAATATTACATCCGAGATGTTTGGTTGCCTTAGGTTAGGACATATAACGTTATAGACGTATATAATGTTACCACCGAAAAGTAGGTGCCGACGCGCAAGGAATGCTGTAAAATATTACATCCGAGATGTTAGGTTGCCTTACGTTAGAATATATAACGTTATAGAAGTACATAATGTTCCCACCGAGAAGTAGGTGCCTACACGCCACGAATGTTGTAAAATATTACATACGAGGTGTTAGGTTGCCTTAGGTTAGGGCACATAACGTGATAGACGTATATAATGTTCCCACCAAGAAGTAGGGACCGACACGCCACGAATGTTGTAGAATATATCGTCCGAGATGTTAGGTTGCCCTAGGATAGGATATATAACGTTATAGACGTATATAATGTTACCACCGAAAAGTAGGTGCCGACGCGCAAGGAATGCTGTAAAATATTACATCCGAGATGTTGTGTTGCCTTCGGTTAGGATATATAACGTTATAGAAGTATATAATGTTCCCACGGATAAGTAGGCCCCGACACGCAAGGAATGTTGTAAAATATTACATACGAGGTGTTAGGTTGCCTTAGGTTAGGACATATACCGTTATAGACGTACATAATGTACCCACCGAGAAGTAGAGGCCCACACGCCACGAATGTTGTAAAATATTACATACGAGGTGTTAGGTTGCCATAGGATAGGACATATAACGTTATATACGTACATAATGTTCCCACCAAGAAATAGGGGCCGACACGCAAGGAATGTTGTAAAATATTACATACGAGGTGTTAGGTTGCCTTAGGTTAGGGCACATAACGTTATAGACGTACATAATGTTCCCACCGAGAAGTAGAGGCCGACACGCCACGAATGTTGTGAAACATTACAACGGAGATGTTAGGTTTGCTTATGTTAGGACATATAACGTTATACACGTACATAATGTTCCCACCAAGAAGTAGGGGCCGACACGCAAGGAATGTTGTAAAATATTACATCCGAGATGTTAGGTTGCCCTAGGATAGAACATATAACGTTATAGCCGTATATAATGTTACCACCGAAAAGTAGGTGCCGACACGCCACGAATATTGTAAAATATTACATACCAGGTGTTAGGTTGCCTTAGGATAGGACATATAACGTTATAGACGTGCATAATGTTCCCACCGAGAAGTAGGGGCCGACACGCAAGGAATGTTGTAAAATATTACATCCGAGATGTTAGGTTGCCCTAGGATAGGACATATAACGTTATAGACGTATATAATATTACCACCGAAAAGTAGGTGCCGACACGCCACGAAAGTTGTAAAATATTACATACGAGGTGTTAGGTTGCCTTAGGTTAGGACATATAACGTTATAGACGTGCATAATGTTCCCACCGAGAGGTAGAGGCCTACACGCCACGAATGTTGTAAAATATTACATACGAGGTGTTAGGTTGCCTTAGGTTAGGGCACAAATCGTTATAGACGTACATAATGTTCCCACCGAGAAGTAGAGGCCGACACGCCACGAATGTTGTGAAATATTACATCCGAGATGTTAGGTTTGCTTAGGTTAGGACATATAACGTTATATACGTACATAATGTTGCCACCGAGAAGTAGAGGCCTACACGCCACGAATGTTGTAAAATATTACATACGAGGTGTTAGGTTGCCTTAGGTTAGGGCACATAACGTTATAGACGTACATAATGTTCCCACCGAGAAGTAGAGGCCGACACGCCACGAATGTTGTGAAATATTACATCCGAGATGTTAGGTTGCCTTAGGTTAGGACATATAACGTTATAGACGTATATAATGTTACCACCGAAAAGTAGGTGCCGACACGCCACGAATGTTGTAAAATATTACATACGATGTGTAAGGTTGCCTTAGGTTAGGACATATAACGTTATAGACGTGCATAATGTTCCCACCGAGAAGTAGAGGCCCACACGCCACGAATGTTGTAAAATATTACATACGAGGTGTTAGGTTGCCTTAGGTTAGGGCACATATCGTTATAGACGTACATATTGTTCCCACCGAGAAGTAGAGGCCGACACGCCACGAATGTTGTGAAATATTACATCCGAGATGTTAGGTTTGCTTAGGATAGGACATATAACGTTATATACGTACATAATGTTCCCACCAAGAAGTAGGGGCCGACACGCCACGAATGTTGTAGAATATAACGTCCGAGATGTTAGGTTGCCCTAGGATAGGATATATAACGTTATAGACGTATATAATGTTCTCACCGAGAAGTAGGTGCCGACACGCAAGGAATGTTGGAAAATATTACATCCGAGATGTTAGGTTGCCTTACGTTAGGATATATAACGTTATAGACGTACATAATGTTCCCACCGAGAAGTAGAGGCCTACACGCCACGAATGTTGTAAAATATTACATACGAGGTGTTAGATTGCCTTAGGTTAGGGCACATAACGTTATAGACGTACATAATGTTCCCACCGAGAAGTAGAGGCCGACACGCCACGAATGTTGTGAAATATTACGTCCGAGATGTTAGGTTGCCTTAGGTTAGGACATATAACGTTGTAGCTGCACATAATGTTCCCACCGAGATGTAGTGGCCGACACGCCACGAATGTTGTTAAATATTACATCCGAGGTGTTAGGTTGCCTTAGGTTAGGACATATAACGTTATGAGCCGTATATAATGTTCCCACCGAGAAGTAGGGGCCGACACGAAAGGAATGTTGTAAAATATTACATCCGAGATGTTAGGTTGCCCTAGGATAGGACATGTAACGTTATAGACGTATATAATGTTACCACTAAAAGCAGGTGCCGACACGCCACGAATGTTGTAAAATATTACATACGAGGTGTTAGGTTGCCTTAGGTTAGGACATATAACGTTATAGACGTGCATAATGTTCCCACCGAGAAGTAGAGGCCTACACGCCACGAATGTTGTAAAATATTACATACGAGGTGTTAGGTTGCCTTAGGTTAGCGCACATATCGTTATAGACGTACATAATGTTCCCACCGAGAAGTAGAGGCCGACACGCCACGAATGTTGTGAAATATTACATCCGAGATGTTAGGTTTGCTTAGGTTAGGACATATAACGTTATATACGTACATAATGTTGCCACCGAGAAGTAGAGGCCGACACGCCACGAATGTTGTGAAATATTACATCCGAGATGTTAGGTTTGCTTAGGTTAGGACATATAACGTTACATACGTACATAATGTTCCCACAAAGAAGTAGGGGCCAACACGCAAGGAATGTTGTAAAATATTACATCCGAGATGTTAGGTTGCCTTAGGTTAGGACATATAACGTTATAGACGTATATAATGTTACCACCGAAAAGTAGGTGCCGACACGCCACGAATGTTGTAGAATATTACATACGATGTGTAAGGTTGCCTTAGGTTAGGACATATAACGTTATAGACGTGCATAATGTTCCCACCGAGAAGTAGAGGCCCACACGCCACGAATGTTGTAAAATATTACATACGAGGTGTTAGGTTGCCTTAGGTTAGGGCACATATCGTTATAGACGTACATATTGTTCCCACCGAGAAGTAGAGGCCGACACGCCACGAATGTTGTGAAATATTACATCCGAGATGTTAGGTTTGCTTAGGATAGGACATATAACGTTATATACGTACATAATGTTCCCACCAAGAAGTAGGGGCCGACACGCCACGAATGTTGTAGAATATAACGTCCGAGATGTTAGGTTGCCCTAGGATAGGATATATAACGTTATAGACGTATATAATGTTCTCACCGAGAAGTAGGTGCCGACACGCAAGGAATGTTGGAAAATATTACATCCGAGATGTTAGGTTGCCTTACGTTAGGATATATAACGTTATAGACGTACATAATGTTCCCACCGAGAAGTAGAGGCCTACACGCCACGAATGTTGTAAAATATTACATACGAGGTGTTAGATTGCCTTAGGTTAGGGCACATAACGTTATAGACGTACATAATGTTCCCACCGAGAAGTAGAGGCCGACACGCCACGAATGTTGTGAAATATTACGTCCGAGATGTTATGTTTGCTTAGGTTAGGACATATAACGTTATATACGTACATAATGTTGCCACCGAGAAGCAGAGGCCGACACGCCACGAATGTTGTGAAATATTACACCCGAGATGTTAGGTTTGCTTAGGTTAGGACATATAACGTTACATACGTACATAATGTTCCCACAAAGAAGTAGGGGCCAACGCGCAAGGAATGTTGTAAAATATTACATCCGAGATGTTAGGTTGCCTTAGGTTAGGACATATAACGTTATAGACGTATATAATGTTACCACCGAAAAGTAGGTGCCGACGCGCAAGGAATGCTGTAAAATATTACATCCGAGATGTTAGGTTCCCTTAGGATAGGACATATAACGTTATATACGTACACAATGTTCCCACCAAGAAGTAGGGGCCGACACGCAAGGAATGTTGTAAAATATTACATCCGAGATGTTAGGTTGCCTTAGGTTAGGACATATAACGTTATAGACGTATATAATGTTACCACCGAAAAGTAGGTGCCGACACGCCACGAATGTTGTAAAATATTACATACGATGTGTAAGGTTGCCTTAGGTTAGGACATATAACGTTATAGACGTGCATAATGTTCCCACCGAGAAGTAGAGGCCCACACGCCACGAATGTTGTAAAATATTACATACGAGGTGTTAGGTTGCCTTAGGTTAGGGCACATATCGTTATAGACGTACATATTGTTCCCACCGAGAAGTAGAGGCCGACACGCCACGAATGTTGTGAAATATTACATCCGAGATGTTAGGTTTGCTTAGGATAGGACATATAACGTTATATACGTACATAATGTTCCCACCAAGAAGTAGGGGCCGACACGCCACGAATGTTGTAGAATATAACGTCCGAGATGTTAGGTTGCCCTAGGATAGGATATATAACGTTATAGACGTATATAATGTTCTCACCGAGAAGTAGGTGCCGACACGCAAGGAATGTTGGAAAATATTACATCCGAGATGTTAGGTTGCCTTACGTTAGGATATATAACGTTATAGACGTACATAATGTTCCCACCGAGAAGTAGAGGCCTACACGCCACGAATGTTGTAAAATATTACATACGAGGTGTTAGATTGCCTTAGGTTAGGGCACATAACGTTATAGACGTACATAATGTTCCCACCGAGAAGTAGAGGCCGACACGCCACGAATGTTGTGAAATATTACGTCCGAGATGTTATGTTTGCTTAGGTTAGGACATATAACGTTATATACGTACATAATGTTCCCACCAAGAAGTAGGGGCCGACACGCCACGAATGTTGTAGAATATAACGTCCGAGATGTTAGGTTGCCCTAGGATAGGATATATAACGTTATAGACGTATATAATGTTCTCACCGAGAAGTAGGTGCCGACACGCAAGGAATGTTGGAAAATATTACATCCGAGATGTTAGGTTGCCTTACGTTAGGATATATAACGTTATAGACGTACATAATGTTCCCACCGAGAAGTAGAGGCCTACACGCCACGAATGTTGTAAAATATTACATACGAGGTGTTAGATTGCCTTAGGTTAGGGCACATAACGTTATAGACGTACATAATGTTCCCACCGAGAAGTAGAGGCCGACACGCCACGAATGTTGTGAAATATTACGTCCGAGATGTTATGTTTGCTTAGGTTAGGACATATAACGTTATATACGTACATAATGTTGCCACCGAGAAGCAGAGGCCGACACGCCACGAATGTTGTGAAATATTACACCCGAGATGTTAGGTTTGCTTAGGTTAGGACATATAACGTTACATACGTACATAATGTTCCCACAAAGAAGTAGGGGCCAACGCGCAAGGAATGTTGTAAAATATTACATCCGAGATGTTAGGTTGCCTTAGGTTAGGACATATAACGTTATAGACGTATATAATGTTACCACCGAAAAGTAGGTGCCGACGCGCAAGGAATGCTGTAAAATATTACATCCGAGATGTTAGGTTCCCTTAGGATAGGACATATAACGTTATATACGTACACAATGTTCCCACCAAGAAGTAGGGGCCGACACGCAAGGAATGTTGTAAAATATTACATCCGAGATGTTAGGTTTGCTTAGGTTAGGATATATAACGTTACATACGTACATAATGTTCCCACAAAGAAGTAGGGGCCGACACGCAAGGAATGTTGTAAAATATTACATCCGAGATGTTAGGTTGCCTTAGGTTTGGATATATATCGATATAGCTGCACATAATGTTCCCACCGAAAAGTAGGTGCCGACACGCCACGAATGTTGTAAAATATTACATACGATGTGTTAGGTTGCCTTAGGTTAGGACATATAACGTTATAGACGTGCATAATGTTCCCACCGAGAAGTAGAGGCCTACACGCCACGAATGTTGTAAAATATTACATACGAGGTGTTAGGTTGCCTTAGGTTAGGGCACATATCGTTATAGACGTACATATTGTTCCCACCGAGAAGTAGAGGCCGACACGCCACGAATGATGTGAAATATTACATCCGAGATGTTAGGTTTGCTTAGGATAGGACATATAACGTTATATACGTACATAAGGTTCCCACCAAGAAGTAGGGGCCGACACGCCACGTATGTTGTGGAATATAACGTCCGAGATGTTAGGTTGCCCTAGGATAGGATATATAACGTTATAGACGTATATAATGTTCCCACCGAGAAGTAGGAGCCGACACGCAAGGAATGTTGGAAAATATTACATCCGAGATGTTAGGTTGCCTTACGTTAGGATATATAACGTTATAGACGTACATAATGTTCCCACCGAGAAGTAGAGGCCTACACGCCACGAATGTTGTAAAATATTACATACGAGGTGTTAGGTTGCCTTAGGTTAGGGCACATATCGTTATAGACGTACATAATGTTCCCACCAAGAAGTAGAGGCCGACACGCCACGAGTGTTGTGAAATATTACATCCGAGATGTTAGGTTGCCCTAGGATAGGACATATAACGTTATGAGCCGTATATAATGTTCCCACCGAGAAGTAGGGGCCGACACGAAAGGAATGTTGTAAAATATTACATCCGAGAAGTTAGGTTGCCCTAGGATAGAACATATACCGTTATAGCCGTATATAATGTTACCACCGAAAAGTAGGTGCCGACACGCCACGAATATTGTAAAATATTACATACGAGGTGTTAGGTTGCCTTAGGATAGGACATATAACGTTATAGACGTGCATAATGTTCCCACCGAGAAGTAGGGGCCGACACGCAAGGAATGTTGTAAAATATTCCATCCGAGATGTTAGGTTTGCTTAGGTTAGGACATATAACGTTACATACGTACATAATGTTCCCACAAAGAAGTAGGGGCCGACACGTAAGGAATGTTGTAAAATATTACATCCGAGATGTTAGGTTGCCTTATGTTAGGATATATAACGATATAGCTGCACATAACGTTCCCACCGAAAAGTAGGTGCCGACACGCCACGAATGTTGTAAAATATTACATACGATGTGTTAGGTTGCCTTAGGTTAGGACATATAACGTTATAGACGTGCATAATGTTCCCACCGAGAAGTAGAGGCCTACACGCCAAGAATGTTGTAAAATATTACATACGAGGTGTTAGGTTGCCTGAGGTTGGGGCACATATCGTTATAGACGTACATATTGTTCCCACCGAGAAGTAGAGGCCCACACGCCACGAATGTTGTAAAATATTACATACGAGGTGTTAGGTTGCCATAGGATAGGACATATAACGTTATATACGTACATAATGTTCCCACCAAGAAATAGGGGCCGACACGCAAGGAATGTTGTAAAATATTACATACGAGGTGTTAGGTTGCCTTAGGTTAGGGCACATAACGTTATAGACGTACATAATGTTCCCACCGAGAAGTAGAGGCCGACACGCCACGAATGTTGTGAAACATTACAACCGAGATGTTAGGTTTGCTTATGTTAGGACATATAACGTTATACACGTACATAATGTTCCCACCAAGAAGTAGGGGCCGACACGCAAGGAATGTTGTAAAATATTCCATCCGAGATGTTAGGTTTGCTTAGGTTAGGACATATAACGTTACATACGTACATAATGTTCCCACAAAGAAGTAGGGGCCGACACGTAAGGAATGTTGTAAAATATTACATCCGAGATGTTAGGTTGCCTTATGTTAGGATATATAACGATATAGCTGCACATAACGTTCCCACCGAAAAGTAGGTGCCGACACGCCACGAATGTTGTAAAATATTACATACGAGGTGTTAGGTTGCCTTAGGTTAGGGCACATAACGTTATAGACGTATATAATGTTTCCACCGAGAAGTAGAGGCCGACACGCCACGAATGTTGTGAAATATTACATCCGAGATGTTAGGTTTGCTTAGGGTAGGACATATAACGTTATATACGTACACAATGTTCCCACCAAGAAGTAGGGGCCGACACGCAAGGAATGTTGTAAAATATTACATCCGAAATGTTAGGTTTGCTTAGGTTAGGACATATAACGTTACATACGTACATAATGTTCCCACAAAGAAGTAGGGGCCGACACGCAAGGAATGTTGTAAAATATTACATCCGAGATGTTAGGTTGCCTTATGTTAGGATATATAACGATATAGCTGCACATAATGTTCCCACCGAAAAGTAGGTGCCGACACGCCACGAATGTTGTAAAATATTACATACGAGGTGTTAGATTGCCTTAGGTTAGGGCACATAACGTTATAGACGTACATAATGTTCCCACCGAGAAGTAGAGGCCGACACGCCACGAATGTTGTGAAATATTACGTCCGAGATGTTAGGTTGCCTTAGGTTAGGACATATAACGTTGTAGCTGCACATAATGTTCCCACCGAGATGTAGTGGCCGACACGCCACGAATGTTGTTAAATATTACATCCGAGGTGTTAGGTTGCCTTAGGTTAGGACATATAACGTTATGAGCCGTATATAATGTTCCCACCGAGAAGTAGGGGCCGACACGAAAGGAATGTTGTAAAATATTACATACGATGTGTTAGGTTGCCTTAGGTTAGGACATATAACGTTATAGACGTGCATAATGTTCCCACCGAGAAGTAGAGGCCTACACGCCACGAATGTTGTAAAATATTACATACGAGGTGTTAGGTTGCCTTAGGTTAGGGCACATATCGTTATAGACGTACATATTGTTCCCACCGAGAAGTAGAGGCCGACACGCCACGAATGTTGTGAAATATTACATCCGAGATGTTAGGTTTGCTTAGGATAGGACATATAACGTTATATACGTACATAATATTCCCACCAAGAAGTAGGGGCCGACACGCCACGAATGTTGTAGAATATAACGTCCGAGATGTTAGGTTGCCCTAGGATAGGATATATAACGTTATAGACGTATATAATGTTCCCACCGAGAAGTAGGTGCCGACACGCAAGGAATGTTGGAAAATATTACATCCGAGAAGTTAGGTTTGCTTAGGTTAGGACATATAACGTTACATACGTACATAATGTTCCCACAAAGAAGTAGGGGCCGACACGCAAGGAATGTTGTAAAATATTACATCCGAGATGTTAGGTTGCCTTATGTTAGGATATATAACGATATAGCTGCACATAATGTTCCCACCGAAAAGTAGGTGCCGACACGCCACGAATGTTGTAAAATATTACATACGATGTGTTAGGTTGCCTTAGGTTAGGACATATAACGTTATAGACGTGCATAATGTTCCCACCGAGAAGTAGAGGCCTACACGCCACGAATGTTGTAAAATATTACATACGAGGTGTTACGTTGCCTTAGGTTAGGGCACATATCGTTATAGACGTACATATTGTTCCCACCGAGAAGTAGAGGCCGACACGCCACGAATGTTGTGAAATATTACATCCGAGATGTTAGGTTTGCTTAGGATAGGACATATAACGTTATCTACGTACATAATGTTCCCACCAAGAAGTAGGGGCCGACACGCCACGAATGTTGTAGAATATAACGTCCGAGATGTTAGGTTGCCCTAGGATAGGATATATAACGTTATAGACGTATATAATGTTCCCACCGAGAAGTAGGTGCCGACACGCAAGGAATGTTGGAAAATATTACATCCGAGATGTTAGGTTGCCTTACGTTAGGATATATAACGTTATAGACGTACATAATGTTCCCACCGAGAAGTAGAGGCCTACACGCCACGAATGTTGTAAAATATTACATACGAGGTGTTAGATTGCCTTAGGTTAGGGCATATAACGTTATAGACGTACATAATGTTCCCACCGAGAAGTAGAGGCCGACACGCCACGAATGTTGTGAAATATTACGTCCGAGAAGTTAGGTTTGCTTAGGTTAGGACATATAACGTTATATACGTACATAATGTTGCCACCGAGAAGTAGAGGCCGACACGCCACGAATGTTGTGAAATATTACATCCGAGATGTTAGGTTTGCTTAGGTTAGGACATATAACGTTACATACGTACATAATGTTCCCACAAAGAAGTAGGGGCCAACACGCAAGGAATGTTGTAAAATATTACATCCGAGATGTTAGGTTGCCTTAGGTTAGGACATATAACGTTATAGACGTATATAATGTTACCACCGAAAAGTAGGTGCCGACGCGCAAGGAATGCTGTAAAATATTACATCCGAGATGTTAGGTTCCCTTAGGATAGGACATATAACGTTATATACGTACACAATGTTCCCACCAAGAAGTAGGGGCCGACACGCAAGGAATGTTGTAAAATATTACATCCGAGATGTTAGGTTTGCTTAGGTTAGGATATATAACGTTACATACGTACATAATGTTCCCACAAAGAAGTAGGGGCCGACACGCAAGGAATGTTGTAAAATATTTCATCCGAGATGTTAGGTTGCCTTAGGTTAGGATATATATCGATATAGCTGCACATAATGTTCCCACCGAAAAGTAGGTGCCGACACGCCACGAATGTTGTAAAATATTACATACGATGTGTAAGGTTGCCTTAGGTTAGGACATATAACGTTATAGACGTGCATAATGTTCCCACCGAGAAGTAGAGGCCCACACGCCACGAATGTTGTAAAATATTACATACGAGGTGTTAGGTTGCCTTAGGTTAGGGCACATATCGTTATAGACGTACATATTGTTCCCACCGAGAAGTAGAGGCCGACACGCCACGAATGATGTGAAATATTACATCCGAGATGTTAGGTTTGCTTAGGATAGGACATATAACGTTATATACGTACATAAGGTTCCCACCAAGAAGTAGGGGCCGACACGCCACGTATGTTGTGGAATATAACGTCCGAGATGTTAGGTTGCCCTAGGATAGGATATATAACGTTATAGACGTATATAATGTTCCCACCGAGAAGTAGGAGCCGACACGCAAGGAATGTTGGAAAATATTACATCCGAGATGTTAGGTTGCCTTACGTTAGGATATATAACGTTATAGACGTACATAATGTTCCCACCGAGAAGTAGAGGCCTGCACGCCACGAATGTTGTAAAATATTACATACGAGGTGTTAGGTTGCCTTAGGTTAGGGCACATATCGTTATAGACGTACATAATGTTCCCACCGAGAAGTAGAGGCCGACACGCCACGAGTGTTGTGAAATATTACATCCGAGATGTTAGGTTGCCCTAGGATAGGACATATAACGTTATGAGCCGTATATAATGTTCCCACCGAGAAGTAGGGGCCGACACGAAAGGAATGTTGTAAAATATTACATCCGAGAAGTTAGGTTGCCCTAGGATAGAACATATACCGTTATAGCCGTATATAATGTTACCACCGAAAAGTAGGTGCCGACACGCCACGAATATTGTAAAATATTACATACGAGGTGTTAGGTTGCCTTAGGATAGGACATATAACGTTATAGACGTGCATAATGTTCCCACCGAGAAGTAGGGGCCGACACGCAAGGAATGTTGTAAAATATTCCATCCGAGATGTTAGGTTTGCTTAGGTTAGGACATATAACGTTACATACGTACATAATGTTCCCACAAAGAAGTAGGGGCCGACACGTAAGGAATGTTGTAAAATATTACATCCGAGATGTTAGGTTGCCTTAGGTTAGGATATATATCGATATAGCTGCACATAATGTTCCCACCGAAAAGTAGGTGCCGACACGCCACGAATGTTGTAAAATATTACATACGATGTGTAAGGTTGCCTTAGGTTAGGACATATAACGTTATAGACGTGCATAATGTTCCCACCGAGAAGTAGAGGCCCACACGCCACGAATGTTGTAAAATATTACATACGAGGTGTTAGGTTGCCTTAGGTTAGGGCACATATCGTTATAGACGTACATATTGTTCCCACCGAGAAGTAGAGGCCGACACGCCACGAATGATGTGAAATATTACATCCGAGATGTTAGGTTTGCTTAGGATAGGACATATAACGTTATATACGTACATAAGGTTCCCACCAAGAAGTAGGGGCCGACACGCCACGTATGTTGTGGAATATAACGTCCGAGATGTTAGGTTGCCCTAGGATAGGATATATAACGTTATAGACGTATATAATGTTCCCACCGAGAAGTAGGAGCCGACACGCAAGGAATGTTGGAAAATATTACATCCGAGATGTTAGGTTGCCTTACGTTAGGATATATAACGTTATAGACGTACATAATGTTCCCACCGAGAAGTAGAGGCCTACACGCCACGAATGTTGTAAAATATTACATACGAGGTGTTAGGTTGCCTTAGGTTAGGGCACATATCGTTATAGACGTACATAATGTTCCCACCGAGAAGTAGAGGCCGACACGCCACGAGTGTTGTGAAATATTACATCCGAGATGTTAGGTTGCCCTAGGATAGGACATATAACGTTATGAGCCGTATATAATGTTCCCACCGAGAAGTAGGGGCCGACACGAAAGGAATGTTGTAAAATATTACATCCGAGAAGTTAGGTTGCCCTAGGATAGAACATATACCGTTATAGCCGTATATAATGTTACCACCGAAAAGTAGGTGCCGACACGCCACGAATATTGTAAAATATTACATACGAGGTGTTAGGTTGCCTTAGGATAGGACATATAACGTTATAGACGTGCATAATGTTCCCACCGAGAAGTAGGGGCCGACACGCAAGGAATGTTGTAAAATATTCCATCCGAGATGTTAGGTTTGCTTAGGTTAGGACATATAACGTTACATACGTACATAATGTTCCCACAAAGAAGTAGGGGCCGACACGTAAGGAATGTTGTAAAATATTACATCCGAGATGTTAGGTTGCCTTATGTTAGGATATATAACGATATAGCTGCACATAACGTTCCCACCGAAAAGTAGGTGCCGACACGCCACGAATGTTGTAAAATATTACATACGATGTGTTAGGTTGCCTTAGGTTAGGACATATAACGTTATAGACGTGCATAATGTTCCCACCGAGAAGTAGAGGCCTACACGCCACGAATGTTGTAAAATATTACATACGAGGTGTTAGGTTGCCTGAGGTTGGGGCACATATCGTTATAGACGTACATATTGTTCCCACCGAGAAGTAGAGGCCCACACGCCACGAATGTTGTAAAATATTACATACGAGGTGTTAGGTTGCCATAGGATAGGACATATAACGTTATATACGTACATAATGTTCCCACCAAGAAATAGGGGCCGACACGCAAGGAATGTTGT
Organism: Xylocopa violacea; assembly: GCA_963969225.1. Classification (NCBI taxonomy): domain Eukaryota; kingdom Metazoa; phylum Arthropoda; class Insecta; order Hymenoptera; family Apidae; genus Xylocopa; species Xylocopa violacea. The sequence continues at coordinate 4,615,493 of CAXAJV010000920.1, forward strand.
AAAATATTACATACGAGGTGTTAGGTTGCCTTAGGTTAGGGCACATAACGTTATAGACGTACATAATGTTCCCACCGAGAAGTAGAGGCCGACACGCCACGAATGTTGTAAAATATTACATACGAGGTGTTAGGTTGCCTTAGGTTAGGGCACATAACGTTATAGACGTATATAATGTTTCCACCGAGAAGTAGAGGCCGACACGCTACGAATGTTGTGAAATATTACATCCGAGATGTTAGGTTTGCTTAGGTTAGGACATATAACGTTACATACGTACATAATGTTCCCACAAAGAAGTAGGGGCCGACACGTAAGGAATGTTGTAAAATATTACATCCGAGATGTTAGGTTGCCTTATGTTAGGATATATAACGATATAGCTGCACATAACGTTCCCACCGAAAAGTAGGTGCCGACACGCCACGAATGTTGTAAAATATTACATACGAGGTGTTAGGTTGCCTTAGGTTAGGGCACATAACGTTATAGACGTATATAATGTTTCCACCGAGAAGTAGAGGCCGACACGCCACGAATGTTGTGAAATATTACATCCGAGATGTTAGGTTTGCTTAGGGTAGGACATATAACGTTATATACGTACACAATGTTCCCACCAAGAAGTAGGGGCCGACACGCAAGGAATGTTGCAAAATATTACATCCGAGATGTTAGGTTTGCTTAGGTTAGGACATATAACGTTACATACGTACATAATGTTCCCACAAAGAAGTAGGGGCCGACACGTAAGGAATGTTGTAAAATATTACATCCGAGATGTTAGGTTGCCTTAGGTTAGGATATATATCGATATAGCTGCACATAATGTTCCCACCGAAAAGTAGGTGCCGACACGCCACGAATGTTGTAAAATATTACATACGATGTGTAAGGTTGCCTTAGGTTAGGACATATAACGTTATAGACGTGCATAATGTTCCCACCGAGAAGTAGAGGCCCACACGCCACGAATGTTGTAAAATATTACATACGAGGTGTTAGGTTGCCTTAGGTTAGGGCACATATCGTTATAGACGTACATATTGTTCCCACCGAGAAGTAGAGGCCGACACGCCACGAATGATGTGAAATATTACATCCGAGATGTTAGGTTTGCTTAGGATAGGACATATAACGTTATATACGTACATAAGGTTCCCACCAAGAAGTAGGGGCCGACACGCCACGTATGTTGTGGAATATAACGTCCGAGATGTTAGGTTGCCCTAGGATAGGATATATAACGTTATAGACGTATATAATGTTCCCACCGAGAAGTAGGAGCCGACACGCAAGGAATGTTGGAAAATATTACATCCGAGATGTTAGGTTGCCTTACGTTAGGATATATAACGTTATAGACGTACATAATGTTCCCACCGAGAAGTAGAGGCCTACACGCCACGAATGTTGTAAAATATTACATACGAGGTGTTAGGTTGCCTTAGGTTAGGGCACATATCGTTATAGACGTACATAATGTTCCCACCGAGAAGTAGAGGCCGACACGCCACGAGTGTTGTGAAATATTACATCCGAGATGTTAGGTTGCCCTAGGATAGGACATATAACGTTATGAGCCGTATATAATGTTCCCACCGAGAAGTAGGGGGCGACACGAAAGGAATGTTGTAAAATATTACATCCGAGAAGTTAGGTTGCCCTAGGATAGAACATATACCGTTATAGCCGTATATAATGTTACCACCGAAAAGTAGGTGCCGACACGCCACGAATATTGTAAAATATTACATACGAGGTGTTAGGTTGCCTTAGGATAGGACATATAACGTTATAGACGTGCATAATGTTCCCACCGAGAAGTAGGGGCCGACACGCAAGGAATGTTGTAAAATATTCCATCCGAGATGTTAGGTTTGCTTAGGTTAGGACATATAACGTTACATACGTACATAATGTTCCCACAAAGAAGTAGGGGCCGACACGTAAGGAATGTTGTAAAATATTACATCCGAGATGTTAGGTTGCCTTATGTTAGGATATATAACGATATAGCTGCACATAACGTTCCCACCGAAAAGTAGGTGCCGACACGCCACGAATGTTGTAAAATATTACATACGATGTGTTAGGTTGCCTTAGGTTAGGACATATAACGTTATAGACGTGCATAATGTTCCCACCGAGAAGTAGAGGCCTACACGCCACGAATGTTGTAAAATATTACATACGAGGTGTTAGGTTGCCTGAGGTTGGGGCACATATCGTTATAGACGTACATATTGTTCCCACCGAGAAGTAGAGGCCCACACGCCACGAATGTTGTAAAATATTACATACGAGGTGTTAGGTTGCCATAGGATAGGACATATAACGTTATATACGTACATAATGTTCCCACCAAGAAATAGGGGCCGACACGCAAGGAATGTTGTAAAATATTACATACGAGGTGTTAGGTTGCCTTAGGTTAGGGCACATAACGTTATAGACGTACATAATGTTCCCACCGAGAAGTAGAGGCCGACACGCCACGAATGTTGTAAAATATTACATACGAGGTGTTAGGTTGCCTTAGGTTAGGGCACATAACGTTATAGACGTATATAATGTTTCCACCGAGAAGTAGAGGCTGACACGCTACGAATGTTGTGAAATATTACATCCGAGATGTTAGGTTTGCTTAGGTTAGGACATATAACGTTACATACGTACATAATGTTCCCACAAAGAAGTAGGGGCCGACACGTAAGGAATGTTGTAAAATATTACATCCGAGATGTTAGGTTGCCTTATGTTAGGATATATAACGATATAGCTGCACATAACGTTCCCACCGAAAAGTAGGTGCCGACACGCCACGAATGTTGTAAAATATTACATACGAGGTGTTAGGTTGCCTTAGGTTAGGGCACATAACGTTATAGACGTATATAATGTTTCCACCGAGAAGTAGAGGCCGACACGCCACGAATGTTGTGAAATATTACATCCGAGATGTTAGGTTTGCTTAGGGTAGGACATATAACGTTATATACGTACACAATGTTCCCACCAAGAAGTAGGGGCCGACACGCAAGGAATGTTGCAAAATATTACATCCGAGATGTTAGGTTTGCTTAGGTTAGGACATATAACGTTACATACGTACATAATGTTCCCACAAAGAAGTAGGGGCCGACACGCAAGGAATGTTGTAAAATATTACATCCGAGATGTTAGGTTGCCTTATGTTAGGATATATAACGATATAGCTGCACATAATGTTCCCACCGAAAAGTAGGTGCCGACACGCCACGAATGTTGTAAAATATTACATACGAGGTGTTAGATTGCCTTAGGTTAGGGCACATAACGTTATAGACGTACATAATGTTCCCACCGAGAAGTAGAGGCCGACACGCCACGAATGTTGTGAAATATTACGTCCGAGATGTTAGGTTGCCTTAGGTTAGGACATATAACGTTGTAGCTACACATAATGTTCCCACCGAGATGTAGTGGCCGACACGCCACGAATGTTGTTAAATATTACATCCGAGGTGTTAGGTTGCCTTAGGTTAGGACATATAACGTTATGAGCCGTATATAATGTTCCCACCGAGAAGTAGGGGCCGACACGAAGGGAATGTTGTAAAATATTACATCCGAGATGTTAGGTTGCCCTAGGATAGAACATATACCGTTATAGCCGTATATAATGTTACCACCGAAAAGAAGGTGCCGACACGCCACGAATGTTGTAAAATATTACATACGATGTGTTAGGTTGCCTTAGGTTAGGACATATAACGTTATAGACGTGCATAATGTTCCCACCGAGAAGTAGAGGCCTACACGCCACGAATGTTGTAAAATATTACATACGAGGTGTTAGGTTGCCTTAGGTTAGGGCACATATCGTTATAGACGTACATATTGTTCCCACCGAGAAGTAGAGGCCGACACGCCACGAATGTTGTGAAATATTACATCCGAGATGTTAGGTTTGCTTAGGATAGGACATATAACGTTATATACGTACATAATGTTCCCACCAAGAAGTAGGGGCCGACACGCCACGAATGTTGTAGAATATAACGTCCGAGATGTTAGGTTGCCCTAGGATAGGATATATAACGTTATAGACGTATATAATGTTCCCACCGAGAAGTAGGTGCCGACACGCAAGGAATGTTGGAAAATATTACATCCGAGAAGTTAGGTTTGCTTAGGTTAGGACATATAACGTTACATACGTACATAATGTTCCCACAAAGAAGTAGGGGCCGACACGCAAGGAATGTTGTAAAATATTACATCCGAGATGTTAGGTTGCCTTATGTTAGGATATATAACGATATAGCTGCACATAATGTTCCCACCGAAAAGTAGGTGCCGACACGCCACGAATGTTGTAAAATATTACATACGATGTGTTAGGTTGCCTTAGGTTAGGACATATAACGTTATAGACGTGCATAATGTTCCCACCGAGAAGTAGAGGCCTACACGCCACGAATGTTGTAAAATATTTCATACGAGGTGTTAGGTTGCCTTAGGTTAGGGCACATATCGTTATAGACGTACATATTGTTCCCACCGAGAAGTAGAGGCCGACACGCCACGAATGTTGTGAAATATTACATCCGAGATGTTAGGTTTGCTTAGGATAGGACATATAACGTTATCTACGTACATAATGTTCCCACCAAGAAGTAGGGGCCGACACGCCACGAATGTTGTAGAATATAACGTCCGAGATGTTAGGTTGCCCTAGGATAGGATATATAACGTTATAGACGTATATAATGTTCCCACCGAGAAGTAGGTGCCGACACGCAAGGAATGTTGGAAAATATTACATCCGAGATGTTAGGTTGCCTTACGTTAGGATATATAACGTTATAGACGTACATAATGTTCCCACCGAGAAGTAGAGGCCTACACGCCACGAATGTTGTAAAATATTACATACGAGGTGTTAGGTTGCCTTAGGTTAGGGCACATATCGTTATAGACGTACATAATGTTCCCACCGAGAAGTAGAGGCCGACACGCCACGAGTGTTGTGAAATATTACATCCGAGATGTTAGGTTGCCCTAGGATAGGACATATAACGTTATGAGCCGTATATAATGTTCCCACCGAGAAGTAGGGGCCGACACGAAAGGAATGTTGTAAAATATTACATCCGAGAAGTTAGGTTGCCCTAGGATAGAACATATACCGTTATAGCCGTATATAATGTTACCACCGAAAAGTAGGTGCCGACACGCCACGAATATTGTAAAATATTACATACGAGGTGTTAGGTTGCCTTAGGATAGGACATATAACGTTATAGACGTGCATAATGTTCCCACCGAGAAGTAGGGGCCGACACGCAAGGAATGTTGTAAAATATTCCATCCGAGATGTTAGGTTTGCTTAGGTTAGGACATATAACGTTACATACGTACATAATGTTCCCACAAAGAAGTAGGGGCCGACACGTAAGGAATGTTGTAAAATATTACATCCGAGATGTTAGGTTGCCTTATGTTAGGATATATAACGATATAGCTGCACATAACGTTCCCACCGAAAAGTAGGTGCCGACACGCCACGAATGTTGTAAAATATTACATACGATGTGTTAGGTTGCCTTAGGTTAGGACATATAACGTTATAGACGTGCATAATGTTCCCACCGAGAAGTAGAGGCCTACACGCCACGAATGTTGTAAAATATTACATACGAGGTGTTAGGTTGCCTGAGGTTGGGGCACATATCGTTATAGACGTACATATTGTTCCCACCGAGAAGTAGAGGCCCACACGCCACGAATGTTGTAAAATATTACATACGAGGTGTTAGGTTGCCATAGGATAGGACATATAACGTTATATACGTACATAATGTTCCCACCAAGAAATAGGGGCCGACACGCAAGGAATGTTGTAAAATATTACATACGAGGTGTTAGGTTGCCTTAGGTTAGGGCACATAACGTTATAGACGTACATAATGTTCCCACCGAGAAGTAGAGGCCGACACGCCACGAATGTTGTAAAATATTACATACGAGGTGTTAGGTTGCCTTAGGTTAGGGCACATAACGTTATAGACGTATATAATGTTTCCACCGAGAAGTAGAGGCTGACACGCTACGAATGTTGTGAAATATTACATCCGAGATGTTAGGTTTGCTTAGGTTAGGACATATAACGTTATAGACGTACATAATGTTCCCACCGAGAAGTAGAGGCCGACACGCCACGAATGTTGTGAAATATTACGTCCGAGAAGTTAGGTTTGCTTAGGTTAGGACATATAACGTTATATACGTACATAATGTTGCCACCGAGAAGTAGAGGCCGACACGCCACGAATGTTGTGAAATATTACATCCGAGATGTTAGGTTGCCCTAGGATAGAACATATACCGTTATAGCCGTATATAATGTTCCCACAAAGAAGTAGGGGCCAACACGCAAGGAATGTTGTAAAATATTACATCCGAGATGTTAGGTTGCCTTAGGTTAGGACATATAACGTTATAGACGTATATAATGTTACCACCGAAAAGAAGGTGCCGACGCGCAAGGAATGCTGTAAAATATTACATCCGAGATGTTAGGTTCCCTTAGGATAGGACATATAACGTTATATACGTACACAATGTTCCCACCAAGAAGTAGGGGCCGACACGCAAGGAATGTTGTAAAATATTACATCCGAGATGTTAGGTTTGCTTAGGTTAGGATATATAACGTTACATACGTACATAATGTTCCCACAAAGAAGTAGGGGCCGACACGCAAGGAATGTTGTAAAATATTTCATCCGAGATGTTAGGTTGCCTTAGGTTAGGATATATATCGATATAGCTGCACATAATGTTCCCACCGAAAAGTAGGTGCCGACACGCCACGAATGTTGTAAAATATTACATACGATGTGTAAGGTTGCCTTAGGTTAGGACATATAACGTTATAGACGTGCATAATGTTCCCACCGAGAAGTAGAGGCCCACACGCCACGAATGTTGTAAAATATTACATACGAGGTGTTAGGTTGCCTTAGGTTAGGGCACATATCGTTATAGACGTACATATTGTTCCCACCGAGAAGTAGAGGCCGACACGCCACGAATGATGTGAAATATTACATCCGAGATGTTAGGTTTGCTTAGGATAGGACATATAACGTTATATACGTACATAAGGTTCCCACCAAGAAGTAGGGGCCGACACGCCACGTATGTTGTGGAATATAACGTCCGAGATGTTAGGTTGCCCTAGGATAGGATATATAACGTTATAGACGTATATAATGTTCCCACCGAGAAGTAGGAGCCGACACGCAAGGAATGTTGGAAAATATTACATCCGAGATGTTAGGTTGCCTTACGTTAGGATATATAACGTTATAGACGTACATAATGTTCCCACCGAGAAGTAGAGGCCTACACGCCACGAATGTTGTAAAATATTACATACGAGGTGTTAGGTTGCCTTAGGTTAGGGCACATATCGTTATAGACGTACATAATGTTCCCACCGAGAAGTAGAGGCCGACACGCCACGAGTGTTGTGAAATATTACATCCGAGATGTTAGGTTGCCCTAGGATAGGACATATAACGTTATGAGCCGTATATAATGTTCCCACCGAGAAGTAGGGGCCGACACGAAAGGAATGTTGTAAAATATTACATCCGAGAAGTTAGGTTGCCCTAGGATAGAACATATACCGTTATAGCCGTATATAATGTTACCACCGAAAAGTAGGTGCCGACACGCCACGAATATTGTAAAATATTACATACGAGGTGTTAGGTTGCCTTAGGATAGGACATATAACGTTATAGACGTGCATAATGTTCCCACCGAGAAGTAGGGGCCGACACGCAAGGAATGTTGTAAAATATTCCATCCGAGATGTTAGGTTTGCTTAGGTTAGGACATATAACGTTACATACGTACATAATGTTCCCACAAAGAAGTAGGGGCCGACACGTAAGGAATGTTGTAAAATATTACATCCGAGATGTTAGGTTGCCTTATGTTAGGATATATAACGATATAGCTGCACATAACGTTCCCACCGAAAAGTAGGTGCCGACACGCCACGAATGTTGTAAAATATTACATACGATGTGTTAGGTTGCCTTAGGTTAGGACATATAACGTTATAGACGTGCATAATGTTCCCACCGAGAAGTAGAGGCCTACACGCCACGAATGTTGTAAAATATTACATACGAGGTGTTAGGTTGCCTGAGGTTGGGGCACATATCGTTATAGACGTACATATTGTTCCCACCGAGAAGTAGAGGCCCACACGCCACGAATGTTGTAAAATATTACATACGAGGTGTTAGGTTGCCATAGGATAGGACATATAACGTTATATACGTACATAATGTTCCCACCAAGAAATAGGGGCCGACACGCAAGGAATGTTGTAAAATATTACATACGAGGTGTTAGGTTGCCTTACGTTAGGGCACATAACGTTATAGACGTACATAATGTTCCCACCGAGAAGTAGAGGCCGACACGCCACGAATGTTGTGAAACATTACAACCGAGATGTTAGGTTTGCTTATGTTAGGACATATAACGTTATACACGTACATAATGTTCCCACCAAGAAGTAGGGGCCGACACGCAAGGAATGTTGTAAAATATTCCATCCGAGATGTTAGGTTTGCTTAGGTTAGGACATATAACGTTACATACGTACATAATGTTCCCACAAAGAAGTAGGGGCCGACACGTAAGGAATGTTGTAAAATATTACATCCGAGATGTTAGGTTGCCTTATGTTAGGATATATAACGATATAGCTGCACATAACGTTCCCACCGAAAAGTAGGTGCCGACACGCCACGAATGTTGTAAAATATTACATACGAGGTGTTAGGTTGCCTTAGGTTAGGGCACATAACGTTATAGACGTATATAATGTTTCCACCGAGAAGTAGAGGCCGACACGCCACGAATGTTGTGAAATATTACATCCGAGATGTTAGGTTTGCTTAGGGTAGGACATATAACGTTATATACGTACACAATGTTCCCACCAAGAAGTAGGGGCCGACACGCAAGGAATGTTGTAAAATATTACATCCGAGATGTTAGGTTTGCTTAGGTTAGGACATATAACGTTACATACGTACATAATGTTCCCACAAAGAAGTAGGGGCCGACACGCAAGGAATGTTGTAAAATATTACATCCAAGATGTTAGGTTGCCTTATGTTAGGATATATAACGATATAGCTGCACATAATGTTCCCACCGAAAAGTAGGTGCCGACACGCCACGAATGTTGTAAGATATTACATACGAGGTGTTAGATTGCCTTAGGTTAGGGCACATAACGTTATAGACGTACATAATGTTCCCACCGAGAAGTAGAGGCCGACACGCCACGAATGTTGTGAAATATTACGTCCGAGATGTTAGGTTGCCTTAGGTTAGGACATATAACGTTGTAGCTGCACATAATGCTCCCACCGAGATGTAGTGGCCGACACGCCACGAATGTTGTTAAATATTACATCCGAGGTGTTAGGTTGCCTTAGGTTAGGACATATAACGTTATGAGCCGTATATAATGTTCCCACCGAGAAGTAGGGGCCGACACGAAAGGAATGTTGTAAAATATTACATCCGAGATGTTAGGTTGCCCTAGGATAGAACATATACCGTTATAGCCGTATATAATGTTACCACCGAAAAGTAGGTGCCGACACGCCACGAATGTTGTAAAATATTACATACGATGTGTTAGGTTGCCTTAGGTTAGGACATATAACGTTATAGACGTGCATAATGTTCCCACCGAGAAGTAGAGGCCTACACGCCACGAATGTTGTAAAATATTACATACGAGGTGTTAGGTTGCCTTAGGTTAGGGCACATATCGTTATAGACGTACATATTGTTCCCACCGAGAAGTAGAGGCCGACACGCCACGAATGTTGTGAAATATTACATCCGAGATGTTAGGTTTGCTTAGGATAGGACATATAACGTTATATACGTACATAATGTTCCCACCAAGAAGTAGGGGCCGACACGCCACGAATGTTGTAGAATATAACGTCCGAGATGTTAGGTTGCCCTAGGATAGGATATATAACGTTATAGACGTATATAATGTTCCCACCGAGAAGTAGGTGCCGACACGCAAGGAATGTTGGAAAATATTACATCCGAGAAGTTAGGTTTGCTTAGGTTAGGACATATAACGTTACATACGTACATAATGTTCCCACAAAGAAGTAGGGGCCGACACGCAAGGAATGTTGTAAAATATTACATCCGAGATGTTAGGTTGCCTTATGTTAGGATATATAACGATATAGCTGCACATAATGTTCCCACCGAAAAGTAGGTGCCGACACGCCACGAATGTTGTAAAATATTACATACGATGTGTTAGGTTGCCTTAGGTTAGGACATATAACGTTATAGACGTGCATAATGTTCCCACCGAGAAGTAGAGGCCTACACGCCACGAATGTTGTAAAATATTACATACGAGGTGTTAGGTTGCCTTAGGTTAGGGCACATATCGTTATAGACGTACATATTGTTCCCACCGAGAAGTAGAGGCCGACACGCCACGAATGTTGTGAAATATTACATCCGAGATGTTAGGTTTGCTTAGGATAGGACATATAACGTTATCTACGTACATAATGTTCCCACCAAGAAGTAGGGGCCGACACGCCACGAATGTTGTAGAATATAACGTCCGAGATGTTAGGTTGCCCTAGGATAGGATATATAACGTTATAGACGTATATAATGTTCCCACCGAGAAGTAGGTGCCGACACGCAAGGAATGTTGGAAAATATTACATCCGAGATGTTAGGTTGCCTTACGTTAGGATATATAACGTTATAGACGTACATAATGTTCCCACCGAGAAGTAGAGGCCTACACGCCACGAATGTTGTAAAATATTACATACGAGGTGTTAGATTGCCTTAGGTTAGGGCATATAACGTTATAGACGTACATAATGTTCCCACCGAGAAGTAGAGGCCGACACGCCACGAATGTTGTGAAATATTACGTCCGAGAAGTTAGGTTTGCTTAGGTTAGGACATATAACGTTATATACGTACATAATGTTGCCACCGAGAAGTAGAGGCCGACACGCCACGAATGTTGTGAAATATTACATCCGAGATGTTAGGTTTGCTTAGGTTAGGACATATAACGTTACATACGTACATAATGTTCCCACAAAGAAGTAGGGGCCAACACGCAAGGAATGTTGTAAAATATTACATCCGAGATGTTAGGTTGCCTTAGGTTAGGACATATAACGTTATAGACGTATATAATGTTACCACCGAAAAGTAGGTGCCGACGCGCAAGGAATGCTGTAAAATATTACATCCGAGATGTTAGGTTCCCTTAGGATAGGACATATAACGTTATATACGTACACAATGTTCCCACCAAGAAGTAGGGGCCGACACGCAAGGAATGTTGTAAAATATTACATCCGAGATGTTAGGTTTGCTTAGGTTAGGATATATAACGTTACATACGTACATAATGTTCCCACAAAGAAGTAGGGGCCGACACGCAAGGAATGTTGTAAAATATTACATCCGAGATGTTAGGTTGCCTTAGGTTAGGATATATATCGATATAGCTGCACATAATGTTCCCACCGAAAAGTAGGTGCCGACACGCCACGAATGTTGTAAAATATTACATACGATGTGTTAGGTTGCCTTAGGTTAGGACATATAACGTTATAGACGTGCATAATGTTCCCACCGAGAAGTAGAGGCCTACACGCCACGAATGTTGTAAAATATTACATACGAGGTGTTAGGTTGCCTTAGGTTAGGGCACATATCGTTATAGACGTACATATTGTTCCCACCGAGAAGTAGAGGCCGACACGCCACGAATGATGTGAAATATTACATCCGAGATGTTACGTTTGCTTAGGATAGGACATATAACGTTATATACGTACATAAGGTTCCCACCAAGAAGTAGGGGCCGACACGCCACGTATGTTGTGGAATATAACGTCCGAGATGTTAGGTTGCCCTAGGATAGGATATATAACGTTATAGACGTATATAATGTTCCCACCGAGAAGTAGGAGCCGACACGCAAGGAATGTTGGAAAATATTACATCCGAGATGTTAGGTTGCCTTACGTTAGGATATATAACGTTATAGACGTACATAATGTTCCCACCGAGAAGTAGAGGCCTACACGCCACGAATGTTGTAAAATATTACATACGAGGTGTTAGGTTGCCTTAGGTTAGGGCACATATCGTTATAGACGTACATAATGTTCCCACCGAGAAGTAGAGACCGACACGCCACGAATGTTGTGAAATATTACATCCGAGATGTTAGGTTGCCCTAGGATAGGACATATAACGTTATGAGCCGTATATAATGTTCCCACCGAGAAGTAGGGGCCGACACGAAAGGAATGTTGTAAAATATTACATCCGAGAAGTTAGGTTGCCCTAGGATAGAACATATACCGTTATAGCCGTATATAATGTTACCACCGAAAAGTAGGTGCCGACACGCCACGAATATTGTAAAATATTACATACGAGGTGTTAGGTTGCCTTAGGATAGGACATATAACGTTATAGACGTGCATAATGTTCCCACCGAGAAGTAGGGGCCGACACGCAAGGAATGTTGTAAAATATTCCATCCGAGATGTTAGGTTTGCTTAGGTTAGGACATATAACGTTACATACGTACATAATGTTCCCACAAAGAAGTAGGGGCCAACACGCAAGGAATGTTGTAAAATATTACATCCGAGATGTTAGGTTGCCTTATGTTAGGATATATAACGATATAGCTGCACATAATGTTCCCACCGAAAAGTAGGTGCCGACACGCCACGAATGTTGTAAAATATTACATACGATGTGTTAGGTTGCCTTAGGTTAGGACATATAACGTTATAGACGTGCATAATGTTCCCACCGAGAAGTAGAGGCCTACACGCCACGAATGTTGTAAAATATTACATACGAGGTGTTAGGTTGCCTGAGGTTGGGGCACATATCGTTATAGACGTACATATTGTTCCCACCGAGAAGTAGAGGCCGACACGCCACGAATGTTGTGAAATATTACATCCGAGATGTTAGGTTTGCTTAGGATAGGACATATAACGTTATATACGTACATAATGTTCCCACCGAGAAGTAGAGGCCGACACGCCACGAATGTTGTGAAATATTACGTCCGAGATGTTAGGTTTGCTTAGGTTAGGACATATAACGTTGTAGCTGCACATAATGTTCCCACCGAGATGTAGTGGCCGACACGCCACGAATGTTGTTAAATATTACATACGAGGTGTTAGATTGCCTTAGGTTAGGGAACATAACGTTATAGACGTACATAATGTTCCCACCGAGAAGTAGAGGCCGACACGCCACGAATGTTGTGAAATATTACGTCCGAGATGTTAGGTTTGCTTAGGTTAGGACATATAACGTTATATACGTACATAATGTTGCCACCGAGAAGTAGAGGCCGACACGCCACGAATGTTGTGAAATATTACATCCGAGATGTTAGGTTTGCTTAGGTTAGGACATATAACGTTACATACGTACATAATGTTCCCACCAAGAAGTAGGGGCCGACACGCCACGAATGTTGTAGAATATAACGTCCGAGATGTTAGGTTGCCCTAGGATAGGATATATAACGTTATAGACGTATATAATGTTCCCACCGAGAAGTAGGTGCCGACACGCAAGGAATGTTGGAAAATATTACATCCGAGAAGTTAGGTTTGCTTAGGTTAGGACATATAACGTTACATACGTACATAATGTTCCCACAAAGAAATAGGGGCCGACACGCAAGGAATGTTGTAAAATATTACATCCGAGATGTTAGGTTGCCTTATGTTAGGATATATAACGATATAGCTGCACATAATGTTCCCACCGAAAAGTAGGTGCCGACACGCCACGAATGTTGTAAAATATTACATACGATGTGTTAGGTTGCCTTAGGTTAGGACATATAACGTTATAGACGTGCATAATGTTCCCACCGAGAAGTAGAGGCCTACACGCCACGAATGTTGTAAAATATTACATACGAGGTGTTAGGTTGCCTTAGGTTAGGGCACATATCGTTATAGACGTACATATTGTTCCCACCGAGAAGTAGAGGCCGACACGCCACGAATGTTGTGAAATATTACGTCCGAGAAGTTAGGTTTGCTTAGGTTAGGACATATAACGTTATATACGTACATAATGTTGCCACCGAGAAGTAGAGGCCGACACGCCACGAATGTTGTGAAATATTACATCCGAGATGTTAGGTTTGCTTAGGTTAGGACATATAACGTTACATACGTACATAATGTTCCCACAAAGAAGTAGGGGCCGACACGCAAGGAATGTTGTAAAATATTACATCCGAGATGTTAGGTTGCCTTATGTTAGGATATATAACGATATAGCTGCACATAATGTTCCCACCGAAAAGTAGGTGCCGACACGCCACGAATGTTGTAAAATATTACATACGAGGTGTTAGATTGCCTTAGGTTAGGGCACATAACGTTATAGACGTACATAATGTTCCCACCGAGAAGTAGAGGCCGACAAGCCACGAATGTTGTGAAATATTACGTCCGAGATGTTAGGTTGCCTTAGGTTAGGACATATAACGTTGTAGCTGCACATAATGTTCCCACCGAGATGTAGTGGCCGACACGCCACGAATGTTGTTAAATATTACATCCGAGGTGTTAGGTTGCCTTAGGTTAGGACATATAACGTTATGAGCCGTATATAATGTTCCCACCGAGAAGTAGGGGCCGACACGAAAGGAATGTTGTAAAATATTACATCCGAGATGTTAGGTTGCCCTAGGATAGAACATATAACGTTATAGCCGTATATAATGTTACCACCGAAAAGTAGGTGCCGACACGCCACGAATGTTGTAAAATATTACATACGATGTGTTGGGTTGCCTTAGGTTAGGACATATAACGTTATAGACGTGCATAATGTTCCCACCGAGAAGTAGAGGCCTACACGCCACGAATGTTGTAAAATATTACATACGAGGTGTTAGGTTGCCTTAGGTTAGGGCACATATCGTTATAGACGTACATATTGTTCCCACCGAGAAGTAGAGGCCGACACGCCACGAATGTTGTGAAATATTACATCAGAGATGTTAGGTTTGCTTAGGATAGGACATATAACGTTATATACGTACATAATGTTCCCACCAAGAAGTAGGGGCCGACACGCCACGAATGTTGTAGAATATAACGTCCCAGATGTTAGGTTGCCCTAGGATAGGATATATAACGTTATAGACGTATATAATGTTCCCACCGAGAAGTAGGTGCCGACACGCAAGGAATGTTGGAAAATATTACATCCGAGAAGTTAGGTTTGTTTAGGTTAGGACATATAACGTTACATACGTACATAATGTTCCCACAAAGAAGTAGGGGCCGACACGCAAGGAATGTTGTAAAATATTACATCCGAGATGTTAGGTTGCCTTATGTTAGGATATATAACGATATAGCTGCACATAATGTTCCCACCGAAAAGTAGGTGCCGACACGCCACGAATGTTGTAAAATATTACATACGATGTGTTAGGTTGCCTTAGGTTAGGACATATAACGTTATAGACGTGCATAATGTTCCCACCGAGAAGTAGAGGCCTACACGCCACGAATGTTGTAAAATATTACATACGAGGTGTTAGGTTGCCTTAGGTTAGGGCACATATCGTTATAGACGTACATATTGTTCCCACCGAGAAGTAGAGGCCGACACGCCACGAGTGTTGTGAAATATTACATCCGAGATGTTAGGTTTGCTTAGGATAGGACATATAACGTTATCTACGTACATAATGTTCCCACCAAGAAGTAGGGGCCGACACGCCACGAATGTTGTAGAATATAACGTCCGAGATGTTAGGTTGCCCTAGGATAGGATATATAACGTTATAGACGTATATAATGTTCCCACCGAGAAGTAGGTGCCGACACGCAAGGAATGTTGGAAAATATTACATCCGAGATGTTAGGTTGCCTTACGTTAGGATATATAACGTTATAGACGTACATAATGTTCCCACCGAGAAGTAGAGGCCTACACGCCACGAATGTTGTAAAATATTACATACGAGGTGTTAGATTGCCTTAGGTTAGGGCATATAACGTTATAGACGTACATAATGTTCCCACCGAGAAGTAGAGGCCGACACGCCACGAATGTTGTGAAATATTACGTCCGAGAAGTTAGGTTTGCTTAGGTTAAGACATATAACGTTATATACGTACATAATGTTGCCACCGAGAAGTAGAGGCCGACACGCCACGAATGTTGTGAAATATTACATCCGAGATGTTAGGTTTGCTTAGGTTAGGACATATAACGTTACATACGTACATAATGTTCCCACAAAGAAGTAGGGGCCAACACGCAAGGAATGTTGTAAAATATTACATCCGAGATGTTAGGTTGCCTTAGGTTAGGACATATAACGTTATAGACGTATATAATGTTACCACCGAAAAGTAGGTGCCGACGCGCAAGGAATGCTGTAAAATATTACATCCGAGATGTTAGGTTCCCTTAGGATAGGACATATAACGTTATATACGTACACAATGTTCCCACCAAGAAGTAGGGGCCGACACGCAAGGAATGTTGTAAAATATTACATCCGAGATGTTAGGTTTGCTTAGGTTAGGATATATAACGTTACATACGTACATAATGTTCCCACAAAGAAGTAGGGGCCGACACGCAAGGAATGTTGTAAAATATTACATCCGAGATGTTAGGTTGCCTTAGGTTAGGATATATATCGATATAGCTGCACATAATGTTCCCACCGAAAAGTAGGTGCCGACACGCCACGAATGTTGTAAAATATTACATACGATGTGTTAGGTTGCCTTAGGTTAGGACATATAACGTTATAGACGTGCATAATGTTCCCACCGAGAAGTAGAGGCCTACACGCCACGAATGTTGTAAAATATTACATACGAGGTGTTAGGTTGCCTTAGGTTAGGGCACATATCGTTATAGACGTACATATTGTTCCCACCGAGAAGTAGAGGCCGACACGCCACGAATGATGTGAAATATTACATCCGAGATGTTACGTTTGCTTAGGATAGGACATATAACGTTATATACGTACATAAGGTTCCCACCAAGAAGTAGGGGCCGACACGCCACGTATGTTGTGGAATATAACGTCCGAGATGTTAGGTTGCCCTAGGATAGGATATATAACGTTATAGACGTATATAATGTTCCCACCGAGAAGTAGGAGCCGACACGCAAGGAATGTTGGAAAATATTACATCCGAGATGTTAGGTTGCCTTACGTTAGGATATATAACGTTATAGACGTACATAATGTTCCCACCGAGAAGTAGAGGCCTACACGCCACGAATGTTGTAAAATATTACATACGAGGTGTTAGGTTGCCTTAGGTTAGGGCACATATCGTTATAGACGTACATAATGTTCCCACCGAGAAGTAGAGACCGACACGCCACGAATGTTGTGAAATATTACATCCGAGATGTTAGGTTGCCCTAGGATAGGACATATAACGTTATGAGCCGTATATAATGTTCCCACCGAGAAGTAGGGGCCGACACGAAAGGAATGTTGTAAAATATTACATCCGAGAAGTTAGGTTGCCCTAGGATAGAACATATACCGTTATAGCCGTATATAATGTTACCACCGAAAAGTAGGTGCCGACACGCCACGAATATTGTAAAATATTACATACGAGGTGTTAGGTTGCCTTAGGATAGGACATATAACGTTATAGACGTGCATAATGTTCCCACCGAGAAGTAGGGGCCGACACGCAAGGAATGTTGTAAAATATTCCATCCGAGATGTTATGTTTGCTTAGGTTAGGACATATAACGTTACATACGTACATAATGTTCCCACAAAGAAGTAGGGGCCAACACGCAAGGAATGTTGTAAAATATTACATCCGAGATGTTAGGTTGCCTTATGTTAGGATATATAACGATATAGCTGCACATAATGTTCCCACCGAAAAGTAGGTGCCGACACGCCACGAATGTTGTAAAATATTACATACGATGTGTTAGGTTGCCTTAGGTTAGGACATATAACGTTATAGACGTGCATAATGTTCCCACCGAGAAGTAGAGGCCTACACGCCACGAATGTTGTAAAATATTACATACGAGGTGTTAGGTTGCCTGAGGTTGGGGCACATATCGTTATAGACGTACATATTGTTCCCACCGAGAAGTAGAGGCCGACACGCCACGAATGTTGTGAAATATTACATCCGAGATGTTAGGTTTGCTTAGGATAGGACATATAACGTTATATACGTACATAATGTTCCCACCGAGAAGTAGAGGCCGACACGCCACGAATGTTGTGAAATATTACGTCCGAGATGTTAGGTTTGCTTAGGTTAGGACATATAACGTTGTAGCTGCACATAATGTTCCCACCGAGATGTAGTGGCCGACACGCCACGAATGTTGTTAAATATTACATACGAGGTGTTACATTGCCTTAGGTTAGGGAACATAACGTTATAGACGTACATAATGTTCCCACCGAGAAGTAGAGGCCGACACGCCACGAATGTTGTGAAATATTACATACGAGGTGTTAGGTTGCCTTAGGTTAGGGCACATATCGTTATAGACGTACATAATGTTCCCACCGAGAAGTAGAGACCGACACGCCACGAATGTTGTGAAATATTACATCCGAGATGTTAGGTTGCCCTAGGATAGGACATATAACGTTATGAGCCGTATATAATGTTCCCACCGAGAAGTAGGGGCCGACACGAAAGGAATGTTGTAAAATATTACATCCGAGAAGTTAGGTTGCCCTAGGATAGAACATATACCGTTATAGCCGTATATAATGTTACCACCGAAAAGTAGGTGCCGACACGCCACGAATATTGTAAAATATTACATACGAGGTGTTAGGTTGCCTTAGGATAGGACATATAACGTTATAGACGTGCATAATGTTCCCACCGAGAAGTAGGGGCCGACACGCAAGGAATGTTGTAAAATATTCCATCCGAGATGTTATGTTTGCTTAGGTTAGGACATATAACGTTACATACGTACATAATGTTCCCACAAAGAAGTAGGGGCCAACACGCAAGGAATGTTGTAAAATATTACATCCGAGATGTTAGGTTGCCTTATGTTAGGATATATAACGATATAGCTGCACATAATGTTCCCACCGAAAAGTAGGTGCCGACACGCCACGAATGTTGTAAAATATTACATACGATGTGTTAGGTTGCCTTAGGTTAGGACATATAACGTTATAGACGTGCATAATGTTCCCACCGAGAAGTAGAGGCCTACACGCCACGAATGTTGTAAAATATTACATACGAGGTGTTAGGTTGCCTGAGGTTGGGGCACATATCGTTATAGACGTACATATTGTTCCCACCGAGAAGTAGAGGCCGACACGCCACGAATGTTGTGAAATATTACATCCGAGATGTTAGGTTTGCTTAGGATAGGACATATAACGTTATATACGTACATAATGTTCCCACCGAGAAGTAGAGGCCGACACGCCACGAATGTTGTGAAATATTACGTCCGAGATGTTAGGTTTGCTTAGGTTAGGACATATAACGTTGTAGCTGCACATAATGTTCCCACCGAGATGTAGTGGCCGACACGCCACGAATGTTGTTAAATATTACATA
Organism: Xylocopa violacea; assembly: GCA_963969225.1. Taxonomy (NCBI): domain Eukaryota; kingdom Metazoa; phylum Arthropoda; class Insecta; order Hymenoptera; family Apidae; genus Xylocopa; species Xylocopa violacea. The sequence continues at coordinate 4,635,244 of CAXAJV010000920.1, forward strand.
CGAGGTGTTACATTGCCTTAGGTTAGGGAACATAACGTTATAGACGTACATAATGTTCCCACCGAGAAGTAGAGGCCGACACGCCACGAATGTTGTGAAATATTACGTCCGAGATGTTAGGTTTGCTTAGGTTAGGACATATAACGTTATATACGTACATAATGTTGCCACCGAGAAGTAGAGGCCGACACGCCACGAATGTTGTGAAATATTACATCCGAGATGTTAGGTTTGCTTAGGTTAGGACATATAACGTTACATACGTACATAATGTTCCCACAAAGAAGTAGGGGCCAACACGCAAGGAATGTTGTAAAATATTACATCCGAGATGTTAGGTTGCCTTAGGTTAGGACATATAACGTTATAGACGTATATAATGTTACCACCGAAAAGTAGGAGCCGACGCGCAAGGAATGCTGTGAAATATTACATCCGAGATGTTAGGTTCCCTTAGGATAGGACATATAACGTTATATACGTACACAATGTTCCCACCAAGAAGTAGGGGCCGACACGCAAGGAATGTTGTAAAATATTACATCCGAGATGTTAGGTTTGCTTAGGTTAGGATATATAACGTTACATACGTACATAATGTTCCCACAAAGAAGTAGGGGCCGACACGCAAGGAATGTTGTAAAATATTACATCCGAGATGTTAGGTTGCCTTATGTTAGGATATATATCGATATAGCTGCACATAATGTTCCCACCGAAAAGTAGGTGCCGACACGCCACGAATGTTGTAAAATATTACATACGATGTGTTAGGTTGCCTTAGGTTAGGACATATAACGTTATAGACGTGCATAATGTTCCCACCGAGAAGTAGAGGCCTACACGCCACGAATGTTGTAAAATATTACATACGAGGTGTTAGGTTGCCTTAGGTTAGGGCACATATCGTTATAGACGTACATATTGTTCCCACCGAGAAGTAGAGGCCGACACGCCACGAATGATGTGAAATATTACATCCGAGATGTTAGGTTTGCTTAGGATAGGACATATAACGTTATATACGTACATAAGGTTCCCACCAAGAAGTAGGGGCCGACACGCCACGAATGTTGTGGAATATAACGTCCGAGATGTTAGGTTGCCCTAGGATAGGATATATAACGTTATAGACGTATATAATGTTCCCACCGAGAAGTAGGAGCCGACACGCAAGGAATGTTGGAAAATATTACATCCGAGATGTTAGGTTGCCTTACGTTAGTATATATAACGTTATAGACGTACATAATGTTCCCACCGAGAAGTAGAGGCCTACACGCCACGAATGTTGTAAAATATTACATACGAGGTGTTAGGTTGCCTTAGGTTAGGGCACATATCGTTATAGACGTACATAATGTTCCCACCGAGATGTAGTGGCCGACACGCCACGAATGTTGTTAAATATTACATCCGAGGTGTTAGGTTGCCTTAGGTTAGGACATATAACGTTATGAGCCGTATATAATGTTCCCACCGAGAAGTAGGGGCTGACACGAAAGGAATGTTGTAAAATATTACATCCGAGATGTTAGGTTGCCCTAGGATAGAACATATAACGTTATAGCCGTATATAATGTTACCACCGAAAAGTAGGTGCCGACACGCCACGAATATTGTAAAATATTACATACGAGGTGTTAGGTTGCCTTAGGATAGGACATATAACGTTATAGACGTGCATAATGTTCCCACCGAGACGTAGGGGCCGACACGCAAGGAATGTTCTAAAATATTACATCCGAGATGTTAGGTTGCCCTAGGATAGGACATATAACGTTATAGACGTATATAATGTTACCACCGAAAAGTAGGTGCCGACACGCCACGAATGTTGTAAAATATTACATACGAGGTGTTAGGTTGCCTTAGGTTAGGACATATAACGTTATAGACGTGCATAATGTTCCCACCGAGAAGTAGAGGCCTACACGCCACGAATGTGGTAAAATATTACATACGAGGTGTTAGGTTGCCTTAGGTTAGGGCACATATCGTTATAGACGTACATAATGTTCCCACCGAGAAGTAGAGGCCGACACGCCACGAATGTTGTGAAATATTACAACGCGCTATCTCAGAGTGCTTAGGTTAGGACATATAACGTAATATACGTACATAATGTTGCCACCGAGAAGTAGAGGCCGACACGCCACGAATGTTGTGAAATATTACATCCGAGATGTTAGGTTTGCTTAGGTTAGGACATATAACGTTACATACGTACATAATGTTCCCGCAAAGAAGTAGGGGCCAACACGCAAGGAATGTTGTAAAATATTACATCCGAGATGTTAGGTTGCCTTAGGTTAGGACATATAACGTTATAGACGTATATAATGTTACCATCGAAAAGTAGGTGCCGACACGCCACGAATGTTGTAAAATATTACATACGATGTGTTAGGTTGCCTTAGGTTAGGACATATAACGTTATAGACGTGCATAATGTTCCCACCGAGAAGTAGAGTCCTACACGCCACGAATGTTGTAAAATATTACATACGAGGTGTTAGGTTGCCTTAGGTTAGGGCACATATCGTTATAGACGTACATATTGTTCCCACCGAGAAGTAGAGGCCGACACGCCACGAATGTTGTGAAATATTACATCCGAGATGTTAGGTTTGCTTAGGATAGGACATATAACGTTATATACGTACATAATGTTCCCACCAAGAAGTAGGGGCCGACACGCCACGAATGTTGTAGAATATAACGTCCGAGATGTTAGGTTGCCCTAGGATAGGATATATAACGTTATAGACGTATATAATGTTCCCACCGAGAAGTAGGTGCCGACACGCAAGGAATGTTGGAAAATATTACATCCGAGATGTTAGGTTGCCTTACGTTAGGATATATAACGTTATAGACGTACATAATGTTCCCACCGAGAAGTAGAGGCCGACACGCCACGAATGTTGTGAAATATTACATCCGAGATGTTAGGTTGCCTTAGGTTAGGACATATAACGTTGTAGCTGCACATAATGTTCCCACCGAGATGTAGTGGCCGACACGCCACGAATGTTGTTAAATATTACATCCGAGGTGTTAGGTTGCCTTAGGTTAGGACATAAAACGTTATGAGCCGTATATAATGTTCCCACCGAGAAGTAGGGGCCGACACGAAAGGAATGTTGTAAAATATTACATCCGAGATGTTAGGTTGCCCTAGGATAGAACATATAACGTTATAGCCGTATATAATGTTACCACCGAAAAGTAGGTGCCGACACGCCACGAATATTGTAAAATATTACATACGAGGTGTTAGGTTGCCTTAGGATAGGACATATAACGTTATAGACGTGCATAATGTTCCCACCGAGAAGTAGGGGCCGACACGCAAGGAATGTTCTAAAATATTACATCCGAGATGTTAGGTTGCCCTAGGATAGGACATATAACGTTATAGACGTATATAATGTTACCACCGAAAAGTAGGTGCCGACACGCCACGAATGTTGTAAAATATTACATACGAGGTGTTAGGTTGCCTTAGGTTAGGACATATAACGTTATAGACGTGCATAATGTTCCCACCGAGAAGTAGAGGCCTACACGCCACGAATGTTGTAAAATATTACATACGAGGTGTTAGGTTGCCTTAGGTTAGGGCACATATCGTTATAGACGTACATAATGTTCCCACCGAGAAGTAGAGGCCGATACGCCACGAATGTTGTGAAATATTACATCCGAGATGTTAGGTTTGCTTAGGATAGGACATATAACGTTATATACGTACATAATGTTCCCACCAAGAAGTAGGGGCCGACACGCCACGACTGTTGTGAAATATTACATCCGAGATGTTAGGTTTGCTTACGCGCTATCTCAGAGTGTTACATACGTACATAATGTTCCCGCAAAGAAGTAGGGGCCAACACGCAAGGAATGTTGTAAAATATTACATCCGAGATGTTAGGTTGCCTTAGGTTAGGACATATAACGTTATAGACGTATATAATGTTACCATCGAAAAGTAGGTGCCGACACGCCACGAATGTTGTAAAATATTACATACGATGTGTTAGGTTGCCTTAGGTTAGGACATATAACGTTATAGACGTGCATAATGTTCCCACCGAGAAGTAGAGTCCTACACGCCACGAATGTTGTAAAATATTACATACGAGGTGTTAGGTTGCCTTAGGTTAGGGCACATATCGTTATAGACGTACATATTGTTCCCACCGAGAAGTAGAGGCCGACACGCCATGAATGTTGTGAAATATTACATCCGAGATGTTAGGTTTGCTTAGGATAGGACATATAACGTTATATACGTACATAATGTTCCCACCAAGAAGTAGGGGCCGACACGCCACGAATGTTGTAGAATATAACGTCCGAGATGTTAGGTTGCCCTAGGATAGGATATATAACGTTATAGACGTATATAATGTTCCCACCGAGAAGTAGGTGCCGACACGCAAGGAATGTTGGAAAATATTACATCCGAGATGTTAGGTTGCCTTACGTTAGGATATATAACGTTATAGACGTACATAATGTTCCCACCGAGAAGTAGAGGCCGACACGCCACGAATGTTGTGAAATATTACATCCGAGATGTTAGGTTGCCTTAGGTTAGGACATATAACGTTGTAGCTGCACATAATGTTCCCACCGAGATGTAGTGGCCGACACGCCACGAATGTTGTTAAATATTACATCCGAGGTGTTAGGTTGCCTTAGGTTAGGACATAAAACGTTATGAGCCGTATATAATGTTCCCACCGAGAAGTAGGGGCCGACACGAAAGGAATGTTGTAAAATATTACATCCGAGATGTTAGGTTGCCCTAGGATAGAACATATAACGTTATAGCCGTATATAATGTTACCACCGAAAAGTAGGTGCCGACACGCCACGAATATTGTAAAATATTACATACGAGGTGTTAGGTTGCCTTAGGATAGGACATATAACGTTATAGACGTGCATAATGTTCCCACCGAGAAGTAGGGGCCGACACGCAAGGAATGTTCTAAAATATTACATCCGAGATGTTAGGTTGCCCTAGGATAGGACATATAACGTTATAGACGTATATAATGTTACCACCGAAAAGTAGGTGCCGACACGCCACGAATGTTGTAAAACATTACATACGAGGTGTTAGGTTGCCTTAGGTTAGGACATATAACGTTATAGACGTGCATAATGTTCCCACCGAGAAGTAGAGGCCTACACGCCACGAATGTTGTAAAATATTACATACGAGGTGTTAGGTTGCCTTAGGTTAGGGCACATATCGTTATAGACGTACATAATGTTCCCACCGAGAAGTAGAGGCCGATACGCCACGAATGTTGTGAAATATTACATCCGAGATGTTAGGTTTGCTTAGGATAGGACATATAACGTTATATACGTACATAATGTTCCCACCAAGAAGTAGGGGCCGACACGCCACGAATGTTGTAGAATATAACGTCCGAGATGTTAGGTTGCCCTAGGATAGGATATATAACGTTATAGACGTATATAATGTTCCCACCGAGAAGTAGGTGCCGACACGCAAGGAATGTTGGAAAATATTACATCCGAGATGTTAGGTTGCCTTACGTTAGGATATATAACGTTATAGACGTACATAATGTTCCCACCGAGAAGTAGAGGCCGACACGCCACGAATGTTGTGAAATATTACATCCGAGATGTTAGGTTGCCTTAGGTTAGGACATATAACGTTGTAGCTGCACATAATGTTCCCACCGATACGTAGTGGCCGACACGCCACGAATGTTGTTAAATATTACATCCGAGGTGTTAGGTTGCCTTAGGTTAGGACATAAAACGTTATGAGCCGTATATAATGTTCCCACCGAGAAGTAGGGACCGACACGAAAGGAATGTTGTAAAATATTACATCCGAGATGTTAGGTTGCCCTAGGATAGAACATATAACGTTATAGCCGTATATAATGTTACCACCGAAAAGTAGGTGCCGACACGCCACGAATATTGTAAAATATTACATACGAGGTGTTAGGTTGCCTTAGGGTAGGACATATAACGTTATAGACGTGCATAATGTTCCCACCGAGAAGTAGGGGCCGACACGCAAGGAATGTTCTAAAATATTACATCCGAGATGTTAGGTTGCCCTAGGATAGGACATATAACGTTATAGACGTATATAATGTTACCACCGAAAAGTAGGTGCCGACACGCCACGAATGTTGTAAAATATTACATACGAGGTGTTAGGTTGCCTTAGGTTAGGACATATAACGTTATAGACGTGCATAATGTTCCCACCGAGAAGTAGAGGCCTACACGCCACGAATGTTGTAAAATATTACATACGAGGTGTTAGGTTGCCTTAGGTTAGGGCACATATCGTTATAGACGTACATAATGTTCCCACCGAGAAGTAGAGGCCGACACGCCACGAATGTTGTGAAATATTACATCCGAGATGTTAGGTTTGCTTAGGTTAGGACATATAACGTTATATACGTACATAATGTCGCCACCGAGAAGTAGAGGCCTACACGCCACGAATGTTGTAAAATATTACATACGAGGTGTTAGGTTGCCTTAGGTTCGGGCCCATAACGTTATAGACGTACATAATGTTCCCACCGAGAAGTAGAGGCCGACACGCCACGAATGTTGTGAAATATTACGTCCGAGATGTGAGGTTTGCTTATGTTAGGACATATAACGTTATATACGTACATAATGTTGGCACCGAGAAGTAGAGGCCGACACGCCACGAATGTTGTGAAATATTACATCCGAGATGTTAGGATGCCTTAGGTTAGGGCACATAACGTTATAGACGTACATAATGTTCCCACCGAGAAGTAGAGGCCGACACGCCACGAATGTTGTGAAACATTACATACGATGTGTTAGGTTGCCTTGGGTTAGGACATATAACGTTATAGACGTGCATAATGTTCCCACCGAGAAGTAGAGGCCTACACGCCACGAATGTTGTAAAATATTACATACGAGGTGTTAGGTTGCCTTAGGTTAGGGCACATATCGTTATAGACGTACATATTGTTCCCACCGAGAAGTAGAGGCCGACACGCCACGAATGATGTGAAATATTACATCCGAGATGTTAGGTTTGCTTAGGATAGGACATATAACGTTATATACGTACATAAGGTTCCCACCAAGAAGTAGGGGCCGACACGCCACGAATGTTGAGAATACAACGTCCGAGATGTTAGGTTGCCCTAGTATAGGATATATAACGTTATAGACGTATATAATGTTCCCACCGAGAAGTAGGAGCCGACACGCAAGGAATGTTGGAAAATATTACATCCGAGATGTTAGGTTGCCTTACGTTAGTATATATAACGTTATAGACGTACATAATGTTCCCACCGAGAAGTAGAGGCCTACACGCCACGAATGTTGTAAAATATTACATACGAGGTGTTAGGTTGCCTTAGGTTAGGGCACATATCGTTATAGACGTATATAATGTTCCCACCGAGATGTAGTGGCCGACACGCCACGAATGTTGTTAAATATTACATCCGAGGTGTTAGGTTGCCTTAGGTTAGGACATATAACGCTATGAGCCGTATATAATGTTCCCACCGAGAAGTAGGGGCCGACACGAAAGGAATGTTGTAAAATATTACATCCGAGATGTTAGGTTGCCCTAGGATAGAACATATAACGTTATAGCCGTATATAATGTTACCACCGAAAAGTAGGTGCCGACACGCCACGAATATTGTAAAATATTACATACGAGGAGTTAGGTTGCCTTAGGATAGGACATATAACGTTATAGACGTGCATAATGTTCCCACCGAGAAGTAGGGGCCGACACGCAAGGAATGTTCTAAAATATTACATCCGAGATGTTAGGTTGCCCTAGGATAGGACATATAACGTTATAGACGTATATAATGTTACCACCGAAAAGTAGGTGCCGACACGCCACGAATGTTGTAAAATATTACATACGAGGTGTTAGGTTGCCTTAGGTTAGGACATATAACGTTATAGACGTGCATAATGTTCCCACCGAGAAGTAGAGGCCTACACGCCACGAATGTTGTAAAATATTACATACGAGGTGTTAGGTTGCCTTAGGTTAGGGCACATATTGTTATAGACGTACATAATGTTCCCACCGAGAAGTAGAGGCCGACACGCCACGAATGTTGTGAAATATTACATCCGAGATGTTAGGTTTGCTTAGGTTAGGACATATAACGTTATATACGTACATAATGTTGCCACCGAGAAGTAGAGGCCGACACGCCACGAATGTTGTGAAATATTACATCCGAGATGTTAGGTTTGCTTAGGTTAGGACATATAACGTTACATACGTACATAATGTTCCCACAAAGAAGTAGGGGCCAACACGCAAGGAATGTTGTAAAATATTACATCCGTGATGTTAGGTTGCCTTAGGTTAGGGCACATATCGTTATAGACGTACATATTGTTCCCACCGAGAAGTAGAGGCCGACACGCCACGAATGATGTGAAATATTACATCCGAGATGTTAGGTTTGCTTAGGATAGGACATATAACGTTATATACGTACATAAGGTTCCCACCAAGAAGTAGGGGCCGACACGCCACGAATGTTGTGGAATATAACGTCCGAGATGTTAGGTTGCCCTAGGATAGGATATATAACGTTATAGACGTATATAATGTTCCCACCGAGAAGTAGGAGCCGACACGCAAGGAATGTTGGAAAATATTACATCCGAGATGTTAGGTTGCCTTACGTTAGTATATATAACGTTATAGACGTACATAATGTTCCCACCGAGAAGTAGAGGCCTACACGCCACGAATGTTGTAAAATATTACATACGAGGTGTTAGGTTGCCTTAGGTTAGGGCACATATCGTTATAGACGTACATAATGTTCCCACCGAGATGTAGTGGCCGACACGCCACGAATGTTGTTAAATATTACATCCGAGGTGTTAGGTTGCCTTAGGTTAGGACATATAACGTTATGAGCCGTATATAATGTTCCCACCGAGAAGTAGGGGCTGACACGAAAGGAATGTTGTAAAATATTACATCCGAGATGTTAGGTTGCCCTAGGATAGAACATATAACGTTATAGCCGTATATAATGTTACCACCGAAAAGTAGGTGCCGACACGCCACGAATATTGTAAAATATTACATACGAGGTGTTAGGTTGCCTTAGGATAGGACATATAACGTTATAGACGTGCATAATGTTCCCACCGAGACGTAGGGGCCGACACGCAAGGAATGTTCTAAAATATTACATCCGAGATGTTAGGTTGCCCTAGGATAGGACATATAACGTTATAGACGTATATAATGTTACCACCGAAAAGTAGGTGCCGACACGCCACGAATGTTGTAAAATATTACATACGAGGTGTTAGGTTGCCTTAGGTTAGGACATATAACGTTATAGGCGTGCATAATGTTCCCACCGAGAAGTAGAGGCCTACACGCCACGAATGTGGTAAAATATTACATACGAGGTGTTAGGTTGCCTTAGGTTAGGGCACATATCGTTATAGACGTACATAATGTTCCCACCGAGAAGTAGAGGCCGACACGCCACGAATGTTGTGAAATATTACATCCGAGATGTTAGGTTTGCTTAGGTTAGGACATATAACGTAATATACGTACATAATGTTGCCACCGAGAAGTAGAGGCCGACACGCCACGAATGTTGTGAAATATTACATCCGAGATGTTAGGTTTGCTTAGGTTAGGACATATAACGTTACATACGTACATAATGTTCCCGCAAAGAAGTAGGGGCCAACACGCAAGGAATGTTGTAAAATATTACATCCGAGATGTTAGGTTGCCTTAGGTTAGGACATATAACGTTATAGACGTATATAATGTTACCATCGAAAAGTAGGTGCCGACACGCCACGAATGTTGTAAAATATTACATACGATGTGTTAGGTTGCCTTAGGTTAGGACATATAACGTTATAGACGTGCATAATGTTCCCACCGAGAAGTAGAGTCCTACACGCCACGAATGTTGTAAAATATTACATACGAGGTGTTAGGTTGCCTTAGGTTAGGGCACATATCGTTATAGACGTACATATTGTTCCCACCGAGAAGTAGAGGCCGACACGCCACGAATGTTGTGAAATATTACATCCGAGATGTTAGGTTTGCTTAGGATAGGACATATAACGTTATATACGTACATAATGTTCCCACCAAGAAGTAGGGGCCGACACGCCACGAATGTTGTAGAATATAACGTCCGAGATGTTAGGTTGCCCTAGGATAGGATATATAACGTTATAGACGTATATAATGTTCCCACCGAGAAGTAGGTGCCGACACGCAAGGAATGTTGGAAAATATTACATCCGAGATGTTAGGTTGCCTTACGTTAGGATATATAACGTTATAGAAGTACATAATGTTCCCACCGAGAAGTAGAGGCCGACACGCCACGAATGTTGTGAAATATTACATCCGAGATGTTAGGTTGCCTTAGGTTAGGACATATAACGTTGTAGCTGCACATAATGTTCCCACCGAGATGTAGTGGCCGACACGCCACGAATGTTGTTAAATATTACATCCGAGGTGTTAGGTTGCCTTAGGTTAGGACATAAAACGTTATGAGCCGTATATAATGTTCCCACCGAGAAGTAGGGGCCGACACGAAAGGAATGTTGTAAAATATTACATCCGAGATGTTAGGTTGCCCTAGGATAGAACATATAACGTTATAGCCGTATATAATGTTACCACCGAAAAGTAGGTGCCGACACGCCACGAATATTGTAAAATATTACATACGAGGTGTTAGGTTGCCTTAGGATAGGACATATAACGTTATAGACGTGCATAATGTTCCCACCGAGAAGTAGGGGCCGACACGCAAGGAATGTTCTAAAATATTACATCCGAGATGTTAGGTTGCCCTAGGATAGGACATATAACGTTATAGACGTATATAATGTTACCACCGAAAAGTAGGTGCCGACACGCCACGAATGTTGTAAAATATTACATACGAGGTGTTAGGTTGCCTTAGGTTAGGACATATAACGTTATAGACGTGCATAATGTTCCCACCGAGAAGTAGAGGCCTACACGCCACGAATGTTGTAAAATATTACATACGAGGTGTTAGGTTGCCTTAGGTTAGGGCACATATCGTTATAGACGTACATAATGTTCCCACCGAGAAGTAGAGGCCGATACGCCACGAATGTTGTGAAATATTACATCCGAGATGTTAGGTTTGCTTAGGATAGGACATATAACGTTATATACGTACATAATGTTCCCACCAAGAAGTAGGGGCCGACACGCCACGACTGTTGTGAAATATTACATCCGAGATGTTAGGTTTGCTTAGGTTAGGACATATAACGTTACATACGTACATAATGTTCCCGCAAAGAAGTAGGGGCCAACACGCAAGGAATGTTGTAAAATATTACATCCGAGATGTTAGGTTGCCTTAGGTTAGGACATATAACGTTATAGACGTATATAATGTTACCATCGAAAAGTAGGTGCCGACACGCCACGAATGTTGTAAAATATTACATACGATGTGTTAGGTTGCCTTAGGTTAGGACATATAACGTTATAGACGTGCATAATGTTCCCACCGAGAAGTAGAGTCCTACACGCCACGAATGTTGTAAAATATTACATACGAGGTGTTAGGTTGCCTTAGGTTAGGGCACATATCGTTATAGACGTACATATTGTTCCCACCGAGAAGTAGAGGCCGACACGCCATGAATGTTGTGAAATATTACATCCGAGATGTTAGGTTTGCTTAGGATAGGACATATAACGTTATATACGTACATAATGTTCCCACCAAGAAGTAGGGGCCGACACGCCACGAATGTTGTAGAATATAACGTCCGAGATGTTAGGTTGCCCTAGGATAGGATATATAACGTTATAGACGTATATAATGTTCCCACCGAGAAGTAGGTGCCGACACGCAAGGAATGTTGGAAAATATTACATCCGAGATGTTAGGTTGCCTTACGTTAGGATATATAACGTTATAGACGTACATAATGTTCCCACCGAGAAGTAGAGGCCGACACGCCACGAATGTTGTGAAATATTACATCCGAGATGTTAGGTTGCCTTAGGTTAGGACATATAACGTTGTAGCTGCACATAATGTTCCCACCGAGATGTAGTGGCCGACACGCCACGAATGTTGTTAAATATTACATCCGAGGTGTTAGGTTGCCTTAGGTTAGGACATAAAACGTTATGAGCCGTATATAATGTTCCCACCGAGAAGTAGGGGCCGACACGAAAGGAATGTTGTAAAATATTACATCCGAGATGTTAGGTTGCCCTAGGATAGAACATATAACGTTATAGCCGTATATAATGTTACCACCGAAAAGTAGGTGCCGACACGCCACGAATATTGTAAAATATTACATACGAGGTGTTAGGTTGCCTTAGGATAGGACATATAACGTTATAGACGTGCATAATGTTCCCACCGAGAAGTAGGGGCCGACACGCAAGGAATGTTCTAAAATATTACATCCGAGATGTTAGGTTGCCCTAGGATAGGACATATAACGTTATAGACGTATATAATGTTACCACCGAAAAGTAGGTGCCGACACGCCACGAATGTTGTAAAACATTACATACGAGGTGTTAGGTTGCCTTAGGTTAGGACATATAACGTTATAGACGTGCATAATGTTCCCACCGAGAAGTAGAGGCCTACACGCCACGAATGTTGTAAAATATTACATACGAGGTGTTAGGTTGCCTTAGGTTAGGGCACATATCGTTATAGACGTACATAATGTTCCCACCGAGAAGTAGAGGCCGATACGCCACGAATGTTGTGAAATATTACATCCGAGATGTTAGGTTTGCTTAGGATAGGACATATAACGTTATATACGTACATAATGTTCCCACCAAGAAGTAGGGGCCGACACGCCACGAATGTTGTAGAATATAACGTCCGAGATGTTAGGTTGCCCTAGGATAGGATATATAACGTTATAGACGTATATAATGTTCCCACCGAGAAGTAGGTGCCGACACGCAAGGAATGTTGGAAAATATTACATCCGAGATGTTAGGTTGCCTTACGTTAGGATATATAACGTTATAGACGTACATAATGTTCCCACCGAGAAGTAGAGGCCGACACGCCACGAATGTTGTGAAATATTACATCCGAGATGTTAGGTTGCCTTAGGTTAGGACATATAACGTTGTAGCTGCACATAATGTTCCCACCGATACGTAGTGGCCGACACGCCACGAATGTTGTTAAATATTACATCCGAGGTGTTAGGTTGCCTTAGGTTAGGACATAAAACGTTATGAGCCGTATATAATGTTCCCACCGAGAAGTAGGGACCGACACGAAAGGAATGTTGTAAAATATTACATCCGAGATGTTAGGTTGCCCTAGGATAGAACATATAACGTTATAGCCGTATATAATGTTACCACCGAAAAGTAGGTGCCGACACGCCACGAATATTGTAAAATATTACATACGAGGTGTTAGGTTGCCTTAGGGTAGGACATATAACGTTATAGACGTGCATAATGTTCCCACCGAGAAGTAGGGGCCGACACGCAAGGAATGTTCTAAAATATTACATCCGAGATGTTAGGTTGCCCTAGGATAGGACATATAACGTTATAGACGTATATAATGTTACCACCGAAAAGTAGGTGCCGACACGCCACGAATGTTGTAAAATATTACATACGAGGTGTTAGGTTGCCTTAGGTTAGGACATATAACGTTATAGACGTGCATAATGTTCCCACCGAGAAGTAGAGGCCTACACGCCACGAATGTTGTAAAATATTACATACGAGGTGTTAGGTTGCCTTAGGTTAGGGCACATATCGTTATAGACGTACATAATGTTCCCACCGAGAAGTAGAGGCCGACACGCCACGAATGTTGTGAAATATTACATCCGAGATGTTAGGTTTGCTTAGGTTAGGACATATAACGTTATATACGTACATAATGTCGCCACCGAGAAGTAGAGGCCTACACGCCACGAATGTTGTAAAATATTACATACGAGGTGTTAGGTTGCCTTAGGTTCGGGCCCATAACGTTATAGACGTACATAATGTTCCCACCGAGAAGTAGAGGCCGACACGCCACGAATGTTGTGAAATATTACGTCCGAGATGTGAGGTTTGCTTATGTTAGGACATATAACGTTATATACGTACATAATGTTGGCACCGAGAAGTAGAGGCCGACACGCCACGAATGTTGTGAAATATTACATCCGAGATGTTAGGATGCCTTAGGTTAGGGCACATAACGTTATAGACGTACATAATGTTCCCACCGAGAAGTAGAGGCCGACACGCCACGAATGTTGTGAAACATTACATACGATGTGTTAGGTTGCCTTGGGTTAGGACATATAACGTTATAGACGTGCATAATGTTCCCACCGAGAAGTAGAGGCCTACACGCCACGAATGTTGTAAAATATTACATACGAGGTGTTAGGTTGCCTTAGGTTAGGGCACATATCGTTATAGACGTACATATTGTTCCCACCGAGAAGTAGAGGCCGACACGCCACGAATGATGTGAAATATTACATCCGAGATGTTAGGTTTGCTTAGGATAGGACATATAACGTTATATACGTACATAAGGTTCCCACCAAGAAGTAGGGGCCGACACGCCACGAATGTTGAGAATACAACGTCCGAGATGTTAGGTTGCCCTAGTATAGGATATATAACGTTATAGACGTATATAATGTTCCCACCGAGAAGTAGGAGCCGACACGCAAGGAATGTTGGAAAATATTACATCCGAGATGTTAGGTTGCCTTACGTTAGTATATATAACGTTATAGACGTACATAATGTTCCCACCGAGAAGTAGAGGCCTACACGCCACGAATGTTGTAAAATATTACATACGAGGTGTTAGGTTGCCTTAGGTTAGGGCACATATCGTTATAGACGTATATAATGTTCCCACCGAGATGTAGTGGCCGACACGCCACGAATGTTGTTAAATATTACATCCGAGGTGTTAGGTTGCCTTAGGTTAGGACATATAACGCTATGAGCCGTATATAATGTTCCCACCGAGAAGTAGGGGCCGACACGAAAGGAATGTTGTAAAATATTACATCCGAGATGTTAGGTTGCCCTAGGATAGAACATATAACGTTATAGCCGTATATAATGTTACCACCGAAAAGTAGGTGCCGACACGCCACGAATATTGTAAAATATTACATACGAGGAGTTAGGTTGCCTTAGGATAGGACATATAACGTTATAGACGTGCATAATGTTCCCACCGAGAAGTAGGGGCCGACACGCAAGGAATGTTCTAAAATATTACATCCGAGATGTTAGGTTGCCCTAGGATAGGACATATAACGTTATAGACGTATATAATGTTACCACCGAAAAGTAGGTGCCGACACGCCACGAATGTTGTAAAATATTACATACGAGGTGTTAGGTTGCCTTAGGTTAGGACATATAACGTTATAGACGTGCATAATGTTCCCACCGAGAAGTAGAGGCCTACACGCCACGAATGTTGTAAAATATTACATACGAGGTGTTAGGTTGCCTTAGGTTAGGGCACATATTGTTATAGACGTACATAATGTTCCCACCGAGAAGTAGAGGCCGACACGCCACGAATGTTGTGAAATATTACATCCGAGATGTTAGGTTTGCTTAGGTTAGGACATATAACGTTATATACGTACATAATGTTGCCACCGAGAAGTAGAGGCCGACACGCCACGAATGTTGTGAAATATTACATCCGAGATGTTAGGTTTGCTTAGGTTAGGACATATAACGTTACATACGTACATAATGTTCCCACAAAGAAGTAGGGGCCAACACGCAAGGAATGTTGTAAAATATTACATCCGTGATGTTAGGTTGCCTTAGGTTAGGACATATAACGTTATAGACGTATATAATGTTACCATCGAAAAGTAGGTGCCGACACGCCACGAATGTTGTAAAATATTACATACGATGTGTTAGGTTGCCTTAGGTTAGGACATATAACGTTATAGACGTGCATAATGTTCCCACCGAGAAGTAGAGTCCTACACGCCACGAATGTTGTAAAATATTACATACGAGGTGTTAGATTGCCTTAGGTTAGGGCACATAACGTTATAGACGTACATAATGTTCCCACCGAGAAGTAGAGGCCGACACGCCACGAATGTTGTGAAATATTACGGCCGAGATGTTAGGTTTGCTTAGGTTAGGACATATAACGTTGTAGCTGCACATAATGTTCCCACCGAGATGTAGTGGCCGACACGCCACGAATGTTGTTAAATATTACATACGAGGTGTTAGATTGCCTTAGGTTAGGGCACATAACGTTATAGACGTACATAATGTTCCCACCGAGAAGTAGAGGCCGACACGCCACGAATGTTGTGAAATATTACGTCCGAGATGTTAGGTTTGCTTAGGTTAGGACATATAACGTTATATACGTACATAATGTTGCCACCGAGAAGTAGAGGCCGACACGCCACGAATGTTGTGAAATATTACATACGAGATGTTAGGTTTGCTTAGGTTAGGACATATAACGTTACATACGTACATAATGTTCCCACAAAGAAGTAGGGGCCAACACGCAAGGAATGTTGTAAAATATTACATCCGAGATGTTAGGTTGCCTTAGGTTAGGACATATAACGTTATAGACGTATATAATGTTACCACCGAAAAGTAGGTGCCGACGCGCAAGGAATGCTGTAAAATATTACATCCGAGATGTTAGGTTCCCTTAGGATAGGACATATAACGTTATATACGTACACAATGTTCCCACCAAGAAGTAGGGGCCGACACGCAAGGAATGTTGTAAAATATTACATCCGAGATGTTAGGTTTGCTTAGGTTAGGATATATAACGTTACATACGTACATAATGTTCCCACAAAGAAGTAGAGGCCGACACGCAAGGAATGTTGTAAAATATTACATCCGAGATGTTAGGTTGCCTTATGTTAGGATATATATCGATATAGCTGCACATAATGTTCCCACCGAAAAGTAGGTGCCGACACGCCACGAATGTTGTAAAATATTACATACGATGTGTTAGGTTGCCTTAGGTTAGGACATATAACGTTATAGACGTGCATAATGTTCCCACCGAGAAGTAGAGGCCTACACGCCACGAATGTTGTAAAATATTACATACGAGGTGTTAGGTTGCCTTAGGTTAGGGCACATATCGTTATAGACGTACATATTGTTCCCACCGAGAAGTAGAGGCCGACACGCCACGAATGATGTGAAATATTACATCCGAGATGTTAGGTTTGCTTAGGATAGGACATATAACGTTATATACGTACATAAGGTTCCCACCAAGAAGTAGGGGCCGACACGCCACGAATGTTGAGAATACAACGTCCGAGATGTTAGGTTGCCCTAGTATAGGATATATAACGTTATAGACGTATATAATGTTCCCACCGAGAAGTAGGAGCCGACACGCAAGGAATGTTGGAAAATATTACATCCGAGATGTTAGGTTGCCTTACGTTAGTATATATAACGTTATAGACGTACATAATGTTCCCACCGAGAAGTAGAGGCCTACACGCCACGAATGTTGTAAAATATTACATACGAGGTGTTAGGTTGCCTTAGGTTAGGGCACATATCGTTATAGACGTACATAATGTTCCCACCGAGAAGTAGAGGCCGACACGCCACGAATGTTGTGAAATATTACATCCGAGATGTTAGGTTTGCTTAGGTTAGGACATATAACGTTATATACGTACATAATGTTGCCACCGAGAAGTAGAGGCCGACACGCCACGAATGTTGTGAAATATTACATACGAGGTGTTAGGTTGCCTTAGGTTAGGACATACAACGTTATAGACGTGCATAATGTTCCCACCGAGAAGTAGAGGCCTACACGCCACGAATGTTGTAAAATATTACATACGAGGTGTTAGGTTGCCTTAGGTTAGGGCACATATCGTTATAGACGTACATAATGTTCCCACCGAGAAGTAGAGGCCGACACGCCACGAATGTTGTGAAATATTACATCCGAGATGTTAGGTTTGCTTAGGTTAGGACATATAAGGTTATATACGTACATAATGTTGCCACCGAGAAGTAGAGGCCTACACGCCACGAATGTTGTAAAATATTACATACGAGGTGTTAGGTTGCCTTAGGTTAGGGCCCATAACGTTATAGACGTACATAATGTTCCCACCGAGAAGTAGAGGCCGACACGCCACGAATGTTGTGAAATATTACGTCCGAGATGTTAGGTTTGCTTATGTTAGGACATATAACGTTATATACGTACATAATGTTGGCACCGAGAAGTAGAGGCCGACACGCCACGAATGTTGTGAAATATTACATCCGAGATGTTAGGATGCCTTAGGTTAGGGCACATAACGTTATAGACGTACATAATGTTCCCACCGAGAAGTAGAGGCCGACACGCCACGAATGTTGTGAAACATTACATCCGAGATGTTAGGTTTGCTTATGTTAGGACATATAACGTTATATACGTACATAATGTTCCCACCAAGAAGTAGGGGCCGACACGCAAGGAATGTTGTAAAATATTACATTCGAGATGTTAGGTTGCCCTAGGATAGAACATATAACGTTATAGACGCACATAATGTTCCCACCGAGAAGTAGGTGCCGACACGCAAGGAATGTTGGAAAATATTAAATCCGAGATGTTAGGTTGCCTTACGTTAGAATATATAACGTTATAGAAGTACATAATGTTCCCACCGAGAAGTAGGGGCCGACACGCCACGAATGTTGTAGAATATAACGTCCGAGATGTTAGGTTGCCCTAGGATAGGATATATAACGTTATAGACGTATATAATGTTCCCACCGAGAAGTAGGTGCCGACACGCAAGGAATGTTGGAAAACATTACATCCGAGATGTTAGGTTGCCTTACGTTAGGATATATAACGTTATAGACGTACATAATGTTCCCACCGAGAAGTAGAGGCCGACACGCCACGAATGTTGTGAAATATTACATCCGAGATGTTAGGTTGCCTTAGGTTAGGACATATAACGTTGTAGCTGCACATAATGTTCCCACCGAGATGTAGTGGCCGACACGCCACGAATGTTGTTAAATATTACATCCGAGGTGTTAGGTTGCCTTAGGTTAGGACATAAAACGTTATGAGCCGTATATAATGTTCCCACCGAGAAGTAGGGGCCGACACGAAAGGAATGTTGTAAAATATTACATCCGAGATGTTAGGTTGCCCTAGGATAGAACATATAACGTTATAGCCGTATATAATGTTACCACCGAAAAGTAGGTGCCGACACGCCACGAATATTGTAAAATATTACATACGATGTGTTAGGTTGCCTTAGGATAGGACATATAACGTTATAGACGTGCATAATGTTCCCACCGAGAAGTAGGGGCCGACACGCAAGGAATGTTCTAAAATATTACATCCGAGATGTTAGGTTGCCCTAGGATAGGACATATAACGTTATAGACGTATATAATGTTACCACCGAAAAGTAGGTGCCGACACGCCACGAATGTTGTAAAATATTACATACGAGGTGTTAGGTTGCCTTAGGTTAGGACATATAACGTTATAGACGTGCATAATGTTCCCACCGAGAAGTAGAGGCCTACACGCCACGAATGTTGTAAAATATTACATACGAGGTGTTAGGTTGCCTTAGGTTAGGGCACATATCGTTATAGACGTACATAATGTTCCCACCGAGAAGTAGAGGCCGACACGCCACGAATGTTGTGAAATATTACATCCGAGATGTTAGGTTTGCTTAGGTTAGGCCATATAACGTTATATACGTACATAATGTTGCCACCGAGAAGTAGAGGCCGACACGCCACGAATGTTGTGAAATATTACATCCGAGATGTTAGGTTTGCTTAGGTTAGGACATATAACGTTACATACGTACATAATGTTCCCACAAAGAAGTAGGGGCCAACACGCAAGGAATGTTGTAAAATATTACATCCGAGATGTTAGGTTGCCTTAGGTTAGGACATATAACGTTATAGACGTGCATAATGTTCCCACCGAGAAGTAGAGTCCTACACGCCACGAATGTTGTAAAATATTACATACGAGGTGTTAGATTGCCTTAGGTTAGGGCACATAACGTTATAGACGTACATAATGTTCCCACCGAGAAGTAGAGGCCGACACGCCACGAATGTTGTGAAATATTACGTCCGAGATGTTAGGTTTGCTTAGGTTAGGACATATAACGTTGTAGCTGCACATAATGTTCCCACCGAGATGTAGTGGCCGACACGCCACGAATGTTGTTAAATATTACATACGAGGTGTTAGATTGCCTTAGGTTAGGGCACATAACGTTATAGACGTACATAATGTTCCCACCGAGAAGTAGAGGCCGACACGCCACGAATGTTGTGAAATATTACGTCCGAGATGTTAGGTTTGCTTAGGTTAGGACATATAACGTTATATACGTACATAATGTTGCCACCGAGAAGTAGAGGCCGACACGCCACGAATGTTGTGAAATATTACATCCGAGATGTTAGGTTTCCTTAGGTTAGGACATATAACGTTACATACGTACATAATGTTCCCACAAAGAAGTAGGGGCCAACACGCAAGGAATGTTGTAAAATATTACATCCGAGATGTTAGGTTGCCTTAGGTTAGGACATATAACGTTATAGACGTATATAATGTTACCACCGAAAAGTAGGTGCCGACGCGCAAGGAATGCTGTAAAATATTACATCCGAGATGTTAGGTTCCCTTAGGATAGGACATATAACGTTATATACGTACACAATGTTCCCACCAAGAAGTAGGGGCCGACACGCAAGGAATGTTGTAAAATATTACATCCGAGATGTTAGGTTTGCTTAGGTTAGGATATATATCGATATAGCTGCACATAATGTTCCCACCGAAAAGTAGGTGCCGACACGCCACGAATGTTATAAAATATTACATACGATGTGTTAGGTTGCCTTAGGTTAGGACATATAACGTTATAGACGTGCATAATGTTCCCACCGAGAAGTAGAGGCCTACACGCCACGAATGTTGTAAAATATTACATACGAGGTGTTAGGTTGCCTTAGGTTAGGGCACATATCGTTATAGACGTACATATTGTTCCCACCGAGAAGTAGAGGCCGACACGCCACGAATGATGTGAAATATTACATCCGAGATGTTAGGTTGCCCTAGGATAGGATATATAACGTTATAGACGTATATAATGTTCCCACCGAGAAGTAGGAGCCGACACGCAAGGAATGTTGGAAAATATTACATCCGAGATGTTAGGTTGCCTTACGTTAGGATATATAACGTTATAGACGTACATAATGTTCCCACCGAGAAGTAGAGGCCTACACGCCACGAATGTTGTAAAATATTACATACGAGGTGTTAGGTTGCCTTAGGTTAGGGCACATATCGTTATAGACGTACATAATGTTCCCACCGAGATGTAGTGGCCGACACGCCACGAATGTTGTTAAATATTACATCCGAGGTGTTAGGTTGCCTTAGGTTAGGACATATAACGTTATGAGCCGTATATAATGTTACCACCGAAAAGTAGGTGCCGACACGCCACGAATATTGTAAAATATTACATACGAGGTGTTAGGTTGCCTTAGGATAGGACATATAACGTTATAGACGTGCATAATGTTCCCACCGAGAAGTAGGGGCCGACACGCAAGGAATGTTCTAAAATATTACATCCGAGATGTTAGGTTGCCCTAGGATAGGACATATAACGTTATAGACGTATATAATGTTACCACCGAAAAGTAGGTGCCGACACGCCACGAATGTTGTAAAATATTACATACGAGGTGTTAGGTTGCCTTAGGTTAGGACATATAACGTTATAGACGTGCATAATGTTCCCACCGAGAAGTAGAGGCCTACACGCCACGAATGTTGTAAAATATTACATACGAGGTGTTAGGTTGCCTTAGGTTAGGGCACATATCGTTATAGACGTACATAATGTTCCCACCGAGAAGTAGAGGCCGACACGCCACGAATGTTGTGAAATATTACATCCGAGATGTTAGGTTTGCTTAGGTTAGGCCATATAACGTTATATACGTACATAATGTTGCCACCGAGAAGTAGAGGCCGACACGCCACGAATGTTGTGAAATATTACATCCGAGATGTTAGGTTTGCTTAGGTTAGGACATATAACGTTACATACGTACATAATGTTCCCACAAAGAAGTAGGGGCCAACACGCAAGGAATGTTGTAAAATATTACATCCGAGATGTTAGGTTGCCTTAGGTTAGGACATATAACGTTATAGACGTATATAATGTTACCATCGAAAAGTAGGTGCCGACACGCCACGAATGTTGTAAAATATTACATACGATGTGTTAGGTTGCCTTAGGTTAGGACATAAAACGTTATAGACGTGCATAATGTTCCCACCGAGAAGTAGAGTCCTACACGCCACGAATGTTGTAAAATATTACATACGAGGTGTTAGGTTGCCGTAGGTTAGGGCACATATCGTTATAGACGTACATATTGTTCCCACCGAGAAGTAGAGGCCGACACGCCACGAATGTTGTGAAATATTACATCCGAGATGTTAGGTTTGCTTAGGATAGGACATATAACGTTATATACGTACATAATGTTCCCACCAAGAAGTAGGGGCCGACACGCCACGAATGTTGTAGAATATAACGTCCGAGATGTTAGGTTGCCCTAGGATAGGATATATAACGTTATAGACGTATATAATGTTCCCACCGAGAAGTTGGTGCCGACACGCAAGGAATGTTGGAAAATATTACATCCGAGATGTTAGGTTGCCTTACGTTAGGATATATAACGTTATAGACGTACATAATGTTCCCACCGAGAAGTAGAGGCCGACACGCCACGAATGTTGTGAAATATTACATCCGAGATGTTAGGTTGCCTTAGGTTAGGACATATAACGTTGTAGCTGCACATAATGTTCCCACCGAGATGTAGTGGCCGACACGCCACGAATGTTGTTAAATATTACATCCGAGGTGTTAGGTTGCCTTAGGTTAGGACATAAAACGTTATGAGCCGTATATAATGTTCCCACCGAGAAGTAGGGGCCGACACGAAAGGAATGTTGTAAAATATTACATCCGAGATGTTAGGTTGCCCTAGGATAGAACATATAACGTTATAGCCGTATATAATGTTACCACCGAAAAGTAGGTGCCGACACGCCACGAATATTGTAAAATATTACATACGAGGTGTTAGGTTGCCTTAGGATAGGACATATAACGTTATAGACATGCATAATGTTCCCACCGAGAAGTAGGGGCCGACACGCAAGGAATGTTCTAAAATATTACATCCGAGATGTTAGGTTGCCCTAGGATAGGACATATAACGTTATAGACGTATATAATGTTACCACCGAAAAGTAAGTGCCGACACGCCACGAATGTTGTAAAATATTACATACGAGGTGTTAGGTTGCCTTAGGTTAGGACATATAACGTTATAGACGTGCATAATGTTCGCACCGAGAAGTAGAGGCCTACACGCCACGAATGTTGAAAAATATTACATACGAGGTGTTAGGTTGCCTTAGGTTAGGGCACATATCGTTATAGACGTACATAATGTTCCCACCGAGAAGTAGAGGCCGACACGCCACGAATGTTGTGAAATATTACATCCGAGATGTTAGGTTTGCTTAGGTTAGGACATATAACGTTATATACGTACATAATGTTGCCACCGAGAAGTAGAGGCCTACACGCCACGAATGTTGTAAAATATTACATACGAGGTGTTAGGTTGCCTTAGGTTAGGGCCCATAACGTTATAGACGTACATAATGTTCCCACCGAGAAGTAGAGGCCGACACGCCACGAATGTTGTGAAATATTACGTCCGAGATGTTAGGTTTGCTTATGTTAGGACATATAACGTTATATACGTACATAATGTTGGCACCGAGAAGTAGAGGCCGACACGCCACGAATGTTGTGAAATATTACACCCGAGATGTTAGGATGCCTTAGGTTAGGGCACATAACGTTATAGACGTACATAATGTTCCCACCGAGAAGTAGAGGCCGACACGCCACGAATGTTGTGAAACATTACATCCGAGATGTTAGGTTTGCTTATGTTAGGACATATAACGTTATATACGTACATAATGTTCCCACCAAGAAGTAGGGGCCGACACGCAAGGAATGTTGTAAAATATTACATCCGAGATGTTAGGTTGCCCTAGGATAGAACATATAACGTTATAGACGCACATAATGTTCCCACCGAGAAGTAGGTGCCGACACGCAAGGAATGTTGGAAAATATTAAATCCGAGATGTTAGGTTGCCTTACGTTAGAATATATAACGTTATAGAAGTACATAATGTTCCCACCGAGAAGTAGGTGCCTACACGCCACGAATGTTGTAAAATATTACATACGAGGTGTTAGGTTGCCTTAGGTTAGGGCACATAACGTGATAGACGTATATAATGTTCCCACCGAGAAGTAGAGGCCAACACGCCACGAATGTTGTGAAATATTACATCCGAGATGTTAGGTTGCCTTAGGTTAGGACATATAACGTTATAGACGTATATAATGTTACCACCGAAAAGTAGGTGCCGACGCGCAAGGAATGCTGTAAAATATTACATCCGAGATGTTAGGTTCCCTTAGGTTAGGACATATAACGTTATATACGTACATAATGTTCCCACCAAGAAGTAGGGGCCGACACGCCACGAATGTAGTAGAATATAACGTCCGAGATGTTAGGTTGCCTTAGGTTAGGACATATACCGTTATAGACGTACATAATGTACCCACCGAGAAGTAGAGGCCTACACGCCACGAATGTTGTAAAATATTACATACGAGGTGTTAGATTGCCTTAGGTTAGTGCACATAACGTTATAGACGTACATAATGTTCCCACCGAGAAGTAGAGGCCGACACGCCACGAATGTTGTGAAATATTACGTCCGATATGTTAGGTTTGCTTAGGTTAGGACATATAACGTTGTAGCTGCACATAATGTTCCCACCGAGATGTAGTGGCCGACACGCCACGAATGTTGTTAAATATTACATCCGAGATGTTAGGTTTGCTTAGGTTAGGACATATAACGTTATATACGTACATAATGTTGCCACCGAGAAGTAGAGGCCGACACGCCACGAATGTTGTGAAATATTACATCCAAGATGTTAGGTTTGCTTAGGTTAGGACATATAACGTTACATACGTACATAATGTTCCCACAAAGAAGTAGGGGCCAACACGCAAGGAATGTTGTAAAATATTACATCCGAGATGTTAGGTTGCCTTAGGTTAGGACATATAACGTTATAGACGTATATAATGTTACCACCGAAAAGTAGGTGCCGACGCGCAAGGAATGCTGTAAAATATTACATCCGAGATGTTAGGTTCCCTTAGGATAGGACATATAACGTTATATACGTACATAATGTTCCCACCAAGAAGTAGGGGCCGACACGCCACGAATGTTGTAGAATATAACGTCCGAGACGTTATGTTGCCTTCGGTTAGGATATATAACGTTATAGAAGTGTATAATGTTCCCACGGATAAGTAGGAGCCGACACGCAAGTAATGTTGTAAAATATTACATCCGAGATGTTAGGTTGCCTTAGGTTAGTATATATAAGGTTATAGACGTATATAATATTCCCACGGAGCAGTATGCGCCGACACGCAAGGAATGTTGTAAAATATTACATCCGAGATGTTAGGCTGCCTTAGGTTAGAACATATTACGTTGTAGCTGCACATAATGTTCCCACCGAGATGTAGTGGCCGACACGCCACGAATGTTGTTAAATATTACATCCGAGGTGTTAGGTTGCCTTAGGTTAGGACATATAACGTTATGAGCCGTATATAATGCTCCCACCGAGAAGTAGGGGCCGACACGAAAGGAATGTTGTAAAATATTACATCCGAGATGTTAGGTTGCCCTAGGATAGAACATATAACGTTATAGCCGTATATAATGTTACCACCGAAAAGTAGGTGCCGACACGCCACGAATATTGTAAAATATTACATACGAGGTGTTAGGTTGCCTTAGGTTAGGGCACAAATCGTTATAGACATACATAATGTTCCCACCGAGAAGTAGAGGCCGACACGCAAGGAATGTTGTAAAATATTACATCCGAGATGTTAGGTTGCCCTAGGATAGGACATATAACGTTATAGACGTATATAATGTTACCACCGAAAAGTAGGTGCCGACACGCCACGAATGTTGTAAAATATTACATACGAGGTGTTAGGTTGCCTTAGGTTAGGACATATAACGTTATAGACGTGCATAATGTTCCCACCGAGAAGTAGAGGCCTACACGCCACGAATGTTGTAAAATATTACATTCGAGGTGTTTTGTTGCCTTAGGTTAGGGCACATATCGTTATAGACGTACATAATGTTCCCACCGAGAAGTAGAGGCCGACACGCCACGAATGTTGTGAAATATTACATCCGAGATGTTAGGTTTGCTTAGGTTAGGACATATAACGTTATATACGTACATAATGTTGCCACCGAGAAGTAGAGGCCTACACGCCACGAATGTTGTAAAATATTACATACGAGGTGTTAGGTTGCCTTAGGTTAGGGCACATAACGTTATAGACGTACATAATGTTCCCACCGAGAAGTAGAGGCCGACTCGCCACGAATGTTGTGAAATATTACGTCCGAGATGTTAGGTTTGCTTAGGTTAGGATATACAGCATTATAGACGTATATAATGCACCCACCGAGAAGTGGGCGCCGACGCGCTACGAATGTTGTAAAATATTACATCCGAGATGTTACATTGCCTTAGGTTAGGACATATAACGTTATAGACGTACATAATGTTCCCACCGAGGAGTAGGGATCGACACGTAACGAATGTTGTTAAATATTGTGTCCGAGATATCAGGTTGCATTAGGTTAGGACATATAACGTTATATACGTACACAATGTTCCCACCGAGAAGTAGGTGCCGACACGAATGGAATGTTGTAAAATATTGCGTCCGAGATGTTAGGTGGCCTTAGGTTAGGACATATAATGTTTTAGCCGTACATAATGTTCCCACCGAGAAGTAGGCGCCGACATGCAAGGAATGTTGTAAAATATTACATCCGAGACGTTAGGTTGCCTTATGTTAGGATATACAATGTTCTAGACGTATATAATATTCTCACGGAGCAGTATGCGCCGACACGCAAGGAATGTTGTAAAATATTACATCCGAGATGTTAGGTTGCCTTAGGTTAGGACATATAACGTTATATACGTACTTAATGTTCCCACCAAGAAGTAGGGGCCGACACGCAAGGAATGTTGTAAAATATTGTGTCCGAGATATCAGGTTGCATTAGGTTAGGACATATAACGCTACATGCGTACATAATGTTCCCACCGAGAAGTAGGTGCCGACATGAATGGAATGTTGTAAAATATTGCGTCCGTGATGTTAGGTGGCCTTAGGTTAGGACATATAATGTGTTAGCCGTACATAATGTTCCCACCGAGAAGTAGGTGCCGACACGCAAGGAATGTTGGAAAATATTACATCCGAGATGTTAGGTTGCCTTACGTTAGGACATATAACGTTATAGACGCACATAATGTTCCCCCCGACAAGTAGGTGCCGACACGCAAGGAATGTTGGAAAATATTAAATCCGAGATGTTAGGCTGCCTTACGTTAGGATATGTAACGTTATAGAAGTACATAATGTTCCCACCGAGAAGTAGGGGCCGAGACGCCACGAATGTTGTAAAATATTACATACGAGGTGTTAGGTTGCCTTAGGTTAGGACATATAACGTTATAGACGTGCATAATGTTCCCACCGAGAAGTAGAGGCCTACACGCCACGAATGTCGTAAAATATTACATACGAGGTGTTAGGTTGCCTTAGGTTAGGGCACATAACGTTATAGACGTACATAATGTTCCCACCGAGAAGTAGAGGCCGACACGCGACAAATGTTGTGAAATATTACATCCGAAATGTTAGGTTTGCTTAGGTTAGGACATATAACGTTATATACGTACATAATGTTCCCACCAAGAAGTAGGGGCCGACACGAATGGAATGTTGTAAAATATTGCGACCGAGATGTTAGGTGGCCTTAGGTTAGGACATATAATGTTTTAGCCGTACATAATTTTCCCACCGAGAAGTAGGCGCCGACACGCAAGGAATGTTGTAAAATATTACATCCGAGACGTTAGGTTGCCTTATGTTAGGATACATAAAGTTCTAGACGTATATAATATTCTCACGGAGCAGTATGCGCCGACACGCAAGGAATGTTGTAAAATATTACATCCGAGATGTTAGGTAGCCTTAGGTTAGGACATATTACGTTATAGCTGCACATAATGTTCCCACCGAGAAGTAGAGGTCGACACGCCACGAATGTTGTTAAATATTACATCCGAGGTGTTAGTTTGCCTTAGGTTAGGACATATAACGTTATAGCCGTACATAATGTTCCCACCGAAAAGTAGGTGCCGACACGCAAGGAATGTTGTAAAATATTACATTCGAGATGTTAGGTTGCGGTAGGATAGGACATATAACGTTACAGCCGTACATAATGTTCCCACCAAGAAGTAGGGGCCGACACGCAAGGAATGTTGTAAAATATTACATCCGAGATGTTAGGTTGCCTTAGGTTAGGATATATAACATTATAGACGTACATAATGTTCCCACCGAGCAGTATGCGCCGACACGCAAGGAATGTTGTAAAATATTACATCCGAGATGTTAGGTAGCCTTAGGTTAGGACATATTACGTTATAGCTGCACATAATGTTCCCACCGAGAAGTAGAGGTCGACACGCCACGAATGTTGTTAAATATTACATCCGAGGTGTTAGTTTGCCTTAGGTTAGGACATATAACGTTATAGCCGTACATAATGCTCCCACCGAAAAGTAGGTGCCGACACGCAAGGAATGTTGTAAAATATTACATTCGAGATGTTAGGTTCCGGTAGGATAGGACATATAACGTTACAGCCGTACATACTGTTCCCACCAAGAAGTAGGGGCCGACACGCAAGGAATGTTGTAAAATATTACATCCGAGATGTTAGGTTGCCTTAGGTTAGGATATATAACATTATAGACGTACCTAATGTTCCCACCGAGCAGTATGCGCCGACACGCAAGGAATGTTGTAAAATATAACATCCGAGATGTTAGGTTGCCTTAGGTTAGGACATATTACGTTATAGCTGCACATAATGTTCCCACCGAGAAGTAGTGGCCGACACGCCACAAATGTTGTCAAATATTACATCCGAGGTGTTAGGTTGCCTTAGGTTAGGACATATAACGTTATAGCCGTACATAATGTTCCCACCGAGAAGTAGGGGCCGACATGCCACGAATGTTGTAAAATATTACATACGAGGTGTTAGGTTTCCTTAGGTTAGGATATACAGCATTATAGACGTATATAATGCACCCACCGAGAAGTGGGCGCCGACACGCTACGAATGTTGTAAAATATTACATCCGAGATGTTACATTGCCTTAGGTTAGGACATATAACGTTATAGACGTACATAATGTTCCCACCGAGGAGTAGGGATCGACACGTAACGAATGTTGCTAAATATTGTGTCCGAGATATCAGGTTGCATTAGGTTAGGACATATAACGTTATATACGTACACAATGTTCCCACCGAGAAGTAGGTGCCGACACGAATGGAATGTTGTAAAACATTGCGTCCGAGATGTTAGGTGGCCTTAGGTTAGGACATATAACGTTATATACGTACATAATGTTCCCACCAAGAAGAAGGGGCCGACACGCAAGGAATGTTGTAAAATATTACATCCGAGATGTTAGGTTGCCCTAGGGTAGAACATATAACGTTATAGACGCACATAATGTTCCCACCGAGAAGTAGGTGCCGACACGCAAGGAATGTTGGAAAATATTAAATCCGAGATGTTAGGTTGCCTTACGTTAGGATATATAACGTTATAGAAGTACATAATGTTCCCACCGAGAAGCAGGTGCCTACACGCCACGAATGTTGTAAAATATTCCATACGAGGTGTTAGGTTGCCTTAGGTTAGGGCACATAACGTTATAGACGTATATAATGTTCCCACCGAGAAGTAGAGGCCGACACGCCACGAATGTTGTAAAATATTACATACGAGGTGTTAGGTTGCCTTAGGTTAGGATATATAACGTTATAGACGTACATAATGTTCCCACGGATGAGTAGGGGTCGACACGTAACGAATGTTGTTAAATATCGTGTCCGAGATATCAGGTTGCATTAGGTTAGGACATATAACGTTATATACGCACATAATGTTCCCACCAAGGAGTAGGGGTCGACACGTAACGAATGTTGTTAAATATTGTGTCCGAGATATCAGGTTGCATTAGGTTAGGACATATAACGCTATATGCGAACATAATGTTCCCACCGAGAAGTAGGTGCCGACATGAATGGAATGTTGTAAAATATTGCGTCCGAGATGTTAGGTGGCCTTAGGTTAGGACATATAATGTGTTAGCCGTACATAATGTTCCCACCGAGAAGTAGGTGCCGACACGCAAGTAATGTTGGAAAATATTACATCCGAGATGTTAGGTTGCCTTACGTTAGGACATATAACGTTATAGACGCACATAATGTTCCCACCGACAAGTAGGTGCCGACACGCAAGGAATGTTGGAAAATATTAAATCCGAGATGTTAGGCTGCCTTACGTTAGGATATGTAACGTTATAGAAGTACATAATGTTCCCACCGAGAAGTAGGGGCCGAGACGCCACGAATGTTGTAAAATATTACATACGAGGTGTTAGGTTGCCTTAGGTTAGGACATATAACGTTATAGACGTGCATAATGTTCCCACCGAGAAGTAGAGGCCTACACGCCACGAATGTTGTAAAATATTACATACGAGGTGTTAGGTTGCCTTAGGTTAGGGCACATAACGTTATAGACGTACATAATGTTCCCACCGAGAAGTAGAGGCCGACACGCGACAAATGTTGTGAAATATTACATCCGAAATGTTAGGTTTGCTTAGGTTAGGACATATAACGTTATATACGTACATAATGTTCCCACCAAGAAGTAGGGGCCGACACGAATGGAATGTTGTAAAATATTGCGACCGAGATGTTAGGTGGCCTTAGGTTAGGACATATAATGTTTTAGCCGTACATAATTTTCCCACCGAGAAGTAGGCGCCGACACGCAAGGAATGTTGTAAAATATTACATCCGAGACGTTAGGTTGCCTTATGTTAGGATACATAAAGTTCTAGACGTATATAATATTCTCACGGAGCAGTATGCGCCGACACGCAAGGAATGTTGTAAAATATTACATCCGAGATGTTAGGTAGCCTTAGGTTAGGACATATTACGTTATAGCTGCACATAATGTTCCCACCGAGAAGTAGAGGTCGACACGCCACGAATGTTGTTAAATATTACATCCGAGGTGTTAGTTTGCCTTAGGTTAGGACATATAACGTTATAGCCGTACATAATGTTCCCACCGAAAAGTAGGTGCCGACACGCAAGGAATGTTGTAAAATATTACATTCGAGATGTTAGGTTGCGGTAGGATAGGACATATAACGTTACAGCCGTACATAATGTTCCCACCAAGAAGTAGGGGCCGACACGCAAGGAATGTTGTAAAATATTACATCCGAGATGTTAGGTTGCCTTAGGTTAGGATATATAACATTATAGACGTACATAATGTTCCCACCGAGCAGTATGCGCCGACACGCAAGGAATGTTGTAAAATATTACATCCGAGATGTTAGGTAGCCTTAGGTTAGGACATATTACGTTATAGCTGCACATAATGTTCCCACCGAGAAGTAGAGGTCGACACGCCACGAATGTTGTTAAATATTACATCCGAGGTGTTAGTTTGCCTTAGGTTAGGACATATAACGTTATAGCCGTACATAATGCTCCCACCGAAAAGTAGGTGCCGACACGCAAGGAATGTTGTAAAATATTACATTCGAGATGTTAGGTTCCGGTAGGATAGGACATATAACGTTACAGCCGTACATACTGTTCCCACCAAGAAGTAGGGGCCGACACGCAAGGAATGTTGTAAAATATTACATCCGAGATGTTAGGTTGCCTTAGGTTAGGATATATAACATTATAGACGTACCTAATGTTCCCACCGAGCAGTATGCGCCGACACGCAAGGAATGTTGTAAAATATAACATCCGAGATGTTAGGTTGCCTTAGGTTAGGACATATTACGTTATAGCTGCACATAATGTTCCCACCGAGAAGTAGTGGCCGACACGCCACAAATGTTGTCAAATATTACATCCGAGGTGTTAGGTTGCCTTAGGTTAGGACATATAACGTTATAGCCGTACATAATGTTCCCACCGAGAAGTAGGGGCCGACATGCCACGAATGTTGTAAAATATTACATACGAGGTGTTAGGTTTCCTTAGGTTAGGATATACAGCATTATAGACGTATATAATGCACCCACCGAGAAGTGGGCGCCGACACGCTACGAATGTTGTAAAATATTACATCCGAGATGTTACATTGCCTTAGGTTAGGACATATAACGTTATAGACGTACATAATGTTCCCACCGAGGAGTAGGGATCGACACGTAACGAATGTTGCTAAATATTGTGTCCGAGATATCAGGTTGCATTAGGTTAGGACATATAACGTTATATACGTACACAATGTTCCCACCGAGAAGTAGGTGCCGACACGAATGGAATGTTGTAAAACATTGCGTCCGAGATGTTAGGTGGCCTTAGGTTAGGACATATAACGTTATATACGTACATAATGTTCCCACCAAGAAGAAGGGGCCGACACGCAAGGAATGTTGTAAAATATTACATCCGAGATGTTAGGTTGCCCTAGGGTAGAACATATAACGTTATAGACGCACATAATGTTCCCACCGAGAAGTAGGTGCCGACACGCAAGGAATGTTGGAAAATATTAAATCCGAGATGTTAGGTTGCCTTACGTTAGGATATATAACGTTATAGAAGTACATAATGTTCCCACCGAGAAGCAGGTGCCTACACGCCACGAATGTTGTAAAATATTCCATACGAGGTGTTAGGTTGCCTTAGGTTAGGGCACATAACGTTATAGACGTATATAATGTTCCCACCGAGAAGTAGAGGCCGACACGCCACGAATGTTGTAAAATATTACATACGAGGTGTTAGGTTGCCTTAGGTTAGGATATATAACGTTATAGACGTACATAATGTTCCCACGGATGAGTAGGGGTCGACACGTAACGAATGTTGTTAAATATCGTGTCCGAGATATCAGGTTGCATTAGGTTAGGACATATAACGTTATATACGCACATAATGTTCCCACCAAGGAGTAGGGGTCGACACGTAACGAATGTTGTTAAATATTGTGTCCGAGATATCAGGTTGCATTAGGTTAGGACATATAACGCTATATGCGAACATAATGTTCCCACCGAGAAGTAGGTGCCGACATGAATGGAATGTTGTAAAATATTGCGTCCGAGATGTTAGGTGGCCTTAGGTTAGGACATATAATGTGTTAGCCGTACATAATGTTCCCACCGAGAAGTAGGTGCCGACACGCAAGGAATGTTGGAAAATATTACATCCGAGATGTTAGGTTGCCTTACGTTAGGACATATAACGTTATAGACGCACATAATGTTCCCACCGACAAGTAGGTGCCGACACGCAAGGAATGTTGGAAAATATTAAATCCGAGATGTTAGGCTGCCTTACGTTAGGATATGTAACGTTATAGAAGTACATAATGTTCCCACCGAGAAGTAGGGGCCGAGACGCCACGAATGTTGTAAAATATTACATACGAGGTGTTAGGTTGCCTTAGGTTAGGACATATAACGTTATAGACGTGCATAATGTTCCCACCGAGAAGTAGAGGCCTACACGCCACGAATGTTGTAAAATATTACATACGAGGTGTTAGGTTGCCTTAGGTTAGGGCACATAACGTTATAGACGTACATAATGTTCCCACCGAGAAGTAGAGGCCGACACGCGACAAATGTTGTGAAATATTACATCCGAAATGTTAGGTTTGCTTAGGTTAGGACATATAACGTTATATACGTACATAATGTTCCCACCAAGAAGTAGGGGCCGACACGAATGGAATGTTGTAAAATATTGCGTCCGAGATGTTAGGTGGCCTTAGGTTAGGACATATAATGTTTTAGCCGTACATAATTTTCCCACCGAGAAGTAGGCGCCGACACGCAAGGAATGTTGTAAAATATTACATCCGAGACGTTAGGTTGCCTTATGTTAGGATACATAAAGTTCTAGACGTATATAATATTCTCACGGAGCAGTATGCGCCGACACGCAAGGAATGTTGTAAAATATTACATCCGAGATGTTAGGTAGCCTTAGGTTAGGACATATTACGTTATAGCTGCACATAATGTTCCCACCGAGAAGTAGAGGTTGACA
Organism: Xylocopa violacea; assembly: GCA_963969225.1. Lineage (NCBI taxonomy): Eukaryota > Metazoa > Arthropoda > Insecta > Hymenoptera > Apidae > Xylocopa > Xylocopa violacea. Next base: position 4,669,889 of record CAXAJV010000920.1, read on the forward strand.
CGCCACGAATGTTGTTAATTATTACATCCGAGGTGTTAGTTTGCCTTAGGTTAGGACATATAACGTTATAGCCGTACATAATGTTCCCACCGAAAAGTAGGGGCCGACACGCAAGGAATGTTGTAAAATATTACATCCGAGATGTTAGGTTGCCCTAGGATAGAACATATAACGTTATAGACGCACATAATGTTCCCACCGAGAAGTAGGTGCCGACACGCAAGGAATGTTGGAAAATATTAAATCCGAGATGTTAGGTTGCCTTACGTTACGATATATAACGTTATAGAAGTACATAATGTTCCCACCGAGAAGCAGGTGCCTACACGCCACGAATGTTGTAAAATATTACATACGAGGTGTTAGGTTGCCTTAGGTTAGGGCACATAACGTTATAGACGTATATAATGTTCCCACCGAGAAGTAGAGGCCAACACGCCACGAATGTTGTGAAATATTACATCCGAGATGTTAGGTTTGCTTAGGGTAGGACATATAACGTTATATACGTACACAATGTTCGCGCCAAGAAGTAGGGGCCGACACGCAAGGCATGTTGTAAAATATTACATCCGAGATGTTAGGTTTGCTTAGGTTAGGACATATAACGTTACATACGTACATAATGTTCCCACAAAGAAGTAGGGGCCGACACGCAAGGAATGTTGTAAAATATTACATCCGAGATGTTAGGTTGCCTTAGGTTAGGATATATAACGATATAGCTGCACATAATGTTCCCACCGAAAAGTAGGTGCCGACACGCCACGAATGTTGTAAAATATTACATACGAGGTGTTAGGTTGCCTTAGGTTAGGACATATAACGTTCTAGACGTACATAATGTTCCCACCTAGAAGTAGGGGCCGACATGCCATGAATGTTGTGGAATATAACGTCCGAGATGTTAGGTTGCCCTAGTATAGGATATATAACGTTATAGGCGTATATAATGTTCCCACCGAGAAGTAGGTGCCGACACGCAAGGAATGTTGGAAAATATTACATCCGAGATGTTAGGTTGCCATACGTTAGGATATATAACGTTATAGAAGTACATAATATTCCCACCGAGAAGTAGGGACAGACACGCAAGGAATGTTGTAAAATATTACATCCGAGATGTTAGGTTGCCTTAGGTTAGGATATATAACGTTATAGACGTACATAATGTTCCCACGGATGAGTAGGGGTCGACACGTAACGAATGTTGTTAAATATTGTGTCCGAGATATCAGGTTGCATTAGGTTAGGACATATAACGTTATATACGCACATAATGTTCCCACCAAGGAGTAGGGGTCGACACGTAACGAATGTTGTTAAATATTGTGTCCGAGATATCAGGTTGCATTAGGTTAGGACATATAACGTTATATGCGTACATAATGTTCCAACCGAGAAGTAGGTGCCGACATGAATGGAATGTTGTAAAATATTGCGTCCGAGATGTTAGGTGGCCTTAGGTTAGGACATATAATGTGTTAGCCGTACATAATGTTCCCACCGAGAAGTAGGTGCCGACACGCAAGGAATGTTGGAAAATATTACATCCGAGATGTTAGGTTGCCTTACGTTAGGACATATAACGTTATAGACGCACATAATGTTCCCACCGAGAAGTAGGTGCCGACACGCAAGGAATGTTGGAAAATATTAAATCCGAGATGTTAGGTTGCCTTACGTTAGGATATGTAACGTTATAGAAGTACATAATGTTCCCACCGAGAAGTAGGGGCCGACACGCCACGAATGTTGTAAAATATTACATACGAGGTGTTAGGTTGCCTTAGGTTAGGACATATAACGTTATAGACGTGCATAATGTTCCCACCGAGAAGTAGAGGCCTACACGCCACGAATGTTGTAAAATATTACATTCGAGGTGTTTTGTTGCCTTAGGTTAGGGCACATATCGTTATAGACGTACATAATGTTCCCACCGAGAAGTAGAGGCCGACACGCCACGAATGTTGTGAAATATTACATCCGAGATGTTAGGTTTGCTTAGGTTAGGACATATAACGTTATATACGTACATAATGTTGCCACCGAGAAGTAGAGGCCTACACGCCACGAATGTTGTAAAATATTACATACGAGGTGTTAGGTTGCCTTAGGTTAGGGCACATAACGTTATAGACGTACATAATGTTCCCACCGAGAAGTAGAGGCCGACACGCCACGAATGTTGTGAAATATTACGTCCGAGATGTTAGGTTTGCTTAGGATAGGACATATAACGTTATATACGTACATAATCTTGCCACCGAGAAGTAGAGGCCGACACGCCACGAATGTTGTGAAATATTACATCCGAGATGTTAGGTTGCCCTAGGTTAGGGCACAATACGTTATAGACGTACATAATGTTCCCACCGAGAAGTGGAGGCCGACACGCCACGAATGTTGTGAAATATTACATCCGAGATGTTAGGTTTGCTTAGGTTAGGACATATAACGTTATATACGTACATAATGTTGCCACCGAGAAGTAGAGGCCTACACGCCACGAATGTTGTAAAATATTACATCCGAGATGTTAGGTTGCCTTATGTTAGGATATATAACGATATAGCTGCACATAATGTTCCCACCGAAAAGTAGGTGCCGACACGCCACGAATGTTGTAAAATATTACATACGATGTGTTAGGTTGCCCTAGGATAGAACATATAACGTTATAGACGCACATAATGTTCCCACCGAGAAGTAGGTGCCGACACGCAAGGAATGTTGGAAAATATTAAATCCGAGATGTTAGGTTGCCTTACGTTAGGATATATAACGTTATAGAAGTACATAATGTTCCCACCGAGAAGCAGGTGCCTACACGCCACGAATGTTGTAAAATATTACATACGAGGTGTTAGGTTGCCTTAGGTTAGGGCACATAACGTTATAGACGTATATAATGTTCCCACCGAGAAGTAGAGGCCGACACGCCACGAATGTTGTGAAATATTACATCCGAGATGTTAGGTTTGCTTAGGGTAGGACATATAACGTTATATACGTACACAATGTTCCCACCGAGTAGTAGGTGCCGACACGAATGGAATGTTGTAAAATATTGCGTCCGAGATGTTAGGTGGCCTTAGGTTAGGACTTATAATGTTTTAGACGTACATAATGTTCCCACCGAGAAGTAGGCGCCGACACGCAAGGAATGTTGTCAAATATTACATCCGAGACGTTAGGTTGCCTTATGTTAGGATATACAAAGTTCTAGACGTATATAATATTCTCACGGAGCAGTATGCGCCGACACGCAAGGAATGTTGTAAAATATTACATCCGAGATGTTAGGTTGCCTTAGGTTAGGACATATTACGTTATAGCTGCACATAATGTTCCCACCGAGAAGTAGTGGTCGACACGTCACGAATGTTGTTAAATATTACATCCGAGGTGTTAGTTTGCCTTAGGTTAGGACATATAACGTTATAGCCGTACATAATGTTCCCACCGAAAAGTAGGTGCCGACACGCAAGGAATGTTGTAAAATATTACATCCGAGATATTAGGTTGCGGTAGGATAGGACATATAACGTAATAGACGTACATAATGTTCCCACCGAGAATTAGGTGCCGACACGCATGGAATGTTGTAAAATATTGCGTCCGAGATGTTAGGTTGCCTTCGGTTAGGACATAAAACGTTATAGCCGTACATAATGTTCCAACCGAGAAGCAGGGGCCGACACGCCACGAATGTTGTGAAATATTATATCCGAGATGTTAGGTTTCCTTAGGTTAGGATATATAGCATTATAGATGTATATAATGCACCCACCGAGAAGTGGGCGCCGACACGCTACGAATGTTGTAAAATATTACATCCGAGATGTTACATTGCCTTAGGTTAGGACATATAACGTTATAGACGTACATAATGTTCCCACCGAGGAGTAGGGGTCGACACGTAACGAATGTTGTTAAATATTGTGTCCGAGATATCAGGTTGCATTAGGTTAGGACATATAACGTTATATGCGTACATAATGTTACCACTGAGAAGTAGGTGCCGACACGAATGGAATGTTGTAAAATATTGCGTCCGAGATGTTAGGTGGCCTTAGATTAGGACATATAATGTTTTAGCCGTACATAATGTTCCCACCGAGAAGTAGTTGCCGACACGCAAGGAATGTTGGAAAATATTACATCCGAGATGTTAGGTTGCCTTACGTTAGGATATATAACGTTATAGACGCACATAATGTTCCCACCGAGAAGTAGGTGCCGACACGCAAGGAATGTTGGAAAATATTAAATCCGAGATGTTAGGTTGCCTTACGTTAGGATATGCAACGTTATAGAAGTACATAATGTTCGCACCGAGAAGTAGGGGCCGACACGCCACAAATGTTGTAAAATATTACATACGAGGTGTTAGGTTGCCTTAGGTTAGGACATATAACGTTATAGACGTTCATAATGTTCCCACCGAGAAGTAGAGGCCTACACGCCACGAATGTTGTAAAATATTACATACGAGGTGTTAGGTTGCCTTAGGTTAGGGCACATAACGTCATAGACGTACATAATGTTCCCACCGAGAAGTAGAGGCCGACACGCCACGAATGTTGTGAAATATTACATCCGAGATGTTAGGTTTGCTTTGGTTAGGACATATAACGTTATATACGTACATAATGTTCCCACCAAGAAGTAGGGGCCGACACGCAAGGAATGTTGTAAAATATTACATCCGAGATGTTAGGTTGCCTTAGGTTGGGATATATAACGTTATAGACGTACATAACGTTCCCACGGATAAGTAGGCGCCGACACGCCACGAATGTTGTAAAATATAACGTCCGAGATGTTAGGTTACCCTAGGATAATATAAATAACGTTATAGACGTATATAATGTTCCCACCGAGAAGTAGGAGCCGCCACGCAAGGAATGTTGTAAAATACCACGTCCGAGATGTTATGTTGCCTTTTGTAAGGATATATAACGTTATAGAGGTATATAATGTTCCCACGGAGTAGTATGCACCAAAACGCAAGGAATGTTGTAAAATATTACGTCCGAGAAGTTAGGTGGCCTTAGGTTAGGACATATTACGTTATAGCTGCACATAATGTTCCAACCGAGAAGTAGAGGCCGACACGCCACGAATGCTGTTAAATAATACATCCGAGGTGTTAGGTTGCCTTAGGTTAGGACATATAACGTTATAGCCGTACATAATGTTCCCACCGAGAAGTAGGTGCCGACACGCAAGGAATGTTGTAAAATATTACATCCGAGATGTTAGGTTGCCCTAGGATAGTAGATACAACGTTATAGACGTATATAATGTCACTACCGACAAGTAGGTGCCGACACGCAAGGAATACTGTAAAATATTACATCCGAGATGTTAGGTTGCCTTAGGATAGGACATATAACGTTATATACGTACATAATGTTCCCACGGATAAGTAGGCGCCGACAGGCCACGAATGTTGTAAAATATCACGTCCGAGATGTTATGTTGCCTTCGGTTAGGATATATAACGTTATAGAAGTGTATAATGTTCCCACGGATAAGTAGGCGCCGACACGCAAGGAATGTTGTAAAATATTACATGCGAGATGTTAGGCTGCCTTAGGTTAGGACATATTACGTTATAGCTGCACATAATGTTCCCACCGAGAAGTAGTGGCCGACACGCAAGGAATGCTGTAAAATATTACATCCGAGATGATATGGTTGTCTTCGGTTAGGACATAGAACGTTATATCCGTACATAATGTTCCCACCGAGAAGTAGGGGCAGACACGCCACAAATGTTGTTAAATATTACATCGGAGATGTTAGGTTGCCTTAGGTTAGGACGTATAACGTTAGAGTCGTACATAATGTTCCCACCAAGAAGTAGGGGCCGACACGCCACGAATGCTGTAAAATATTACATACGAGGTGTTAGGTTGCCTTAGGTTAGGATATATAACGTTATAGACGTGCATAATGTTCCCACCGAGAAGTAGGTGCCGACACGCATGAAATGTTGTAAAATATTGCGTCCGAGATGTTAGGTTGCCTTAGGTTAGTACATATTACTTTATAGCTGCACTTAATGTTCCCACTGAGAAGTAGAGGCCGACACGCCACGAATGTTGTAAAATATCACGTCCGAGATGTTATGTTGCCTTCGGTTAGGACATATAACGTTATAGAAGTATGTATTGTTCCCACCGAATAGTAGGCGCCGACTCGCAAGGAATGTTGTAAAATATTAGATCCGAGATGTTAGGTTTCCCTAGGATAGGACATAAAACGTTATAGACGTACATAATATTCCCACGGAGTAGTATCCGCCGACACGCAAGGAATGTTGTAAAATATTACATCCGAAATGTTAGGTTGCCTTAGGTTAGGACATATTACGTTATAGCTGCACATAAAGTTCCAACCGAGAAGTAGAGGCCGACACGCCACGAATGCTGTTAAATAATACATCCGAGGTGTTAGGTTGCCTTAGGTTAGGACATATAACGTTATAGCCGTACATAATGTTCCCACCGAGAAGTAGGGGCCGACACGCAAGGAATGTTGTAAAATATTACATCCGAGATGTTAGGTTGCCCAAGGATAGTACATATAACGTTATAGACGTATATAATGTTACCACCGACAAGTAGGTGCCGACACGCAAGGAATGCTGTAAAATATTACATCCGAGATGTTAGGTTGCCTTAGGATAGGACATATAACGTTATATACGTACATAATGTTCCCACCAAGAAGGAGGGGCCGACTCGCCACGAATGTTATAAAATATAACGTCCGAGGTGTTAGGTTGCCCTAGGATCATATAAATAACGTTATAGACGTATATAATGTTCCCACGGAGAAGTAGGTGCCCACACGCAAGGAATGTTGTAAATTACCACGTCCGAGATGTTATGTTGCCTTTGGTAAGGATATATAACGTTATAGAGGTACATAATATTCCCACGGAGTAGTATGCGCCGACACGCAAGGAATGTTGTAAAATATTACATCTGAAATGTGAGGTTGCCTTAGGTTAGGACACATTACGTTATAGCTGCACATAATGTTCCAACCGAGAAGTAGAGGCCGACACGCCACGAAGGCTGTTAAATATTACATCCGAGGTGTTAGGTTGCCTTAGGTTAGGACATATAACGTTATAGCCGTACACAATGTTCCCACCGAGAAGTAGGGCCCGACGCGCAAGGAATGTTCTAAAATATTACATCCGAGATGTTAGGTTGCCTTAGGTTAGGATATATAACGTTATAGACGTACATAATGTTCCCACCGAGGAGTAGGGGTCGACACGTAACGAATGTTGTTAAATATTGTGTCCGAGATATCAGGTTGCCTTAGGTTAGGACATATAATGTTATAGCCGTACATAATGTTCACACCGAGAAGTAGGGGCCGACACGCAAGGAATGTTGTAAAATATTACATCCGAGATGTTAGGGTGCCCTAGGATAGGACATATAACGTTATAGACGTATATAATGTTACCACCGAAAAGTAGGTGCCGACACGCAAGGAATGCTGTAAAATATTACATCCGAGATGTTAGGTTGCCTTAGGATAGGACATATAACGTTATATACGTACATAATGTTCCCACCAAGAAGTAGGGGCCGACACGCCACGAATGTTGTAGAATGTAACGTCCGAGATGTTAGGTTGCCCTAGGATAGGATATATAACGTTATAGACGTATATAATGTTACCACCGAAAAGTAGGTGCCGACACGCAAGGAATGCTGTAAAATATTACATCCGAGATGTTAGGTTGCCTTAGGATAGGACATATAGCGTTATATACGTACATAATGTTCCCAACAAGAAGTAGGAGCCGACACGCCACGAATGTTGTAAAATATTACATCCGAGGTGTTAGGTTGCTTTAGGTTAGGACATATAACGTTTTAGACGTACATAATTTTCCCACCGAGGAGTAAGGGTCGACACGCAACGAATGTTGTTAAATATTTTGTCCGAGATATCAGGTTGCATTAGGTTAGGACATACAACATTATATACGTACATAACGTTTCCACCGAGAAGTAGGGGCCGACATGCAAGGAATGTTGTAAAATATTACATCCGAGATGTTAGGCTGCCCTAGGATAGAACATATAACGTTATTTACGTACATAACGTTCCCAACAAGAAGTAGGGGCCGACACGCCACGAATGTTGTAGAATGTAACGTCCGAGATGTTAGGTTGCCCTAGGATAGAATATATAACGTTATAGACGTATATAATGTTACCACCGAAAAGTAGGTGCCGACACGCAAGGAATGCTGTAAAATATTACATCCGAGATGTTAGGTTGCCTTAGGATAGGACATATAGCGTTATATACGTACATAATGTTCCCACCAAGAAGTAGGGGCAGACACGCCAAGAATGTTTTAAAATATAACGTCCGAGATGTTAGGTTGCCCTAGGATAATATAAATAACGTTATAGACGTATATAATGTTCCCACCGGGAAGTAGGTGCCGACACCCAAGGAATGTTGTAAAATATCACGTCCGAGATGTTAGGTTGGCCTAGGATAGTACATATAACGTTATAGACGTATATAATGTTACCACCGAAAAGTAGGTGCCGACACGCAAGGAATGCTGTAAAATATTACATCCGATATGTTAGCTTGCCTTAGGATAGGACATATAACGTTATATACGTACATAATGTTCCCACCGAGAAGTAGGTGCCGACACGCCACAAATGTTGTAAAATATAACGTCCGAGATGTTAGGTTGCCCTAGGATAATATAAATAACGTTAGAGACGTATATAATTTTTCACCGAGAAGTAGGTGCCGACACGCAAGGAATATTGTAAAATATCACGACCGAGATGTTATGTTGCCTTCGGTTGGAAAATATAACGTTATAGAAGTATATAATGTTCCCACGGAGAAGTAGGCGCCTACACGCAAAGAATGTTGTAAGATATTACATCCGAGATGTTAGGTTGCCCTGGGATAGGACATACAACGTTATAGACGTACATAATGTTCCCACCGAGAAGTAGGGGCCGACACGCCACAAATGTTGTAGAATATTACATCCGGGATGTTAGGTTGCCTTAGGTTAGGACATATAACGTTATAGTCGTACATAATGTTCCCACCGAGAAGTAGGGGCCGACACGCCACGAATGTTGTAAAATATTACATACGAGGTGCTAGGTTACCTTAGGTTAGGACACATAACCATATAGACGTACATAATGTCCCCACCGAGAAGTAGAGGCCGACACGCCACGAATGTTGTGAGATATTACATCCGAGATGTTAGGTTTCCTTAGGATAGGACACATAACGTTATTTACGTACATAATGTTCCCAACAAGAAGTAGGGGCAGACACGCCACGAATGTTGTAAAATATTACGTCCGAGAAGTTAGGTGGCCTTAGGTTAGGACATATAATGTTATAGCCGTACATAATGTTCCCACCGCGAAGGAGGGGCCGACACGAAAGGAATGTTGTAAAATATTACAGCCGAGATGTTAGGTTGCCCTAGGATAGGACATATAACGTTATAGACGTATATAATGTTACCACCGAAAAGTAGAGGCCGACACGCCACGAATGTTGTAGAATATAGCGTCCGAGGAGTTAGGTTGCCCTAGGATAGGATATATAACGTTATAGACGTATATAATGTTCCCACCGAGAAGTAGAGGCCGACACGCCACGAGTGTTGTAAAATATCACGTCCGAGATGTTATGTTGCCTTCGGTTAGGACATATAACGTTATAGAAGTATATAATGTTCCCACCGATTAGTATGCGCCGACTCGCAAGTAATGTTGTAAAATATTACATCCGAGATGTTAGGTTTCCTTAGGATAGGACATATAACGTTATAGACGTACATAATGTTCCCACCGAAAAGTAGGTGCCGACACGCAAGGAATGTTGTAAAATATCACGTCCGAAATGTTATGTTGCCTTCGGTTAGGATATATAACGTTATAGAAGTATATAATGTTCCCACGGATAAGTAGGCGCCGACACGCAAGGAATGTTGTAAAATATTACATCCGAGATGTTAGGTTGCCTTAGGTTAGGACGTATAACATTATAGTCGTAAATAATGTTCCCACCAAGAAGTAGGGGCCGACACGCCACGAATGTTGTAAAATATTACATACGAGGTGTTAGGTTGCCTTAGGTTAGGATATATAACGTTATAGACGTATATAATGTTCCCACGCAGAAGTAGGCGCCGACACGCAAGGAATGTTGTAAAATATTACATCCGAGATGTTAGGTTGCCTTAGGTTAGGATATATAACGTTATAGACGTACATAATGTTCCCACCGAGGAGTAGGGGTCGACACGTAACGAATGTTGTTAAATATTGTGTCCGAGATATCAGGTTGCCTTAGGTTAGGACATATAACGTTATAGCCGTACATAATGTTCACACCGAGAAGTAGGGGCCGACTCGCAAGGAATGTTGTAAAATATTACAGCCGAGATGTTAGCTTGCCCCAGGATAGGACATATAACGTTATAGACGTATATAATGTTACCACCGAAAAGTAGAGGCCGAGACGCCACGAATGTTGTAGAATATAGCGTCCGAGAAGTTAGGTTGCCCTAGGATAGGATATATAACGTTATAGACGTACATAATGTTCCCACCGAGAAGTAGGTGCCGACACGAAAGGAATGTTGTAAAATACCACGTCCGAGATGTTATGTTGCCTTTGGTAAGGATATATAACGTTATAGAGGTATATAATGTTCCCACGGAGTAGTATGCGCCGACACGCAAAGAATGTTGTAAAATATTACATCCGAGATGTTAGGTTGCATTAGGTTAGGACATGTTACGTTATAGCTGCACATAATGTTCCCACCGAGAAGTAGTGGCCGACACGCCACGAATGTTGTAAAATATTACATCCGAGATGTTAGGTTTCCCTAGAATACGACATATAACGTTATAGACGTGCATAATGTTCCCACCGAGAAGTAGGTGCCGACACGCATGGAATGTTGTAAAATATTGCGTCCAAGACGTTAGGTTGCCTGAGGTTAGGACATATTACTTTATAGCTGCACTTAATGTTCCCACAGAGAAGTAGAGGCCGACACGCCACGAATGTTGCAAAATATCACGTCCGAGATGTTATGTTGCTTTCGGTTAGGACATATAACGTTATAGAAGTATATAATGTTCCCACCGATTAGTAGGCGCCGACTCGCAAGGAATGTTGTAAAATATTACATCCGAGATGTTAGCTTGCCTTAGGATAGGACATATGACGTTATATACGTACATAATGTTCCCAACAAGAAGTAGGGGCCGACACGCCACGAATGTTGTAAAATATAACGTCCGAGATGTTAGGTTGCCCTAGGATAATATAAATAACGTTAGACACGTATATAATTTTTCCACCGAGAAGTAGGTGCCGACACGCAAGGAATGTTGTAAAATATCACGTCCGAGATGTTATGTTGCCTTCGGTTAGGAAATATAACGTTATAGAAGTATATAATGTTCCCACGGAGAAGTAGGCGCCGACACGCAAAGAATGTTGGAAGATATTACATCCGAGATGTTAGGTTGCCCTGGGATAGGACATATAACGTTATAGACGTACATAATGTTCCCACCGAGAAGTAGGGGCCGACACGCCACAAATGTTGTAGAATATTACGTCCGAGAAGTTAGGTTGCCTTAGATTAGGACATATAACGTCATGATTATTATATAGTACATCCGAGTTGTTAGGTTGCCTTAGGTCAGGGCATATATCGTTATAGAAGTACATAATGTTCCCACAGAGAAGTAGGGGCTGAAGGGCCAGGAATGTTGTCAAATATTACATCCGAGTTGTTAGGTTGCCTTATGTTAGGATATACAACGTTATAGACGTACATAATGTTCCCACCGTGAAGTAGGTGACGACACGCATGGAATGTTGTAAAATATTGCGTCCAAGACGTTAGGTTGCCTGAGGTTAGGACATATTACTTTATAGCTGCACTTAATGTTCCCACAGAGAAGTAGAGGCCGACACGCCACGAATGTTGCAAAATATCACGTCCGAGATGTTATGTTGCCTTCGGTTAGGACATATAACGTTATAGAAGTATATAATGTTCCCACCGATTAGTAGGCGCCGACTCGCAAGGAATGTTGTAAAATATTACATCCGAGATGTTAGGTTTCCCTAGAATACGACATATAACGTTATAGACGTGCATAATGTTCCCACCAAGAAGTAGGGGCCGACACGCCACGAATGTTATAGAATGTAACGTCCGAGATGTTAGGTTGCCCTAGGATAGGATATATAACGTTATAGACGTATATAATGTTCCCACCGAGAAGTAGGGGCCGACACGCAAGGAATGTTATAAAATATTACATCCGAGATGTTAGGTTGCCTTAGCTTAGGATATATAACGTTATAGACGTACATAATGTTCCCACCGAGAAGTAGGTGCCGACACGCAAGGAATGTTGTAAAATACCACGTCCGAGATGTTATGTTGCCTTTGGTAAGGATATATAACGTTATAGAGGTATATAATGTTCCCACGGAGTAGTATGCTCCGACACGCAAAGAATGTTGTAAAATATTACATCCGAGATGTTAGGTTGCCTTAGGTTAGGACATATTACGTTATAGCTGCACATAATGTTCCCACCGAGAAGTAGTGGCCGACACGCCACGAATGTTGTTAAATATTACATCCGAGGTGTTAGGTTGCCTTAGGATAGGACATATAACGTTATATACGTACATAATGTTCCCACCAAGAAGTAGGGGCCGACACGCCACGAATGTTGTAGAATGTAACGTCCGAGATGTTAGGTTGCCCTAGGATAGGATATATAATGTTATAGACGTATATAATGTTCCCACCGAGAAGTAGGGGCCGACACGCAAGGAATGTTGGAAAATATTACATCCGAGATGTTAGGTTGCCTTACGTTAGGATATATAACAATATAGACGTACATAGTGTTCCCACGGAGTAGTATGCGCCGACACGCAAGGAATGTTGTAAAATATTACGTCCGAGAAGTTAGGTTTGCTTAGGTTAGGACATATAACGTTATATACGTACATGATATTCCCACCGAGAAGTAGGGGCCGACACGCAAGGAATGTTGTAAAATATTACATACGAGGTGTTAGGTTGCCTTAGGTTAGTACATATAACGTAATAGACGTATATAATGTTACCACCGAAAAGTAGGTTCCGACACGCAAGGAATGCTGTAAAATATTACATCCGAGATGTTAGGTTGCCTTAGGTGAGGATATATAACGTTATAGACGTACATCGTGTTCCCACGGAGTAGTATGCGCCGACACGCAAGTAATGTTGTAAAATATTACGTCCGAGAAGTTAGGTTGCCTTAGGTTAGGACATATAACGTCATAATTATTATGTATTACATCCGAGTGGTTAGGTTGCCTTAGGTTAGGGCATATAACGTTATAGACGTACATAATGTTCCCACAGAAATGAAGGGGCTGAAGCGCCAGGAATGTTGTCAAATATTACATCCGAGTTGTTATGTTGCCTTATGTTAGGATATATAACGTTATAGACGTACATAATGTTCCCACCGAGAAGTAGGTGCCGAAACGCATGGAATGTTGTAAAATATTGCGTCGGAGATGTTAGGCTGCCTTAGGTTAGGACATATTACGTTATAGCTGCACATAATGTTCCCACCGAGAAGTAGAAGCCGTCACGCCACGAATGTTGTAAAATATCACGTCCGCGATGTTATGTTGCCTTCGGTTAGGACATATAACGATATAGAAGTATATAATGTTCCCACCGAGAATTATACGCCGACACGCAAGGAATGTTGTAAAATATTACATACGAGGTGTTAGGTTGCCTTAGGTTGGGACATATAACGTTATAGACGTACATAATGTTCCCACCGAGAAGTAGAGGCCTACACGCCACGAATGTTGTAAAATATTACATACGAGGTGTTAGGTTGCCTTACGATAGGGCACATAACGTTATAGACGTACATAATGTCCCCACCGATATGTAGAGGCCGACACGCCACGAATGTTGTGAGATATTACATCCGAGATGTTAGGTTTCCTTAGGTTAGGACATATAACGTTATAGACGTATATAATGTAACCGCCGAGAAGTCGGCGCCGACACGCAAGGAATGTTGTAAAATACTACGTCCGAGATGTTATGTTGCCTTAGGATAGGACATATAACGTTATTTACGTACATAATGTTCCCAACAAGAAGTAGGGGCCGACACGCCACGAATGTTGTAAAATATTACGTCCGAGAAGTTAGGTGGCCTTACGTTAGGACATATAATGTTATAGCCGTACATAATGCTCCCACCGCGAAGGAGGGGCCGACACGAAAGGAATGTTGTAAAATATTACAGCCGAGATGTTAGGTTGCCCTAGGATAGGACATATAACGTTATAGACGTATATAATGTTACCACCGAAAAGTAGAGGCCGACACGCCACCAATGTTGTAGAATATAGCGTCCGAGATGTTAGGTTGCCTTAGGTTAGGATATATAACGTTATAGACGTACATAATGTTCCCACCGAGAAGTAGGTGCTGACACGCATGGAATGTTGTAAAATATTGCGTCCAAGACGTTAGGTGGCCTTAGTTTAGGACATATAATGTTATAGCCGTACATAATGTTCCCACCAAGAAGTAGGGGCCGACACGCAAGGAATGTTGTAAAATATTACATCCGAGATGTTATGTTGCCCTAGGATTGGACATATAACGTTATAGACGTATATAATGCTACCACCGAATAGTAGGTGCCGACACGCAAGGAATGCTGTAAAATATTACATCCGAGATGTTAGGTTGTCTTCGGTTAGGACATAGAACGTTATATCCGTACATAATGTTCCCACCGAGAAGTAGGGGCCGACACACCACAAATGTCGTAAAATATTACATCCGATAAGTTAGGTTGCCTTAGGTTAGGACGAATAACGTTATAGCCGTACATAATGTCCCCACCGAGAAGTAGGGGCCGACACGCAAGGAATGTTGTAAAATATTACATCCGAGATGTTAGGTTGCCCTAGGATAGGACATATAACGTTATAGACGTATATAATGTTACCACCGAAAAGTAGGTGCCGACACGCAAGGAATGCTGTAAAATATTACTTCCGAGATGTTAGGTTGCCTTAAGATAGGACATATAACGTTATATACGTACATAATGTTCCCACCAAGAAGTAGGGGCCGACACGCCACGAATGTTGTAGGATATAACGTCCGAGATGTTAGGTTGCCCTAGGATAGGATATATAAAGTTATAGAAGTATATAATGTTCCCACCGAGAAATAGGTGCCGGCACGCAAGGAATGTTGGAAAATATTACATCCGAGATGTTAGGTTGCCTTACGTTAGGATATATAACGTTATAGACGTACATAATGTTCCCGCCGAGAAGTAGAGGCCTACACGCCACGAATGTTGTAAAATATTACATACGAGGTGTACGGTTGCCTTAGGTTAGGGCACATAACGTTATAGACGTACATAATGTTCCCACCGAGAAGTAGAGGCCGACACGCCACGAATGGTGTAAAATATTACATACGAGGTGTACGGTTGCCTTAGGTCAGGGCACATAACGTTATAGACGTACATAATGTTCCGACCGAGAAGTAGAGGCCGACACGCCACGAATGTTGTGAAATATTACATCCGAGATGTTAGGTTTGCCTAGGTTAGGACATATAACGTTATAGACGTACATACTGTTCTCACCGGGAAGTAGAGGCCTACACGCCGCGAATGTTGTAAAATATTACATACGAGGTGTACGTTTGCCTTAGGTTAGGGCACATAACGTTATAGACGTACATAATGTTCCCACCGAGAAGTAGAGGCCTACACGCCACGAATGTTGTAAAATATTACATACGAGGTGTTAGGTTGCCTTAGGTTAGGGCACATAACGATATAGACGAACATAATGTTCCCACCGAGAAGTAGTGGCCGACACGCCACGAATGTTGTTAAATATTACATCCGAGATATTAGGTTTGCTTAGGTTAGGACATGTAACGTTATATACGTACATAATGTTCTCACCAAGAAGTAGGGGCCGACACGCAAGGAATGTTGTAAAATATTACATCCGAGATGTTAGATTGCCTTAGGTTAGGATATATAACGTTATAGACGTATATAATGTTACCACCGAAAAGTAGGTGCCGACGAGCAAGGAATGCTGTAAAATATCACGTCCGAGATGTTATGTTGCCTTCGGTTAGGATATATAACGTTACAGAAGTATATAATGTTCCCACGGATAAGTAGGCCCCGACACGCAAGGAATGTTGTAAAATATTACATACGAGGTGTTAGGTTGCCTTAGGTTAGGATATATAACGTTATAGACGTATATAATGTTCCCACGGAGAAGTAGGCGCCGACACGCAAGCAATGTTGTAAAATATTACGTCCGAGAAGTTAGGTTGCCCTAGGATAGGACATATAACGTTATAGACGTATATAATGTTACCACCGAGGAGTAGCGGTCGACACGTAACGAATGTTGTTAAATATTGTGTCCGAGATGTTAGGTTGCCTTAGGTTAGGACATATTACGTTATAGCTGCACATAACGTTCCCACCGAGAAGTAGAGGCCGACACGACACGAATGTTGTAAAATGTCATGTCCGAGATGTTATGTTGCCTTCGGTTAGGACATATAATGTTCCCACCGAGAAGTGGGCGCCGACACGCAAGGAATGTTGTAAAATATTACATCCGAGATGTTAGGTTGCCCTAGGATAGAACATATAACGATATAGACGTACATAATGTTCCCACCGAGAAGTAGGTGCCCACACGCATGGAATGTTGTAAAATATTGCGTCGGAGATGTTAGGTTGCCTTAGGTTAGGACATATTACGTTATAGAAGTATATAATGTTCCCACGAATAAGTAGGCGCCGACACGCAAGGAATGTTGTAAAATATTACATCCGAGATGTTAGGCTGCCTTAGGTTAGGACATATTACGTTATAGCTGCACATAATGTTCCCACCGAGAAGTAGTGGCCGACACGCCACGAATGTTGTAAAATATTACATCCGAGGTGTTAGGTTGCCTTAGGTTAGGGCACATAACGTTATAGACGTACATAATGTTACCACCGAGGAGTAGCGGTCGACACGTAACGAATGTTGTTAAATATTGTGTCCGAGATGTTAGGTTGCCTTAGGTTAGGACATACTACGTTATAGCTGCACATAAGGTTCCCACCGAGAAGTAGAGGCCGACACGACACGAATGTTGTAAAATGTCATGTCCGAGATGTTATGTTGCCTTCGGTTAGGACATATAACGTTATAGAAGTATATAATGTTCCCACCGAGAAGTGTGCGCCGACACGCAAGGAATGTTGTAAAATATTACATCCGAGATGTTAGGTTGCCCTAGGATAGAACATATAACGATATAGACGTACATAATATTCCCACCGAGAAGTAGGTGCCGACAGGCAAGGAATGTTGTAAAATATCACGTCCGAGATGTTATGTTGCCTTCGGTTGGGATATACAACGTTATAGAAGTATATAATGTTCCCACGAATAAGTAGGCGCCGACACGCAAGGAATGTTGTAAAATATTACATCCGAGATGTTAGGCTGCCTTATGTTAGGAGATATTACGTTATAGCTGCACATAATGTTCCCACCGAGAAGTAGTGGCCGACACGCCACGAATGTTGTAAAATATTACATCCGAGGTGTTAGGTTGCCTTAGGTTAGGACATATAACGTTACAGCCGTACAGAATGTCCCCACCGAGAAGTAGGGGCCGACACGCAAGGAATGTTGTAAAATATTACATCCGAGATGTTAGGTTGCCCTAGGATAGGACATATAACGTTATAGACGTATATAATGTTACCACCGAGGAGTAGCGGTCGACACGTAACGAATGTTGTTAAATATTGTGTCCGAGATGTTAGGTTGCCTTAGGTTAGGACATATTACGTTATAGCTGCACATAAGGTTCCCACCGAGAAGTAGAGGCCGACACGACACGAATGTTGTAAAATGTCATGTCCGAGATGTTATGTTGCCTTCGGTTAGGACATATAACGTTATAGAAGTATATAATGTTCCCACCGAGAAGTGGGCGCCGACACGCAAGGAATGTTGTAAAATATTACATCCGAGATGTTAGGTTGCCCTAGGATAGAACATATAACGTTATAGACGTACATAATGTTCCCACCGAGAAGTAGGTGCCGACACGCAAGGAATGTTGTAAAATATCACGTCCGAGATGTTATGTTGCCTTCGGTTGGGATATATAACGTTATAGAAGTATATAATGTTCCCACGAATAAGTAGGCGCCGACACGCAAGGAATGTTGTAAAATATTACATCCGAGATGTTAGGCTGCCTTATGTTAGGAGATATTACGTTATAGCTGCACATAATGTTCCCACCGAGAAGTAGTGGCCGACACGCCACGAATGTTGTAAAATATTACATCCGAGGTGTTAGGTTGCCCTAGGATAGAACATATAACGTTATAGACGTATATAATGTTACCACCGAAAAGTAGGTGCCGACGCGCAAGGAATGCTGTAAAATATCACGTCCGAGATGTTATGTTGCCTTCGGTTAGGATATATAACGTTATAGAAGTATATAATGTTCCCACTGATAAGTAGGCCCCGACACGCAAGGAATGTTGTAAAATATTACATACGAGGTGTTAGGTTGCCTTAGGTTAGGACATATAACGTTATAGACGTACATAATGTTCCCACCGAGAAGTAGAGGCCCACACGCCACGAATGTTGTAAAATATTACATACGAGGTGTTAGGTTGCCTTAGGTTAGGATATATAACGTTAAAGACGTATATAATGTTCCCACGGAGAAGTAGGCGCCGACACGCAAGGAATGTTGTAAAATATTACGTCCGAGAAGTTAGGTTGCCTTAGGTTAGGACATATAACGTCATAATTATTATGTATTACATCCGAGTTGTTAGGTTGCCTTAGGTTAGGGCATATAACGTTATAGACGTACATAATGTTCCCACCGAGAAGTAGAGGCCCACACGCCACGAATGTTGTAAAATATTACTTCCGGGTTGTTAGGTTGCCTTATGTTAGGATATATAACGTTATAGGCGTACATAATGTTCCCACCGAGAAGTAGGTGCCGACACGCATGGAATGTTGTAAAATATTGCGTCGTAGATGTTAGGTTGCCTTAGGTTAGGACATATTACGTTATGGAAGTATATAATGTTCCCACGAATAAGTAGGCGCCGACACGCAAGGAATGTTGTAAAATATTACATCCGAGATGTTAGGCTGCCTTAGGTTAGGACATATTACGTTATAGCTGCACATAATGTTCCCACCGAGAAGTAGTGGCCGACACGCCACGAATGTTGTAAAATATTACATCCGAGGTGTTAGGTTGCCTTAGGTTAGGACATATAACGTTACAGCCGTACAGAATGTCCCCACCGAGAAGTAGGGGCCGACACGCAAGGAATGTTGTAAAATATTACATCCGAGATGTTAGGTTGCCCTAGGATAGGACATATAACGTTATAGACGTATATAATGTTACCACCGAGGAGTAGCGGTCGACACGTAACGAATGTTGTTAA
This sequence comes from Xylocopa violacea, assembly GCA_963969225.1. NCBI lineage: Eukaryota > Metazoa > Arthropoda > Insecta > Hymenoptera > Apidae > Xylocopa > Xylocopa violacea. The sequence continues at coordinate 4,689,580 of CAXAJV010000920.1, forward strand.
ATATTGTGTCCGAGATGTTAGGTTGCCTTAGGTTAGGACATATTACGTTATAGCTGCACATAAGGTTCCCACCGAGAAGTAGAGGCCGACACGACACGAATGTTGTAAAATGTCATGTCCGAGATGTTATGTTGCCTTCGGTTAGGACATATAACGTTATAGAAGTATATAATGTTCCCACCGAGAAGTGGGCGCCGACACGCAAGGAATGTTGTAAAATATTACATCCGAGATGTTAGGTTGCCCTAGGATAGAACATATAACGTTATAGACGTACATAATGTTCCCACCGAGAAGTAGGTGCCGACACGCAAGGAATGTTGTAAAATATCACGTCCGAGATGTTATGTTGCCTTCGGTTGGGATATATAACGTTATAGAAGTATATAATGTTCCCACGAATAAGTAGGCGCCGACACGCAAGGAATGTTGTAAAATATTACATCCGAGATGTTAGGCTGCCTTATGTTAGGAGATATTACGTTATAGCTGCACATAATGTTCCCACCGAGAAGTAGTGGCCGACACGCCACGAATGTTGTAAAATATTACATCCGAGGTGTTAGGTTGCCCTAGGATAGAACATATAACGTTATAGACGTATATAATGTTACCACCGAAAAGTAGGTGCCGACGCGCAAGGAATGCTGTAAAATATCACGTCCGAGATGTTATGTTGCCTTCGGTTAGGATATATAACGTTATAGAAGTATATAATGTTCCCACTGATAAGTAGGCCCCGACACGCAAGGAATGTTGTAAAATATTACATACGAGGTGTTAGGTTGCCTTAGGTTAGGACATATAACGTTATAGACGCACATAATGTTCCCACCGAGAAGTAGAGGCCCACACGCCACGAATGTTGTAAAATATTACATACGAGGTGTTAGGTTGCCTTAGGTTAGGGTATATAACGTTATAGACGTATATAATGTTCCCACGGAGAAGTAGGCGCCAACACGCAAGGAATGTTGTAAAATATTACGTCCGAGAAGTTAGGTTGCCGTAGGTTAGGACATATAACGTCATAATTATTATGTATTACATCCGAGTTGTTAGGTTGCCCTAGGATAGGACATATAACGTTATAGACGTACATAATGTTCCCACCGAGAAGTAGAGGCCCACACGCCACGAATGTTGTAAAATATTACTTCCGGGTTGTTAGGTTGCCTTATGTTAGGATATATAACGTTATAGACGTACATAATGTTCCCACCGAGAAGTAGGTGCCGACACGCATGGAATGTTGTAAAATATTGCGTCGTAGATGTTAGGTTGCCTTAGGTTAGGACATATTACGTTATGGAAGTATATAATGTTCCCACGAATAAGTAGGCGCCGACACGCAAGGAATGTTGTAAAATATTACATCCGAGATGTTAGGCTGCCTTAGGTTAGGACATATTACGTTATAGCTGCACATAATGTTCCCACCGAGAAGTAGTGGCCGACACGCCACGAATGTTGTAAAATATTACATCCGAGGTGTTAGGTTGCCTTAGGTTAGGACATATAACGTTACAGCCGTACAGAATGTCCCCACCGAGAAGTAGGGGCCGACACGCAAGGAATGTTGTAAAATATTACATCCGAGATGTTAGGTTGCCCTAGGATAGGACATATAACGTTATAGACGTATATAATGTTACCACCGAGGAGTAGCGGTCGACACGTAACGAATGTTGTTAAATATTGTGTCCGAGATGTTAGGTTGCCTTAGGTTAGGACATATTACGTTATAGCTGCACATAAGGTTCCCACCGAGAAGTAGAGGCCGACACGACACGAATGTTGTAAAATGTCATGTCCGAGATGTTATGTTGCCTTCGGTTAGGACATATAACGTTATAGAAGTATATAATGTTCCCACCGAGAAGTGGGCGCCGACACGCAAGGAATGTTGTAAAATATTACATCCGAGATGTTAGGTTGCCCTAGGATAGAACATATAACGTTATAGACGTACATAATGTTCCCACCGAGAAGTAGGTGCCGACACGCAAGGAATGTTGTAAAATATCACGTCCGAGATGTTATGTTGCCTTCGGTTGGGATATATAACGTTATAGAAGTATATAATGTTCCCACTGATAAGTAGGCCCCGACACGCAAGGAATGTTGTAAAATATTACATACGAGGTGTTAGGTTGCCTTAGGTTAGGACATATAACGTTATAGACGTACATAATGTTCCCACCGAGAAGTAGAGGCCCACACGCCACGAATGTTGTAAAATATTACATACGAGGTGTTAGGTTGCCTTAGGTTAGGATATATAACGTTAAAGACGTATATAATGTTCCCACGGAGAAGTAGGCGCCGACACGCAAGGAATGTTGTAAAATATTACGTCCGAGAAGTTAGGTTGCCTTAGGTTAGGACATATAACGTCATAATTATTATGTATTACATCCGAGTTGTTAGGTTGCCTTAGGTTAGGGCATATAACGTTATAGACGTACATAATGTTCCCACCGAGAAGTAGAGGCCCACACGCCACGAATGTTGTAAAATATTACTTCCGGGTTGTTAGGTTGCCTTATGTTAGGATATATAACGTTATAGACGTACATAATGTTCCCACCGAGAAGTAGGTGCCGACACGCATGGAATGTTGTAAAATATTGCGTCGTAGATGTTAGGTTGCCTTAGGTTAGGACATATTACGTTATGGAAGTATATAATGTTCCCACGAATAAGTAGGCGCCGACACGCAAGGAATGTTGTAAAATATTACATCCGAGATGTTAGGCTGCCTTAGGTTAGGACATATTACGTTATAGCTGCACATAATGTTCCCACCGAGAAGTAGTGGCCGACACGCCACGAATGTTGTAAAATATTACATCCGAGGTGTTAGGTTGCCTTAGGTTAGGACATATAACGTTACAGCCGTACAGAATGTCCCCACCGAGAAGTAGGGGCCGACACGCAAGGAATGTTGTAAAATATTACATCCGAGATGTTAGGTTGCCCTAGGATAGGACATATAACGTTATAGACGTATATAATGTTACCACCGAGGAGTAGCGGTCGACACGTAACGAATGTTGTTAAATATTGTGTCCGAGATGTTAGGTTGCCTTAGGTTAGGACATATTACGTTATAGCTGCACATAATGTTCCCACCGAGAAGTAGGTGCCGACACGCAAGGAATGTTGTAAAATATCACGTCCGAGATGTTATGTTGCCTTCGGTTGGGATATATAACGTTATAGAAGTATATAATGTTCCCACGAATAAGTAGGCGCCGACACGCAAGGAATGTTGTAAAATATTACATCCGAGATGTTAGGCTGCCTTATGTTAGGAGATATTACGTTATAGCTGCACATAATGTTCCCACCGAGAAGTAGTGGCCGACACGCCACGAATGTTGTAAAATATTACATCCGAGGTGTTAGGTTGCCCTAGGATAGAACATATAACGTTATAGACGTATATAATGTTACCACCGAAAAGTAGGTGCCGACGCGCAAGGAATGCTGTAAAATATCACGTCCGAGATGTTATGTTGCCTTCGGTTAGGATATATAACGTTATAGAAGTATATAATGTTCCCACTGATAAGTAGGCCCCGACACGCAAGGAATGTTGTAAAATATTACATACGAGGTGTTAGGTTGCCTTAGGTTAGGACATATAACGTTATAGACGCACATAATGTTCCCACCGAGAAGTAGAGGCCCACACGCCACGAATGTTGTAAAATATTACATCCGAAATGTTAGATTGCCTTAGGTTAGGACATATAACGTTATAGCCGTACATAATGTTCCCACCGAGAAGAAGGCGCCGACACGCAAGGAATGTTGTAAAATATTACATCCGAAATGTTAGATTGCCTTATGTTAGGACATATAACGTTATAGCAGTAGATAATGTTCCCACCGAGAAGTAGTGGCCGTCACGCCACGAATGTTGTAAAATATTACATCCGAGGTGTTAAGTTGCCTTAGGTTAGGACATATAACGTTACAGCCGTTCATAATGTCTCCACCGAGAAGTAGGGGCCGACACGCAGGGAATGTTGTGAAATATTACATCCGCGATGTTAGGTTGCCCTAGGATAGGACATATAACGTTATAGACGTATATAATGTTACCACCGAATAGTAGGTGCCGACACGCAAGGAATGCTGTAAAATATTACTCCCGAGATGTTAGGTTGCCTTAGGATAGGACATATAACGTTATATACGTACATAATGTTCCCACCAAGAAGTAGAGGCCCACACGCCACGAATGTTGTAAAATATTACATACGAGGTGTTAGGTTGCCTTAGGTTAGGGTATATAACGTTATAGACGTATATAATGTTCCCACGGAGAAGTAGGCGCCAACACGCAAGGAATGTTGTAAAATATTACGTCCGAGAAGTTAGGTTGCCGTAGGTTAGGACATATAACGTCATAATTATTATGTATTACATCCGAGTTGTTAGGTTGCCTTAGGTTAGGGCATATAACGTTATAGACGTACATAATGTTCCCACAGAAATGAAGGGGCTGAAGCGCCAGGAATGTTGTGAAATATTACATCCGAGTTGTTAGGTTGCCTTATGTTAGGATATATAACGTTATAGACGTACATAATGTTCCCACCGAGAAGTAGGTGCCGACACGCATGGAATGTTGTTAAATATTGCGTCGGAGATGTTAGGTTGCCTTAGGTTAGGACATACTACGTTATAGAAGTATATAATGTTCCCACGAATAAGTAGGCGCCGACACGCAAGGAATGTTGTAAAATATTACATCCGAGATGTTAGGCTGCCTTAGGTTAGGACATATTACGTTATAGCTGCACATAATGTTCCCACCGAGAAGTAGTGGCCGACACGCCACGAATGTTGTAAAATATTACATCCGAGGTGTTAGGTTGCCTTAGGTTAGGACATATAACGTTACAGCCGTACAGAATGTCCCCACCGAGAAGTAGGGGCCGACACGCAAGGAATGTTGTAAAATATTACATCCGAGATGTTAGGTTGCCCTAGGATAGGACATATAACGTTATAGACGTATATAATGTTACCACCGAGGAGTAGCGGTCGACACGTAACGAATGTTGTTAAATATTGTGTCCGAGATGTTCGGTTGCCTTAGGTTAGGACATATTACGTTATAGCTGCACATAAGGTTCCCACCGAGAAGTAGAGGCCGACACGACACGAATGTTGTAAAATGTCATGTCCGAGATGTTATGTTGCCTTCGGTTAGGACATATAACGTTATAGAAGTATATAGTGTTCCCACCGAGAAGTGGGCGCCGACACGCAAGGAATGTTGTAAAATATTACATCCGAGATGTTAGGTTGCCCTAGGATAGAACATATAACGATATAGACGTACATAATGTTCCCACCGAGAAGTAGGTGCCGACACGCAAGGAATGTTGTAAAATGTCATGTCCGAGATGTTATGTTGCCTTCGGTTAGGACATATAACGTTATAGAAGTATATAATGTTCCCACCGAGAAGTGGGCGCCGACACGCAAGGAATGTTGTAAAATATTACATCCGAGATGTTAGGTTGCCCTAGGATAGAACATATAACTATATAGACGTACATAATGTTCCCACCGAGAAGTAGGTGCCGACACGCAAGGAATGCTGTAAAATATCACGTCCGAGATGTTATGTTGCCTTCGGTTGGGATATATAACGTTATAGAAGTATATAATGTTCCCACCGAGAAGTGGGCGCCGACACGCAAGGAATGTTGTAAAATATCACGTCCGAGATGTTATGTTGCCTTCGGTTGGGATATATAACGTTATAGAAGTATATAATGTTCCCACGAATAAGTAGGCGCCGACACGCAAGGAATGTTGTAAAATATTACATCCGAGATATTAGGCTGCCTTATGCTAGGAGATATTACGTTATAGCTGCACATAATGTTCCCACCGAGAAGTAGTGGCCGACACGCCACGAATGTTGTAAAATATTACATCCGAGGTGTTAGGTTGCCATAGGATAGAACATATAACGTTATAGACGTATATAATGTTACCACCGAAAAGTAGGTGCCGACGCGCAAGGAATGCTGTAAAATATCACGTCCGAGATGTTATGTTGCCTTCGGTTAGGATATATAACGTTATAGAAGTATATAATGTTCCCACTGATAAGTAGGCCCCGACACGCAAGGAATGTTGTAAAATATTACATACGAGGTGTTAGGTTGCCTTAGGTTAGGACATATAACGTTATAGACGTACATAATGTTCCCACCGAGAAGTAGAGGCCCACACGCCACGAATGTTGTAAAATATTACATACGAGGTGTTAGGTTGCCTTATGTTAGGATATATAACGTTATAGACGTATATAATGTTCCCACGGAGAAGTAGGCGCCGACACGCAAGGAATGTTGTAAAATATTACGTCCGAGAAGTTAGGTTGCCTTAGGTTAGGACATATAAAGTCATAATTATTATGTATTACATCCGAGTTGTTAGGTTGCCTTAGGTTAGGATATATAGCGTTATAGACGTACATAATGTTCCCACCGAGAAGTAGGTGCCGACACGCATGAAATGTTGTAAAATAATGCGTCGGAGATGTTAGGTTTCCTTAGGTTAGGACATATTACGTTATAGAAGTATATAATGTTCCCACGAATAAGTAGGCGCCGACACGCAAGGAATGTTGTAAAATATTACATCCGAAATGTTAGATTGCCTTAGGTTAGGACATATAACGTTATAGCCGTACATAATGTTCCCACCGAGAAGAAGGCGCCGACACGCAAGGAATGTTGTAAAATATTACATCCGAAATGTTAGATTGCCTTATGTTAGGACATATAACGTTATAGCAGTAGATAATGTTCCCACCGAGAAGTAGTGGCCGTCACGCCACGAATGTTGTAAAATATTACATCCGAGGTGTTAAGTTGCCTTAGGTTAGGACATATAACGTTACAGCCGTTCATAATGTCTCCACCGAGAAGTAGGGGCCGACACGCAAGGAATGTTGTGAAATATTACATCCGCGATGTTAGGTTGCCCTAGGATAGGACATATAACGTTATAGACGTATATAATGTTACCACCGAATAGTAGGTGCCGACACGCAAGGAATGCTGTAAAATATTACTCCCGAGATGTTAGGTTGCCTTAGGATAGGACATATAACGTTATATACGTACATAATGTTCCCACCAAGAAGTAGGGGCCGACACGCCACGAATGTTGTAGAATATAACGTCCGAGATGTTAGGTTGCCCTAGGATAGGATATATAACGTTATAGAAGTATATAATATTCCCACCGAAAAATAGGTGCCGACACGCAAGGAATGTTGGAAAATATTACATCCTAGATGTTAGGTTGCCTTACGTTAGGATATATAACGTTATAGACGTACACAATGTTCCCACCGAGAAGTAGAGGCCTACACGCCACGAATGTTGTGAAATATTACATCCGAGATGTTAGGTTTGCTTAGGTTAGGACATATAACGTTATAGACGTACATAATGTTCCCACCGGGAAGTAGAGGCCTACACGCCACGAATGTTGTAAAATATTACATACGAGGTGTTAGGTTGCCTTAGGTTAGGGCACATAACGTTATAGACGAACATAATGTTCCCACCGAGAAGTAGTGGCCGACACGCCACGAATGTTGTTAAATATTACATCCGAGATGTTAGGTTTGCTTAGGTTAGGACGTATAACGTTATATACGTACATAATGTTCCCACCGAGAAGTAGAGGCCGACACGCCACGAATGTTGAGAAATATTACATCCGAGATGTTAGGTTTGCTTAGGTTAGGACATATAACGTTACATACGTACATAATGTTCCCACGAAGAAGTAGGGGCCGACACGCAAGGAATGTTGTAAAATATTACATCCGAGATGTTAGGTTGCCTTAGGTTAGGATATATAACGTTATAGCTGCACATATTGTTCCCACCGATAAGTAGAGGCCGACACGCCACGAATGTTGTAAAATATCACGTCCGAGATGTTATGTTGCCTTCGGTTAGGATATATAAAGTTATAGAAGTGTATAATGTTCCCACGGATAAGTAGGCGCCGACACGCAAGTAATGTTGTAAAATATTACATCCGAGATGTTAGTTTGCCTTAGGTTAGGATATATAAGGTTATAGACGTATATAATATTCCCACGGAGCAGTATGCGCCGACACGCAAGTTGTAAAATATTACATCCGAGATGTTAGGCTGCCTTAGGTTAGGACATATTACGTTATAGCTGCACATAATGTTCCCACCGAGAAGTAGAGGCCCACACGCCACGAATGTTGTAAAATATTACATACGAGGTGTTAGGTTGCCTTAGGTTAGGATATATAACGTTATAGACGTATATAATGTTCCCACGGAGAAGTAGGCGCCGACACGCAAGGAATGTTGTAAAATATTACGTCCGAGAAGTTAGGTTGCCTTAGGTTAGGACATATAACGTCATAATTATTATGTATTACATCCGAGTTGTTAGGTTGCCTTAGGTTAGGGCATATAACGTTATAGACGTACATAATGTTCCCACAGAAATGAAGGGGCTGAAGCGCCAGGAATGTTGTGAAATATTACATCCGAGTTGTTAGGTTGCCTTAGGTTAGGACATATAACGTTACAGCCGTTCATAATGTCCCCACCGAGAAGTAGGGGCCGACACGCCACGAATGTTGTTAAATATTACATCTGAGATGTTAGGTTTGCTTAGGTTAGGACATGTAACGTTATATACATACATAATGTTCTCACCAAGAAGTAGGGGCCGACACGCAAGGAATGTTGTAAAATATTACTTCCGAGATGTTAGGTTGCCTTAGGATAGGACATATATCGTTATATACGTACATAATGTTCCCACCAAGAAGTAGGGGCCGACACGCCACGAATGTTGTGGAATATAACGTCCGAGATGTTAGGTTGCCCCAGGCTAGGATATATAACGTTATAGAAGTATATAATATTCCCACCGAAAAATAGGTGCCGACACGCAAGGAATGTTGGAAAATATTACATCCTAGATGTTAGGTTGCCATACGTTAGGATATATAACGTTATAGACGTACATAATGTTCCTACCGAGGAGTAAGGGTCGACACGTAACGAATGTTGTTAAATATTGTGTCCGAGATGTTAGGTTGCCTTAGGTTAGGACATATAACGTTACAGCCGTACATAATGTTCCCACCGAGAAGTAGGTGCCGACAGGCAAGGAATGTTGGAAAATATTACATCCGAGATGTTAGGTTGCCTTACGTTAGGATATATAACGTTATAGACGAACATAATGTTCCCACCGAGAAGTAGTGGCCGACACGCCACGTATGTTGTGAAATATTACATCCGAGATGATATGTTTGCTTAGGTTAGGACATATAACGTTACATACGTACATAATGTTCCCACGAAGAAGTAGGGGCCGACACGCAAGGAATGTTGTAAAATATTACATCCGAGATGATAGGTTGCCTTAGGTTAGGATATATAACGTTATAGCTGCACATAATGTTCCCACCGAGATGTAGTGGCCGACACGCCACGAATGTTGTTAAATATTACATCCGAGGTGTTAGGTTGCCTTAGGTTAGGATATATAACGTTATAGACGTATATAATGTTCCCACGGAGAAGTAGGCGCCGACACGCAAGGAATGTTGTAAAATATTACGTCCGAGAAGTTAGGTTGCCTTAGGTTAGGACATATAACGTCATAATTATTATGTATTACATCCGAGTTGTTAGGTTGCCTTAGGTTAGGGCATAAAACGTTATAGACGTACATAATGTTCCCACACAAATGAAGGGGCTGAAGCGCCAGGAATATTGTGAAATATTACATCCGAGTTGTTAGGTTACCTTATGTTAGGATATATAACGTTATAGACGTACATAATGTTCCCACCGAGATGTAGGTGCCGACATGCATGGAATGTTGTAAAATATTGCGTCGGAGATGTTAGGTTGCCTTAGGTTAGGACATATTACGTTATAGAAGTATATAATGTTCCCACGTATAAGTAGGCGCGGACACGCAAGGAATGTTGTAAAATATTACATCCGAGATGTTAGGCTGCCTTAGGTTAGGACATATTACGTTATAGCTGCACATGATGTTCCCACCGAGAAGTAGTGGCCGACACGCCACGAATGTTGTAAAATATTACATCCGAGGTGTTAGGTTGCCCTAGGATAGAACATATAACGTTATAGACGTATATAATGTCACCACCGAAAAGTAGGTGCCGACGCGCAAGGAATGCTGTAAAATATCACGTCCGAGATGTTATGTTGCCTTCGGTTAGGATATATAACGTTATAGAAGTATATAATGTTACCACTGATAAGTAGGCCCCGACACGCAAGGAATGTTGTAAAATATTACATACGAGGTGTTAGGTTGCCTTAGGTTAGGACATATAACGTTATAGACGTACATAATGTTCCCACCGAGAAGTAGAGGCCCACACGCCACGAATATTGTAAAATATTACATACGAGGTGTTAGGTTGCCTTAGGTTAGGATATATAACGTTATAGACGTATATAATGTTCCCACGGAGAAGTAGGCGCCGACACGCAAGGAATGTTGTAAAATATTACGTCCGAGAAGTTAGGTTGCCTTAGGTTAGGACATATAACGTCATAATTATTATGTATTACATCCGAGTTGTTAGGTTGCCTTAGGTTAGGGCATAAAACTTTATAGACGTACATAATGTTCCCACAGAAATGAAGGGGCTGAAGCGCCAGGTATATTGTGAAATATTACATCCGAGTTGTTAGGTTACCTTATGTTAGGATATATAACGTTATAGACGTACATAATGTTCCCACCGAGATGTAGGTGCCGACACGCATGGAATGTTGTAAAATATTGCGTCGGAGATGTTAGGTTGCCTTAGGTTAGGACATATTACGTTATAGAAGTATATAATGTTCCCACGAATAAGTAGGCGCCGACACGCAAGGAATGTTGTAAAATATTACATCCGAGATGTTAGGCTGCCTTAGGTTAGGACATATTACGTTATAGCTGCACATAATGTTCCCACCGAGAAGTAGTGGCCGACACGCCACGAATGTTGTAAAATATTACATCCGAGGTGTTAGGTTGCCTTAGGTTAGGACATATAACGTTACAGCCGTTCATAATGTCCCCACCGAGAAGTAGGGGCCGACACGCCACGAATGTTGTTAAATATTACATCTGAGATGTTAGGTTTGCTTAGGTTAGGACATGTAACGTTATATACATACATAATGTTCTCACCAAGAAGTAGGGGCCGACACGCAAGGAATGTTGTAAAATATTACTTCCGAGATGTTAGGTTGCCTTAGGATAGGACATATAACGTTATATACGTACATAATGTTCCCACCAAGAAGTAGGGGCCGACACGCCACGAATGTTGTGGAATATAACGTCCGAGATGTTAGGTTGCCCCAGGATAGGATATATAACGTTATAGAAGTATATAATATTCCCACCGAAAAATAGGTGCCGACACGCAAGGAATGTTGGAAAATATTACATCCTAGATGTTAGGTTGCCATACGTTAGGATATATAACGTTATAGACGTACATAATGTTCCTACCGAGGAGTAAGGGTCGACACGTAACGAATGTTGTTAAATATTGTGTCCGAGATGTTAGGTTGCCTTAGGTTAGGACATATAACGTTACAGCCGTACATAATGTTCCCACCGAGAAGTAGGTGCCGACAGGCAAGGAATGTTGGAAAATATTACATCCGAGATGTTAGGTTGCCTTACGTTAGGATATATAACGTTATAGACGAACATAATGTTCCCACCGAGAAGTAGTGGCCGACACGCCACGTATGTTGTGAAATATTACATCCGAGATGATATGTTTGCTTAGGTTAGGACATATAACGTTACATACGTACATAATGTTCCCACGAAGAAGTAGGGGCCGACACGCAAGGAATGTTGTAAAATATTACATCCGAGATGATAGGTTGCCTTAGGTTAGGATATATAACGTTATAGCTGCACATAATGTTCCCACCGAGATGTAGTGGCCGACACGCCACGAATGTTGTTAAATATTACATCCGAGGTGTTAGGTTGCCTTAGGTTAGGATATATAACGTTATAGACGTATATAATGTTCCCACGGAGAAGTAGGCGCCGACACGCAAGGAATGTTGTAAAATATTACGTCCGAGAAGTTAGGTTGCCTTAGGTTAGGACATATAACGTCATAATTATTATGTATTACATCCGAGTTGTTAGGTTGCCTTAGGTTAGGGCATAAAACGTTATAGACGTACATAATGTTCCCACACAAATGAAGGGGCTGAAGCGCCAGGAATATTGTGAAATATTACATCCGAGTTGTTAGGTTACCTTATGTTAGGATATATAACGTTATAGACGTACATAATGTTCCCACCGAGATGTAGGTGCCGACATGCATGGAATGTTGTAAAATATTGCGTCGGAGATGTTAGGTTGCCTTAGGTTAGGACATATTACGTTATAGAAGTATATAATGTTCCCACGTATAAGTAGGCGCGGACACGCAAGGAATGTTGTAAAATATTACATCCGAGATGTTAGGCTGCCTTAGGTTAGGACATATTACGTTATAGCTGCACATGATGTTCCCACCGAGAAGTAGTGGCCGACACGCCACGAATGTTGTAAAATATTACATCCGAGGTGTTAGGTTGCCTTAGGTTAGGACATATAACGTTACAGCCATACATAATGTCCCCACCGAGAAGTAGGGGCCGACACGCCACGAATGTTGTTAAATATTACATCCGAGATGTTAGGTTTGCTTAGGTTAGGACATGTAACGTTATATACGTACATAATGTCCTCACCAAGAAATAGGGGCCGACACGCAAGGAATGTTGTAAAATATTACATCCGAGATGTTAGGTTGCCTTAGGTTAGGATATATAACGTTATAGACGTATATAATGTTACCACCGAAAAGTAGGTGCCGACGCGCAAGGAATGCTGTAAAATATCACGTCCGAGATGTTATGTTGCCTTCGGTTAGGATATATAACGTTATAGAAGTATATAATGTTCCCACGGATAAGTAGGCCCCGACACGCAAGGAATGTTGTAAAATATTACATACGAGGTGTTAGGTTGCCTTAGGCTAGGACATATAACGTTATAGACGTGCATAATGTGCCCACCGAGAAGTAAAGGCCTACACACCACGAATGTTGTAAAATATTACATACGAAGTGTTAGGTTGCCTTAGGTTAGGGCACATAACGTTATAGATGTACATAATGTTCACACCGAGAAGTAGAGGCCGACACGCCACGAATGTTGTGAAATATTACATCCGAGATGATATGTTTGCTTAGGTTAGGACATATAACGTTATATACGTACATAATATTCCCACCAAGAAGTAGGTGCCGACACGCAAGGAATGTTGGAAAATATTACATCCGAGATGTTAGGTTGCCTTACGTTAGGATATATAACGTTATAGACGTACATAATGTTCCCAACGAGAAGTAGAGGCCTACACGCCACGAATGTTGTAAAATATTACATACGAGGTGTTAGGTTGCCTTAGGATAGGGCACATAACGTTATAGACGTACATAATGTTCCCACTGTGAAGTAGATGCCGACACGCCACGAATGTTGTGAAATATTACATCCAAGATGTTAGGTTTGCTTAGGTTAGGACATATAACGTTATATACGTACATAATGTTCCCACCGAGAAGTAGAGGCCGACACGCCAAGAAATGTTGTGAAATATTACATCCGAGATGTTAGGTTTGCTTAGGTTAGGACATATAACGTTATATACGTACATAATGTTCCCACCGAGAAGTAGAGGCCGACACGCCACGAATGTTGTGAAATATTACATCCGAGATGTTGGGTTTGCTTAGGTTAGGACATATAACGTTACATACGTACATAATGTTCCCACAAAGAAGTAGGGGCCGACACGCAAGGAATGTTGTAAAATGTTACATCCGAGATGTTAAGTTGCCTTAGGTTAGGATATATAACGATATAGCTGCACATAATGTTCCCACCGAGAAGTAGGGGCCGACACGCAAGGAATGTTGTAAAATATTACATCCGAGATGTTAGGTTACCCTAGGATAGGACATATACCGTTATAGCCGTACATAATGTTCCCACCGAGAAGTAGGGGCCGACACGCCACGAATGTTGTAGAATATAACGTCCGAGATGTTAGGTTGCCCTAGGATAGGATATATAACGTTACAGACGTATATAATGTTCCCACCGAGAAGTAGGTGCCGACACGCAAGGAATGTTGGAAAATATTACATCCGAGATGTTAGGTTGCCTTACGTTAGGATATATAACGTTATAGCTGCACATAATGTTCCCACCGAGAAGTAGAGGCCGACACGCAAGGAATGTTGTAAAATATTACATCCGAGATGTTAGGTTGCCTTAGGTTAGTATATATAAGGTTATAGACGTATATAATATTCCCACGGAGCAGTATGCGCCGAGACGCAAGGAATGTTGTAAAATATTACATCCGAGATGTTAGGCTGCCTTAGGTTAGGACATATTACGTTATAGATGCAGATAATGTTCCCACCGAGATGTAGTGGCCGACACGCCACGAATGTTGTTAAATATTACATCCGAGGTGTTAGGTTGCCTTAGGTTAGGACATATAACGTTATGAGCCGTACATAATGTTCCCACCGAGAAGTAGGGGCCGACACGCACGGAATGTTGTAAAATATTACATCCGAGATGTTAGGTTGCCCTAGGATAGGACATATAACGTTATAACCGTACATAATGTTCCCACCGAGAAGTAGGGGCCGACACGCAAGGAATGTTGTAAAATATTACATCCGAGATGTTAGGTGGCCCTAGGGTAGGGCATATAACGTTATAGACGTATATAATGTTACCAGCGAAAAGTAGGTGCCGACGCGCAAGGAATGCTGTAAAATATTACATCCGAGATGTTAGGTTCCCTTAGGATAGGACATATAACGTTATATACGTACATAATGTTCCCACCAAGAAGTAGGGGCCGACACGCCACGAATGTTGTAGAATATTACGTCCGAGAAGTTAGGTTGCCTTAGGTTAGGACATATAACGTCATAATTATTATGTATTACATCCGAGTTGTTAGGTTGCCTTAGGTTAGGGCATAAAACGTTATAGACGTACATAATGTTCCCACACAAATGAAGGGGCTGAAGCGCCAGGAATATTGTGAAATATTACATCCGAGTTGTTAGGTTACCTTATGTTAGGATATATAACGTTATAGACGTACATAATGTTCCCACCGAGATGTAGGTGCCGACATGCATGGAATGTTGTAAAATATTGCGTCGGAGATGTTAGGTTGCCTTAGGTTAGGACATATTACGTTATAGAAGTATATAATGTTCCCACGTATAAGTAGGCGCGGACACGCAAGGAATGTTGTAAAATATTACATCCGAGATGTTAGGCTGCGTTAGGTTAGGACATATAACGTTACAGCCATACATAATGTCCCCACCGAGAAGTAGGGGCCGACACGCCACGAATGTTGTTAAATATTACATCCGAGATGTTAGGTTTGCTTAGGTTAGGACATGTAACGTTATATACGTACATAATGTCCTCACCAAGAAATAGGGGCCGACACGCAAGGAATGTTGTAAAATATTACATCCGAGATGTTAGGTTGCCTTAGGTTAGGATATATAACGTTATAGACGTATATAATGTTACCACCGAAAAGTAGGTGCCGACGCGCAAGGAATGCTGTAAAATATCACGTCCGAGATGTTATGTTGCCTTCGGTTAAGATATATAACGTTATAGAAGTATATAATGTTCCCACGGATAAGTAGGCCCCGACACGCAAGGAATGTTGTAAAATATTACATACGAGGTGTTAGGTTGCCTTAGGCTAGGACATATAACGTTATAGACGTGCATAATGTGCCCACCGAGAAGTAAAGGCCTACACACCACGAATGTTGTAAAATATTACATACGAAGTGTTAGGTTGCCTTAGGTTAGGGCACATAACGTTATAGATGCACATAATGTTCACACCGAGAAGTAGAGGCCGACACGCCACGAATGTTGTGAAATATTACATCCGAGATGATATGTTTGCTTAGGTTAGGACATATAACGTTATATACGTACATAATATTCCCACCGAGAAGTAGGTGCCGACACGCAAGGAATGTTGGAAAACATTACATCCGAGATGTTATGTTGCCTTACGTTAGGATATATAACGTTATAGACGTACATAATGTTCCCAACGAGAAGTAGAGGCCTACACGCCACGAATGTTGTAAAATATTACATACGAGGTGTTAGGTTGCCTTAGGATAGGGCACATAACGTTATAGACGTACATAATGTTCCCACTGTGAAGTAGATGCCGACACGCCACGAATGTTGTGAAATATTACATCCAAGATGTTAGGTTTGCTTAGGTTAGGACATATAACGTTATATACGTACATAATGTTCCCACCGAGAAGTAGAGGCCGACACGCCAAGAAATGTTGTGAAATATTACATCCGAGATGTTAGGTTTGCTTAGGTTAGGACATATAACGTTATATACGTACATAATGTTCCCACCGAGAAGTAGAGGCCGACACGCCACGAATGTTGTGAAATATTACATCCGAGATGTTGGGTTTGCTTAGGTTAGGACATATAACGTTACATACGTACATAATGTTCCCACCGAGAAGTAGGGGCCGACACGCAAGGAATGTTGTAAAATATTACATCCGAGATGTTAGGTGGCCCTAGGGTAGGGCATATAACGTTATAGACGTATATAATGTTACCAGCGAAAAGTAGGTGCCGACGCGCAAGGAATGCTGTAAAATATTACATCCGAGGTGTTAGGTTGCCTTACGTTAGGATATATAACGTTATAGACGTACATAATGTTCCCACCGAGAAGTAGAGGCCTACACGCCACGAATGTTGTAAAATATTACATACGAGGTGTTAGGTGCCTTAGGTTAGGGCACATAACCTTATAGACGTACATAATGTTCCCACCGTGAAGTAGAGGCCGGCACGCCACGAACGTTGTGAAATATTACATCCGAGATGTTAGGTTTGCTTAGGTTAGGACATATAACGTTATATAGGTACATAATGTTCCCACCGAGAAATAGAGGCCGACACGCCACGAATGTTGAGAAATATTACATCCGAGATGTTAGGTTTGCTTAGGTTAGGACATATAACGTTACATACGTACATAATGTTCCCACCGAGAAGTAGGGGCCGACACGCAAGGAATGTTGTAAAATATTACATCCGAGATGTTAGGTGGCCCTAGGATAGGACATATAAAGTTATAGACGTATATAATGTTACCACCGAAAAGTAGGTGCCGACGCGCAAGGAATGCTGTAAAATATTACATCCGGGATGTTAGGTTACCTTAGGATAGGACATATAACGTTATATACGTACATAATGTTCACACCGAGAAGTAGAGGCCGGCACGCCATGAACGTTGTGAAATATTACATCCGAGATGTTAGGTTTGCTTAGGTTAGGACATATAACGTTATATACGTACAAAATTTTCCCACCAAGAAGAAGGGGCCGACACGCAAGGAATGTTGTAAAATATTACATCCGAGATGTTAGGTTGCCTTAGGTTAGGATATATAACGTTATAGACGTACATAATGTTCCTACCGAGGAGTAAGGGTCGACACGTAACGAATGTTGTTAAATATTGTGTCCGAGATGTTAGGTTGCCTTAGGTTAGGACATAAAACGTTACAGCCGTACATAATGTTCCCACCGAGAAGTAGGTGCCGACACGCAAGGAATGTTGGAAAATATTACATCCGAGATGTTAGGTTGCCTTACGTTAGGATATATAACGTTATAGACGTACTTAATGTTCCCACCGAGAAGTAGAGGCCTACACGCCACGAATGTTGTAAAATATTACATACGACGTGTTAGGTGCCTTAGGTTAGGGCACATAACTTTATAGACGTACATAATGTTCCCACCGTGAAGTAGAGGCCGGCACGCCACGAACGTTGTGAAATATTACATCCGAGATGTTAGGTTTGCTTAGGTTAGGACATATAACGTTATATACGTACATAATGTTCCCACCAAGAAGTAGGGGCCGACACGCCACGAATGTTGTAGCATATAACGTCCGAGATGTTAGGTTGCTCTAGGATAGGATATATAACGTTATAGACGTATGTAATGTTCCCACCGAGAAGTAGGTGCCGACACGCAAGGAATGTTGGAAAATATTACATCCGAGATGTTAGGTTGCCATACGTTAGGATATATAACGTTATAGACGTACATAATGTTCCCACCGAGGAGTAGGGGTCGACACGCAAGGAATGTTGTAAAATATCACGTCCGAGATGTTATGTTGCCTTCGGTTAGGATATATAACGTTATAGAAGTATATAATGTTCCCACGGATAAGTAGGCGCCGGCACGCAAGGAATGTTGTAAAATATTACATCCGAGATGATAGGTTGCCTTAGGTGAGGATATATAACGATATAGCTGCACATAATGTTCCCACCGAGAAGTAGGGGCCGACACGCAAGGAATGTTGTAAAATATTACATCCGAGATGTTAGGCTGCCTTAGGTTAGGACATATTACGTTATAGCTGCACATAATGTTCCCACCGAGAAGTAGTGGCCGACACGCCACGAATGTTGTTAAATAATACATCCGAGGTGTTAGGTTGCCTTAGGTTAGGACATATAACGTTATAGCCGTACATAATGTTACCACCGAAAAGTAGGTGCCGACACGCCACGAATATTGTAAAATATTACATACGAGGTGTTAGGTGGCCCTAGGATAGGATATATAACGTTATAGACGTACATAATGTTCCCACCGAGGAGTAGGGGTCGACACGCAAGGAATGTTGTAAAATATCACGTCCGAGATGTTATGTTGCCTTCGGTTAGGATATATAACGTTATAGAAGTATATAATGTTCCCACGGATAAGTAGGCGCCGACACGCAAGGAATGTTGTAAAATATTACATCCGAGATGTTAGGTTGCCTTAGGTTAGGATATATAAGTTTATAGACGTATATAATATTCCCACTGAGCAGTATGCGCCGACACGCAAGGAATGTTGTAAAATATTACATCCGAGGTGTTAGGTTGCCATAGGTTAGGACATATAACGTTATAGCCGTACATAATGTTCCCACCGAGAAGTAGGGGCCGACACGCAAGGAATGTTGTAAAATATTACATCCGAGATGTTAGGTTGCCCTAGGATAGGACATATAACGTTATAGACGTATATAATGTCACCACCGAAAAGTAGGTGCCGACACGCCACGAATGTTGTAAAATATTACATACGAGGTGTTAGGTTGCCTTAGGTTAGGACATATAACGTTATAGACGTGCATAATGTTCCCACCGAGAAGTAGAGGCCTACACGCCACGAATGTTGTAAAATATGACATACGAGGTGTTAGGTTGCCTTAGGTTAGGGCACATAACGTTATAGACGTACATAATGTTCACACCGAGAAGTAGAGGCCGACACGCCACGAATGTTGTGAAATATTACATCCGAGATGATAGGTTTGCTTAGGCTAGGACATATAACGTTATATACGTACATAATTTTCCCACCAAGAAGAAGGGGCCGACACGCAAGGAATGTTGTAAAATATTACAGCCGAGATGTTAGGTTGCCTTAGGTTAGGATATATAACGTTATATACGTACATAATGTTCCCACCGAGAAGTAGAGGCCGACACGCCAAGAAATGTTGTGAAATATTACATCCGAGATGTTAGGTTTGCTTAGGTTAGGACATATAACGTTATATACGTACATAATGTTCCCACCGAGAAGTAGAGGCCGACACGCCACGAATGTTGTGAAATATTACATCCGAGATGTTGGGTTTGCTTAGGTTAGGACATATAACGTTACATACGTACATAATGTTCCCACCGAGAAGTAGGGGCCGACACGCAAGGAATGTTGTAAAATATTACATCCGAGATGTTAGGTGGCCCTAGGGTAGGGCATATAACGTTATAGACGTATATAATGTTACCAGCGAAAAGTAGGTGCCGACGCGCAAGGAATGCTGTAAAATATTACATCCGAGGTGTTAGGTTGCCTTACGTTAGGATATATAACGTTATAGACGTACATAATGTTCCCACCGAGAAGTAGAGGCCTACACGCCACGAATGTTGTAAAATATTACATACGAGGTGTTAGGTGCCTTAGGTTAGGGCACATAACCTTATAGACGTACATAATGTTCCCACCGTGAAGTAGAGGCCGGCACGCCACGAACGTTGTGAAATATTACATCCGAGATGTTAGGTTTGCTTAGGTTAGGACATATAACGTTATATAGGTACATAATGTTCCCACCGAGAAATAGAGGCCGACACGCCACGAATGTTGAGAAATATTACATCCGAGATGTTAGGTTTGCTTAGGTTAGGACATATAACGTTACATACGTACATAATGTTCCCACCGAGAAGTAGGGGCCGACACGCAAGGAATGTTGTAAAATATTACATCCGAGATGTTAGGTGGCCCTAGGATAGGACATATAAAGTTATAGACGTATATAATGTTACCACCGAAAAGTAGGTGCCGACGCGCAAGGAATGCTGTAAAATATTACATCCGGGATGTTAGGTTACCTTAGGATAGGACATATAACGTTATATACGTACATAATGTTCACACCGAGAAGTAGAGGCCGGCACGCCATGAACGTTGTGAAATATTACATCCGAGATGTTAGGTTTGCTTAGGTTAGGACATATAACGTTATATACGTACAAAATTTTCCCACCAAGAAGAAGGGGCCGACACGCAAGGAATGTTGTAAAATATTACATCCGAGATGTTAGGTTGCCTTAGGTTAGGATATATAACGTTATAGACGTACATAATGTTCCTACCGAGGAGTAAGGGTCGACACGTAACGAATGTTGTTAAATATTGTGTCCGAGATGTTAGGTTGCCTTAGGTTAGGACATAAAACGTTACAGCCGTACATAATGTTCCCACCGAGAAGTAGGTGCCGACACGCAAGGAATGTTGGAAAATATTACATCCGAGATGTTAGGTTGCCTTACGTTAGGATATATAACGTTATAGACGTACTTAATGTTCCCACCGAGAAGTAGAGGCCTACACGCCACGAATGTTGTAAAATATTACATACGACGTGTTAGGTGCCTTAGGTTAGGGCACATAACTTTATAGACGTACATAATGTTCCCACCGTGAAGTAGAGGCCGGCACGCCACGAACGTTGTGAAATATTACATCCGAGATGTTAGGTTTGCTTAGGTTAGGACATATAACGTTATATACGTACATAATGTTCCCACCAAGAAGTAGGGGCCGACACGCCACGAATGTTGTAGCATATAACGTCCGAGATGTTAGGTTGCTCTAGGATAGGATATATAACGTTATAGACGTATGTAATGTTCCCACCGAGAAGTAGGTGCCGACACGCAAGGAATGTTGGAAAATATTACATCCGAGATGTTAGGTTGCCATACGTTAGGATATATAACGTTATAGACGTACATAATGTTCCCACCGAGGAGTAGGGGTCGACACGCAAGGAATGTTGTAAAATATCACGTCCGAGATGTTATGTTGCCTTCGGTTAGGATATATAACGTTATAGAAGTATATAATGTTCCCACGGATAAGTAGGCGCCGGCACGCAAGGAATGTTGTAAAATATTACATCCGAGATGATAGGTTGCCTTAGGTGAGGATATATAACGATATAGCTGCACATAATGTTCCCACCGAGAAGTAGGGGCCGACACGCAAGGAATGTTGTAAAATATTACATCCGAGATGTTAGGCTGCCTTAGGTTAGGACATATTACGTTATAGCTGCACATAATGTTCCCACCGAGAAGTAGTGGCCGACACGCCACGAATGTTGTTAAATAATACATCCGAGGTGTTAGGTTGCCTTAGGTTAGGACATATAACGTTATAGCCGTACATAATGTTACCACCGAAAAGTAGGTGCCGACACGCCACGAATATTGTAAAATATTACATACGAGGTGTTAGGTGGCCCTAGGATAGGATATATAACGTTATAGACGTACATAATGTTCCCACCGAGGAGTAGGGGTCGACACGCAAGGAATGTTGTAAAATATCACGTCCGAGATGTTATGTTGCCTTCGGTTAGGATATATAACGTTATAGAAGTATATAATGTTCCCACGGATAAGTAGGCGCCGACACGCAAGGAATGTTGTAAAATATTACATCCGAGATGTTAGGTTGCCTTAGGTTAGGATATATAAGTTTATAGACGTATATAATATTCCCACTGAGCAGTATGCGCCGACACGCAAGGAATGTTGTAAAATATTACATCCGAGGTGTTAGGTTGCCATAGGTTAGGACATATAACGTTATAGCCGTACATAATGTTCCCACCGAGAAGTAGGGGCCGACACGCAAGGAATGTTGTAAAATATTACATCCGAGATGTTAGGTTGCCCTAGGATAGGACATATAACGTTATAGACGTATATAATGTCACCACCGAAAAGTAGGTGCCGACACGCCACGAATGTTGTAAAATATTACATACGAGGTGTTAGGTTGCCTTAGGTTAGGACATATAACGTTATAGACGTGCATAATGTTCCCACCGAGAAGTAGAGGCCTACACGCCACGAATGTTGTAAAATATGACATACGAGGTGTTAGGTTGCCTTAGGTTAGGGCACATAACGTTATAGACGTACATAATGTTCACACCGAGAAGTAGAGGCCGACACGCCACGAATGTTGTGAAATATTACATCCGAGATGATAGGTTTGCTTAGGCTAGGACATATAACGTTATATACGTACATAATTTTCCCACCAAGAAGAAGGGGCCGACACGCAAGGAATGTTGTAAAATATTACAGCCGAGATGTTAGGTTGCCTTAGGTTAGGATATATAACGTTATAGACGTACATAATGTTCCTACCCAGGAGTAAGGGTCGACACGTAACGAGTGTTGTTAAATATTGTGTCCGAGATGTTAGGTTGCCTTAGGTTAGGACATATAACGTTACAGCCGTACATAATGTTCCCACCGAGAAGTAGGTGCCGACACGCAAGGAATGTTGGAAAATATTACATCCGAGATGTTAGGTTGCCTTACGTTAGGATATATAACGTTATAGACGTACATAATGTTCCCACCGAGAAGTAGAGGCCTACACGCCACGAATGTTGTAAAATATTACATACGAGGTGTTAGGTGCCTTAGGTTAGGGCACATAACCTTATAGACGCACATAATGTTCCCACCGTGAAGTAGATGCCGGCACGCCACGAACGTTGTGAAATATTACATCCGAGATGGTAGGTTTGCTTAGGTTAGGACATATAACGTTATATACGTACATAATGTTCCCACCGAGTAGTAGAGGCCGACACGCCACGAATGTTGAGAAATATTACATCCGAGATGTTAGGTTTGCTTAGGTTAGGACATATAACGTTACATACGTACATAATGTTCCCACAAAGAAGTAGGGGCCGACACGCAAGGAATGTTGTAAAATATTACATCCGAGATGTTAGGTTGCCTTAGGTTAGGATATATAACGTTATAGCTGCACATAATGTTCCCACCGAGAAGTAGAGGCCGATACGCCACGAATGTTGTAAAATATCACGTCCGAGATGTTATGTTGCCTTCGGTTAGGATATATAGCGTTATAGAAGTATATAATGTTCCCACGGATAAGTAGGTGCCGACACGCAAGGAATGTTGTAAAATATTACATCCGAGATGTTAGGTTGCCTTAGGTTGGGATATATAAGGTTATAGACGTATATAATATTCCCACGGAGCACTATGCGCCGACACGCAAGGAATGTTGTAAAATATTGCATCCGAGATGTTAGGCTGCCTTAGGTTAGGACATATTACGTTATAGCTGCACATAATGTTCCCACCGAGAAGTAGGGGCCGACACGCAAGGAATGTTGTAAAATATTACATCCGAGATGTTAGGTTGCCTTAGGTTAGGATATATAACGATATAGCTGCACATAATGTTCCCACCGAGAAGTAGGGGCCGACACGCAAGGAATGTTGTAAAACATTACATCCGAGATGTTAGGTTGCCTTATGTTAGGATATATAACGTTATAGCTGCACATAATGTTCCCACCGAGAAGTAGAGGCCGACACGCAAGGAATGTTGTAAAATATTACATCCGAGATGTTAGGTTGCCTTAGGTTAGGATATATAACGTTATAGCTGCACATAATGTTCCCACCGAGAAGTAGAGGCCGACACGCCACGAATGTTGTAAAATATCACGTCCGAGATGTTATGTTGCCTTCGGTTAGGATATATAACGTTATAGAAGTGTATAATGTTCCCACGGAAAAGTAGGCGCCGACACGCAAGTAATGTTGTAAAATATTACATCCGAGATGTTAGGTTGCCTTAGGTTAGTATATATAACGTTATAGACGTACCTAATGTTCCCACCGAGGAGTAGGGGTCGACACGCAAGGAATGTTGTAAAATATCACGTCCGAGATGTTATGTTGCCTTCGGTTAGGACATATAACGTTATAGAAGTATATAATGTTCCCACGGATAAGTAGGCGCCGACACGCAAGGAATGTTGTAAAATATTACATCCGAGATGTTAGGTTGCCTTAGGTTAGGATATATAATGTTATAGACGTATATAATATTCCCACGGAGCAGTATGCGCCGACACGCAAGGAATGTTGTAAAATATTACATCCGAGATGTTAGGTTGCCTTATGTTAGGATATATAACGTTATAGCTGCACATAATGTTCCCACCGAGAAGTAGAGGCCTACACGCCACGAATGTTGTAAAATATTACATACGAGGTGTTAGGTTGCCTTAGGTTAGGGCACATAACGTTATAGACGTACATAATGTTCACACCGAGAAGTAGAGGCCGACACGCCACGAATGTTGTGAAATATTACATCCGAGATGATAGGTTTGCTTAGGTTAGGACATATAACGTTATATACGTACATAATTTTCCCACCAAGAAGAAGGGGCCGACACGCAAGGAATGTTGTAAAATATTACATCCGAGATGTTAGGTTGCCTTAGGTTAGGATATATAACGTTATAGACGTACATAATGTTCCTACCCAGGAGTAAGGGTCGACACGTAACGAATGTTGTTAAATATTGTGTCCGAGATGTTAGGTTGCCTTAGGTTAGGACATATAACGTTACAGCCGTACATAATGTTCCCACCGAGAAGTAGGTGCCGACACGCAAGGAATGTTGGAAAATATTACATCCGAGATGTTAGGTTGCCTTACGTTAGGATATATATCGTTATAGACGTACGTAATGTTCCCACCGAGAAGTAGAGGCCTACACGCCACGAATGTTGTAAAATATTACATACGAGGTGTTAGGTGCCTTAGGTTAGGGCACATAACCTTATAGACGTACATAATGTTCCCACCGTGGAGTAGATGCCGGCACGCCACGAACGTTGTGAAATATTACATCCGAGATGTTAGGTTTGCTTAGGTTAGGACATATAACGTTCTATACGTACATAATGTTCCCACCGAGAAGTAGAGGCCGACACGCCACGAATGTTGAGAAATATTACATCCGAGATGTTAGCTTGCCTTGCGTTAGGATATATAACGTTATAGCCGTACATAATGTTCCCACCGAGAAGTAGAGGCCGACACGCCACGAATGTTGTAAAATATCACGTCCGAGATGTTATGTTGCCTTCGGTTAGGATATATAACGTTATAGAAGTGTATAATGTTCCCACGGATAAGTAGGCGCCGACACGCAAGTAATGTTTTAAAATATTACATCCGAGATGTTAGGTTGCCTTAGGTTAGTATATATAACGTTATAGACGTACATAATGTTCCCACCGAGGAGTAGGGGTCGACACGCAAGGAATGTTGTAAAATATCACGTCCGAGATGTTATGTTGCCTACGGTTAGGATATATAAGGTTATAGACGTATATAATATTCCCACGGAGCAGTATGCGCCGACACGCAAGGAATGTTGTAAAATATTATATCCGAGATGTTAGGTTGCCTCAGGTTGGGATATATAACGTTATAGACGTACATAATGTTCCCACAAAGAAGTAGGGGCCGACACGCAAGGAATGTTGTAAAATATTACATCCGAGATGTTAGGTTGCCTTAGGTTAGGACATATAACGTTATAGCCGTACATAATGTTCCCACCGAGAAGTAGGGGCCGACACGCAAGGAATGTTGTAAAATATAACATCCGAGATGTTAGGTAGCCCTAGGATAGGACATATAACGTTATAGACGTATATAATGTTACCACCGAAAAGTAGGTGCCGACACGCCACGAATGTTGTAAAATATTACATACGAGGTGTTAGGTTGCCTTAGGTTAGGACATATAACGTTATAGACGTGCATAATGTTCCCACCGAGAAGTAGAGGCCTACACGCCACGAATGTTGTAAAATATTACATACGAGGTGTTAGGTGCCTTAGGTTAGGGCACATAACCTTATAGACGTACATAATGTTCCCACCGTGAAGTAGAGGCCGGCACGCCACGAACGTTGTGAAATATTACATCCGAGATGTTAGGTTTGCTTAGGTTAGGACATATAACGTTATATACGTACATAATGTTCCCACCGAGAAGTAGAGGCCGACACGCCACGAATGTTGAGAAATATTACATCCGAGATGTTAGGTTTGCTTAGGTTAGGACATATAACGTTACATACGTACATAATGTTCCCACAAAGAAGTAGGGGCCGACACGCAAGGAATGTTGTAAAATATTACATCCGAGATGTTAGGTTGCCTTAGGTTAGGATATATAAGGTTATAGACGTATATAATATTCCCACGGAGCAGTATGCGCCGACACGCAAGGAATGTTGTAAAATATTACATCCGAGATGTTAGGCTGCCTTAGGTTAGGACATATTACGTTATAGCTGCGCATAATGTTCCCACCGAGATGTAGTGGCCGACACGCCACGAATGTTGTTAATTATTACATCCGAGGTGTTAGGTTGCCTTAGGTTAAGACATATAACGTTATAGCCGTACATAATGTTCCCACCGAGAAGTAGGGGCCGACACGCAAGGAATGTTGTAAAATATTACATCCGAGATGTTAGGTTGCCCTAGGATAGGACATATAACGTAATAGACGTATATAATGTTACCACCGAAAAGTAGGTGCCGACACGCCAGGAATGTTGTAAAATATTACATACGAGGTGTTAGGTTGCCTTAGGTTAGGACATATAACGTTATAGACGTGCATAATGTTCCCACCGAGAAGTAGAGGCCTACACGCCACGAATGTTGTAAAATATTACATACGAGGTGTTAGGTTGCCTTAGGTTAGGGCACATAACGTTATAAACGTACATAATGTTCACACCGAGAAGTAGAGGCCGACACGCCACGAATGTTGTGAAATATTACATCCGAAATGATAGGTTTGCTTAGGTTAGGACATATAACGTTATATACGTACATAATTTTCCCACCAAGAAGAAGGGGCCGACACGCAAGGAATGTTGTAAAATATTATATCCGAGATGTTAGGTTGCCTCAGGTTAGGATATATAACGTTATAGACGTACATAATGTTCCCACAAAGAAGTAGGGGCCGACACGCAAGGAATGTTGTAAAATATTACATCCGAGATGTTAGGTTGCCCTAGGATAGGACATATAACGTTATAGACGTATATAATGTTACCACCGAAAAGTAGGTGCCGACACGCCAGGAATGTTGTAAAATATTACATACGAGGTGTTAGGTTGCCTTAGGTTAGGACATATAACGGTATAGACGTGCATAATGTTCCCACCGAGAAGTAGAGGCCTACACGCCACGAATGTTGTAAAATATTACATACGAGGTGTTAGGTTGCCTTAGGTTAGGGCACATAACGTTATAGACGTACATAATGTTCACACCGAGAAGTAGAGGCCGACACGCCACGAATGTTGTGAAATATTACATCCGAAATGATAGGTTTGCTTAGGTTAGGACATATAACGTTATATACGTACATAATTTTCCCACCAAGAAGAAGGGGCCGACACGCAAGGAATGTTGTAAAATATTATATCCGAGATGTTAGGTTGCCTCAGGTTAGGATATATAACGTTATAGACGTACATAATGTTCCCACAAAGAAGTAGGTGCCGACACGCCACGAATGTTGTAAAATATTACATCCGAGATGTTAGGTTGCCTTAGGTTAGGATATATAACGTTATAGACGTACATAATGTTCCTACCCAGGAGTAAGGGTCGACACGTAACGAATGTTGTTAAATATTGTGTCCGAGATGTTAGGTTGCCTTAGGTTAGGACATATAACGTTACAGCCGTACATAATGTTCCCACCGAGAAGTAGGTGCCGACACGCAAGGAATGTTGGAAAATATTACATCCGAGATGTTAGGTTGCCTTACGTTAGGATATATATCGTTATAGACGTACGTAATGTTCCCACCGAGAAGTAGAGGCCTACACGCCACGAATGTTGTAAAATATTACATACGAGGTGTTAGGTGCCTTAGGTTAGGGCACATAACCTTATAGACGTACATAATGTTCCCACCGTGGAGTAGATGCCGGCACGCCACGAACGTTGTGAAATATTACATCCGAGATGTTAGGTTTGCTTAGGTTAGGACATATAACGTTCTATACGTACATAATGTTCCCACCGAGAAGTAGAGGCCGACACGCCACGAATGTTGAGAAATATTACATCCGAGATGTTAGCTTGCCTTGCGTTAGGATATATAACGTTATAGCCGTACATAATGTTCCCACCGAGAAGTAGAGGCCGACACGCCACGAATGTTGTAAAATATCACGTCCGAGATGTTATGTTGCCTTCGGTTAGGATATATAACGTTATAGAAGTGTATAATGTTCCCACGGATAAGTAGGCGCCGACACGCAAGTAATGTTTTAAAATATTACATCCGAGATGTTAGGTTGCCTTAGGTTAGTATATATAACGTTATAGACGTACATAATGTTCCCACCGAGGAGTAGGGGTCGACACGCAAGGAATGTTGTAAAATATCACGTCCGAGATGTTATGTTGCCTACGGTTAGGATATATAAGGTTATAGACGTATATAATATTCCCACGGAGCAGTATGCGCCGACACGCAAGGAATGTTGTAAAATATTATATCCGAGATGTTAGGTTGCCTCAGGTTGGGATATATAACGTTATAGACGTACATAATGTTCCCACAAAGAAGTAGGGGCCGACACGCAAGGAATGTTGTAAAATATTACATCCGAGATGTTAGGTTGCCTTAGGTTAGGACATATAACGTTATAGCCGTACATAATGTTCCCACCGAGAAGTAGGGGCCGACACGCAAGGAATGTTGTAAAATATAACATCCGAGATGTTAGGTAGCCCTAGGATAGGACATATAACGTTATAGACGTATATAATGTTACCACCGAAAAGTAGGTGCCGACACGCCACGAATGTTGTAAAATATTACATACGAGGTGTTAGGTTGCCTTAGGTTAGGACATATAACGTTATAGACGTGCATAATGTTCCCACCGAGAAGTAGAGGCCTACACGCCACGAATGTTGTAAAATATTACATACGAGGTGTTAGGTGCCTTAGGTTAGGGCACATAACCTTATAGACGTACATAATGTTCCCACCGTGAAGTAGAGGCCGGCACGCCACGAACGTTGTGAAATATTACATCCGAGATGTTAGGTTTGCTTAGGTTAGGACATATAACGTTATATACGTACATAATGTTCCCACCGAGAAGTAGAGGCCGACACGCCACGAATGTTGAGAAATATTACATCCGAGATGTTAGGTTTGCTTAGGTTAGGACATATAACGTTACATACGTACATAATGTTCCCACAAAGAAGTAGGGGCCGACACGCAAGGAATGTTGTAAAATATTACATCCGAGATGTTAGGTTGCCTTAGGTTAGGATATATAAGGTTATAGACGTATATAATATTCCCACGGAGCAGTATGCGCCGACACGCAAGGAATGTTGTAAAATATTACATCCGAGATGTTAGGCTGCCTTAGGTTAGGACATATTACGTTATAGCTGCGCATAATGTTCCCACCGAGATGTAGTGGCCGACACGCCACGAATGTTGTTAATTATTACATCCGAGGTGTTAGGTTGCCTTAGGTTAAGACATATAACGTTATAGCCGTACATAATGTTCCCACCGAGAAGTAGGGGCCGACACGCAAGGAATGTTGTAAAATATTACATCCGAGATGTTAGGTTGCCCTAGGATAGGACATATAACGTAATAGACGTATATAATGTTACCACCGAAAAGTAGGTGCCGACACGCCAGGAATGTTGTAAAATATTACATACGAGGTGTTAGGTTGCCTTAGGTTAGGACATATAACGTTATAGACGTGCATAATGTTCCCACCGAGAAGTAGGTGCCGACACGCCACGAATGTTGTAAAATATTACATCCGAGATGCTAGGTTGCCTTAGGTTAGGATATATAAGGTTATAGACGTATATAATATTCCCACGGAGCAGTATGCGCCGACACGCAAGGAATGTTGTAAAATATTACATCCGAGATGTTAGGTTGCCTTAGGTTAGGATATATAAGGTTATAGACGTACATAATTTTCCCACCAAGAAGAAGGGGCCGACACGCAAGGAATGTTGTAAAATATTATATCCGAGATGTTAGGTTGCCTCAGGTTGGGATATATAACGTTATAGACGTACATAATGTTCCCACAAAGAAGTAGGGGCCGACACGCAAGGAATGTTGTAAAATATTACATCCGAGATGTTAGGTTGCCTTAGGTTAGGATATATAACGATATAGCTGCACATAATGTTCCCACCGAGAAGTAGGGGCCGACACGCAAGGAATGTTGTAAAATATTACATCCGAGATGTTAGGTTGCCCTAGGATAGGACATATAACGTTATAGACGTATATAATGTTACCACCGAAAAGTAGGTGCCGACACGCCACGAATGTTGTAAAATATTACATCCGAGATGCTAGGTTGCCTTAGGTTAGGATATATAAGGTTATAGACGTATATAATATTCCCACGGAGCAGTATGCGCCGACACGCAAGGAATGTTGTAAAATATTACATCCGAGATGTTAGGTTGCCTTAGGTTAGGATATATAAGGTTATAGACGTATATAATATTCCCACGGAGCAGTATGCGCCGACACGCAAGGAATGTTGTAAAATATTACATCCGAGATGTTAGGTTGCCTTAGGTTAGGATATATAAGGTTATAGACGTATATAATATTCCCACGGAGCAGTATGCGCCGACACGCAAGGAATGTTGTAAAATATTATATCCGAGATGTTAGGTTGCCTCAGGTTGGGATATATAACGTTATAGACGTACATAATGTTCCCACAAAGAAGTAGGGGCCGACACGCAAGGAATGTTGTAAAATATTACATCCGAGATGTTAGGTTGCCTTAGGTTAGGACATATAACGTTATAGCCGTACATAATGTTCCCACCGAGAAGTAGGGGCCGACACGCAAGGAATGTTGTAAAATATAACATCCGAGATGTTAGGTAGCCCTAGGATAGGACATATAACGTTATAGACGTATATAATGTTACCACCGAAAAGTAGGTGCCGACACGCCACGAATGTTGTAAAATATTACATACGAGGTGTTAGGTTGCCTTAGGTTAGGACATATAACGTTATAGACGTGCATAATGTTCCCACCGAGAAGTAGAGGCCTACACGCCACGAACGTTGTGAAATATTACATCCGAGATGTTAGGTTTGCTTAGGTTAGGACATATAACGTTACATACGTACATAATGTTCCCACAAAGAAGTAGGGGCCGACACGCAAGGAATGTTGTAAAATATTACACCCGAGATGTTAGGTTGCCTTAGGTTAGGATATATAACATTATAGCTGCACATAATGTTCCCACCGAGAAGTAGAGGCCGACACGCCACGAATGTTGTAAAATATCACGTCCGAGATGTTATGTTGCCTTCGGTTAGGATATATAACGTTATAGAAGTATATAATGTTCCCACGGATAAGTAGGCGCCTACACGCAAGGAATGTTGTAAAATATTACATCCGAGATGTTAGGTTGCCTTAGGTTAGGATATATAAGGTTATAGACGTATATAATATTCCCACGGAGCAGTATGCGCCGACACGCAAGGAATGTTGTAAAATATTACATCCGAGATGTTAGGCTGCCTTAGGTTAGGACATATTACGTTATAGCTGCGCATAATGTTCCCACCGAGAAGTAGTGGCCGACACGCCACGAATGTTGTTAATTATTACATCCGAGGTGTTAGGTTGCCTTAGGTTAGGACATATAACGTCATAGCCGTACATAATGTTCCCACCGAGAAGTAGGGGCCGACACGCAAGGAATGTTGTAAAATATTACATCCGAGATGTTAGGTTGCCCTAGGATAGGACATATAACGTTATAGACGTATATAATGTTACCACCGAAAAGTAGGTGCCGACACGCCAGGAATGTTGTAAAATATTACATACGAGGTGTTAGGTTGCCTTAGGTTAGGACATATAACGTTATAGACGTGCATAATGTTCCCACCGAGAAGTAGAGGCCTACACGCCACGAATGTTGTAAAATATTACATACGAGGTGTTAGGTTGCCTTAGGTTAGGGCACATAACGTTATAGACGTACATAATGTTCACACCGAGAAGTAGAGGCCGACACGCCACGAATGTTGTGAAATATTACATCCGAAATGATAGGTTTGCTTAGGTTAGGACATATAACGTTATATACGTACATAATTTTCCCACCAAGAAGAAGGGGCCGACACGCAAGGAATGTTGTAAAATATTATATCCGAGATGTTAGGTTGCCTCAGGTTAGGATATATAACGTTATAGACGTACATAATGTTCCCACAAAGAAGTAGGTGCCGACACGCCACGAATGTTGTAAAATATTACATCCGAGATGTTAGGTTGCCTTAGGTTAGGATATATAAGGTTATAGACGTATATAATATTCCCACGGAGCAGTATGCGCCGACACGCAAGGAATGTTGTAAAATATTACATCCGAGGTGTTAGGTTGCCATAGGTTAGGACATATAACGTTATAGCCGTACATAATGTTCCCACCGAGAAGTAGGGGCCGACACGCAAGGAATGTTGTAAAATATTACATCCGAGATGTTAGGTTGCCCTAGGATAGGACATATAACGTTATAGACGTATATAATGTTACCACCGAAAAGTAGGTGCCGACACGCCACGAATGTTGTAAAATATTACATACGAGGTGTTAGGTTGCCTTAGGTTAGGACATATAACGTTATAGACGTGCATAATGTTCCCACCGAGAAGTAGAGGCCTACACGCCACGAATGTTGTAAAATATTACATACGAGGTGTTAGGTGCCTTAGGTTAGGGCACATAACCTTATAGACGTACATAATGTTCCCACCGTGAAGTAGATGCCGGCACGCCACGAACGTTGTGAAATATTACATCCGAGATGTTAGGTTTGCTTAGGTTAGGACATATAACGTTATATACGTACATAATGTTGCCACCGAGAAGTAGAGGCCGACACGCCACGAATGTTGAGAAATATTACATCCGAGATGTTAGGTTTGCTTAGGGTAGGATATATAACGTTACATACGTACATAATGTTCCCACAAAGAAGTAGGGGCCGACACGCAAGGAATGTTGTAAAATATTACATCCGAGATGTTAGGTTGCCTTAGGTTAGGATATATAACGTTATAGCTGCACATAATGTTCCCACCGAGAAGTAGAGGCCGACACGCCACGAATGTTGTAAAATATCACGTCCGAGATGTTATGTTGCCTTCGGTTAGGATATATAACGTTATAGAAGTATATAATGTTCCCACGGATAAGTAGGCGCCTACACGCAAGGAATGTTGTAAAATATTACATCCGAGATGTTAGGTTGCCTTAGGTTAGGATATATAAGGTTATAGACGTATATAATATTCCCACGGAGCAGTATGCGCCGACACGCCACGAATGTTGTAAAATATTACATCCGAGATGTTAGGTTGCCTTAGGTTAGGATATATAAGGTTATAGACGTATATAATATTCCCACGGAGCAGTATGCGCCGACACGCAAGGAATGTTGTAAAATATTACATCCGAGGTGTTAGGTTGCCATAGGTTAGGACATATAACGTTATAGCCGTACATAATGTTCCCACCGAGAAGTAGGTGCCGACACGCCACGAATGTTGTAAAATATTACATACGAGGTGTTAGGTTGCCTTAGGTTAGGACATATAACGTTATAGACGTGCATAATGTTCCCACCGAGAAGTAGAGGCCTACACGCCACGAATGTTGTGAAATATTACATCCGAAATGATAGGTTTGCTTAGGTTAGGACATATAACGTTATATACGTACATAATTTTCCCACCAAGAAGAAGGGGCCGACACGCAAGGAATGTTGTAAAATATTACATCCGAAATGATAGGTTTGCTTAGGTTAGGACATATAACGTTATATACGTACATAATTTTCCCACCAAGAAGAAGGGGCCGACACGCAAGGAATGTTGTAAAATATTACATCCGAGATGTTAGGTTGCCTTAGGTTAGGACATATAACGTTACAGCCGTACATAATGTTCCCACCGAGAAGTAGGTGCCGACACGCAAGGAATGTTGGAAAATATTACATCCGAGATGTTAGGTTGCCTTACGTTAGGATATATAACGTTATAGACGTACATAATGTTCCCACCGAGAAGTAGAGGCCTACACGCCACGAATGTTGTAAAATATTACATACGAGGTGTTAGGTGCCTTAGGTTAGGGCACATAACCTTATAGACGTACATAATGTTCCCACCGTGAAGTAGATGCCGGCACGCCACGAACGTTGTAAAATATTACATCCGAGATGTTAGGTTTGCTTAGGTTAGGACATATAACGTTATATACGTACATAATGTTGCCACCGAGAAGTAGAGGCCGACACGCCACGAATGTTGAGAAATATTACATCCGAGATGTTAGGTTTGCTTAGGTTAGGACATATAACGTTGCATACGTACATAATGTTCCCACAAACAAGTAGGGGCCGACACGCAAGGAATGTTGTAAAATATTACATCCGAGATGTTAGGTTGCCTTAGGTTAGGATATATAACGTTATAGCTGCACATAATGTTCCCACCGAGAAGTAGAGGCCGACACGCCACGAATGTTGTAAAATATCACGTCCGAGATGTTATGTTGCCTTAGGTTAGGACATACAACGTTATAGCCGTACATAATGTTCCCACCGAGAAGTAGGGGCCGACACGCAAGGAATGTTGTAAAATATTACATCCGAGATGTTAGGTTGCCCTAGGGTAGGACATATAACGTTATAGACGTATATAATGTTACCACCGAAACGTAGGTGCCGACAAGCCAGGAATGTTGTAAAATATTACATACGAGGTGTTAGGTTGCCTTAGGTTAGGACATATAACGTTATAGACGTGCATAATGTTCCCACCGAGAAGTAGAGGCCTACACGCAACGAATGTTGTAAAATATTACATACGAGGTGTTAGGTTGCCTTAGGTTAGGGCACATAACGTTATAGACGTACATAATGTTCACACCGAGAAGTAGAGGCCGACACGCCACGAATGTTGTGAAATATTACATCCGAAATGATAGGTTTGCTTAGGTTAGGACATATAACGTTATATACGTACATAATTTTCCCACCAAGAAGACGGGGCCGACACGCAAGGAATGTTGTAAAATATTATATCCGAGATGTTAGGTTGCCTTGGGTTAGGATATATAACGTTATAGACGTACATAATGTTCCTACCCAGGAGTAAGGGTCGACACGTAACGAATGTTGTTAAATATTGTGTCCGAGATGTTAGGTTGCCTTAGGTTAGGACATATAACGTTACAGCCGTACATAATGTTCCCACCGAGAAGTAGGTGCCGACACGCAAGGAATGTTGTAAAATATTACATCCGAGATGTTAGGTTGCCCTAGGATAGGACAGATAACGTTATAGACGTATATAATGTTACCACCGAAAAGTAGGTGCCGACACGCAAGAAATGCTGTAAAATATTACATCCGAGATGTTATGTTGCCTTCGGTTAGGATATATAACGTTATAGAAGTATATAATGTTCCCACGGATAAGTAGGCCCCGACACGCAAGGAATGTTGTATAATATTACATACGAGGTGTTAGGTTGCCTTAGGTTAGGACATATACCGTTATAGACGTACATAATGTACCCACCGAGAAGTAGAGGCCGACACGCAAGGAATGTTATAAAATATTACAACCGAGATGTTAGGTTGCCTTACGTTAGGATATATAACGTTATAGACGTACATAATGTTCCCACCGAGAAGTAGAGGCCGACTCGCCACGAATGTTGTAAAATATCACGTCCGAGATGTTATGTTGCCTTCGGTTAGGATATATAACGTTATAGAAGTGTATAATGTTCCCACGGATAAGTAGGAGCCGACACGCAAGTAATGTTGTAAAATATTACATCCGAGATGTTAGGTTGCCTTAGGTTAGTATATATAACGTTATAGACGTATATAATATTCCCACGGAGCAGTATGCGCCGACACGCAAGGAATGTTGTAAAATATTACATCCGAGATGTTAGGCTGCCTTAGGTTAGGACATATTACGTTGTAGCTGCACATAATGTTCCCACGGAGATGTAGTGGCCGACACGCCACGAATGTTGTTAAATATTACATCCGAGGTGTTAGGTTGCCTTAGGTTAGGACATATAACGTTATGAGCCGTATATAATGTTACCACCGAAAAGTAGGTGCCGACACGCCACGAATATTGTAAAATATTACATACGAGGTGTTAGGTTGCCTTAGGATAGGACA
The DNA here is from genome assembly GCA_963969225.1 of Xylocopa violacea. Classification (NCBI taxonomy): domain Eukaryota; kingdom Metazoa; phylum Arthropoda; class Insecta; order Hymenoptera; family Apidae; genus Xylocopa; species Xylocopa violacea. Next base: position 4,726,664 of record CAXAJV010000920.1, read on the forward strand.
TATAACGTTATAGACGTGCATAATGTTCCCACCGAGAAATAGGGGCCGACACGCAAGGAATGTTGTAAAATATTACATCCGAGATGTTAGGTTGCCCTAGGATAGGACATATAACGTTATATACGTACATAATGTTCCCACCAAGAAGTAGGGGCCGACACGCCACGAATGTTGTAGAATATAACGTCCGAGATGTTAGGTTGCCCTAGGATAGGATATATAACGTTATAGACGTATATAATGTTACCACCGAAAAGTAGGTGCCGACGCGCAAGGAATGTTGTAAAATATTACATCCGAGATGTTAGGTTGCCTTAGGTTAGGACATATAACTTTATAGACGTACATAATGTTACCACCGAAAAGTAGGTGCCGACGCGCAAGGAATGTTGTAAAATATTACATACGAGGTGTTAGGTTGCCTTAGGTTAGGACATATACCGTTATAGACGTACATAATGTACCCACCGAGAAGTAGAGGCCCACACGCCACGAATGTTGTAAAATATTACATACGAGGTGTTAGGTTGCCATAGGATAGGACATATAACGCTATATACGTACATAATGTTCGCACCAAGAAATAGGGGCCGACACGCAAGGGATGTTGTAAAATATTACATACGAGGTGTTAGGTTGCCTTAGGTTAGGGCACATAACGTTATAGACGTACATAATGTTCCCACCGAGAAGTAGAGGCCGACACGCAACGAATGTTGTGAAACATTACATCCGAGATGTTAGGTTTGCTTATGTTAGGACATATAACGTTATATACGTACATAATGTTCCCACCAAGAAGTAGGGGCCGACACGCAAGAAATGTTGTAAAATGTTACATCCGACATGTTAGGTTGCCCTAGGATAGAACATATAACGTTATAGACGCACATAATGTTCCCACCGAGAAGTAGGTGCCGACACGCAAGGAATGTTGGAAAATATTAAATCCGAGATGTTAGGTTGCCTTACGTTAGGATATATAACGTTATAGAAGTACATAATGTTCCCACCGAGAAGTAGGTGCCTATACGCCACGAATGTTGTAAAATATTACATACGAGGAGTTAGGTTGCCTTAGGTTAGGGCACATAACGTTATAGACGTGCATAATGTTCCCACCGAGAAGTAGAGGCCTCCACGCCACGAATGTTGTAAAATATTACATCCGAGATGTTAGGTTGCCTTAGGTTAGGATATATAACGTTATAGCTGCACATAATGTTCCCACCGAGAAGTAGAGGCCGACACGCCACGAATGTTGTAAAATATCACGTCCGAGATGTTATGTTACCTTCGGTTAGGATATATAACGTTATAGAAGTGTTTATTGTTCCCACGGATAAGTAGGAGCCGACACGCAAGTAATGTTGTAAAATATTACATCCGAGATGTTAGGTTGCCTTAGGTTAGTATATATAAGGTTATAGACGTATATAATATTCCCACGGAGCAGTATGCGCCGACACGCAAGGAATGTTGTAAAATATTACATCCGAGATGTTAGGCTGCCTTAGGTTAGGACATATTACGTTGTAGCTGCACATAATGTTCCCACCGAGATGTAGTGGCCGACACGCCACGAATGTTGTTAAATATTACATCCGAGGTGTTAGGTTGCCTTAGGTTAGGACATATAACGTTATGAGCCGTATATAATGTTCCCACCAAGAAGTAGGGGCCGACACGAAAGGAATGTTGTAAAATATTACATCCGAGATGTTAGGTTGCCCTAGGATAGAACATATAACGTTATAGACGTATATAATGTTACCACCGAAAAGTAGATGCCGACACGCCACGAATATTGTAAAATATTACATACGAGATGTTAGGTTGCCTTAGGATAGGACATATAACGTTATAGACGTGCATAATGTTCCCACCGAGAAGTAGGGGCCGACACGCAAGGAATGTTGTAAAATATTACATCCGAGATGTTAGGTTGCCTTAGGTTAGGATATATAACGATATCGCTGCACATAATGTTCCCACCGAGAAGTAGGGGCCGACACGCAAGGAATGTTGTAGAATATAACGTCCGAGATGTTAGGTTGCCCTAGGATAGGATATATAACGTTATAGACGTATATAATGTTCCCACCGAGAAGTAGGTGCCGAGACGCAAGGAATGTTGGAAAATATTACATCCGAGATGTTAGGTTGCCTTACGTTAGGATATATAACGTTATAGACATACATAATGTTCCCACCGAGAAGTAGAGGCCTACAGGCCACGAATGTTGTAAAATATTACATACGAGGTGTTAGGTTGCCTTAGGTTAGGGCACATAACGTTATAGACGTACATAATGTTCCCACCGAGAAGTAGAGGCCGACACGCCACGAATGTTGTGAAATATTACGTCCGAGATGTTAGGTTTGCTTAGGTTAGGACATATAACGTTATATACGTACATAATGTTCCCACCAAGATGTAGGGGCCGACACGCAAGGAATGTTGTAAAATATTACATCCGAGATGTTGGGTTGCCATAGGATAGAACATATAACGTTATAGACGCACATAATGTTACCACCGAGAAGTAGGTGCCGACAGGCAAGGAATGCTGTAAAATATCACGTCCGAGATGTTATGTTGCCTTCGGTTAGGATATATAACGTTATAGAAGTATATAATGTTCCCACGGATAAGTAGGCCCCGACACGCAAGGAATGTTGTAAAATATTACATACGAGGTGTTAGGTTGCCTTAGGTTAGGACATATAACGTTACAGCCGTACATAATGTTCCCACCGAGAAGTAGGTGCCGACACGCAAGGAATGTTGGAAAATATTACATCCGAGATGTTAGGTTGCCTTAGGTTAGGATATATAACGTTATAGACGTACATAATGTTCCTACCCAGGAGTAAGGGTCGACACGTAACGAATGTTGTTAAATATTGTGTCCGAGATGTTAGGTTGCCTTAGGTTAGGACATATAACGTTACAGCCGTACATAATGCTCTCACCGAGAAGTAGGTGCCGACACGCAAGGAATGTTGGAAAATATTACATCCGAGATGTTAGGTTGCCTTACGTTAGGATATATAACGTTATAGACGTACATAATGTTCCCACCGAGAAGTAGAGGCCTACACGCCACGAATGTTGTAAAATATTACATACGAGGTGTTAGGTGCCTTAGGTTAGGGCACATAACCTTATAGACGTACATAACGTTCCCACCGTGAAGTAGATGCCGGCACGCCACGAACGTTGTGAAATATTACATCCGAGATGAGAGGTTTGCTTAGGTTAGGCCATATAACGTTATATAAGTACATAATGTTCCCACCGAGAAGTAGAGGCCGACACGCCACGAATGTTGAGAAATATTACATCCGAGATGTTAGGTTTGCTTAGGTTAGGACATATAACGTTACATACGTACATAATGTTCCCACAAAGAAGTAGGGGCCGACACGCAAGGAATGTTGGAAAATATTACATCCGAGATGTTAGGTTGCCTTAGGTTAGGATATATAACGTTATAGCTGCACATAATGTTCCCACCGAGAAGTAGAGGCCGACACGCCACGAATGTTGTAAAATATCACGTCCGAGATGTTATGTTGCCTTCGGTTAGGATATATAACGTTATAGAAGTATATAATGTTCCCACGGATAAGTAGGCGCCGACACGCAAGGAATGTTGTAAAATATTACATTCGAGATGTTAGGTTGCCTTAGGTTAGGATATATAAGGTTATAGACGTACATAATGTACCCACCGAGAAGTAGAGGCCCACACGCCACGAATGTTGTAAAATATTACATACGAGGTGTTAGGTTGCCATAGGATAGGACATATAACGTTATATACGTACATAATGTTCGCACCAAGAAATAGGGGCCGACACGCAAGGAATGTTGTAAAATATTACATACGAGGTGTTAGGTTGCCTTAGGTTAGGGCACATAACGTTATAGACGTACATAATGTTCCCACCGAGAAGTAGAGGCCGACACGCAACGAATGTTGTGAAACATTACATGCGAGATGTTAGGTTTGCTTATGTTAGGACATATAACGTTATATACGTACATAATGTTCCCACCAAGAAGTAGGGGCCGACACGCAAGGAATGTTGTAAAATCTTACATCCGACATGTTATGTTGCCCTAGGATAGAACATATAACGTTATAGACGCACATAATGTTCCCACCGAGAAGTAGGTGCCGACACGCAAGGAATGTTGGAAAATATTAAATCCGAGATGTTAGGTTGCCTTACGTTAGGATATATAACGTTATAGAAGTACATAATGTTCCCACCGAGAAGTAGGTGCCTATACACCACGAATGTTGTAAAATATTACGTACGAGGAGTTAGGTTGCCTTAGGTTAGGGCACATAACGTTATAGACGTGCATAATGTTCCCACCGAGAAGTAGAGGCCTACACGCCACGAATGTTGTAAAATATTACATCCGAGATGTTAGGTTGCCTTAGGTTAGGATATATAACGTTATAGCTGCACATAATGTTCCCACCGAGAAGTAGAGGCCGACACGCCACGAATGTTGTAAAATATCACGTCCGAGATGTTATGTTGCCTTCGGTTAGGATATATAACGTTATAGAAGTGTATAATGTTCCCACGGATAAGTAGGAGCCGACATGCAAGTAATGTTGTAAAATATTACATCCGAGATGTTAGGTTGCCTTAGGTTAGTATATATAAGGTTATAGACGTATATAATATTCCCACGGAGCAGTATGCGCCGACACGCAAGGAATGTTGTAAAATATTACATCCGAGATGTTAGGCTGCCTTAGGTTAGGACATATTACGTTGTAGCTGCACATAATGTTCCCACCGAGATGTAGTGGCCGACACGCCACGAATGTTGTTAAATATTACATCTTAGGTGTTAGGTTGCCTTAGGTTAGGACATATAACGTTATATACGTACATAATGTTCGCACCAAGAAATAGGGGCCGACACGCAAGGGATGTTGTAAAATATTACATACGAGGTGTTAGGTTGCCTTAGGTTAGGGCACATAACGTTATAGACGTACATAATGTTCCCACCGAGAAGTAGAGGCCGACACGCAACGAATGTTGTGAAACATTACATCCGAGATGTTAGGTTTGCTTATGTTAGGACATATAACGTTATATACGTACATAATGTTCCCACCAAGAAGTAGGGGCCGACACGCAAGGAATGTTGTAAAATCTTACATCCGACATGTTAGGTTGCCCTAGGATAGAACATATAACGTTATAGACGCACATAATGTTCCCACCGAGAAGTAGGTGCCGACACGCAAGGAATGTTGGAAAATATTAAATCCGAGATGTTAGGTTGCCTTACGTTAGGATATATAACGTTATAGAAGTACATAATGTTCCCACCGAGAAGTAGGTGCCTATACGCCACGAATGTTGTAAAATATTACATACGAGGAGTTAGGTTGCCTTAGGTTAGGGCACATAACGTTATAGACGTGCATAATGTTCCCACCGAGAAGTAGAGGCCTCCACGCCACGAATGTTGTAAAATATTACATCCGAGATGTTAGGTTGCCTTAGGTTAGGATATATAACGTTATAGCTGCACATAATGTTCCCACCGAGAAGTAGAGGCCGACACGCCACGAATGTTGTAAAATATCACGTCCGAGATGTTATGTTACCTTCGGTTAGGATATATAACGTTATAGAAGTGTTTATTGTTCCCACGGATAAGTAGGAGCCGACACGCAAGTAATGTTGTAAAATATTACATCCGAGATGTTAGGTTGCCTTAGGTTAGTATATATAAGGTTATAGACGTATATAATATTCCCACGGAGCAGTATGCGCCGACACGCAAGGAATGTTGTAAAATATTACATCCGAGATGTTAGGCTGCCTTAGGTTAGGACATATTACGTTGTAGCTGCACATAATGTTCCCACCGAGATGTAGTGGCCGACACGCCACGAATGTTGTTAAATATTACATCCGAGGTGTTAGGTTGCCTTAGGTTAGGACATATAACGTTATGAGCCGTATATAATGTTCCCACCGAGAAGTAGGGGCCGACACGAAAGGAATGTTGTAAAATATTACATCCGAGATGTTAGGTTGCCCTAGGATAGAACATATAACGTTATAGACGTATATAATGTTACCACCGAAAAGTAGATGCCGACACGCCACGAATATTGTAAAATATTACATACGAGATGTTAGGTTGCCTTAGGATAGGACATATAACGTTATAGACGTGCATAATGTTCCCACCGAGAAGTAGGGGCCGACACGCAAGGAATGTTGTAAAATATTACATCCGAGATGTTAGGTTGCCTTAGGTTAGGATATATAACGATATCGCTGCACATAATGTTCCCACCGAGAAGTAGGGGCCGACACGCAAGGAATGTTGTAGAATATAACGTCCGAGATGTTAGGTTGCCCTAGGATAGGATATATAACGTTATAGACGTATATAATGTTCCCACCGAGAAGTAGGTGCCGAGACGCAAGGAATGTTGGAAAATATTACATCCGAGATGTTAGGTTGCCTTACGTTAGGATATATAACGTTATAGACATACATAATGTTCCCACCGAGAAGTAGAGGCCTACAGGCCACGAATGTTGTAAAATATTACATACGAGGTGTTAGGTTGCCTTAGGTTAGGGCACATAACGTTATAGACGTACATAATGTTCCCACCGAGAAGTAGAGGCCGACACGCAACGAATGTTGTGAAACATTACATCCGAGATGTTAGGTTTGCTTATGTTAGGACATATAACGTTATATACGTACATAATGTTCCCACCAAGAAGTAGGGGCCGACACGCAAGGAATGTTGTAAAATCTTACATCCGACATGTTAGGTTGCCCTAGGATAGAACATATAACGTTATAGACGCACATAATGTTCCCACCGAGAAGTAGGTGCCGACACGCAAGGAATGTTGGAAAATATTAAATCCGAGATGTTAGGTTGCCTTACGTTAGGATATATAACGTTATAGAAGTACATAATGTTCCCACCGAGAAGTAGGTGCCTATACGCCACGAATGTTGTAAAATATTACATACGAGGAGTTAGGTTGCCTTAGGTTAGGGCACATAACGTTATAGACGTGCATAATGTTCCCACCGAGAAGTAGAGGCCTCCACGCCACGAATGTTGTAAAATATTACATCCGAGATGTTAGGTTGCCTTAGGTTAGGATATATAACGTTATAGCTGCACATAATGTTCCCACCGAGAAGTAGAGGCCGACACGCCACGAATGTTGTAAAATATCACGTCCGAGATGTTATGTTACCTTCGGTTAGGATATATAACGTTATAGAAGTGTTTATTGTTCCCACGGATAAGTAGGAGCCGACACGCAAGTAATGTTGTAAAATATTACATCCGAGATGTTAGGTTGCCTTAGGTTAGTATATATAAGGTTATAGACGTATATAATATTCCCACGGAGCAGTATGCGCCGACACGCAAGGAATGTTGTAAAATATTACATCCGAGATGTTAGGCTGCCTTAGGTTAGGACATATTACGTTGTAGCTGCACATAATGTTCCCACCGAGATGTAGTGGCCGACACGCCACGAATGTTGTTAAATATTACATCCGAGGTGTTAGGTTGCCTTAAGTTAGGACATATAACGTTATGAGCCGTATATAATGTTCCCACCGAGAAGTAGGGGCCGACACGAAAGGAATGTTGTAAAATATTACATCCGAGATGTTAGGTTGCCCTAGGATAGAACATATAACGTTATAGACGTATATAATGTTACCACCGAAAAGTAGATGCCGACACGCCACGAATATTGTAAAATATTACATACGAGATGTTAGGTTGCCTTAGGATAGGACATATAACGTTATAGACGTGCATAATGTTCCCACCGAGAAGTAGGGGCCGACACGCAAGGAATGTTGTAAAATATTACATCCGAGATGTTAGGTTGCCTTAGGTTAGGATATATAACGATATCGCTGCACATAATGTTCCCACCGAGAAGTAGGGGCCGACACGCAAGGAATGTTGTAGAATATAACGTCCGAGATGTTAGGTTGCCCTAGGATAGGATATATAACGTTATAGACGTATATAATGTTCCCACCGAGAAGTAGGTGCCGAGACGCAAGGAATGTTGGAAAATATTACATCCGAGATGTTAGGTTGCCTTACGTTAGGATATATAACGTTATAGACATACATAATGTTCCCACCGAGAAGTAGAGGCCTACAGGCCACGAATGTTGTAAAATATTACATACGAGGTGTTAGGTTGCCTTAGGTTAGGGCACATAACGTTATAGACGTACATAATGTTCCCACCGAGAAGTAGAGGCCGACACGCCACGAATGTTGTGAAATATTACGTCCGAGATGTTAGGTTTGCTTAGGTTAGGACATATAACGTTATATACGTACATAATGTTCCCACCAAGATGTAGGGGCCGACACGCAAGGAATGTTGTAAAATATTACATCCGAGATGTTGGGTTGCCATAGGATAGAACATATAACGTTATAGACGCACATAATGTTACCACCGAGAAGTAGGTGCCGACAGGCAAGGAATGCTGTAAAATATCACGTCCGAGATGTTATGTTGCCTTCGGTTAGGATATATAACGTTATAGAAATATATAATGTTCCCACGGATAAGTAGGCCCCGACACGCAAGGAATGTTGTAAAATATTACATACGAGGTGTTAGGTTGCCTTAGGTTAGGACATATAACGTTACAGCCGTACATAATGTTCCCACCGAGAAGTAGGTGCCGACACGCAAGGAATGTTGGAAAATATTACATCCGAGATGTTAGGTTGCCTTAGGTTAGGATATATAACGTTATAGACGTACATAATGTTCCTACCCAGGAGTAAGGGTCGACACGTAACGAATGTTGTTAAATATTGTGTCCGAGATGTTAGGTTGCCTTAGGTTAGGACATATAACGTTACAGCCGTACATAATGTTCTCACCGAGAAGTAGGTGCCGACACGCAAGGAATGTTGGAAAATATTACATCCGAGATGTTAGGTTGCCTTACGTTAGGATATATAACGTTATAGACGTACATAATGTTCCCACCGAGAAGTAGAGGCCTACACGCCACGAATGTTGTAAAATATTACATACGAGGTGTTAGGTGCCTTAGGTTAGGGCACATAACCTTATAGACGTACATAACGTTCCCACCGTGAAGTAGATGCCGGCACGCCACGAACGTTGTGAAATATTACATCCGAGATGAGAGGTTTGCTTAGGTTAGGCCATATAACGTTATATAAGTACATAATGTTCCCACCGAGAAGTAGAGGCCGACACGCCACGAATGTTGAGAAATATTACATCCGAGATGTTAGGTTTGCTTAGGTTAGGACATATAACGTTACATACGTACATAATGTTCCCACAAAGAAGTAGGGGCCGACACGCAAGGAATGTTGGAAAATATTACATCCGAGATGTTAGGTTGCCTTAGGTTAGGATATATAACGTTATAGCTGCACATAATGTTCCCACCGAGAAGTAGAGGCCGACACGCCACGAATGTTGTAAAATATCACGTCCGAGATGTTATGTTGCCTTCGGTTAGGATATATAACGTTATAGAAGTATATAATGTTCCCACGGATAAGTAGGCGCCGACACGCAAGGAATGTTGTAAAATATTACATTCGAGATGTTAGGTTGCCTTAGGTTAGGATATATAAGGTTATAGACGTACATAATGTACCCACCGAGAAGTAGAGGCCCACACGCCACGAATGTTGTAAAATATTACATACGAGGTGTTAGGTTGCCATAGGATAGGACATATAACGTTATATACGTACATAATGTTCGCACCAAGAAATAGGGGCCGACACGCAAGGAATGTTGTAAAATATTACATACGAGGTGTTAGGTTGCCTTAGGTTAGGGCACATAACGTTATAGACGTACATAATGTTCCCACCGAGAAGTAGAGGCCGACACGCAACGAATGTTGTGAAACATTACATGCGAGATGTTAGGTTTGCTTATGTTAGGACATATAACGTTATATACGTACATAATGTTCCCACCAAGAAGTAGGGGCCGACACGCAAGGAATGTTGTAAAATCTTACATCCGACATGTTATGTTGCCCTAGGATAGAACATATAACGTTATAGACGCACATAATGTTCCCACCGAGAAGTAGGTGCCGACACGCAAGGAATGTTGGAAAATATTAAATCCGAGATGTTAGGTTGCCTTACGTTAGGATATATAACGTTATAGAAGTACATAATGTTCCCACCGAGAAGTAGGTGCCTATACGCCACGAATGTTGTAAAATATTACGTACGAGGAGTTAGGTTGCCTTAGGTTAGGGCACATAACGTTATAGACGTGCATAATGTTCCCACCGAGAAGTAGAGGCCTACACGCCACGAATGTTGTAAAATATTACATCCGAGATGTTAGGTTGCCTTAGGTTAGGATATATAACGTTATAGCTGCACATAATGTTCCCACCGAGAAGTAGAGGCCGACACGCCACGAATGTTGTAAAATATCACGTCCGAGATGTTATGTTGCCTTCGGTTAGGATATATAACGTTATAGAAGTGTATAATGTTCCCACGGATAAGTAGGAGCCGACATGCAAGTAATGTTGTAAAATATTACATCCGAGATGTTAGGTTGCCTTAGGTTAGTATATATAAGGTTATAGACGTATATAATATTCCCACGGAGCAGTATGCGCCGACACGCAAGGAATGTTGTAAAATATTACATCCGAGATGTTAGGCTGCCTTAGGTTAGGACATATTACGTTGTAGCTGCACATAATGTTCCCACCGAGATGTAGTGGCCGACACGCCACGAATGTTGTTAAATATTACATCTTAGGTGTTAGGTTGCCTTAGGTTAGGACATATAACGTTATGAGCCGTATATAATGTTCCCACCGAGAAGTAGGGGCCGACACGAAAGGAATGTTGTAAAATATTACATCCGAGATGTTAGGTTGCCCTAGGATAGAACATATAACGTTATAGACGTATATAATGTTACCACCGAAAAGTAGGTGCCGACACGCCACGAATATTGTAAAATATTACATACGAGATGTTAGGTTGCCTTAGGATAGGACATATAACGTTATAGACGTGCATAATGTTCCCACCGAGAAGTAGGGGCCGACACGCAAGGAATGTTGTAAAATATTACATCCGAGATGTTAGGTTGCCCTAGGATAGGACATATAACGTTATAGACGTATATAATGTTACCACCGAAAAGTAGGTGCCGACACGCAAGAAATGCTGTAAAATATTACATCCGAGATGTTATGTTGCCTTCGGTTAGGATATATAACGTTATAGAAGTATATAATGTTCCCACGGATAAGTAGGCCCCGACACGCAAGGAATGTTGTATAATATTACATACGAGGTGTTAGGTTGCCTTAGGTTAGGACATATACCGTTATAGACGTACATAATGTACCCACCGAGAAGTAGAGGCCGACACGCAAGGAATGTTGTAAAATATTACAACCGAGATGTTAGGTTGCCTTAGGTTAGGATATATAACGTTATAGCTGCACATAATGTTCCCACCGAGAAGTAGAGGCCGACACGCCACGAATGTTGTAAAATATCACGTCCGAGATGTTATGTTGCCTTCGGTTAGGATATATAACGTTATAGAAGTGTATAATGTTCCCACGGATAAGTAGGAGCCGACACGCAAGTAATGTTGTAAAATATTACATCCGAGATGTTAGGTTGCCTTAGGTTAGTATATATAACGTTATAGACGTATATAATATTCCCACGGAGCAGTATGCTCCGACACGCAAGGAATGTTGTAAAATATTACATCCGAGATGTTAGGCTGCCTTAGGTTAGGACATATTACGTTGTAGCTGCACATAATGTTCCCACGGAGATGTAGTGGCCGACACGCCACGAATGTTGTTAAATATTACATCCGAGGTGTTAGGTTGCCTTAGGTTAGGACATATAACGTTATGAGCCGTATATAATGTTACCACCGAAAAGTAGGTGCCGACACGCCACGAATATTGTAAAATATTACATACGAGGTGTTAGGTTGCCTTAGGATAGGACATATAACGTTATAGACGTGCATAATGTTCCCACCGAGAAGTAGGGGCCGACACGCAAGGAATGTTGTAAAATATTACATCCGAGATGTTAGGTTGCCCTAGGATAGGACATATAACGTTATATACGTACATAATGTTCCCACCAAGAAGTAGGGGCCGACACGCCACGAATGTTGTAGAATATAACGTCCGAGATGTTAGGTTGCCCTAGGATAGGATATATAACGTTATAGACGTATATAATGTTACCACCGAAAAGTAGGTGCCGACGCGCAAGGAATGTTGTAAAATATTACATCCGAGATGTTAGGTTGCCATAGGTTAGGACATATAACGTTATAGACGTATATAATGTTACCACCGAAAAGTAGGTGCCGACGCGCAAGGAATGTGGTAAAATATTACATACGAGGTGTTAGGTTGCCTTAGGTTAGGACATATACCGTTATAGACGTACATAATGTACCCACCGAGAAGTAGAGGCCCACACGCCACGAATGTTGTAAAATATTACATACGAGGTGTTAGGTTGCCATAGGATAGGACATATAACGTTATATACGTACATAATGTTCGCACCAAGAAATAGGGGCCGACACGCAAGGGATGTTGTAAAATATTACATACGAGGTGTTAGGTTGCCTTAGGTTAGGGCACATAACGTTATAGACGTACATAATGTTCCCACCGAGAAGTAGAGGCCGACACGCAACGAATGTTGTGAAACATTACATCCGAGATGTTAGGTTTGCTTATGTTAGGACATATAACGTTATATACGTACATAATGTTCCCACCAAGAAGTAGGGGCCGACACGCAAGGAATGTTGTAAAATCTTACATCCGACATGTTAGGTTGCCCTAGGATAGAACATATAACGTTATAGACGCACATAATGTTCCCACCGAGAAGTAGGTGCCGACACGCAAGGAATGTTGGAAAATATTAAATCCGAGATGTTAGGTTGCCTTACGTTAGGATATATAACGTTATAGAAGTACATAATGTTCCCACCGAGAAGTAGGTGCCTATACGCCACGAATGTTGTAAAATATTACATACGAGGAGTTAGGTTGCCTTAGGTTAGGGCACATAACGTTATAGACGTGCATAATGTTCCCACCGAGAAGTAGAGGCCTCCACGCCACGAATGTTGTAAAATATTACATCCGAGATGTTAGGTTGCCTTAGGTTAGGATATATAACGTTATAGCTGCACATAATGTTCCCACCGAGAAGTAGAGGCCGACACGCCACGAATGTTGTAAAATATCACGTCCGAGATGTTATGTTACCTTCGGTTAGGATATATAACGTTATAGAAGTGTTTATTGTTCCCACGGATAAGTAGGAGCCGACACGCAAGTAATGTTGTAAAATATTACATCCGAGATGTTAGGTTGCCTTAGGTTAGTATATATAAGGTTATAGACGTATATAATATTCCCACGGAGCAGTATGCGCCGACACGCAAGGAATGTTGTAAAATATTACATCCGAGATGTTAGGCTGCCTTAGGTTAGGACATATTACGTTGTAGCTGCACATAATGTTCCCACCGAGATGTAGTGGCCGACACGCCACGAATGTTGTTAAATATTACATCCGAGGTGTTAGGTTGCCTTAGGTTAGGACATATAACGTTATGAGCCGTATATAATGTTCCCACCGAGAAGTAGGGGCCGACACGAAAGGAATGTTGTAAAATATTACATCCGAGATGTTAGGTTGCCCTAGGATAGAACATATAACGTTATAGACGTATATAATGTTACCACCGAAAAGTAGATGCCGACACGCCTCGAATATTGTAAAATATTACATACGAGATGTTAGGTTGCCTTAGGATAGGACATACAACGTTATAGACGTGCATAATGTTCCCACCGAGAAGTAGGGGCCGACACGCAAGGAATGTTGTAAAATATTACATCCGAGATGTTAGGTTGCCTTAGGTTAGGATATATAACGATATCGCTGCACATAATGTTCCCACCGAGAAGTAGGGGCCGACACGCAAGGAATGTTGTAGAATATAACGTCCGAGATGTTAGGTTGCCCTAGGATAGGATATATAACGTTATAGACGTATATAATGTTCCCACCGAGAAGTAGGTGCCGAGACGCAAGGAATGTTGGAAAATATTACATCCAAGATGTTAGGTTGCCTTACGTTAGGTTATATAACGTTATAGACATACATAATGTTCCCACCGAGAAGTAGAGGCCTACAGGCCACGAATGTTGTAAAATATTACATACGAGGTGTTAGGTTGCCTTAGGTTAGGGCACATAACGTTATAGACGTACATAATGTTCCCACCGAGAAGTAGAGGCCGACACGCCACGAATGTTGTGAAATATTACGTCCGAGATGTTAGGTTTGCTTAGGTTAGGACATATAACGTTATATACGTACATAATGTTCCCACCAAGATGTAGGGGCCGACACGCAAGGAATGTTGTAAAATATTACATCCGAGATGTTGGGTTGCCATAGGATAGAACATATAACGTTATAGACGCACATAATGTTACCACCGAGAAGTAGGTGCCGACAGGCAAGGAATGCTGTAAAATATCACGTCCGAGATGTTATCTTGCCTTCGGTTAGGATATATAACGTTATAGAAGTATATAATGTTCCCACGGATAAGTAGGCCCCGACACGCAAGGAATGTTGTAAAATATTACATACGAGGTGTTAGGTTGCCTTAGGTTAGGGCACATAACGTTATAGACGTACATAATGTCCCCACCGAGAAGTAGAGGCCGACTCGCCACGAATGTTGGGAAATATTACATCCGAGATGTTAGGTTTGCTTAGGTTAGGACATGTAACGTTATATACGTACATAATGTTCCCACCAAGAAGTAGGGGCCGACACGCAAGGAATGCTGTAAAATATTACATCCGATATGTTAGGTTGCCTTAGGTTAGAATATATAACGTTATAGACGTACATAATGTTACCACAGAGCAGTATGCGCCGACACGCAAGGAATGTTGTAAAATATTACATCCGAGATGTTAGGCTGCCTTAGGTTAGGACATATTACGTTGTAGCTGCACATAATGTTCCCACCGAGATGTAGTGGCCGACACGCCACGAATGTTGTTAAATATTACATCCGAGGTGTTAGGTTGCCTTAGGTTAGGACATATAACGTTATGAGCCGTATATAATGTTCCCACCGAGAAGTAGGGGCCGACACGAAAGGAATGTTGTAAAATATTACATCCGAGATGTTAGGTTGCCCTAGGATAGAACATATAACGTTATAGACGTATATAATGTTACCACCGAAAAGTAGATGCCGACACGCCACGAATATTGTAAAATATTACATACGAGATGTTAGGTTGCCTTAGGATAGGACATATAACGTTATAGACGTGCATAATGTTCCCACCGAGAAGTAGGGGCCGACACGCAAGGGATGTTGTAAAATATTACATACGAGGTGTTAGGTTGCCTTAGGTTAGGGCACATAACGTTATAGACGTACATAATGTTCCCACCGAGAAGTAGAGGCCGACACGCAACGAATGTTGTGAAACATTACATCCGAGATGTTAGGTTTGCTTATGTTAGGACATATAACGTTATATACGTACATAATGTTCCCACCAAGAAGTAGGGGCCGACACGCAAGGAATGTTGTAAAATCTTACATCCGACATGTTAGGTTGCCCTAGGATAGAACATATAACGTTATAGACGCACATAATGTTCCCACCGAGAAGTAGGTGCCGACACGCAAGGAATGTTGGAAAATATTAAATCCGAGATGTTAGGTTGCCTTACGTTAGGATATATAACGTTATAGAAGTACATAATGTTCCCACCGAGAAGTAGGTGCCTATACGCCACGAATGTTGTAAAATATTACATACGAGGAGTTAGGTTGCCTTAGGTTAGGGCACATAACGTTATAGACGTGCATAATGTTCCCACCGAGAAGTAGAGGCCTCCACGCCACGAATGTTGTAAAATATTACATCCGAGATGTTAGGTTGCCTTAGGTTAGGATATATAACGTTATAGCTGCACATAATGTTCCCACCGAGAAGTAGAGGCCGACACGCCACGAATGTTGTAAAATATTACATCCGAGATGTTAGGTTGCCTTAGGTTAGTATATATAAGGTTATAGACGTATATAATATTCCCACGGAGCAGTATGCGCCGACACGCAAGGAATGTTGTAAAATATTACATCCGAGATGTTAGGCTGCCTTAGGTTAGGACATATTACGTTGTAGCTGCACATAATGTTCCCACCGAGATGTAGTGGCCGACACGCCACGAATGTTGTTAAATATTACATCCGAGGTGTTAGGTTGCCTTAGGTTAGGACATATAACGTTATGAGCCGTATATAATGTTCCCACCGAGAAGTAGGGGCCGATACGAAAGGAATGTTGTAAAATATTACATCCGAGATGTTAGGTTGCCCTAGGATAGAACATATAACGTTATAGACGTATATAATGTTACCACCGAAAAGTAGATGCCGACACGCCACGAATATTGTAAAATATTACATACGAGATGTTAGGTTGCCTTAGGATAGGACATACAACGTTATAGACGTGCATAATGTTCCCACCGTGAAGTAGGGGCCGACACGCAAGGAATGTTGTAAAATATTACATCCGAGATGTTAGGTTGCCTTAGGTTAGGATATATAACGATATCGCTGCACATAATGTTCCCACCGAGAAGTAGGGGCCGACACGCAAGGAATGTTGTAGAATATAACGTCCGAGATGTTAGGTTGCCCTAGGATAGGATATATAACGTTATAGACGTATATAATGTTCCCACCGAGAAGTAGGTGCCGAGACGCAAGGAATGTTGGAAAATATTACATCCGAGATGTTAGGTTGCCTTACGTTAGGATATATAACGTTATAGACATACATAATGTTCCCACCGAGAAGTAGAGGCCTACAGGCCACGAATGTTGTAAAATATTACATACGAGGTGTTAGGTTGCCTTAGGTTAGGACATATAACGTTATAGACGTATATAATGTTACCACCGAAAAGTAGAGGCCGACACGCCACGAATGTTGTGAAATATTACGTCCGAGATGTTAGGTTTGCTTAGGTTAGGACATATAACGTTATATACGTACATAATGTTCCCACCAAGATGTAGGGGCCGACACGCAAGGAATGTTGTAAAATATTACATCCGAAATGTTGGGTTGCCATAGGATAGAACATATAACGTTATAGACGCACATAATGTTACCACCGAGAAGTAGGTGCCGACAGGCAAGGAATGCTGTAAAATATCACGTCCGAGATGTTATGTTGCCTTCGGTTAGGATATATAACGTTATAGAAGTATATAATGTTCCCACGGATAAGTAGGCCCCGACACGCAAGGAATGTTGTAAAATATTACATACGAGGTGTTAGGTTGCCTTAGGTTAGGGCACATAACGTTATAGACGTACATAATGTTCCCACCGAGAAGTAGAGGCCGACTCGCCACGAATGTTGGGAAATATTACATCCGAGATGTTAGGTTTGCTTAGGTTAGGACATGTAACGTTATATACGTACATAATGTTCCCACCAAGAAGTAGGGGCCGACACGCAAGGAATGTTATAAAATATTACATCCGAGATGTTAGGTTGCCTTAGGTTAGAATATATAACGTTATAGACGTACATAATGTTACCACAGAGCAGTATGCGCCGACACGCAAGGAATGTTGTAAAATATTACATCCGAGATGTTAGGCTGCCTTAGGTTAGGACATATTACGTTGTAGCTGCACATAATGTTCCCACCGAAAAGTAGGTGCCGACACGCCACGAATATTGTAAAATATTACATACGAGGTGTTAGGTTGCCTTAGGATAGGACATATAACGTTATAGACGTGCATAATGTTCCCACCGAGAAGTAGGGGCCGACACGCAAGGAATGTTGTAAAATATTACATCCGAGATGTTAGGTTGCCCTAGGATAGGACATATAACGTTATAGACGTGCATAATGTTCCCACCGAGAAGTAGAGGCCTACACGCCACGAATGTTGTAAAATATGACATACGAGGTGTTAGGTTGCCTTAGGTTAGGGCACATATCGTTATAGACGTACATAATGTTCCCACCGAGAAGTAGAGGCCGACACGCCACGAATGTTGTGAAATATTACATCCGAGATGTTAGGTTTGCTTAGGTTAGGACATATAACGTTATATACGTACATAATGTTGCCACCGAGAAGTAGGGGCCGACACGCAAGGAATGTTGTAAAATATTACATCCGAGATGTTAGGTTTGATTAGGTTAGGACATATAACGTTACATACGTACATAATGTTCCCACAAAGAAGTAGGGGCCGACACGCAAGGAATGTTGTAAAATATTACATCCGAGATGTTAGGTTGCCTTAGGTTAGGATATATAACGATATAGCTGCACATAATGTTCCCACCGAAAAGTAGGTGCCGACACGCCACGAATGTTGTAAAATATTACATACGATGTGTTAGGTTGCCTTAGGTTCGGACATATAACGTTATAGACGTGCATAATGTTCCCACCGAGAAGTAGAGGCCTACACGCCACGAATGTTGTAAAATATTACATACGAGGTGTTAGGTTGCCTTAGGTTAGGGCACATATCGTTATAGACGTACATATTGTTCCCACCGAGAAGTAGAGGCCGACACGCCACGAATGATGTGAAATATTACATCCGAGATGTTAGGTTTGCTTAGGATAGGACATATAACGTTATATACGTACATAATATTCCCACCAAGAAGTAGGGGCCGACACGCCACGAATGTTGTAGAATATAACGTCCGAGATGTTAGGTTGCCCTAGGATAGGATATATAACGTTATAGACGTATATAATGTTCCCACCGAGAAGTAGGTGCCGACACGCAAGGAATGTTTGAAAATATTACATCCGAGATGTTAGGTTGCCTTACGTTAGGATATATAACGTTATAGACGTACATAATGTTCCCACCTAGAAGTAGAGGCCTACACGCCACGAATGTTGTAAAATATTACATACGAGGTGTTAGGTTGCCTTAGGTTAGGGCACATATCGTTATAGACGTACATAATGTTCCCACCGAGAAGTAGAGGCCGACACGCCACGAATGTTGTGAAATATTACATCCGAGATGTTAGGTTGCCCTAGGATAGGACATATAACGTTATGAGCCGTATATAATGATCCCACCGAGAAGTAGGGGCCGACACGAAAGGAATGTTGTAAAATATTACATCCGAGATGTTAGGTTGCCCTAGGATAGAACATATAACGTTATAGCCGTATATAATGTTACCACCGAAAAGTAGGTGCCGACACGCCACGAATATTGTAAAATATTACATACGAGGTGTTAGGTTGCCTTAGGATAGGACATATAACGTTATAGACGTGCATAATGTTCCCACCGAGAAGTAGGGGCCGACACGCAAGGAATGTTGTAAAATATTACATCCGAGATGTTAGGTCGCCCTAGGATAGGACATATAACGTTATAGACGTATATAATGTTACCACCGAAAAGTAGGTGCCGACACGCCACGAATGTTGTAAAATATTACATACGAGGTGTTAGGTTGCCTTAGGTTAGGACATATAACGTTATAGACGTGCATAATGCTCCCACCGCGAAGTAGAGGCCTACACGCCACGAATGTTGTAAAATATTACATACGAGGTGTTAGGTTGCCTTAGGTTAGGACATATAACGTTATAGATGTGCATAATGTTCCCACCGAGAAGTAGAGGCCTACACGCCACGAATGTTGTAAAATATGACATACGAGGTGTTAGGTTGCCTTAGGTTAGGGCACATATCGTTATATACGTACATAATGTTCCCACCGAGAAGTAGAGGCCGACACGCCACGAATGTTGTGAAATATTACATCCGAGATGTTAGGTTTGATTAGGTTAGGACATATAACGTTACATACGTACATAATGTTCCCACAAAGAATTAGGGGCCAACACGCAAGGAATGTTGTAAAATATTACATCCGAGATGTTAGGTTGCCTTAGGTTAGGACATATAACGTTATAGACGTATATAATGTTACCACCGAAAAGTAGGTGCCGACGCGCAAGGAATGCTGTAAAATATTACATCCGAGATGTTAGGTTCCCTTAGGATAGGACATATAACGTTATATACGTACATAATGTTCCCACCAAGAAGTAGGGGCCGACACGCCACGAATGTTGTAGAATATAACGTCCGAGATGTTATGTTGCCTTCGGTTAGGTTATATAACGTTATAGAAGTGTATAATGGTCCCACGGATAAGTAGGAGCCGACACGCAAGTAATGTTGTAAAATATTACATCCGAGATGTTAGGTTGCCTTAGGTTAGTATATATAAGGTTATAGACGTATATAATATTCCCACGGAGCAGTATGCGCCGACACGCAAGGAATGTTGTAAAATATTACATCCGAGATGTTAGGCTGCCTTAGGTTAGGACATATTACGTTGTAGCTGCACATAATGTTCCCACCGAGATGTAGTGGCCGACACGCCACGAATGTTGTTAAATATTACATCCGAGGTGTTAGGTTGCCTTAGGTTAGGACATATAACGTTATGAGCCGTATATAGTGTTCCCACCGAGAAGTAGGGGCCGACACGAAAGGAATGTTGTAAAATATTACATCCGAGATGTTAGGTTGCCCTAGGATAGGACATATAACGTTATAGACGTATATAATGTTACCACCGAAAAGTAGGTGCCGACACGCCACGAATGTTGTAAAATATTACATACGAGGTGTTAGGTTGCCTTAGGTTAGGACATATAACGTTATAGACGTGCATAATGTTCCCACCGAGAAGTAGAGTCCTACACGCCACGAATGTTGTAAAATATTACATACGAGGTGTTAGGTTGCCTTAGGTTAGGGCACATATCGTTATAGACGTACATAATGTTCCCACCGAGAAGTAGAGGCCGACACGCCACGAATGTTGTGAAATATTACATCCGAGATGTTAGGTTTGCTTAAGTTAGGACATATAACGTTATATACGTACATAATGTTGCCACCGAGAAGTAGAGGCCGACACGTGACGAATGTTGTGAAATATTACATTCGAGATGTTAGGTTTGCTTAGGTTAGGACATATAACGTTACATACGTACATAATGTTCCCACAAAGAAGTAGGGGCCAACACGCAAGGAATGTTGTAAAATATTACATCCGAGATGTTAGGTTGCCTTAGGTTAGGACATATAACGTTATAGACGTATATAATGTTACCACCGAAAAGTAGGTGCCGACGCGCAAGGAATGCTGTAAAATATTACATCCGAGATGTTAGGTTCCCTTAGGATAGGACATATAGCGTTATATACGTACATAATGTTCCCACCAAGAAGTAGGGGCCGACACGCCACGAATGTTGTAGAATATAACCTCCGAGATGTTAGGTTGCCCTAGGATAGGATATATAACGCTATAGACGTATATAATGTTACCACCGAAAACTAGGTGCCGACGCGCAAGGAATGCTGTAAAATATTACATCCGAGATGTTATGTTGCCTTCGGTTAGGATATATAACATTGTAGAAGTATATAATGTTCCCACGGATAAGTAGGCCCCGACACGCAAGGAATGTTGTAAAATATTACATACGAGGTGTTAAGTTGCCTTAGGTTAGGACATATACCGTTATAGACGTACATAATGTACCCACCGAGAAGTAGAGGCCCACACGCCACGAATGTTGTAAAATATTACATACGAGGTGTTAGGTTGCCATAGGATAGGACATATAACGTTATATACGTACATAATGTTCCCACCAAGAAATAGGGGCCGACACGCAAGGAATGTTGTAAAATATTACATACGAGGTGTTAGGTTGCCTAAGGTTAGGGCACATAACGTTATAGACGTACATAATGTTCCCACCGAGAAGTAGAGGCCGACACGCCACGAATGTTGTGAAACATTACATCCGAGATGTTAGGTTTGCTTATGTTAGGACATATAACGTTATACACGTACATAATGTTCCCACCAAGAAGTAGGTGCCGACACGCCACGAATGTTGTAAAATATTACATACGAGGTGTTAGGTTGCCTTAGGTTAGGACATATAACGTTATAGACGTGCATAATGTTCCCACCGAGAAGTAGAGTCCTACACGCCACGAATGTTGTAAAATATTACATACGAGGTGTTAGGTTGCCTTAGGTTAGGGCACATATCGTTATAGACGTACATAATGTTCCCACCGAGAAGTAGAGGCCGACACGCCACGAATGTTGTGAAATATTACATCCGAGATGTTAGGTTTGCGTAAGTTAGGACATATAACGTTATATACGTACATAATGTTGCCACCGAGAAGTAGAGGCCGACACGTGACGAATGTTGTGAAATATTACATTCGAGATGTTAGGTTTGCTTAGGTTAGGACATATAACGTTACATACGTACATAATGTTCCCACAAAGAAGTAGGGGCCAACACGCAAGGAATGTTGTAAAATATTACATCCGAGATGTTAGGTTGCCTTAGGTTAGGACATATAACGTTATAGACGTATATAATGTTACCACCGAAAAGTAGGTGCCGACGCGCAAGGAATGCTGTAAAATATTACATCCGAGATGTTAGGTTCCCTTAGGATAGGACATATAGCGTTATATACGTACATAATGTTCCCACCAAGAAGTAGGGGCCGACACGCCACGAATGTTGTAGAATATAACCTCCGAGATGTTAGGTTGCCCTAGGATAGGATATATAACGCTATAGACGTATATAATGTTACCACCGAAAACTAGGTGCCGACGCGCAAGGAATGCTGTAAAATATTACATCCGAGATGTTATGTTGCTTTCGGATAGGATATATAACATTGTAGAAGTATATAATGTTCCCACGGATAAGTAGGCCCCGACACGCAAGGAATGTTGTAAAATATTACATACGAGGTGTTAAGTTGCCTTAGGTTAGGACATATACCGTTATAGACGTACATAATGTACCCACCGAGAAGTAGAGGCCCACACGCCACGAATGTTGTAAAATATTACATACGAGGTGTTAGGTTGCCATAGGATAGGACATATAACGTTATATACGTACATAATGTTCCCACCAAGAAATAGGGGCCGACACGCAAGGAATGTTGTAAAATATTACATACGAGGTGTTAGGTTGCCTAAGGTTAGGGCACATAACGTTATAGACGTACATAATGTTCCCACCGAGAAGTAGAGGCCGACACGCCACGAATGTTGTGAAACATTACATCCGAGATGTTAGGTTTGCTTATGTTAGGACATATAACGTTATACACGTACATAATGTTCCCACCAAGAAGTAGGGGCCGACACGCAAGGAATGTTGTGAAATATTACATCCGAGATGTTAGGTTGCCTTAGGTTAGGATATATAACGATATAGCTGCACATAATGTTCCCACCGAGAAGTAGGGGCCGACACGCAAGGAATGCTGTAGAATATAACGTCCGAGATGTTAGGTTGCCCTAGGATAGGATATATAACGTTATAGACGTATATAATGTTCCCACCGAGAAGTAGGTGCCGACACGCAAGGAATGTTGGAAAATATTACATCCGAGATGTTAGGTTGCCTTACGTTAGGATATATAACGTTATAGACATACATAATGTTCCCACCGAGAAGTAGAGGCCTACAGGACACGAATGTTGTAAAATATTACATACGAGGTGTTAGGTTGCCTTAGGTTAGGGCACATAACGTTATAGACGTACATAATGTTCCCACCGAGAAGTAGAGACTGACACGCCACGAATGTTGTGAAATATTACGTCCGAGATGTTAGGTTTGCTTAGGTTAGGACATATAACGTTATATACGTACATAATGTTCCCACCAAGAAGTAGGGGCCGACACGCAAGGAATGTTGTAAAATATTACATCCGAGATGTTGGGTTGCCATAGGATAGACCATATAACGTTATAGACGCACATAATGTT
The DNA here is from genome assembly GCA_963969225.1 of Xylocopa violacea. NCBI lineage: Eukaryota > Metazoa > Arthropoda > Insecta > Hymenoptera > Apidae > Xylocopa > Xylocopa violacea. Next base: position 4,750,788 of record CAXAJV010000920.1, read on the forward strand.
ACCACCGAGAAGTAGGTGCCGACACGCAAGGAATGCTGCAAAATATCACGTCCGAGATGTTATGTTGCCTTCGGTTAGGATATATAACGTTATAGAAGTATATAATGTTCCCACGAATAAGTAGGCCCCGACACGCAAGGAATATTGTAAAATATTACATACGAGGTGTTAGGTTGCCTTAGGTTAGGGCACATAACGTTATAGACGTACATAATGTTCCCACCGAGAAGTAGAGGCCGACTCGCCACGAATGCTGTGAAATATTACATCCGAGATGTTAGGTTGCCTTACGTTAGGATATATAACGTTATAGACATACATAATGTTCCCACCGAGAAGTAGAGGCCTACAGGACACGAATGTTGTAAAATATTACATACGAGGTGTTAGGTTGCCTTAGGTTAGGGCACATAACGTTATAGACGTACATAATGTTCCCACCGAGAAGTAGAGACTGACACGCCACGAATGTTGTGAAATATTACGTCCGAGATGTTAGGTTTGCTTAGGTTAGGACATATAACGTTATATACGTACATAATGTTCCCACCAAGAAGTAGGGGCCGACACGCAAGGAATGTTGTAAAATATTACATCCGAGATGTTGGGCTGCCATAGGATAGAACATATAACGTTATAGACGCACATAATGTTACCACCGAGAAGTAGGTGCCGACACGCAAGGAATGCTGCAAAATATCACGTCCGAGATGTTATGTTGCCTTCGGTTAGGATATATAACGTTATAGAAGTATATAATGTTCCCACGGATAAGTAGGCCCCGACACGCAAGGAATGTTGTAAAATATTACATACGAGGTGTTAGGTGGCCTTAGGTTAGGGCACATAACGTTATAGACGTACATAATGTTCCCACCGAGAAGTAGAGGCCGACTCGCCACGAATGCTGTGAAATATTACATCCGAGATGTTAGGTTTGCTTAGGTTAGGACATGTAACGTTATATACGTACATAATGTTCCCACCAAGAAGTAGGGGCCGACACGCAAGGAATGTTGTAAAATATTACATCCGAGATGTTAGGTTGCCTTAGGTTAGAATATATAACGTTATAGACGTACATAATGTTCCCACAGAGCAGTATGCGCCGACACGCAAGGAATGTTGTAAAATATTACATCCGAGATGTTAGGCTGCCTTAGGTTAGGACATATTATGTTGTAGCTGCACATAATGTTCCCACCGAAAAGTAGGTGCCGACACGCCACCAATATTGTAAAATATTACATACGAGGTGTTAGGTTGCCTTAGGATAGGACATATAACGTTATAGACGTGCATAATGTTCCCACCGAGAAGTAGGGGCCGACACGCAAGGAATGTTGTAAAATATTACATCCGAGATGTTAGGTTGCCCTAGGATAGGACATATAACGTTATAGACGTATATAATGTTACCACCGAAAAGTAGGTGCCGACACGCCACGAATGTTGTAAAATATTACATACGAGGTGTTAGGTTGCCTTAGGTTAGGACATATAACGTTATAGACGTGCATAATGTTCCCACAGAGAAGTAGAGGCCTACACGCCACGAATGTTGTAAAATATTACATACGAGGTGTTAGGTTGCCTTAGGTTAGGGCACATATCGTTATAGACGTACATATTGTTCCCACCGAGAAGTTGAGGCCGACACGCCACGAATGATGTGAAATATTACATCCGAGATGTTAGGTTTGCTTAGGATAGGACATATAACGTTATACACGTACATAATGTTCCCACCAAGAAGTAGGGGCCGACACGCCACGAATGTTGTAGAATATAACGTCCGAGATGTTAGGTTGCCCTAGGACAGGATATATAACGTTATAGACGTATATAATGTTCCCACTGAGAAGTAGGTGCCGACACGCAAGGAATGTTGGAAAATATTACATCCGAGATGTTAGGTTGCCTTACGTTACTATATATAACGTTATAGACGTACATAATGTTCCCACCGAGAAGTAGGGGCCGACACGCCACGAATGTTGTAGAATATAACGTCCGAGATGTTAGGTTGCCCTAGGATAGGATATATAACGTTATAGACGTATATAATGTTCCCACTGAGAAGTAGGTGCCGACACGCAAGGAATGTTGGAAAATATTACATCCGAGATGTTAGGTTGCCTTACGTTAGGATATATAACGTTATAGACGTACATAATGTTCCCACCGAGAAGTAGAGGCCTACACGCCACGAATGTTGTAAAATATTACATACGAGGTGTTAGGTTGCCTTAGGTTAGGGCACCTATCGTTATAGACGTACATAATGTTCCCACCGAGAAGTAGAGGCCGACACGCCACGAATGTTGTGAAATATTACATCCGAGATGTTAGGTTGCCCTAGGATAGGACATATAACGTTATGAGCCGTATATAATGTTCCCACCGAGAAGTAGGGGCCGACACGAAAGGAATGTTGTAAAATATTACATCCGAGATGTTAGGTTGCCCCAGGATAGAACATATAACGTTATAGCCGTATATAATGTTACCACCGAAAAGTAGGTGCCGACACGCCACGAATAATGTAAAATATTACATACCAGGTGTTAGGTTGCCTTAGGATAGGACATATAACGTTATAGACGTGCATAATGTTCCCACCGAGAAGTAGGGGCCGACACGCAAGGAATGTTGTAAAATATTACATCCGAGATGTTAGGTTGCCCTAGGATAGGACATATAACGTTATAGACGTATATAATGTTACCACCGAAAAGCAGGTGCCGACACGCCACGAATGTTGTAAAATATTACATACGAGGTGTTAGGTTGCCTTAGGTTAGGGCACATATCGTTATAGACGTACATAATGTTCCCACCGAGAAGTAGAGGCCGACACGCCACGAATGTTGTGAAATATTACATCCGAGATGTTAGGTTTGCTTAGGTTAGGACATATAACGTTATATACGTACATAATGTTGCCACCGAGAAGTAGGGGCCAACACGCAAGGAATGTTGTAAAATATTACATCCGAGATGTTAGGTTGCCTTAGGTTAGGACATATAACGTTATAGACGTACATAATGTTACCACCGAAAAGTAGGGGCCAACACGCAAGGAATGTTGTAAAATATTACATCCGAGATGTTAGGTTCCCTTAGGATAGGACATATAACGTTATATACGTACATAGTGTTGCCACCGAGAAGTAGATGCCGACACGCCACGAATGTTGTGAAATATTACATCCGAGATGTTAGGTTTGCTTAGGTTAGGACATATAACGTTACATACGTACATAATGTTCTCACCTAGAAGTAGGGGCCGACACGCCACGAATGTTGTAGAATATAACGTCCGAGATGTTATGTTGCCTTCGGTTAGGATATATAACGTTATAGAAGTGTATAATGTTCCCACGGATAAGTAGGAGCCGAGACGCAAGTAATGTTGTAAAATATTACATCCGAGATGTTAGGTTGCCTTAGGTTAGTATATATAAGGTTATAGACGTATATAATATTCCCCCGGAGCAGTATGCGCCGACACGCAAGGAATGTTGTAAAATATTACATCCGAGATGTTAGGCTGCCTTAGGTTAGGACATATTACGTTGTAGCTGCACATAATGTTCCCACCGAGATGTAGTGGCCGACACGCCACGAATGTTGTTAAATATTACATCCGAGGTGTTAGGTTGCCTTAGGTTAGGACATATAACGTTATAGACGTGCATAATGTTCCCACCGAGAAGTAGGGGCCGACACGCAAGGAATGTTGTAAAATATTACATCCGAGATGTTAGGTTGCCCTAGGATAGGACATATAACGTTATAGACGTATATAATGTTACCACCGAAAAGTAGGTGCCGACACGCCACGAATGTTGTAAAATATTACATACGAGGTGTTAGGTTGCCGTAGGTTAGGACATATAACGTTATAGACGTGCATAATGTTCCCACCGAGAAGTAGGGGCCAACACGCAAGGAATGTTGTAAAATATTACATCCGAGATGTTAGGTTGCCTTAGGTTAGGACATATAACGTTACAGACGTATATAATGTTACCACCGAAAAGTAGGTGCCGACACGCCACGAATGTTGTAAAATATTACATACGAGGTGTTAGGTTGCCGTAGGTTAGGACATATAACGTTATAGACGTGCATAATGTTCCCACCGAGAAGTAGGGGCCAACACGCAAGGAATGTTGTAAAATATTACATCCGAGATGTTAGGTTGCCTTAGGTTAGGACATATAACGTTACAGACGTATATAATGTTACCACCGAAAAGTAGGTGCCGACGCGCAAGGAATGCTGTAAAATATTACATACGAGATGTTAGGTTCCCTTAGGATAGGACATATAACGTTATATACGTACGTAGTGTTGCCACCGAGAAGTAGAGGCCGACACGCCACGAATGTTGTCAAATATTACATCCGAGATGTTAGGTTTGCTTAGGTTAGGACATATAACGTTACATACGTACATAATGTTCCCACAAAGAAGTAGGGGCCAACACGCAAGGAATGTTGTAAAATATTACATCCGAGATGTTAGGTTGCCTTAGGTTAGGACATATAACGTTATAGACGTATATAATGTTACCACCGAAAAGTAGGTGCCGACGCGCAAGGAATGCTGTAAAATATTACATCCGAGATGTTAGGTTCCCTTAGGATAGTACATATAACGTTATATACGTACATAATGTTCCCACCAAGAAGTAGGGGCCGACACGCCACGAATGTTGTAGAATATAACGTCCGAGATGTTATGTTGCCTTCGGTTAGGATATATGACGTTATAGAAGTGTATAATGTTCCCACGGATAAGTTGGAGCCGACACGCAAGTAATGTTGTAAAATATTACATCCGAGATGTTAGGTTGCCTTAGGTTAGTATATATAAGGTTATAGACGTATATAATATTCCCACGGAGCAGTATGCGCCGACACGCAAGGAATGTTGTAAAATATTACATCCGAGATGTTAGGCTGCCTTAGGGTAGGACATATTACGTTGTAGCTGCACATAATGTTCCCACCGAGATGTAGTGGCCGACACGCCACGAATGTTGTTAAATATTACATCCGAGGTGTTAGGTTGCCTTAGGTTAGGACATATAACGTTATGAGCCGTATATAATGTTCCCACCGAGAAGTAGGGGCCGACACGAAAGGAATGTTGTAAAATATTACATCCGAGATGTTAGGTTGCCCTAGGATAGAACATATAACGTTATAGCCGTATATAATGTTACCACCGAAAAGTAGGTGCCGACACGCCACGAATATTGTAAAATATTACATACGAGGTGTTAGGTTGCCTTAGGATAGGACATATAACGTTATAGACGTGCATAATGTTCCCACCGAGAAGTAGGGGCCGACACGCAAGGAAGGTTGTAAAATATTACATCCGAGATGTTAGGTTGCCCTAGGATAGGACATATAACGTTATAGACGTATATAATGTTACCACCGAAAAGTAGGTGCCGACACGCCACGAATGTTGTAAAATATTACATACGAGGTGTTAGGTTGCCTTAGGTTAGGGCACATATCGTTATAGACGTGCATAATGTTCCCACCGAGAAGTAGAGGCCGACACGCCACGAATGTTGTGAAATATTACATCCGAGATGTTAGGTTTGCTTAGGTTAGGACATATAACGTTATATACGTACATAATGTTGGCACCGAGAAGTAGAGGCCGACACGCCACGAATGTTGTGAAATATTACATCCGAGATGTTAGGTTGCCTTAGGTTAGGACATATAACGTTATAGACGTACATAATGTTACCACCGAAAAGTAGGGGCCAACACGCAAGGAATGTTGTAAAATATTACATCCGAGATGTTAGGTTCCCTTAGGATAGGACATATAACGTTATATACGTACATAGTGTTGCCACCGAGAAGTAGATGCCGACACGCCACGAATGTTGTGAAATATTACATCCGAGATGTTAGGTTTGCTTAGGTTAGGACGTATAACGTTATAGTCGTACATAATGTTCCTACCAAGAAGTAGGGGCCGACACGCCACGAATGTTGTAAAATATTACATACGAGGTGTTAGGTTGCCTTAGGTTAGGGCACATATCGTTATAGACGTGCATAATGTTCCCACCGAGAAGTAGAGGCCGACACGCCACGAATGTTGTGAAATATTACATCCGAGATGTTAGGTTTGCTTACGTTAGGACATATAACGTTATATACGTACATAATGTTGCCACCGAGAAGTAGAGGCCTACACGCCACGAATGTTGTAAAATATTACATCCGAGATGTTAGGTTGCCTTAGGTTAGGACATATAACGTTATAGACGTACATAATGTTACCACCGAAAAGTAGGGGCCAACACGCAAGGAATGTTGTAAAATATTACATCCGAGATGTTAGGTTCCCTTAGGGTAGGACATATAACGTTATATACGTACATAGTGTTGCCACCGAGAAGTAGATGCCGACACGCCACGAATGTTGTGAAATATTACATCCGAGATGTTAGGTTTGCTTAGGTTACGACATATAACGTTACATACGTACATAATGTTCCCACCAAGAAGTAGGGGCCGACACGCCACGAATGTTGTAGAATATAACGTCCGAGATGTTATGTTGCCTTCGGTTAGGATATATAACGTTATAGAAGTGTATAATGTTCCCACGGATAAGTAGGAGCCGAGACGCAAGTAATGTTGTAAAATATTACATCCGAGATGTTAGGTTGCCTTAGGTTAGTATATATAACGTTATGAGCCGTATATAATGTTCCCACCGAGAAGTAGGGGCCGACACGAAAGGAATGTTGTAAAATATTACATCCGAGATGTTAGGTTGCCCTAGGATAGAACATATAACGTTATAGCCGTATATAATGTTACCACCGAAAAGTAGGTGCCGACACGCCACGAATATTGTAAAATATTACATACGAGGTGTTAGGTTGCCTTAGGATAGGACATATAACGTTATAGACGTGCATAATGTTCCCACCGAGAAGTAGGGGCCGACACGCAAGGAAGGTTGTAAAATATTACATCCGAGATGTTAGGTTGCCCTAGGATAGGACATATAACGTTATAGACGTATATAATGTTACCACCGAAAAGTAGGTGCCGACACGCCACGAATGTTGTAAAACATTACATACGAGGTGTTAGGTTGCCTTAGGTTAGGGCACATATCGTTATAGACGTGCATAATGTTCCCACCGAGAAGTAGAGGCCGACACGCCACGAATGTTGTGAAATATTACATCCGAGATGTTAGGTTTGCTTACGTTAGGACATATAACGTTATATACGTACATAATGTTGTCACCGAGAAGTAGAGGCCTACACGCCACGAATGTTGTAAAATATTACATACGAGGTGTTAGGTTGCCTTAGGTTAGGGCACATAACGTTATAGACGTACATAATGTTCCCACCGAGAAGTAGAGGCCGACACGACACGAATGTTGTAAAATATTGCGTCCGAGATGTTAGGTGGCCTTAGGTTAGGACATATAATGTTATAGCCGTACATAATGTTCCCACGGAGAAGTAGTGGCCGACACGCCACGAATGTTGTGAAATATTACATCCGAGATGTTAGGTTTGCTTAGGTTAGGACATATAACGTTATATACGTACATAATGTTGCCACCGAGAAGTAGGGGCCAACACGCAAGGAATGTTGTAAAATATTACATCCGAGATGTTAGGTTGCCTTAGGTTAGGACATATAACGTTATAGACGTACATAATGTTACCACCGAAAAGTAGGGGCCAACACGCAAGGAATGTTGTAAAATATTACATCCGAGATGTTAGGTTCCCTTAGGATAGGACATATAACGTTATATACGTACATAGTGTTGCCACCGAGAAGTAGATGCCGACACGCCACGAATGTTGTGAAATATTACATCCGAGATGTTAGGTTTGCTTAGGTTAGGACATATAACGTTACATACGTACATAATGTTCCCACCAAGAAGTAGGGGCCGACACGCCACGAATGTTGTAGAATATAACGTCCGAGATGTTATGTTGCCTTCGGTTAGGATATATAACGTTATAGAAGTGTATAATGTTCCCACGGATTAGTAGGAGCCGAGACGCAAGTAATGTTGTAAAATATTACATCCGAGATGTTAGGTTGCCTTAGGTTAGTATATACAAGGTTATAGATGTATATAATATTCCCACGGAGCAGTATGCGCCGACACGCAAGGAATGTTGTAAAATATTACATCCGAGATGTTAGGCTGCCTTAGGTTAGGACATATTACGTTGTAGCTGCACATAATGTTCCCACCGAGATGTAGTGGCCGACACGCCACGAATGTTGTTAAATATTACATCCGAGGTGTTAGGTTGCTTTAGGTTAGGACATATAACGTTATGAGCCGTATATAATGTTCCCACCGAGAAGTAGGGGCCGACACGAAAGGAATGTTGTAAAATATTACATCCGAGATGTTAGGTTGCCCTAGGATAGAACATATAACGTTATAGCCGTATATAATGTTACCACCGAAAAGTAGGTGCCGACACGCCACGAATATTGTAAAATATTACATACGAGGTGTTAGGTTGCCTTAGGTTAGGGCACATATCGTTATAGACGTGCATAATGTTCCCACCGAGAAGTAGAGGCCGACACGCCACGAATGTTGTGAAATATTACATCCGAGATGTTAGGTTTGCTTACGTTAGGACATATAACGTTATATACGTACATAATGTTGCCACCGAGAAGTAGAGGCCTACACGCCACGAATGTTGTAAAATATTACATCCGAGATGTTAGGTTGCCTTAGGTTAGGATATATAACGTTATAGAGGTACATAATGTTCCCACCGAGGAGTAGGGGTCGACACGTAACGAATGTTGTTAAATATTGTGTCCGAGATATCAGGTTGCATTAGGTTAGGACATATAACGTTATATACGTACATAATGTTCCCACCGAGAAGTAGGTGCCGACACGCATGGAATGTTGTAAAATATTGCGTCCGAGATGTTAGGTGGCCTTAGGTTAGGACATATAATGTTATAGCCGTACATAATGTTCCCACGGAGAAGTAGTGGCCGACACGCCACGAATGTTGTTAAATATTACATCCGAGGTGTTAGGTTGCCTTAGGTTAGGACATATTACGTTATAGCTGCACATAATGTTCCCACCGAGAAGTAGTGGCCGACACGCCACGAATGTTGTTAAATATTACATCCGATGTGTTAGGTTGCCTTAGGTTAGGACATATAACGTTATAGCCGTACATAATGTTCCCACCGAGAAGTAGGGGCCGACACGCCACGAATGTTGTAAAATATTACATACGAGGTGTTAGGTTGCCTTAGGATAGGATATATAACGTTATAGACGTATATAATGTTCCCACGGAGAAGTAGGCGCCGACACGCTAGGAATGTTGTAAAATATTATGTCCGATAAGTAAGTTTGCTTTAGGTTGGACATATAACAGCATAATTATTATGTATTACATCCGAGTTATTAGGTTGCCTTAGGTTAGGGCATATAACGTTATAGACGTACATAATGTTCCCACCGAGAAGTAGAGGGCGACACGCCACGAATGTTGTTAAATATTGCGTCCGAGATGTTAGGTGGCCTTAGGTTAGGACATATAATGTTATAGCCGTACATAATGTTCCCACCGAGAAGTAGGCGCCGACACGCAAGGAATGTTGTAAAATATTACATCCGATTTGTTAGGTTGCCTTATGTTAGGATATATAAAATTCTAGACATATATAATATTCTCACCGAGCAGTATGCGCCGACACTCAAGGAATGTTGTAAAATATTACATGCGAGATGTTAGGTTGCCCTAGGATAGGACATATAACGTTGTAGACGTATATAAGGTTACCACCGAAAAGTAGGTGCCGACACGCAAGGAATGTTGTAAAATATTACATCCGGGAGGTTAGGTTGCCTTAGGATACGATATATAACGTTATAGAAGTACATAATGTTCCCGACGAGAAGTAGGGGCCGACACGCCACGAATGTTGTAAAATATTACATACGAGGTGTTAAGTTGCCTTAGGTTAGGACATATAACGTTATAGACGTACATAATGTTCCCACCGAAAAGTAGAAGCCTACACACCACGAAAATTGCAAAATATTACATACGAGGTGTTAGGTTGCCTTAGGTTAGGACACATAACGTTATAGCTGCACATAATGTTCCCACCGAGAAGTAGAGGCCGACACGCCACGAATGTTGTAAAATATTACATCCGATTTGTTAGGTTGCCTTATGTTAGGATATATAAAATTCTAGACATATATAATATTCTCACCGAGCAGTATGCGCCGACACTCAAGGAATGTTGTAAAATATTACATCCGAGATGTTAGGTTGCCCTAGGATAGGACATATAACGTTATAGAAGTACATAATGTTCCCACCGAGAAGTAGGGGCCGACACGCCACGAATGTTGTTAAATATTACATCCGATGTGTTAGGTTGCCTTAGGTTAGGACATATAACGTTATAGCCGTACATAATGTTCCCACCGAGAAGTAGGGGCCGACACGCCACGAATGTTGTAAAATATTACATACGAGGTGTTAGGTTGCCTTAGGTTAGGACATATAACGTTATAGACGTACATAATGTTCCCACAGAGAAGTAGAGGCCTACACGCCACGAATGTTGTAAAATATTACATACGAGGTGTTAGGTTGCCTTAGGTTAGGGCACATATCGTTATAGACGTACATATTGTTCCCACCGAGAAGTAGAGGCCGACACGCCACGAATGATGTGAAATATTACATACGAGTTGTTAGGTTGCCTTAGGTTAAGACACATAACGTTATAGACGTACATAATGTTCCCACCGAGAAGTAGAGTGCGACGCGCCACGAATGTTGTTAAATATTGCGTCCGAGATGTTAGGTGGCCTTAGGTTAGGACATATAATATTATAGCCGTACATAATGTTCCCACCGAGAAGTAGGTGCCGACACGCATGGAATGTTGTAAAATATTATGTCCGATAAGTAAGTTTGCTTTAGGTTAGGACATATAACATCATAATTATTATGTATTACATCCGAGTTATTAGGTTGCCTTAGGTTAGGGCATATAACGTTATAGACGTACATAATGTTCCCACCGAGGAGTAGGTGCCGACACGCCACGAATGTTGTGAAATATTACATTCGAGATGTTAGGTTGCCTTAGGTTAGGACGTATAACGTTATAGTCGTACATAATGTTCCCACCAAGCAGTAGGGGCCGACACGCAAGGAATGTTGTAAAATATTACCTCCGAGATGTTAGATTGCCTTAGGTTAGGACATATAACGTTATAGACGTACATAATATTCCCACCGAGGAGTAGGGTTCGACACGTAACGAATGTTGTTAAATATTATATCCGAGATATCAGGTTGCCTTAGGTTAGGGCATATAACGTTATAGACGTACATAATGTTCGCACCGAGAAGTTGGTGCCGACACGCCACGAATGTTGTAAAATATTGCTTCCGAGATGTTAGGTTGCCTTAGGTTAGGACATATTACGTTATAGCTGCACATAATGTTCCCACCGAGAAGTAGAGGCCGACACGCCACGAATGTTGTAAAATATCACGTCCGAGATGTTATGTTGCCTTCGGTTAGGACATATAACGTTATAGAAGTATATAATGTTCCCACCGAGAAGTAGGCGCCGACACGCCACGAATGTTGTGAAATATTACATCCGAGATGTTAGGTTTGCTTAGGTTAGGACATGTAACGTTATATACGTACATAATGTTCCCACCGAGAAGTAGGGGCCGACACGCCACGAATGTTGTAAAATATTACATACGAGTTGTTAGGTTGCCTTAGGTTAAGACACATAACGTTATAGACGTACATAATGTTCCCACCGAGAAGTAGAGTGCGACGCGCCACGAATGTTGTTAAATATTGCGTCCGAGATGTTAGGTGGCCTTAGGTTAGGACATATAATATTATAGCCGTACATAATGTTCCCACCGAGAAGTAGGCGCCGACACGCAAGGAATGTTGTAAAATATTACATCCGAGATGTTAGGTTGCCTTATGTTAGGATATATAAAGTTCTAGACGTATATAATATACTCACGGAGCAGTTTGCGCCGACACGCAAGGAATGTTGTAAAATATTACATCCGAGATGTTAGGTTGCCTTAGGTTAGGACATATTACGTTACAGCTGCACATAATGTTCCCACCGAGAAGAAGTGGCCGACACGGGACGAATGTTGTTAAATATTACATCCGAGGTGTTAGGTTGCCTTAGGTTAGGACATATAACGTTATAACCGTACATAATGTTCCCACCGAGAAGTAGGGGCCGACACGCAAAGAACGTTGTAAAATATTACATCCGATATGTTAGGTTGCCCTAGGATAGGACATATTACGTTATAGCTGCACATAATGTTCCCACCGAGAAGAAGTGGCCGACACGCCACGAATGTTGTTAGATATTACATCCGAGGTGTTAGGTTGCCTTAGGTTAGGACATATAACGTTATAATCGTACATAATGTTCCCACCGAGAAGTAGAGGCCGACGCGCCACGAATGTTGTGAAATATTACATTCGAGATGTTAGGTTGCCTTAGGTTAGGACGTATAACGTTATAGTCGTACATAATGTTCCTACCAAGAAGTAGGGGCCGACACGCCACGAATGTTGTAAAATATTACATACGACGTGTTAGGTTGCCTTAGGTTAGGATATATAACGTTATAGACGTATATAATGTTCCCACGGAGAAGTAGGCGCCGACACGCTAGGAATGTTGTAAAATATTATGTCCGATAAGTAAGTTTGCTTTAGGTTAGGACATATAACATCATAATTATTATGTATTACATCCGAGTTATTAGGTTGCCTTAGGTTAGGGCATATAACGTTATAGACGTACATAATGTTCGCACCGAGAAGTAGGTGCCGACACGCCACGAATGTTGTAAAATATTGCTTCCGAGATGTTGGGTTGCCTTAGGTTAGGACATATTACGTTATAGCTGCACATAATGTTCCCACCGAGAAGTAGAGGCCGACACGCCACGAATGTTGTGAAATATCACGTCCGAGATGTTATGTTGCCTTCGGTTAGGACATATAACGTTATAGAAGTATATAATGTTCCCACCGAGAAGTAGGCGCCGACACGCCACGAATGTTGTAAAATATTACATCCGAGATGTTAGGTTGCCTTATGTTAGGATATATAAAGTTCTAGACATATATAATATTCTCACCCAGCAGTATGCGCCGACACTCAAGGAATGTTGTAAAATATTACATCCGAGATGTTAGGTTGCCCTAGGGTAGGACATATAACGTTGTAGACGTATATAAGTTTACCACCGAAAAGTAGGTGCCGACACGCAAGGAATGTTGTAAAATATTACATACGAGTTGTTAGGTTGCCTTAGGTTAGGACACATAACGTTATAGACGTACATAATGTTCCCACCGAGAAGTAGAGGGCGACACGCCAAGAATGTTGTTAAATATCACGTCCGAGATGTTATGTTGCCTTCGGTTAGGACATATAACGTTATAGACGCATATAATGTTACCACCGAAAAGTAGGTGCCGACACGCAAGGAATGTTGTAAAATATTACATCCGGGAGGTTAGGTTGCCTTAGGATACGATATATAACGTTATAGAAGTACATAATGTTCCCACCGAGAAGTAGGGGCCGACACGCCACGAATGTTGTAAAATATTACATACGGGGTGTTAGGTTGCCTTAGGTTAGGACACATAACGTTATAGACGTACATAATGTTCCCACCGAGAAGTAGAGGGCGACACGCCACGAATGTTGTTAAATATTGCGTCCGAGATGTTAGGTGGCCTTAGGTTAGGACATATAACGTTATAGACGCACATAATGTTCCCACCGAGAAGTAGAGGCCTACACGCCACGAATGTTGTAAAATATTACATCCGAGATGTTAGGTTGCCTTAGGTTAGGATATATAACGTTATAGAGGTACATAATGTTCCCACCGAGGAGTAGGGGTCGACACGTAACGAATGTTGTTAAATATTGTGTCCGAGATATCAGGTTGCATTAGGTTAGGACATATAACGTTATATACGTACATAATGTTCCCACCGAGAAGTAGGTGCCGACACGCATGGAATGTTGTAAAATATTGCGTCCGAGATGTTAGGTGGCCTTAGGTTAGGACATATAATGTTATAGCCGTACATAATGTTCCCACGGAGAAGTAGTGGCCGACACGCCACGAATGTTGTTAAATATTACATCCGAGGTGTTAGGTTGCCTTAGGTTAGGACATATTACGTTATAGCTGCACATAATGTTCCCACCGAGAAGTAGTGGCCGACACGCCACGAATGTTGTTAAATATTACATCCGATGTGTTAGGTTGCCTTAGGTTAGGACATATAACGTTATAGCCGTACATAATGTTCCCACCGAGAAGTAGGGGCCGACACGCCACGAATGTTGTAAAATATTACATACGAGGTGTTAGGTTGCCTTAGGTTAGGACATATAACGTTATAGACGTACATAATGTTCCCACCGAGAAGTAGAGGCCCACACGCCACGAATGTTGTTAAATATTGCGTCCGAGATGTTAGGTGGCCTTAGGTTAGGACATATAATGTTATAGCCGTACATAATGTTCCCACCGAGAAGTAGGGGCCGACACGCAAGGAATGTTGTAAAATATTACCTCCGAGATGTTAGATTGCCTTAGGTTAGGACATATAACGTTATAGACGTACATAATATTCCCACCGAGGAGTAGGGTTCGACACGTAACGAATGTTGTTAAATATTATATCCGAGATATCAGGTTGCCTTAGGTTAGGGCATATAACGTTATAGACGTACATAATGTTCGCACCGAGAAGTAGGTGCCGACACGCCACGAATGTTGTAAAATATTGCTTCCGAGATGTTAGGTTGCCTTAGGTTAGGACATATTACGTTATAGCTGCACATAATGTTCCCACCGAGAAGTAGAGACCGACACGCCACGAATGTTGTAAAATATCACGTCCGAGATGTTATGTTGCCTTCAGTTAGGACATATAACGTTATAGAAGTATATAATGTTCCCACCGAGAAGTAGGCGCCGACACGCCACGAATGTTGTAAAATATTACATCCGAGATGTTAGGTTGCCCTAGGATAGGATATATAACGTTATAGAGGTACATAATGTTCCCACCGAGAAGTAGGTGCCGACACGCAAGGAATGTTGGAAAATACTAAATCCGAGATGTTAGGTTGCCTTACGTTAGGATATGTAACGTTATAGAAGTACATAATGTTCCCACCGAGAAGTAGGGGCCGCCACGCCACGAATGTTGTAAAATATTACATACGAGGTATTAGGTTGCCTTAGGTTAGGACATATAACGTTACAGACGTGCATAATGTTCCCACCGAGAAATAGAGGCCTACACGCCACGAATGTTGTAAAATATTACATACGAGGTGTTAGGTTGCCTTAGGTTAGGGCACATAACGTTATAGCTGCACATAATGTTCCCACCAAGAAGTAGGGGCCGACACGCAAGGAATGTTGTAAAATATTACATACGAGATGTTAGGTTGCCTTAGGTTAGGATATATAACGTTATAGACGTACATAATGTTCCCACCGAGCAGTATGCGCCGACACGCAAGGAATGTTGTAAAATATAACGTCCGAGGTGTTAGGTTGCCTTAGGTTAGGACATATAACGTTATAGACGCACATAATGTTCCCACCGAGAAGTAGAGGCCTACACGCCACGAATGTTGTAAAATATTACATCCGAGATGTTAGGTTGCCTTAGGTTAGGATATATAACGTTATAGAGGTACATAATGTTCCCACCGAGGAGTAGGGGTCGACACGTAACGAATGTTGTTAAATATTGTGTCCGAGATATCAGGTTGCATTAGGTTAGGACATATAACGTTATATACGTACATAATGTTCCCACCGAGAAGTAGGTGCCGACACGCATGGAATGTTGTAAAATATTGCGTCCGAGATGTTAGGTGGCCTTAGGTTAGGACATATAATGTTATAGCCGTACATAATGTTCCCACGGAGAAGTAGTGGCCGACGCGCCACGAATGTTGTTAAATATTACATACGAGGTGTTAGGTTGCCTTAGGATAGGATATATAACGTTATAGACGTATATAATGTTCCCACGGAGAAGTAGGCGCCGACACGCTAGGAATGTTGTAAAATATTATGTCCGATAAGTAAGTTTGCTTTAGGTTAGGACATATAACATCATAATTATTATGTATTACATCCGAGTTATTAGGTTGCCTTAGGTTAGGGCATATAACGTTATAGACGTACATAATGTTCCCACCGAGGAGTAGGTGCCGACACGCCACGAATGTTGTGAAATATTACATTCGAGATGTTAGGTTGCCTTAGGTTAGGACGTATAACGTTATAGTCGTACATAATGTTCCCACCAAGCAGTAGGGGCCGACACGCAAGGAATGTTGTAAAATATTACCTCCGAGATGTTAGATTGCCTTAGGTTAGGACATATAACGTTATAGACGTACATAATATTCCCACCGAGGAGTAGGGTTCGACACGTAACGAATGTTGTTAAATATTATATCCGAGATATCAGGTTGCCTTAGGTTAGGGCATATAACGTTATAGACGTACATAATGTTCGCACCGAGAAGTTGGTGCCGACACGCCACGAATGTTGTAAAATATTGCTTCCGAGATGTTAGGTTGCCTTAGGTTAGGACATATTACGTTATAGCTGCACATAATGTTCCCACCGAGAAGTAGAGGCCGACACGCCACGAATGTTGTAAAATATCACGTCCGAGATGTTATGTTGCCTTCGGTTAGGACATATAACGTTATAGAAGTATATAATGTTCCCACCGAGAAGTAGGCGCCGACACGCCACGAATGTTGTGAAATATTACATCCGAGATGTTAGGTTTGCTTAGGTTAGGACATGTAACGTTATATACGTACATAATGTTCCCACCGAGAAGTAGGGGCCGACACGCCACGAATGTTGTAAAATATTACATACGAGTTGTTAGGTTGCCTTAGGTTAAGACACATAACGTTATAGACGTACATAATGTTCCCACCGAGAAGTAGAGTGCGACGCGCCACGAATGTTGTTAAATATTGCGTCCGAGATGTTAGGTGGCCTTAGGTTAGGACATATAATATTATAGCCGTACATAATGTTGCCACCGAGAAGTAGGCGCCGACACGCAAGGAATGTTGTAAAATATTACATCCGAGATGTTAGGTTGCCTTATGTTAGGATATATAAAGTTCTAGACGTATATAATATACTCACGGAGCAGTTTGCGCCGACACGCAAGGAATGTTGTAAAATATTACATCCGAGATGTTAGGTTGCCTTAGGTTAGGACATATTACGTTACAGCTGCACATAATGTTCCCACCGAGAAGAAGTGGCCGACACGGGACGAATGTTGTTAAATATTACATCCGAGGTGTTAGGTTGCCTTAGGTTAGGACATATAACGTTATAACCGTACATAATGTTCCCACCGAGAAGTAGGGGCCGACACGCAAAGAACGTTGTAAAATATTACATCCGATATGTTAGGTTGCCCTAGGATAGGACATATTACGTTATAGCTGCACATAATGTTCCCACCGAGAAGAAGTGGCCGACACGCCACGAATGTTGTTAGATATTACATCCGAGGTGTTAGGTTGCCTTAGGTTAGGACATATAACGTTATAATCGTACATAATGTTCCCACCGAGAAGTAGAGGCCGACGCGCCACGAATGTTGTGAAATATTACATTCGAGATGTTAGGTTGCCTTAGGTTAGGACGTATAACGTTATAGTCGTACATAATGTTCCCACCAACAAGTAGGGGCCGACACGCAAGGAATGTTGTAAAATATTACCTCCGAGATGTTAGATTGCCTTAGGTTAGGACATATAAAGTTCTAGACGTATATAATATTCTCACGGAGCAGTATGCGCCGACACGCAAGGAATGTTGTAAAATATTACATCCGAGATGTTAGGTTGCCTTAGGATAAGATATATAACGTTATAGAAGTACATAATGTTCCCACCGAGAAGTAGGGGCCGACACGCCACGAATGTTGTAAAATATTACATCCGAGATGTTAGGTTGCCTTAGGTTAGGACGTATAACGTTATAGTCGTACATAATGTTCCTACCAAGAAGTAGGGGCCGACACGCCACGAATGTTGTAAAATATTACATACGACGTGTTAGGTTGCCTTAGGTTAGGATATATAACGTTATAGACGTATATAATGTTCCCACGGAGAAGTAGGCGCCGACACGCTAGGAATGTTGTAAAATATTATGTCCGATAAGTAAGTTTGCTTTAGGTTAGGACATATAACATCATAATTATTATGTATTACATCCGAGTTATTAGGTTGCCTTAGGTTAGGGCATATAACGTTATAGACGTACATAATGTTCGCACCGAGAAGTAGGTGCCGACACGCCACGAATGTTGTAAAATATTGCTTCCGAGATGTTGGGTTGCCTTAGGTTAGGACATATTACGTTATAGCTGCACATAATGTTCCCACCGAGAAGTAGAGGCCGACACGCCACGAATGTTGTGAAATATCACGTCCGAGATGTTATGTTGCCTTCGGTTAGGACATATAACGTTATAGAAGTATATAATGTTCCCACCGAGAAGTAGGCGCCGACACGCCACGAATGTTGTAAAATATTACATCCGAGATGTTAGGTTGCCTTATGTTAGGATATATAAAGTTCTAGACATATATAATATTCTCACCCAGCAGTATGCGCCGACACTCAAGGAATGTTGTAAAATATTACATCCGAGATGTTAGGTTGCCCTAGGGTAGGACATATAACGTTGTAGACGTATATAAGTTTACCACCGAAAAGTAGGTGCCGACACGCAAGGAATGTTGTAAAATATTACATACGAGTTGTTAGGTTGCCTTAGGTTAGGACACATAACGTTATAGACGTACATAATGTTCCCACCGAGAAGTAGAGGGCGACACGCCAAGAATGTTGTTAAATATCACGTCCGAGATGTTATGTTGCCTTCGGTTAGGACATATAACGTTATAGACGCATATAATGTTACCACCGAAAAGTAGGTGCCGACACGCAAGGAATGTTGTAAAATATTACATCCGGGAGGTTAGGTTGCCTTAGGATACGATATATAACGTTATAGAAGTACATAATGTTCCCACCGAGAAGTAGGGGCCGACACGCCACGAATGTTGTAAAATATTACATACGGGGTGTTAGGTTGCCTTAGGTTAGGACACATAACGTTATAGACGTACATAATGTTCCCACCGAGAAGTAGAGGGCGACACGCCACGAATGTTGTTAAATATTGCGTCCGAGATGTTAGGTGGCCTTAGGTTAGGACATATAACGTTATAGACGCACATAATGTTCCCACCGAGAAGTAGAGGCCTACACGCCACGAATGTTGTAAAATATTACATCCGAGATGTTAGGTTGCCTTAGGTTAGGATATATAACGTTATAGAGGTACATAATGTTCCCACCGAGGAGTAGGGGTCGACACGTAACGAATGTTGTTAAATATTGTGTCCGAGATATCAGGTTGCATTAGGTTAGGACATATAACGTTATATACGTACATAATGTTCCCACCGAGAAGTAGGTGCCGACACGCATGGAATGTTGTAAAATATTGCGTCCGAGATGTTAGGTGGCCTTAGGTTAGGACATATAATGTTATAGCCGTACATAATGTTCCCACGGAGAAGTAGTGGCCGACACGCCACGAATGTTGTTAAATATTACATCCGAGGTGTTAGGTTGCCTTAGGTTAGGACATATTACGTTACAGCTGCACATAATGTTCCCACCGAGAAGTAGTGGCCGACACGCCACGAATGTTGTTAAATATTACATCCGATGTGTTAGGTTGCCTTAGGTTAGGATATATAACGTTATAGACGTACATAATGTTCCCACCGAGAAGTAGGGGCCGACACGCCACGAATGTTGTAAAATATTACATACGAGGTGTTAGGTTGCCTTAGGTTAGGACATATAACGTTATATACGTACATAATGTTCCCACCGAGAAGTAGAGGCCCACACGCCACGAATGTTGTTAAATATTGCGTCCGAGATGTTAGGTGGCCTTAGGTTAGGACATATAACGTTATAGACGTACATAATATTCCCACCGAGGAGTAGGGTTCGACACGTAACGAATGTTGTTAAATATTATATCCGAGATATCAGGTTGCCTTAGGTTAGGGCATATAACGTTATAGACGTACATAATGTTCGCACCGAGAAGTAGGTGCCGACACGCCACGAATGTTGTAAAATATTGCTTCCGAGATGTTAGGTTGCCTTAGGTTAGGACATATTACGTTATAGCTGCACATAATGTTCCCACCGAGAAGTAGAGACCGACACGCCACGAATGTTGTAAAATATCACGTCCGAGATGTTATGTTGCCTTCAGTTAGGACATATAACGTTATAGAAGTATATAATGTTCCCACCGAGAAGTAGGCGCCGACACGCCACGAATGTTGTAAAATATTACATCCGAGATGTTAGGTTGCCCTAGGATAGGATATATAACGTTATAGAGGTACATAATGTTCCCACCGAGAAGTAGGTGCCGACACGCAAGGAATGTTGGAAAATACTAAATCCGAGATGTTAGGTTGCCTTACGTTAGGATATGTAACGTTATAGAAGTACATAATGTTCCCACCGAGAAGTAGGGGCCGCCACGCCACGAATGTTGTAAAATATTACATACGAGGTATTAGGTTGCCTTAGGTTAGGACATATAACGTTACAGACGTGCATAATGTTCCCACCGAGAAATAGAGGCCTACACGCCACGAATGTTGTAAAATATTACATACGAGGTGTTAGGTTGCCTTAGGTTAGGGCACATAACGTTATAGCTGCACATAATGTTCCCACCAAGAAGTAGGGGCCGACACGCAAGGAATGTTGTAAAATATTACATACGAGATGTTAGGTTGCCTTAGGTTAGGATATATAACGTTATAGACGTACATAATGTTCCCACCGAGCAGTATGCGCCGACACGCAAGGAATGTTGTAAAATATAACGTCCGAGGTGTTAGGTTGCCTTAGGTTAGGACATATAACGTTATAGACGCACATAATGTTCCCACCGAGAAGTAGAGGCCTACACGCCACGAATGTTGTAAAATATTACATCCGAGATGTTAGGTTGCCTTAGGTTAGGATATATAACGTTATAGAGGTACATAATGTTCCCACCGAGGAGTAGGGGTCGACACGTAACGAATGTTGTTAAATATTGTGTCCGAGATATCAGGTTGCATTAGGTTAGGACATATAACGTTATATACGTACATAATGTTCCCACCGAGAAGTAGGTGCCGACACGCATGGAATGTTGTAAAATATTGCGTCCGAGATGTTAGGTGGCCTTAGGTTAGGACATATAATGTTATAGCCGTACATAATGTTCCCACGGAGAAGTAGTGGCCGACGCGCCACGAATGTTGTTAAATATTACATCCGAGGTGTTAGGTTGCCTTAGGTTAGGACATATTACGTTATAGCTGCACATAATGTTCCCACCGAGAAGTAGTGGCCGACACGCCACGAATGTTGTTAAATATTACATCCGATGTGTTAGGTTGCCTTAGGTTAGGACATATAACGTTATAGCCGTACATAATGTTCCCACCGAGAAGGTGGGGCCGACACGCCACGAATGTTGTAAAATATTACATACGAGGTGTTAGGTTGCCTTAGGTTAGGACATATAACGTTATAGACGTACATAATGTTCCCACCGAGAAGTAGAGGCCCACACGCCACGAATGTTGTAAAATATTACATACGAGGTGTTAGGTTGGCTTAGGTTAGGACATATAACGTTATATACGTACATAATGTTCCCACCAAGAAGTAGGGGCCGAACACGCAGGGAATGTTGTAAAATATTACATCCGAGATGTTAGGTTGCCTTATGTTAGGATATATAAAGTTCTAGACGTATATAATATAATCACGGAGCAGTTTGCGCCGACACGCAAGGAATGTTGTAAAATATTACATCCGAGATGTTAGGTTGCCTTAGGTTAGGACATATTACGTTACAGCTGCACATAATGTTCCCACCGAGAAGAAGTGGCCGACACGGGACGAATGTTGTTAAATATTACATCCGAGGTGTTAGGTTGCCTTAGGTTAGGACATATAACGTTATAACCGTACATAATGTTCCCACCGAGAAGTAGGGGCCGACACGCAAGGAACGTTGTAAAATATTACATCCGATATGTTAGGTTGCCCTAGGATAGGACATATTACGTTATAGCTGCACATAATGTTCCCACCGAGAAGAAGTGGCCGACACGCCACGAATGTTGTTAGATATTACATCCGAGGTGTTAGGTTGCCTTAGGTTAGGACATATAACGTTATAATCGTACATAATGTTCCCACCGAGAAGTAGAGGCCGACGCGCCACGAATGTTATGAAATATTACATTCGAGATGTTAGGTTGCCTTAGGTTAGGACGTATAACGTTATAGTCGTACATAATGTTCCCACCAACAAGTAGGGGCCGACACGCAAGGAATGTTGTAAAATATTACCTCCGAGATGTTAGATTGCCTTAGGTTAGGACATATAAAGTTCTAGACGTATATAATATTCTCACGGAGCAGTATGCGCCGACACGCAAGGAATGTTGTAAAATATTACATCCGAGATGTTAGGTTGCCTTAGGATAAGATATATAACGTTATAGAAGTACATAATGTTCCCACCGAGAAGTAGGGGCCGACACGCCACGAATGTTGTAAAATATTACATCCGAGATGTTAGGTTGCCTTAGGTTAGGACGTATAACGTTATAGTCGTACATAATGTTCCTACCAAGAAGTAGGGGCCGACACGCCACGAATGTTGTAAAATATTACATACGACGTGTTAGGTTGCCTTAGGTTAGGATATATAACGTTATAGACGTATATAATGTTCCCACGGAGAAGTAGGCGCCGACACGCTAGGAATGTTGTAAAATATTATGTC
The DNA here is from genome assembly GCA_963969225.1 of Xylocopa violacea. Taxonomy (NCBI): domain Eukaryota; kingdom Metazoa; phylum Arthropoda; class Insecta; order Hymenoptera; family Apidae; genus Xylocopa; species Xylocopa violacea. The sequence goes on from CAXAJV010000920.1 coordinate 4,773,925, forward strand.
CGATAAGTAAGTTTGCTTTAGGTTAGGACATATAACATCATAATTATTATGTATTACATCCGAGTTATTAGGTTGCCTTAGGTTAGGGCATATAACGTTATAGACGTACATAATGTTCGCACCGAGAAGTAGGTGCCGACACGCCACGAATGTTGTAAAATATTGCTTCCGAGATGTTGGGTTGCCTTAGGTTAGGACATATTACGTTATAGCTGCACATAATGTTCCCACCGAGAAGTAGAGGCCGACACGCCACGAATGTTGTGAAATATCACGTCCGAGATGTTATGTTGCCTTCGGTTAGGACATATAACGTTATAGAAGTATATAATGTTCCCACCGAGAAGTAGGCGCCGACACGCCACGAATGTTGTAAAATATTACATCCGAGATGTTAGGTTGCCTTATGTTAGGATATATAAAGTTCTAGACATATATAATATTCTCACCCAGCAGTATGCGCCGACACTCAAGGAATGTTGTAAAATATTACATCCGAGATGTTAGGTTGCCCTAGGATAGGACATATAACGTTGTAGACGTATATAAGTTTACCACCGAAAAGTAGGTGCCGACACGCAAGGAATGTTGTAAAATATTACATACGAGTTGTTAGGTTGCCTTAGGTTAGGACACATAACGTTATAGACGTACATAATGTTCCCACCGAGAAGTAGAGGGCGACACGCCAAGAATGTTGTTAAATATCACGTCCGAGATGTTATGTTGCCTTCGGTTAGGACATATAACGTTATAGACGCATATAATGTTACCACCGAAAAGTAGGTGCCGACACGCAAGGAATGTTGTAAAATATTACATCCGGGAGGTTAGGTTGCCTTAGGATACGATATATAACGTTATAGAAGTACATAATGTTCCCACCGAGAAGTAGGGGCCGACACGCCACGAATGTTGTAAAATATTACATACGGGGTGTTAAGTTGCCTTAGGTTAGGACATATAACGTTATAGACGTACATAATGTTCCCACCGAAAAGTAGAAGCCTACACATCACGAATGTTGCAAAATATTACATACGAGGTGTTAGGTTGCCTTAGGTTAGGACACATAACGTTATAGCTGCACATAATGTTCCCACCGAGAAGTAGAGGCCGACACGCCACGAATGTTGTAAAATATCACGTCCGAGATGTTATGTTGCCTTCGGTTAGGACATATAACGTTATAGACGTATATAATGTTACCACCGAAAAGTAGGTGCCGACACGCAATGAATGCTGTAAAATATTACATCCGAGATGTTAGGTTGCCTTAGGATAGGATATATAACGTTATAGAAGTACATAATGTTCCCACCGAGCAGTATGCGCCGACACGCAAGGAATGTTGTAAAATATTACATCCGAGATGTTAGGTTGCCTTAGGTTAGGACATATTACGTTATAGCTGCACATAATGTTCCCACCGAGAAGAAGTGGCCGACACGCCACGAATGTTGTGAAATATTACATTCGAGATGTTAGGTTGCCTTAGGTTAGGACGTATAACGTTATAGTCGTACATAATGTTCCCACCAAGAAGTAGGCGCCGACACGCAAGGAATGTTGTAAAATATTACATCCGAGATGTTAGGTTGCCTTATGTTAGGATATATAAAGTTCTAGACGTATATAATATACTCACGGAGCAGTATGCGCCGACACGCAAGGAAAGTTGTAAAATATTACATCCGAGATGTTAGGTTGCCTTAGGTTAGGACATATAACGTTATAGTCGTACATAATGTTCCTACCAAGCAGTAGGGCCCGGCACGCCACGAATGTTGTAAAATATTACATACGACGTGTTAGGTTGCCTTAGGTTAGGATATATAACGTTATAGACGTATATAATGTTCCCACGGAGAAGTAGGCGCCGACACGCTAGGAATGTTGTAAAATATTATGTCCGATATGTAAGTTTGCTTTAGGTTAGGACATATAACATCATAATTATTATGTATTACATCCGAGTTATTAGGTTGCCTTAGGTTAGGGCATATAACGTTATAGACGTACATAATGTTCGCACCGAGAAGTAGGTGCCGACACGCCACGAATGTTGTAAAATATTGCTTCCGAGATGTTAGGTTGCCTTAGGTTAGGACATATTACGTTATAGCTGCACATAATGGTCCCACCGAGAAGAAGTGGCCGACACGCCACGAATGTTGTTAAATATTACATCCGAGGTGTTAGGTTGCCTTAGGTTAGGACATATAACGTTATAGACGCACATAATGTTCCCACCGAGAAGTAGAGGCCGACACGCCACGAATGTTGTAAAATATCACGTCCGAGATGTTATGTTGCCTTCGGTTAGGACATATAACGTTATAGACGCATATAATGTTACCACCGAAAAGTAGGTGCCGACACGCAATGAATGCTGTATAATATTACCTCCGAGATGTTAGATTGCCTTAGGTTAGGACATATAAAGTTCTAGACGTATATAATATTCTCACGGAGCAGTATGCGCCGACACGCAAGGATTGTTGTAAAATATTGCTTCCGAGATGTTAGGTTGCCTTAGGTTAGGACATATTACGTTATAGCTGCACATAATGTTCCCACCGAGAAGTAGAGACCGACACGCCACGAATGTTGTAAAATATCACGTCCGAGATGTTATGTTGCCTTCAGTTAGGACATATAACGTTATAGAAGTATATAATGTTCCCACCGAGAAGTAGGCGCCGACACGCCACGAATGTTGTAAAATATTACATCCGAGATGTTAGGTTGCCCTAGGATAGGATATATAACGTTATAGAGGTACATAATGTTCCCACCGAGAAGTAGGTGCCGACACGCAAGGAATGTTGGAAAATACTAAATCCGAGATGTTAGGTTGCCTTACGTTAGGATATGTAACGTTATAGAAGTACATAATGTTCCCACCGAGAAGTAGGGGCCGCCACGCCACGAATGTTGTAAAATATTACATACGAGGTATTAGGTTGCCTTAGGTTAGGACATATAACGTTATAGACGTGCATAATGTTCCCACCGAGAAATAGAGGCCTACACGCCACGAATGTTGTGAAATATTACATACGAGGTGTTAGGTTGCCTTAGGTTAGGGCACATAACGTTATAGCTGCACATAATGTTCCCACCAAGAAGTAGGGGCCGACACGCAAGGAATGTTGTAAAATATTACATCCGAGATGTTAGGTTGCCTTAGGTTAGGATATATAACGTTATAGACGTACATAATGTTCCCATCGAGCAGTATGCGCCGACACGCAAGGAATGTTGTAAAATATAACATCCGAGGTGTTAGGTTGCCTTAGGTTAGGACATATAACGTTATAGACGCACATAATGTTCCCACCGAGAAGTAGAGGCCGACACGCCACGAATGTTGTTAAATATTGCGTCCGAGATGTTAGGTGGCCTTAGGTTAGGACATATAATGTTATAGCCGTACATAATGTTCCCACCGAGAAGTAGGCGCCGACACGCAAGGAATGTTGTAAAATATTACATCCGATTTGTTAGGTTGCCTTATGTTAGGATGTATAAAATTCTAGACATATATAATATTCTCACCGAGCAGTATGCGCCGACACTCAAGGAATGTTGTAAAATATTACATCCGAGATGTTAGGTTGCCCTAGGATAGGACATATAACGTTGTAGACGTATATAAGGTTACCACCGAAAAGTAGGTGCCGACACGCAAGGAATGTTGTAAAATATTACATCCGGGAGGTTAGGTTGCCTTAGGATACGATATATAACGTTATAGAAGTACATAATGTTCCCGACGAGAAGTAGGTGCCGACACGCCACGAATGTTGTAAAATATTGCTTCCGAGATGTTAGGTTGCCTTAGGTTAGGACATATTACGTTATAGCTGCACATAATGTTCCCACCGAGAAGTAGAGGCCGACACGCCACGAATGTTGTGAAATATCACGTCCGAGATGTTATGTTGCCTTCGGTTAGGACATATAACGTTATAGAAGTATATAATGTTCCCACCGAGAAGTAGGCGCCGACAAGCCACGAATGTTGTAAAATATTACATCCGAGATGTTAGGTTGCCTTATGTTAGGATATATAAAGTTCTAGACATATATAATATTCTCACCGAGCAGTATGCGCCGACACTCAAGGAATGTTGTAAAATATTACATCCGAGATGTTAGGTTGCCCTAGGATAGGACATATAACGTTGTAGACGTATATAAGTTTACCACCGAAAAGTAGGTGCCGACACGCAAGGAATGCTGTAAAATGTTACATACGAGGTGTTAGGTTGCCTTAGGTTAGGACACATAATGATATAGACGTACATAATGTTCCTACCAAGAAGTAGGGGCCGACACGCCACGAATGTTGTAAAATATTACATACGATGTGTTAGGTTGCCTTAGGTTAGGATATATAACGTTATAGACGTATATAATGTTCCCACGGAGAAGTAGGCGCCGACACGCTAGGAATGTTGTAAAATATTATGTCCGATAAGTAAGTTTGCTTTAGGTTAGGACATATAACATCATAATTATTATGTATTACATCCGAGTTATTAGGTTGCCTTAGGTTAGGGCATATAACGTTATAGACGTACATAATGTTCGCACCGAGAAGTAGGTGCCGACACGCCACGAATGTTGTAAAATATCACGTCCGAGATGTTATGTTGCCTTCGGTTAGGACATATAACGTTATAGACGCATATAATGTTACCACCGAAAAGTAGGTGCCGACACGCAATGAATGCTGTAAAATATTACCTCCGAGATGTTAGATTGCCTTAGGTTAGGACATATAAAGTTCTAGACGTATATAATATTCTCACGGAGCAGTATGCGCCGACACGCAAGGATTGTTGTAAAATGTTACATCCGAGATGTTAGGTTGCCTTAGGATAAGATATATAACGTTATAGAAGTACATAATGTTCCCACCGAGAAGTAGGGGCCGACACGCCACGAATGTTGTAAAATATTACATCCGAGATGTTAGGTTGCCATAGGTTAGGACGTATAACGTTATAGTCGTACATAATGTTCCTACCAAGCAGTAGGGGCCGACACGCCACGAATGTTGTAAAATATTACATACGACGTGTTAGGTTGCCTTAGGTTAGGATATATAACGTTATAGACGTATATAATGTTCCCACGGAGAAGTAGGCGCCGACACGCTAGGAATGTTGTAAAATATTATGTCCGATAAGTAAGTTTGCTTTAGGTTAGGACATATAACATCATAATTATTATGTATTACATCCGAGTTATTAGGTTGCCTTAGGTTAGGGAATATAACGTTATAGACGTACATAATGTTCGCACCGAGAAGTAGGTGCCGACACGCCACGAATGTTGTAAAATATTGCTTCCGAGATGTTAGGTTGCCTTAGGTTAGGACATATTACGTTATAGCTGCACATAATGTTCCCACCGAGAAGTAGAGGCCGACACGCCACGAATGTTGTAAAATATCACGTCCGAGATGTTATGTTGCCTTCGGTTAGGACATATAACGTTATAGACGCATATAATGTTACCACCGAAAAGTAGGTGCCGACACGCAATGAATGCTGTAAAATATTACCTCCGAGATGTTAGATTGCCTTAGGTTAGGACATATAAAGTTCTAGACGTATATAATATTCTCACGGAGCAGTATGCGCCGACACGCAAGGATTGTTGTAAAATGTTACATCCGAGATGTTAGGTTGCCTTAGGATAAGATATATAACGTTATAGAAGTACATAATGTTCCCACCGAGAAGTAGGGGCCGACATGCCACGAATGTTGTAAAATATTACATCCGAGATGTTAGGTTGCCTTAGGTTAGGACGGATAACGTTATAGTCGTACATAATGTTCCTACCAAGCAGTAGGGGCCGACACGCCACGAATGTTGTAAAATATTACATACGACGTGTTAAGTTGCCTTAGGTTAGGATATATAACGTTATAGACGTATATAATGTTCCCACGGAGAAGTAGGCGCCGACACGCTAGGAATGTTGTAAAATATTATGTCCGATAAGTAAGTTTGCTTTAGGTTAGGACATATAACATCATAATTATTATGTATTACATCCGAGTTATTAGGTTGCCTTAGGTTAGGGCATATAACGTTATAGACGTACATAATGTTCGCACCGAGAAGTAGGTGCCGACACGCCACGAATGTTGTAAAATATTGCTTCCGAGATGTTAGGTTGCCTTAGGTTAGGACATATTACGTTATAGCTGCACATAATGTTCCCACCGAGAAGTAGAGGCCGACACGCCACGAATGTTGTGAGATATCACGTCCGAGATGTTATGTTGCCTTCGGTTAGGACATATAACGTTATAGAAGTATATAATGTTCCCACCGAGAAGTAGGCGCCGACACGCCACGAATGTTGTAAAATATTACATCCGAGATGTTAGGTTGCCCTAGGATAGGACATATAACGTTATAGAAGTACATAATGTTCCCACCGAGAAGTAGGGGCCGACACGACACGAATGTTGTAAAATATAACAAACGAGTTGTTAGGTTGCCTTAGGTTAGGACACATAACGTTATAGCCGTACATAATGTTCCCACCGAGAAGTAGGGGCCGACACGCAAGGAATGTTGTAAAATATTACATCCGAGATGTTAGGTTGCCCTAGGATAGGACATATAACGTTATAGTCGTATATAATGTTACCACCGAAAAGTTGGAGCCGGCACGCAAGGAATGCTGTAGAATATTACATCCGGGATGTTAGGTTACCTTAGGATAGGACATATAACGTTATATACGTACATAATGTTCCCACCAAGAAGTAGGGGCCGACAGGCCACGAATGGTGTAGAATATAACGTCCGAGATGTTAGGTTGCCCTAGGATAGGATATATAACGTTACAGACGTATATAATGTTCCCACCGAGAAGTAGAGGCCGTCACGCCACGAATGTTGTGAAATATTACATTTGAGATGTTAGGTTGCCTTAGGTTAGGACGTATAACGTTATAGACGTATATAATGTTACCACCGAAAAGTAGAGGCCGACACGCCACGAATGTTGTGAAATATTACATCCGTGATGTTAGGTTGGCTTAGGTTAGGACATATAACGTTATATACGTACATAATGTTCCCACCAAGAAGTAGGGGCCGACACGCAGGGAATGTTGTATAATATTACATCCGAGATGTTAGGTTGCCTTAGGTTAGTATATATAACGTTATAGAGGTACATAATGTTCCCACCGAGGAGTAGGGGTCGACACGTAACGAATGTTGTTAAATATTGTGTCCGAGATATCAGGTTGCCTTACGTTAGGACATATAACGTTATAGACGCACATAATGTTCCCACCGAGAAGTAGGTGTCGACACGCAAGGAATGTTGGAAAATATTAAATCCGAGATGTTAGGTTGCCTTACGTTAGGATATGTAACGTTATAGAAGTACATAATGTTCCCACCGAGAAGTAGGGGCCGACACGCCACGAATGTTGTAAAATATTACATACGAGGTGTTAGGTTGCCTTAGGTTAGGACATATAACGTTATAGACGTGCATAATGTTCCCACCGAGGAGTAGAGGCCTACACGCCACGAATGTTGTAAAATATTACATACGAGGTGTTAGGTTGCCTTAGGTTAGCGCACATAACGTTATAGACGTACATAATGTTCCCACCGAGAAGTAGAGGCCGACACGCCACGAATGTTGTGAAATATTACATCCGAGATGTTAGATTTGCTTAGGTTAGGACATATAACGTTATATACGTACATAATGTTCCCACCAAGAAGTAGGGGCCGACACGCAAGGAATGTTGTAAAATATTACATCCGAGATGTTAGGTTGCCTTAGGTTGGGATATATAACGTTATAGACGTACATAATGTTCCCACCGAGGAGTAGGGGTCGACACGTAACCAATGTTATTAAATATTGTGTCCGAGATGTTAGGTTGCCTTAGGTTAGGACATATAACGTTACAGCCGTACATAATGTTCCCACCGAGAAGTAGGGGCCGACACGCAAGGAATGTTGTAAAATATTACATCCGAGATGTTAGGTTGCCCTAGGATAGGACAGTTAACGTTAGAGACGTATATAATGTTACCACCGAAAAGTAGGTGCCGACACGCAAGGAATGCTGTAAAATGTTACATACGAGGTGTTAGGTTGCCTTAGGTTAGGACACATAATGATATAGACGAACATAATGTTCCCACCGAGAAGTAGAGGCCGACTCGCCACGAATGTTGTGAAATATTACATCCGAGATGTTAGGTTTGCTTAGGTTAGGACATGTAACGTTATATACGTACATAATGTTCCCACCAAGAAGTAGGGGCCGACACGCAAGGAATGTTGTAAAATATTACATCCGAGATGTTAGGTTGCCTTAGGTTAGGACGTATAACGTTATAGACGTATATAATGTTACCACCGAAAAGTAGAGGCCGACACGCCACGAATGTTGTGAAATATTACATCCGTGATGTTAGGTTGGCTTAGGTTAGGACATATAACGTTATATACGTACATAATGTTCCCACCAAGAAGTAGGGGCCGACACGCAGGGAATGTTGTATAATATTACATCCGAGATGTTAGGTTGCCTTAGGTTAGTATATATAACGTTATAGAGGTACATAATGTTCCCACCGAGGAGTAGGGGTCGACACGTAACGAATGTTGTTAAATATTGTGTCCGAGATATCAGGTTGCATTAGGTTAGGACATATAACGTTATATACGTACATAATGTTCCCACCGAGAAGTAGGTGCCGACACGCATGGAATGTTGTAAAATATTGCGTCCGAGATGTTAGGTGGCCTTAGGTTAGGACATATAATGTTATAGCCGTACATAATGTTCCCACCAAGAAGTAGGGGCCGACACGCCACGAATGGTGTAGAATATAACGTCCGAGATGTTAGGTTGCCCTAGGATAGGATATATAACGTTATAGACGTATATAATGTTCCCACCGAGAAGTAGAGGCCGACACGCCACGAATGTTGTGAAATATTACATTCGAGATGTTAGGTTGCCTTAGGTTAGGACGTATAACGTTATAGACGTATATAATGTTACCACCGAAAAGTAGAGGCCGACACGCCACGAATGTTGTGAAATATTACATCCGTGATGTTAGGTTGGCTTAGGTTAGGACATATAACGTTATATACGTACATAATGTTCCCACCAAGAAGTAGGGGCCGACACGCAGGGAATGTTGTATAATATTACATCCGAGATGTTAGGTTGCCTTAGGTTAGTATATATAACGTTATAGAGGTACATAATGTTCCCACCGAGGAGTAGGGGTCGACACGTAACGAATGTTGTTAAATATTGTGTCCGAGATATCAGGTTGCATTAGGTTAGGACATATACGTTATATACGTACATAATGTTCCCACCGAGAAGTAGGTGCCGACACGCATGGAATGTTGTAAAATATTGCGTCCGAGATGTTAGGTGGCCTTAGGTTAGGACATATAATGTTATAGCCGTACATAATGTTCCCACCGAGAAGTAGGCGCCGACACGCAAGGAATGTTGTAAAATATTAAATCCGAGATGTTAGGTTGCCTTACGTTAGGACATATAACTTTATAGACGCACATAATGTTCCCACCGAGAAGTAGGTGTCGACACGCAAGGAATGTTGGAAAATATTAAATCCGAGATGTTAGGTTGCCTTACGTTAGGATATGTAACGTTATAGAAGTACATAATGTTCCCACCGAGAAGTAGTGGCCAACACGCCACGAATGTTGTTAAATATTACATCCGAGGTGTTAGGTTGCCTTACGTTAGGACATATAACGTTATAGACGTACATAATGTTCCCACCGAGAAGTAGGGGCCGACACGCAAGGAATGTTGTAAAATATTACATCCGAGATGTTAGGTTGCCCTAGGATAGGACATATAACGTTATAGACGTATATAATGTTACCACCGAAAAGTAGGAGCCGGCATGCAAGGTATGCTGTAAAATATTACATCCGGGATGTTAGGTTACCTTAGGATAGGACATATAACGTTATATACGTACATAATGTTCCCACCAAGAAGTAGGGGCCGACACGCCACGAATGGTGTAGAATATAACGTCCGAGATGTTAGGTTGCCCTAGGATAGGATATATAACGTTATAGACGTATATAATGTTCCCACCGAGAAGTAGAGGCCGACACGCCACGAATGTTGTGAAATATTACATTCGAGATGTTAGGTTGCCTTAGGTTAGGACGTATAACGTTATAGACGTATATAATGTTACCACCGAAAAGTAGAGGCCGACACGCCGCGAATGTTGTGAAATATTACATCCGTGATGTTAGGTTGGCTTAGGTTAGGACATATAACGTTATATACGTACATAATGTTCCCACCAAGGAGTAGGGGCCGACACGCAGGGAATGTTGTATAATATTACATCCGAGATGTTAGGTTGCCTTAGGTTAGTATATATAACGTTATAGAGGTACATAATGTTCCCACCGAGGAGTAGGGGTCGACACGTAACGAATGTTGTTAAATATTGTGTCCGAGATATCAGGTTGCATTAGGTTAGGACATATAACGTTATATACGTACATAATGTTCCCACCGAGAAGTAGGTGCCGACACGCATGGAATGTTGTAAAATATTGCGTCCGAGATGTTAGGTGGCCTTAGGTTAGGACATATAATGTTATAGCCGTACATAATGTTCCCACCGAGAAGTAGGTGCCGACACGCAAGGAATGTTGGAAAATATTAAATCCGAGACGTTAGGTTGCCTTACGTTAGGATATGTAACGTTGTAGATGTACATAATGTTCCCACCGAGAAGTAGGGGCCGACACGCTACGAATGTTGTAAAATATTACATACGGGGTGTTAGGTTGCCTTTGGTTAGGACATATAACGTTATAGACGTGCATAATGTTCCCATCGAGAAGTAGGGGCCGACACGCAAGGAATGTTGTAAAATATTACATCCGAGATGTTAGGCTGCCCTAGGATAGGACATATAACGCTATAGACGAATATAATGTTACCACCGAAAAGTAGGAGCCGGCACGCAAGGAATGCTGTAAAATATTACATCCGGGATGTTAGGTTACCTTAGGATAGGACATATAACGTTATATACGTACATAATGTTCCCACCAAGAAGTAGGGGCCGACACGCCACGAATGGTGTAGAATATAACGTCCGAGATGTTAGGTTGCCCTAGGATAGGATATATAACGTTATAGACGTATATAATGTTCCCTCCGAGAAGTAGAGGCCGACACGCCACGAATGTTGTGAAATATTACATTCGAGATGTTACGTTGCCTTAGGTTAGGACGTATAACGTTATAGACGTATATAATGTTACCACCGAAAAGTAGAGGCCGACACGCCACGAATGTTGTGAAATATTACATCCGTGATGTTAGGTTGGCTTAGGTTAGGACATATAACGTTATATACGTACATAGTGTTCCCACCAAGAAGTAGGGGCCGACACGCAGGGAATGTTGTATAATATTACATCCGAGATGTTAGGTTGCCTTAGGTTAGTATATATAACGTTATAGAGGTACATAATGTTCCCACCGAGGAGTAGGGGTCGACACGTAACGAATGTTGTTAAATATTGTGTCCGAGATATCAGGTTGCATTAGGTTAGGACATATAACGTTATATACGTACATAATGTTCCCACCGAGAAGTAGGTGCCGACACGCATGGAATGTTGTAAAATATTGCGTCCGAGATGTTAGGTGGCCTTAGGTTAGGACATATAATGTTATAGCCGTACATAATGTTCCCACCGAGAAGTAGGCGCCGACACGCAAGGAATGTTGTAAAATATTACATCCGAGATGTTAGGTTGCCTTACGTTAGGACATATAACGTTATAGACGCACATAATGTTCCCACCGAGAAGTAGGTGCCGACACGCAACGAATGTTGGAAAATATTAAATCCGAGATGTTAGGTTGCCTTACGTTAGGATATGTAACGTTATAGAAGTACATAATGTTCCCACCGAGAAGTAGACGCCGACACGCCACGAATGTTGTAAAATATTACATACGAGGTGTTAGGTTGCCTTAGGTTAGGACATATAACGTTATAGACGTGCATAATGTTCCCACCGAGGAGTAGAGGCCTACACGCCACGAATGTTGTAAAATATTACATACGAGGTGTTAGGTTGCCTTAGGTTAGCGCACATAACGTTATAGACGTACATAATGTTCCCACCGAGAAGTAGAGGCCGACACGCCACGAATGTTGTGAAATATTACATCCGAGATGTTAGGTTTGCTTAGGTTAGGACATATAACGTTATATACGTACATAATGTTCCCACCAAGAAGTAGGGGCCGACTCGCAAGGAATGTTGTAAAATATTACATCCGAGATGTTAGGTTGCCTTAGGTTGGGATATATAACGTTATAGACGTACATAATGTTCCCACCGAGAAGTAGTGGCCAACACGCCACGAATGTTGTTAAATATTACATCCGAGGTGTTAGGTTGCCTTACGTTAGGACATATAACGTTATAGACGTACATAATGTTCCCACCGAGAAGTAGGGGCCGACACGCAAGGAATGTTGTAAAATATTACATCCGAGATGTTAGGTTGCCCTAGGATAGGACATATAACGTTATAGACGTATATAATGTTACCACCGAAAAGTAGGAGCCGGCATGCAAGGTATGCTGTAAAATATTACATCCGGGATGTTAGGTTACATTAGGATAGGACATATAACGTTATATACGTACATAATGTTACCACCGAAAAGTAGGAGCCGGCACGCAAGGAATGCTGTAAAATATTACACCCGGGATGTTAGGTTACCTTAGGGTAGGACATATGACGTTATATACGTACATAATGTTCCCACCAAGTAGTAGGGGCCGACACGCCACGAATGTTGTAGAATATAACGTCCGAGATGTTAGGTTGCCCTAGGATAGGATATATAACGTTATAGACGTATATAATGTTCCCACCGAGAAGTAGAGGCCGACACGCCACGAATGTTGTGAAATATTACATTCGAGATGTTAGGTTGCCTTAGGTTAGGACGTATAACGTTATAGACGTATATAATGTTACCACCGAAAAGTAGAGGCCGACACGCCACGAATGTTGTGAAATATTACATCCGTGATGTTAGGTTGGCTTAGGATAGGACATATAACGTTATATACGTACATAATGTTCCCACCAAGAAGTAGGGGCCGACACGCAGGGAATGTTGTAAAATATTACATCCGAGATGTTAGGTTGCCTTAGGTTAGGATATATAACGATATAGAGGTACATAATGTTCCCACCGAGGAGTAGGGGTCGACACGTAACGAATGTTGTTAAATATTGTGTCCGAGATATCAGGTTGCATTAGGTTAGGACATATAACGTTATATACGTACATAATGTTCCCACCGAGAAGTAGGTGCCGACACGCATGGAATGTTGTAAAATATTGCGTCCGAGATGTTAGGTGGCCTTAGGTTAGGACATATAATGTTATAGCCGTACATAATGTTCCCACCGAGAAGTAGGTGCCGACACGCAAGGAATGTTGGAAAATATTAAATCCGAGATGCTAGGTTGCCTTACGTTAGGATATGTAACGTTATAGATGTACATAATGTTCCCACCGAGAAGTAGGGGCCGACACGCCACGAATGTTGTAAAATATTACATACGGGGTGTTAGGTTGCCTTTGGTTAGGACATATAACGTTATAGACGTGCATAATGTTCCCACCGAGAAGTAGGGGCCGACACGCAAGGAATGTTGTAGAATATTACATCCGAGATGTTAGGCTGCCCTAGGATAGGACATATAACGTTATAGACGAATATAATGTTACCACCGAAAAGTAGGAGCCGGCACGCAAGGTATGCTGTAAAATATTACATCCGGGATGTTAGGTTACCTTAGGATAGGACATATAACGTTATATACGTACATAATGTTCCCACCAAGAAGTAGGGGCCGACACGCCACGAATGGTGTAGAATATAACGTCCGAGATGTTAGGTTGCCCTAGGATAGGATATATAACGTTATAGACGTATATAATGTTCCCACCGAGAAGTAGAGGCCGACACGCCACGAATGTTGTGAAATATTACATTCGAGATGTTAGGTTGCCTTAGGTTAGGACGTATAACGTTATAGACGTGTATAATGTTACCACCGAAAAGTAGAGGCCGACACGCCACGAATGTTGTGAAATATTACATCCGTGATGTTAGGTTGGCTTAGGTTAGGACATATAACGTTATATACGTACATAATGTTCCCACCAAGAAGTAGGGGCCGACACGCAGGGAATGTTGTATAATATTACACCCGAGATGTTAGGTTGCCTTAGGTTAGTATATATAACGTTATAGAGGTACACAATGTTCCCACCGAGGAGTAGGGGTCGACACGTAACGAATGTTGTTAAATATTGTGTCCGAGATATCAGGTTGCATTAGGTTAGGACATATAACGTTATATACGTACATAATGTTCCCACCGAGAAGTAGGTGCCGACACGCATGGAATGTTGTAAAATATTGCGTCCGAGATGTTAGGTGGCCTTAGGTTAGGACATATAATGTTATAGCCGTACATAATGTTCCCACCGAGAAGTAGGTGCCGACACGCAAGGAATGTTGGAAAATATTAAATCCGAGATGTTAGGTTGCCTTACGTTAGGATATGTAACGTTATAGATGTACATAATGTTCCCACCGAGAAGTAGGGGCCGACACGCCACGAATGTTGTAAAATATTACATACGGGGTGTTAGGTTGCCTTTGGTTAGGACATATAACGTTGTAGACGTGCATTATGTTCCCACCGAGAAGTAGGGGCGAACACGCAAGGAATGTTGTAAAATATTACATCCGAGATGTTAGGCTGCCCTAGGATAGGACATATAACGTTATAGACGAATATAATGTTACCACCGAAAAGTAGGAGCCGGCACGCAAGGAATGCTGTAAAATATTACATCCGGGATGTTAGGTTACCTTAGGATAGGACATATAACGTTATATACGTACATAATGTTCCCACCAAGAAGTAGGGGCCGACACGCCACGAATGGTGTAGAATATAACGTCCGAGATGTTAGGTTGCCCTAGGATAGGATATATAACGTTATAGACGTATATAATGTTCCCACCGAGAAGTAGGCGCCGACACGCAAGGAATGTTGTAAAATATTACATCCGAGATGTTAGGTTGCCTTACGTTAGGACATATAACGTTATAGACGCACATAATGTTCCCACCGAGAAGTAGGTGCCGACACGCAAGGAATGTTGGAAAATATTAAATCCGAGATGTTAGGTTGCCTTACGTTAGGATATGTAACGTTATAGAAGTACATAATGTTCCCACCGAGAAGTAGACGCCGACACGCCACGAATGTTGTAAAATATTACATACGAGGTGTTAGGTTGCCTTAGGTTAGGACATATAACGTTATAGACGTGCATAATGTTCCCACCGAGGAGTAGAGGCCTACACGCCACGAATGTTGTAAAATATTACATACGAGGTGTTAGGTTGCCTTAGGTTAGCGCACATAACGTTATAGACGTACATAATGTTCCCACCGAGAAGTAGAGGCCGACACGCCACGAATGTTGTGAAATATTACATCCGAGATGTTAGGTTTGCTTAGGTTAGGACATATAACGTTATATACGTACATAATGTTCCCACCAAGAAGTAGGGGCCGACACGCAGGGAATGTTGTATAATATTACACCCGAGATGTTAGGTTGCCTTAGGTTAGTATATATAACGTTATAGAGGTACATAATGTTCCCACCGAGGAGTAGGGGTCGACACGTAACGAATGTTGTTAAATATTGTGTCCGAGATATCAGGTTGCATTAGGTTAGGACATATAACGTTATATACGTACATAATGTTCCCACCGAGAAGTAGGTGCCGACACGCATGGAATGTTGTAAAATATTGCGTCCGAGATGTTAGGTGGCCTTAGGTTAGGACATATAATGTTATAGCCGTACATAATGTTCCCACCGAGAAGTAGGTGCCGACACGCAAGGAATGTTGGAAAATATTAAATCCGAGATGTTAGGTTGCCTTACGTTAGGATATGTAACGTTATAGATGTACATAATGTTCCCACCGAGAAGTAGGGGCCGACACGCCACGAATGTTGTAAAATATTACATACGGGGTGTTAGGTTGCCTTTGGTTAGGACATATAACGTTGTAGACGTGCATTATGTTCCCACCGAGAAGTAGGGGCGAACACGCAAGGAATGTTGTAAAATATTACATCCGAGATGTTAGGCTGCCCTAGGATAGGACATATAACGTTATAGACGAATATAATGTTACCACCGAAAAGTAGGAGCCGGCACGCAAGGAATGCTGTAAAATATTACATCCGGGATGTTAGGTTACCTTAGGATAGGACATATAACGTTATATACGTACATAATGTTCCCACCAAGAAGTAGGGGCCGACACGCCACGAATGGTGTAGAATATAACGTCCGAGATGTTAGGTTGCCCTAGGATAGGATATATAACGTTATAGACGTATATAATGTTCCCACCGAGAAGTAGGCGCCGACACGCAAGGAATGTTGTAAAATATTACATCCGAGATGTTAGGTTGCCTTACGTTAGGACATATAACGTTATAGACGCACATAATGTTCCCACCGAGAAGTAGGTGCCGACACGCAAGGAATGTTGGAAAATATTAAATCCGAGATGTTAGGTTGCCTTACGTTAGGATATGTAACGTTATAGAAGTACATAATGTTCCCACCGAGAAGTAGACGCCGACACGCCACGAATGTTGTAAAATATTACATACGAGGTGTTAGGTTGCCTTAGGTTAGGACATATAACGTTATAGACGTGCATAATGTTCCCACCGAGGAGTAGAGGCCTACACGCCACGAATGTTGTAAAATATTACATACGAGGTGTTAGGTTGCCTTAGGTTAGCGCACATAACGTTATAGACGTACATAATGTTCCCACCGAGAAGTAGAGGCCGACACGCCACGAATGTTGTGAAATATTACATCCGAGATGTTAGGTTTGCTTAGGTTAGGACATATAACGTTATATACGTACATAATGTTCCCACCAAGAAGTAGGGGCCGACACGCAGGGAATGTTGTATAATATTACACCCGAGATGTTAGGTTGCCTTAGGTTAGTATATATAACGTTATAGAGGTACATAATGTTCCCACCGAGGAGTAGGGGTCGACACGTAACGAATGTTGTTAAATATTGTGTCCGAGATATCAGGTTGCATTAGGTTAGGACATATAACGTTATATACGTACATAATGTTCCCACCGAGAAGTAG
The DNA here is from genome assembly GCA_963969225.1 of Xylocopa violacea. Lineage (NCBI taxonomy): Eukaryota > Metazoa > Arthropoda > Insecta > Hymenoptera > Apidae > Xylocopa > Xylocopa violacea. The sequence goes on from CAXAJV010000920.1 coordinate 4,791,300, forward strand.
GTGCCGACACGCATGGAATGTTGTAAAATATTGCGTCCGAGATGTTAGGTGGCCTTAGGTTAGGACATATAATGTTATAGCCGTACATAATGTTCCCACCGAGAAGTAGGTGCCGACACGCAAGGAATGTTGGAAAATATTAAATCCGAGATGTTAGGTTGCCTTACGTTAGGATATGTAACGTTATAGATGTACATAATGTTCCCACCGAGAAGTAGGGGCCGACACGCCACGAATGTTGTAAAATATTACATACGGGGTGTTAGGTTGCCTTTGGTTAGGACATATAACGTTGTAGACGTGCATTATGTTCCCACCGAGAAGTAGGGGCGAACACGCAAGGAATGTTGTAAAATATTACATCCGAGATGTTAGGCTGCCCTAGGATAGGACATATAACGTTATAGACGAATATAATGTTACCACCGAAAAGTAGGAGCCGGCACGCAAGGAATGCTGTAAAATATTACATCCGGGATGTTAGGTTACCTTAGGATAGGACATATAACGTTATATACGTACATAATGTTCCCACCAAGAAGTAGGGGCCGACACGCCACGAATGGTGTAGAATATAACGTCCGAGATGTTAGGTTGCCCTAGGATAGGATATATAACGTTATAGACGTATATAATGTTCCCACCGAGAAGTAGGCGCCGACACGCAAGGAATGTTGTAAAATATTACATCCGAGATGTTAGGTTGCCTTACGTTAGGACATATAACGTTATAGACGCACATAATGTTCCCACCGAGAAGTAGGTGCCGACACGCAAGGAATGTTGGAAAATATTAAATCCGAGATGTTAGGTTGCCTTACGTTAGGATATGTAACGTTATAGAAGTACATAATGTTCCCACCGAGAAGTAGACGCCGACACGCCACGAATGTTGTAAAATATTACATACGAGGTGTTAGGTTGCCTTAGGTTAGGACATATAACGTTATAGACGTGCATAATGTTCCCACCGAGGAGTAGAGGCCTACACGCCACGAATGTTGTAAAATATTACATACGAGGTGTTAGGTTGCCTTAGGTTAGCGCACATAACGTTATAGACGTACATAATGTTCCCACCGAGAAGTAGAGGCCGACACGCCACGAATGTTGTGAAATATTACATCCGAGATGTTAGGTTTGCTTAGGTTAGGACATATAACGTTATATACGTACATAATGTTCCCACCAAGAAGTAGGGGCCGACACGCAAGGAATGTTGTAAAATATTACATCCGAGATGTTAGGTTGCCTTAGGTTGGGATATATAACTTTATAGACGTACATAATGTTCCCACCGAGAAGTAGTGGCCAACACGCCACGAATGTTGTTAAATATTACATCCGAGGTGTTAGGTTGCCTTACGTTAGGACATATAACGTTATAGACGTACATAATGTTCCCACCGAGAAGTAGGGGCCGACACGCAAGGAATGTTGTAAAATATTACATCCGAGATGTTAGGTTGCCCTAGGATAGGACATATAACGTTATAGACGTATATAATGTTACCACCGAAAAGTAGGAGCCGGCATGCAAGGTATGCTGTAAAATATTACATCCGGGATGTTAGGTTACATTAGGATAGGACATATAACGTTATATACGTACATAATGTTACCACCGAAAAGTAGGAGCCGGCACGCAAGGAATGCTGTAAAATATTACACCCGGGATGTTAGGTTACCTTAGGATAGGACATATGACGTTATATACGTACATAATGTTCCCACCAAGTAGTAGGGGCCGACACGCCACGAATGTTGTAGAATATAACGTCCGAGATGTTAGGTTGCCCTAGGATAGGATATATAACGTTATAGACGTATATAATGTTCCCACCGAGAAGTAGAGGCCGACACGCCACGAATGTTGTGAAATATTACATTCGAGATGTTAGGTTGCCCTAGGATAGGACATATAACGTTATAGACGTATATAATGTTACCACCGAAAAGTAGGAGCCGGCATGCAAGGTATGCTGTAAAATATTACATCCGGGATGTTAGGTTACATTAGGATAGGACATATAACGTTATGTACGTACATAATGTTACCACCGAAAAGTAGGAGCCGGCACGCAAGGAATGCTGTAAAATATTACACCCGGGATGTTAGGTTACCTTAGGATAGGACATATGACGTTATATACGTACATAATGTTCCCACCAAGTAGTAGGGGCCGACACGCCACGAATGTTGTAGAATATAACGTCCGAGATGTTAGGTTGCCCTAGGATAGGATATATAACGTTATAGACGTATATAATGTTCCCACCGAGAAGTAGAGGCCGACACGCCACGAATGTTGTGAAATATTACATTCGAGATGTTAGGTTGCCTTAGGTTAGGACGTATAACGTTATAGACGTATATAATGTTACCACCGAAAAGTAGAGGCCGACACGCCACGAATGTTGTGAAATATTACATCCGTGATGTTAGGTTGGCTTAGGTTAGGACATATAACGTTATATACGTACATAATGTTCCCACCAAGAAGTAGGGGCCGACACGCAGGGAATGTTGTAAAATATTACATCCGAGATGTTAGGTTGCCTTAGGTTAGGATATATAACGATATAGAGGTACATAATGTTCCCACCGAGGAGTAGGGGTCGACACGTAACGAATGTTGTTAAATATTGTGTCCGAGATATCAGGTTGCATTAGGTTAGGACATATAACGTTATATACGTACATAATGTTCCCACCGAGAAGTAGGTGCCGACACGCATGGAATGTTGTAAAATATTGCGTCCGAGATGTTAGGTGGCCTTAGGTTAGGACATATAATGTTATAGCCGTACATAATGTTCCCACCGAGAAGTAGGTGCCGACACGCAAGGAATGTTGGAAAATATTAAATCCGAGATGTTAGGTTGCCTTACGTTAGGATATGTAACGTTATAGAAGTACATAATGTTCCCACCGAGAAGTAGGGGCCGACACGCCACGAATGTTGTAAAATATTACATACGAGGTGTTAGGTTGCCTTAGGTTAGGACATATAACGTTATAGACGTGCATAATGTTCCCACCGAGAAGTAGAGGCCTACACGCCACGAATGTTGTAAAATATTACATACGAGGTGTTAGGTTGCCTTAGGTTAGCGCACATAACGTTATAGACGTACATAATGTTCCCACCGAGAAGTAGAGGCCGACACATAAGGAATGTTGTAAAATATTACATCCGAGATGTTAGGTTGCCTTAGGTTGTGATATATAACGTTATAGACGTACATAATGTTCCCACCGAGGAGTAGGGGTCGACACGTAACCAATGTTGTTAAATATTGTGTCCGAGATGTTAGGTTTGCTTAGGTTAGTACATGTAACGTTATATACGTACATAATGTGCCCACCAAGAAGTAGAGGCCGACACGCAAGGAATGTTATAAAATACTACATCCGATTTGTTAGGTTGCCCTAGGATAGGACATATAACGTTATAGACGTATATAATGTTACGACCGAAAAGTAGGTGCCGACACGCAAGGAATGCTGTAAAATATTACATCCGAGATGTTAGGATGCCTTAGGATAAGATATATAACGTTATAGAAGTACATAATGTTCCCACCGAGGCGTAGGGGCCGACACGCCACGAATGTTGTTATATATTACATACGAGGTGTTAGGTTGCCTTAGGTTAGGACATATAATGTTATAGACGTGCATAATGTTCCCACCGAGAAGTAGAGGCCTACACGCCACGAATGTTGTAAAATATCACGTCCGAGATGTTATGTTGCCTTCGGTTAGGATATATAACGTTATAGAAGTGTATAATGTTCCCACGGATAAGTAGGCGACGACACGCAAGTAATGTTGTAAGATATTACATCCGAGATGTTAGGTTGCCTTAGGTTAGTATATATAAGGTTATAGACGTATATAATATTCCCACGGAGCAGTATGCGCCGACACGCAAGGAATGTTGTGAAATATTACATCCGAGATGTTAGGTTTGCTTAGGTTAGGACATATAACGTTATATACGTACATAATGTTCCCACCAGGAAGTAGGGGCCGACACGCAAGGAATGTTGTAAAATATTACATCCGAGATGTTAGGTTGCCTTAGGTTAGGACGTATAACGTTATAGAAGTACATAATGTTCCCACCGAGAAGTAGGGGCCGACACGCCACGAATGTTGTAAAATATTACATACGAGGAGTTAGGTTGCCTTAGGTTAGGACACATAACGTTATAGACGTACATAATGTTCCCACCGAGAAGTAGAGGCCGACACGCCACGAATGTTGTGAAATACTACATTGGAGTTGTTAGGTTGCCTTAGGTTAGGATGTATAACGGTATAGTCGTACATAATGTTCCCACCAAGAAGTAGGGGCCGACACGCAAGGAATGTTGTAAAATATTACATCCGAGATGTTAGATTGCCTTAGGTTAGGACATATAACGTTATAGACGTACATAATGTTCCCACCGAGGAGTAGGGGTCGACACGTAACGAATGTTGTTAAATATTACATCCGAGGTGTTAGGTTGCCTTAGGTTAGGACATATAACGTTATATCCGTACATGATGTTCCCACCGAGAAGTAGGCGCCGACACGCCACGAATGTTGTAAAATATTACATCCGAGATGTTAGGTTGCCCTAGGATAGGACATATAACGTTATAGACGTACATAATGTTCCCACCGAAAAGTAGGTGCCGACACGCAAGGAATGTTGTAAAATATTACTACCGAGATGTTAGATTGCCTTAGGTTAGGACATATAACGTTATAGACGTACATAATGTTCCCACCGAGGAGTAGGGGTCGACACGCAAGGAATGTTATAAAATATTACATCCGAGATGTTAGGTTGCCCTAGGATAGGACATATAACGTTATAGACGTATATAATGTTACCACCGAAAAGTAGGTGCCGACACGCAAGGAATTTTGTAAAATATTACTACCGAGATGTTAGATTGCCTTAGGTTAGGACATATTACGTTATAGCTATTCATAATGTTCCCACCGAGAAGTAGTGGCCGACACGCCACGAATGTTGTTAAATATTACATCCGAGGTGTTAGGTTGCCTTAGGTTAGGACATATAACGCTATAGCCGTACATAATGTTCCCACCGAGAAGTAGGAGCCGACACGCAAGGAATGTTATAAAATATTACATCCGAGATGTTAGGTTGCCCTAGGATAGGACATATAACGTTATATACGTACATAATTTTCCCACCAAGAAGTAGGGGCCGACACGCAAGGAATGTTGTAAAGTATTACATCCGAGATGTTAGGTTGCCTTAGGTTAGGATATATAACATTATAGACGTACATAATGTACCCACCGAGGAGTAGCGGTCGACACGTAACGAATGTTGTTAAATATTGTGTCCGAGATATCAGGTTGCATTAGGTTAGGACATATAACGTTATATACGTACATAATGTTCCCACCGATAAGTAGGTGCCGACACGCATGGAATGTTGTAAAATATTGCGTCCGAGATGTTAGGTTGCCTTAGGCTAGGACATATTACGTTATAGCTGCACATAATGTTCCCACCGAGAAGTAGAGGCCGACACGCAAGGAATGTTGTAAAATATTACATTCGAGGTGTTAGGTTGCCTTAGGTTAGGATATATAACGTTATATACGTACATAATGTTCCCACCGAGAAGTAGGTGCCGACACGAATGGAATGTTGTAAAATATTACATCCGAGACGTTAGGTTGCCTTAGGTTAGGACATATAATGTTATAGCCGTACATAATGATCCCACCGAGAAGTAGGCGCCGACACGCCACGAATGTTGTAAAATAATACATCCGAGATGTTAGGTTGCCCTATGATAGGACATATAACGTTATAGACGTATATAATGTTACCACCGAAAAGTAGGTGCCGACACGCAAGGAATGTTGTAAAATATTACTACCGAGATGTTAGATTGCCTTAGGTTAGGACATATAACGTTATAGACGTACATAATGTTCCCACCGAGGAGTGGGGGTCGACACGCAAGGAATGTTATAAAATATTACATCCGAGATGTTAGGTTGCCCTAGGATAGGACATATAACGTTATAGACGTATATAATGTTACCACCGAAAAGTAGGTGCCGACACACAAGGAATGCTGTAAAATATTACATCCGAGATGTTAGGTTGCCTTAGGATAGGATATATAACGTTATAGAAGTACATAATGTTCCCACCGAGAAGCAGGGGCCGACAAGCAGCGAATGTTGTAAAATATTACATACGAGGTGTTAGGTTGCCTTAGGTTAGGACATCTAACGTTATAGACGTACACAATGTTCCCACCGAGAAGTAGAGGCCTACACGCCACGAATGTTGTAAAATATTACATATGAGGTGTTAGGTTGCCTTAGGTTAGGACACACAACGTTATAGACGTACATAATGTTCCCACCGAGAAGTGGAGGCCGACACGCCACGAATGTTGTGAAATATTACATTCGAGATGTTAGGTTTGCTTAGGTTAGTACATATAACGTTATATACGTACATAATGTGCCCACCAAGAAGTAGGGGCCGACACGCAAGGAATGTTATAAAATACTACATCCGAGATGTTAGGTTGCCCTAGGATAGGACATATAACGTTATAGACGTATATAATGTTACCACCGAAAAGTAGGTGCCGACACGCAAGGAATTTTGTAAAATATTACTACCGAGATGTTAGATTGCCTTAGGTTAGGACATATTACGTTATAGCTGCTCATAATGTTCCCACCGAGAAGTAGTGGCCGACACGCCACGAATGTTGTTAAATATTACATCCGAGGTGTTAGGTTGCCTTAGGTTAGGACATATAACGTTATAGCCGTACATAATGTTCCCACCGAGAAGTAGGGGCCGACACGCAAGGAACGTTATAAAATATTACATCCGAGATGTTAGGTTGCCCTAGGATAGGACATATAACGTTATATACGTACATAATTTTCCCACCAAGAAGTAGGGGCCGACACGCAAGGAATGTTGTAAAGTATTACATCCGAGATGTTAGGTTGCCTTAGCTTAGGATATATAACATTATAGACGTACATAATGTACCCACCGAGGAGTAGGGGTCGACACGTAACGAATGTTGTTAAATATTGTGTCCGAGATATCAGGTTGCATTAGGTTAGGACATATAACGTTATATACGTACATAATGTTCCCACCGATAAGTAGGTGCCGACACGCATGGAATGTTGTAAAATATTGCGTCCGAGATGTTAGGTTGCCTTAGGCTAGGACATATTACGTTATAGCTGCACATAATGTTCCCACCGAGAAGTAGAGGCCGACACGCAAGGAATGTTGTAAAATATTACATCCGAGATGTTAGGTTGCCTTAGGTTAGGCTATATAACGTTATATACGTACATAATGTTCCCACCGAGAAGTAGGTGCCGACACGAATGGAATGTTGTAAAATATTACATCCGAGACGTTAGGTTGCCTTAGGTTAGGACATATAATGTTATAGCCGTACATAATGTTCCCACCGAGAAGTAGGCGCCGACACGCCACGAATGTTGTAAAATAATACATCCGAGATGTTAGGTTGCCCTAGGATAGGACATATAACGTTATAGACGTATATAATGTTACCGCCGAAAAGTAGGTGCCGACACGCAAGGAATGCTGTAAAATATTACATCCGAGATGTTAGGTTGCCTTAGGATAAGATATATAACGTTATAGAAGTACATAATGTTCCCACCGAGGCGTAGGGGCCGACACGCCACGAATGTTGTTATATATTACATAGGAGGTGTTAGGTTGCCTTAGGTTAGGACATATAACGTTATAGACGTGCATAATGTTCCCACCGAGACGTAGAGGCCTACACGCCACGAATGTTGTAAAATATCACGTCCGAGATGTTATGTTGCCTTCGGTTAGGATATATAACGTTATAGAAGTGTATAATGTTCCCACGGATAAGTAGGCGACGAAACGCAAGTAATGTTGTAAAATATTACATCCGAGATGTTAGATTGCCTTAGGTTAGGACATATAACGTTATAGACGTACATAATGTTCCCACCGAGGAGTAGGGTTCGACACGTAACGAATGTTGTTAAATATTGTGTCCGAGATATCAGGTTGCATTAGGTTAGGACATGTAACGTTGTATACGTACATAATGTTCCCACCGAGAAGTAGGTGCCGACACGAATGGAATGTTGTAATATATTGCGTCCGAGATGTTAGGTGGCCTTAGGTTAGAACATATAATGTTATAGCCGTACATAATGTTACCACCGAAAAGTTGGTGCCGACACGCAAGGAATGCTGTAAAATATTACATCCGAGATGTTAGGTTGCCTTAGGATAGGATATATAACGTTATAGAAGTACATAATGTTCCCACCGAGAAGCAGGGGCCGACACGCAGCGAATGTTGTAAAATATTACATACGAGGTGTTAGGTTGCCTTAGGTTAGGACATCTAACGTTATAGACGTACACAATGTTCCCACCGAGGAGTAGGGGTCGACACGTAACGAATGTTGTTAAATATTGTGTCCGAGATATCAGGTTGCATTAGGTTAGGACATATAACGTTATATACGTACATAATGTTCCCACCGAGAAGTAGGTGCCGACACGCATGGAATGTTGTAAAATATTGCGTCCGAGATGTTAGGTGGCCTTAGGTTAGGACATATAATGTTATAGCCGTACATAATGTTCCCACCGAGAAGTAGGTGCCGACACGCAAGGAATGTTGGAAAATATTAAATCCGAGATGCTAGGTTGCCTTACGTTAGGATATGTAACGTTATAGATGTACATAATGTTCCCACCGAGAAGTAGGGGCCGACACGCCACGAATGTTGTAAAATATTACATACGAGGTGTTAGGTTGCCTTAGGTTAGGACATATAACGTTATAGACGTGCATAATGTTCCCACCGAGGAGTAGAGGCCTACACGCCACGAATGTTGTAAAATATTACATACGAGGTGTTAGGTTGCCTTAGGTTAGCGCACATAACGTTATAGACGTACATAATGTTCCCACCGAGAAGTAGAGGCCGACACGCCACGAATGTTGTGAAATATTACATCCGAGATGTTAGGTTGCCTTAGGTTGGGATATATAACGTTATAGACGTACATAATGTTCCCACCGAGAAGTAGTGGCCAACACGCCACGAATGTTGTTAAATATTACATCCGAGGTGTTAGGTTGCCTTACGTTAGGACATATAACGTTATAGACGTACATAATGTTCCCACCGAGAAGTAGAGGCCGACACGCCACGAATGTTGTGAAATATTACATTCGAGATGTTAGGTTGCCTTAGGTTAGGACGTATAACGTTATAGACGTATATAATGTTACCACCGAAAAGTAGAGGCCGACACGCCACGAATGTTGTGAAATATTACATCCGTGATGTTAGGTTGGCTTAGGTTAGGACATATAACGTTATATACGTACATAATGTTCCCAACAAGAAGTAGGGGCCGACACGCAGGGAATGTTGTAAAATATTACATCCGAGATGTTAGGTTGCCTTAGGTTAGGATATATAACGATATAGAGGTACATAATGCTCCCACCGAGGAGTAGGGGTCGACACGTAACGAATGTTGTTAAATATTGTGTCCGAGATATCAGGTTGCATTAGGTTAGGACATATAACGTTATATACGTACATAATGTTCCCACCGAGAAGTAGGTGCCGACACGCATGGAATGTTGTAAAATATTGCGTCCGAGATGTTAGGTGGCCTTAGGTTAGGACATATAATGTTATAGCCGTACATAATGTTCCCACCGAGAAGTAGGTGCCGACACGCAAGGAATGTTGGAAAATATTAAATCCGAGATGTTAGGTTGCCTTACGTTAGGATATGTAACGTTATAGATGTACATAATGTTCCCACCGAGAAGTAGGGGCCGACACGCCACGAATGTTGTAAAATATTACATCCGAGATGTTAGGTTTGCTTAGGTTAGGACATATAACGTTATATACGTACATAATGTTCCCACCAAGAAGTAGGGGCCGACACGCAAGGAATGTTGTAAAATATTACATCCGAGATGTTAGGTTGCCTTAGGTTGGGATATATAACGTTATAGACGTACATAATGTTCCCACCGAGAAGTAGTGGCCAACACGCCACGAATGTTGTTAAATATTACATCCGAGGTGTTAGGTTGCCTTACGTTAGGACATATAACGTTATAGACGTACATAATGTTCCCACCGAGAAGTAGGGGCCGACACGCACGGAATGTTGTAAAATATTACATCCGAGATGTTAGGTTGCCCTAGGATAGGACATATAACGTTATAGACGTATATAATGTTACCACCGAAAAGTAGGAGCCGGCACGCAAGGTATGCTGTAAAATATTACATCCGGGATGTTAGGTTACATTAGGATAGGACATATAACGTTATATACGTACATAATGTTACCACCGAAAAGTAGGAGCCGGCACGCAAGGAATGCTGTAAAATATTACACCCGGGATGTTAGGTTACCTTAGGATAGGACATATGACGTTATATACGTACATAATGTTCCCACCAAGTAGTAGGGGCCGACACGCCACGAATGTTGTAGAATATAACGTCCGAGATGTTAGGTTGCCCTAGGATAGGATATATAACGTTATAGACGTATATAATGTTCCCACCGATAAGTAGAGGCCGACACGCCACGAATGTTGTGAAATATTACATTCGAGATGTTAGGTTGCCTTAGGTTAGGACGTATAACGCTATAGACGTATATAATGTTACCACCGAAAAGTAGAGGCCGACACGCCACGAATGTTGTGAAATATTACATCCGTGATGTTAGGTTGGCTTAGGTTAGGACATATAACGTTATATACGTACATAATGTTCCCACCAAGAAGTAGGGGCCGACACGCAGGGAATGTTGTAAAATATTACATCCGAGATGTTAGGTTGCCTTAGGTTAGGATATATAACGATATAGAGGTACATAATGTTCCCACCGAGGAGTAGGGGTCGACACGTAACGAATGTTGTTAAATATTGTGTCCGAGATATCAGGTTGCATTAGGTTAGGACATATAACGTTATATACGTACATAATGTTCCCACCGAGAAGTAGGTGCCGACACGCATGGAATGTTGTAAAATATTGCGTCCGAGATGCTAGGTGGCCTTAGGTTAGGACATATAATGTTATAGCCGTACATAATGTTCCCACCGAGAAGTAGGTGCCGACACGCAAGGAATGTTGGAAAATATTAAATCCGAGATGTTAGGTTGCCTTACGTTAGGATATGTAACGTTATAGAAGTACATAATGTTCCCACCGAGAAGTAGGGGCCGACACGCCACGAATGTTGTAAAATATTACATACGAGGTGTTAGGTTGCCTTAGGTTAGGACATATAACGTTATAGACGTGCATAATGTTCCCACCGAGAAGTAGAGGCCTACACGCCACGAATGTTGTAAAATATTACATACGAGGAGTTAGGTTGCCTTAGGTTAGCGCACATAACGTTATAGACGTACATAATGTTCCCACCGAGAAGTAGAGGCCGACACATAAGGAATGTTGTAAAATATTACATCCGAGATGTTAGGTTGCCTTAGGTTGGGATATATAACGTTATAGACGTACATAATGTTCCCACCGAGGAGTAGGGGTCGACACGTAACCAATGTTGTTAAATATTGTGTCCGAGATGTTAGGTTGCCTTAGGTTAGGACATATAACGTTACAGCCGTACATAATGTTCCCACCGAGAAGTAGAGGCCCACACGCCACGAATGTTGTAAAATATTACATACGAGGTGTTAGGTTGCCTTAGGTTAGGACACATAACGTTATAGCCGTACATAATGTTCCCACCGAGAAGTAGGGGCCGACACGCAAGGAATGTTGTAAAATATTACATCCGAGATGTTAGGTTGTCCTAGGTTAGGACATATAACGTTGTAGACGTATATAAGGTTACCACCGAAAAGTAGGTGCCGACACGCAAGGAATGCTGTAAAATATTACATCCGAGAGGTTAGGTTGCCTTAGGATACGATACATAACGTTATAGAAGTACATAATGTTCCGACCGAGAAGTATGTGCCGACACGCCACGAATGTTGTAAAATATTACATACGAGGTGTTAGGTTGCCTTAGGTTAGGACATATAACGTTATAGACGTACATAATGTTCCCACCGAGAAGTAGAAGCCTACACACCACGAATGTTGCAAAATATTACATACGAGGTGTTAGGTTGCCTTAGGTTAGGACACATAACGTTATAGACGTACATAATGTTCTCACCGAGAAGTAGAGGCCGACACGCCAAGAATGTTGTGAAATATTACATTCGAGATGATAGGTTTGCTTAGGTTAGGACATATAACGTTACATACGTACATAATGTTCGCACCAAAAAGTAGGGACCGACACGCAAGGAATGTTGTAAAATATTACATCCGGGATGTTAGGTTGCCTTAGGTTATGATATATAACGTTATAGACGTACATAATGTTCCCACCGGGAAGTAGGGGCCGACACGCCACGAATGTTTTAAAATATTACATACGAGGTGTTAGGTTGCCTTAGGTTAGGATATATAACGTTATAGACGTATATAATGTTCCCACGGAGAAGTAGGCGCCGACACGCAAGGAATGTTGTAAAATATTATGTCCGATAAGTAAGTTTGCTTTAGGTTAGGACATATAACGTCATAATTATTATGTATTACATCCGAGTTATTTGGTTGCCTTAGGTTAGGGCATATAACGTTATAGACGTACATAATGTTTCCACCGAGAAGTAGGTGCCGACACGCCACGAATGTTGTAAAATATTGCTTCCGAGATGTTAGGTTGCCTTAGGTTAGGACATATTACGTTATAGACGTACATAATGTTCCCACCGAGAAGTAGAGGCCGACACGCCAAGAATGTTGTGAAATATTACATTCGAGATGATAGGTTTGCTTAGGTTAGGACATATAACGTTACATACGTACATAATGTTCGCACCAAAAAGTAGGGACCAACACGCAAGGAATGTTGTAAAATATTACATCCGGGATGTTAGGTTGCCTTAGGTTAGGATATATAACATTATAGACGTACATAATATTCCCACCGAGGAGTAGGGGTCGACACGTATCGAATGTTGTTAAATATTGTGTCCGAGATATCAGGTTGCATTAGGTTAGGACATATAACGTTATATACGTACATAATGTTCCCACCGAGAAGTAGGGGCCGACACGCCACAAATGTTGTAAAATATTCCATCCGAGATGTTAGGTTGCCTTAGGTTAGGACACATAACGTTATAGACGTACATAATGTTCCCACCGAGAAGTAGAGGCCGACACGCAAGGAATGTTGTAAAATATTACATCCGAGATGTTAGGTTGCCCTAGGATAGGACATATAACGTTATAGACGTATATAATGTTACCACCGAAAAGTAGGTGCCGACACGCAAGGAATGCTGTAAAATATTACATCCGAGATGTCAGGTTATCTTAGGTTAGGACGTATAACGTTATAGTCGTACATAATGTTCCCACCAAGAAGTAGGGGCCGACACGCAAGGAATGTTGTAAAATATTACATCCGAGATGTTAGATTGCCTTAGGTTAGGACATATAACGTTATAGACGTACATAATGTTCCCACCGAGAACTAGAGGCCGACACGCCACGAATGTTGTGAAATATTACCTCCGAGATGTTAGATTGCCTTAGGTTAGGACACATAACGTTATAGACGTACAGAATATTCCCACCGAGGAGTAGGGTTCGACACGTAACGAATGTTGTTAAATATTATATCCGAGATATCAGGTTGCCTTAGGTTAGGGCATATAACGTTATAGACGTACATAATGTTCGCACCGAGAAGTAGGTGCCGACACGCCACGAATGTTGTAAAATATTGCTTCCGAGATGTTAGGTTGCCTTAGGTTAGGACACATAACGTTATAGACGTACATAATGTTCCCACCGAGAAGTAGAGGCCGACACGCAAGGAATGTTGTAAAATATTACATCCGAGATGTTAGGTTGCCCTAGGATAGGACATATAACGTTATAGACGTATATAATGTTACGACCGAAAAGTAGGTGCCGACACGCAAGGAATGCTGTAAAATATTACATCCGAGATGTTAGGATGCCTTAGGATAAGATATATAACGTTATAGAAGTACATAATGTTCCCACCGAGGCGTAGGGGCCGACACGCCACGAATGTTGTTATATATTACATACGAGGTGTTAGGTTGCCTTAGGTTAGGACATATAATGTTATAGACGTGCATAATGTTCCCACCGAGAAGTAGAGGCCTACACGCCACGAATGTTGTAAAATATCACGTCCGAGATGTTATGTTGCCTTCGGTTAGGATATATAACGTTATAGAAGTGTATAATGTTCCCACGGATAAGTAGGCGACGACACGCAAGTAATGTTGTAAGATATTACATCCGAGATGTTAGGTTGCCTTAGGTTAGTATATATAAGGTTATAGACGTATATAATATTCCCACGGAGCAGTATGCGCCGACACGCAAGGAATGTTGTGAAATATTACATCCGAGATGTTAGGTTTGCTTAGGTTAGGACATATAACGTTATATACGTACATAATGTTCCCACCAGGAAGTAGGGGCCGACACGCAAGGAATGTTGTAAAATATTACATCCGAGATGTTAGGTTGCCTTAGGTTAGGACGTATAACGTTATAGAAGTACATAATGTTCCCACCGAGAAGTAGGGGCCGACACGCCACGAATGTTGTAAAATATTACATACGAGGAGTTAGGTTGCCTTAGGTTAGGACACATAACGTTATAGACGTACATAATGTTCCCACCGAGAAGTAGAGGCCGACACGCCACGAATGTTGTGAAATACTACATTGGAGTTGTTAGGTTGCCTTAGGTTAGGATGTATAACGGTATAGTCGTACATAATGTTCCCACCAAGAAGTAGGGGCCGACACGCAAGGAATGTTGTAAAATATTACATCCGAGATGTTAGATTGCCTTAGGTTAGGACATATAACGTTATAGACGTACATAATGTTCCCACCTAGGAGTAGGGGTCGACACGTGACGAATGTTGTTAAATATTACATCCGAGGTGTTAGGTTGCCTTAGGTTAGGACATATAACGTTATATCCGTACATGATGTTCCCACCGAGAAGTCGGCGCCGACACGCCACGAATGTTGTAAAATATTACATCCGAGATGTTAGGTTGCCCTACAATAGGACATATAACGTTATAGACGTACATAATGTTCCCACCGAAAAGTAGGTGCCGACACGCAAGGAATGTTGGAAAATATTACATCCGAGGTGTTAGGTTGCCTTAGGTTAGGACATATAACGCTATAGCCGTACATAATGTTCCCACCGAGAAGTAGGAGCCGACACGCAAGGAATGTTATAAAATATTACATCCGAGATGTTAGGTTGCCCTAGGATAGGACATATAACGTTATATACGTACATAATTTTCCCACCAAGAAGTAGGTGCCGACACGCAAGGAATGTTGGAAAATATTACATCCGAGGTGTTAGGTTGCCTTAGGTTAGGACATATAACGCTATAGCCGTACATAATGTTCCCACCGAGAAGTAGGAGCCGACACGCAAGGAATGTTATAAAATATTACATCCGAGATGTTAGGTTGCCCTAGGATAGGACATATAACGTTATATACGTACATAATTTTCCCACCAAGAAGTAGGGGCCGACACGCAAGGAATGTTGTAAAGTATTACATCCGAGATGTTAGGTTGCCTTAGGTTAGGATATATAACATTATAGACGTACATAATGTACCCACCGAGGAGTAGCGGTCGACACGTAACGAATGTTGTTAAATATTGTGTCCGAGATATCAGGTTGCATTAGGTTAGGACATATAACGTTATATACGTACATAATGTTCCCACCGATAAGTAGGTGCCGACACGCAAGGAATGTTGTAAAATATTACATTCGAGGTGTTAGGTTGCCTTAGGTTAGGATATATAACGTTATATACGTACATAATGTTCCCACCGAGAAGTAGGTGCCGACACGAATGGAATGTTGTAAAATATTACATCCGAGACGTTAGGTTGCCTTAGGTTAGGACATATAATGTTATAGCCGTACATAATGATCCCACCGAGAAGTAGGCGCCGACACGCCACGAATGTTGTAAAATAATACATCCGAGATGTTAGGTTGCCCTATGATAGGACATATAACGTTATAGACGTATATAATGTTACCACCGAAAAGTAGGTGCCGACACGCAAGGAATGTTGTAAAATATTACTACCGAGATGTTAGATTGCCTTAGGTTAGGACATATAACGTTATAGACGTACATAATGTTCCCACCGAGGAGTGGGGGTCGACACGCAAGGAATGTTATAAAATATTACATCCGAGATGTTAGGTTGCCCTAGGATAGGACATATAACGTTATAGACGTATATAATGTTACCACCGAAAAGTAGGTGCCGACACACAAGGAATGCTGTAAAATATTACATCCGAGATGTTAGGTTGCCTTAGGATAGGATATATAACGTTATAGAAGTACATAATGTTCCCACCGAGAAGCAGGGGCCGACACGCAGCGAATGTTGTAAAATATTACATACGAGGTGTTAGGTTGCCTTACGTTAGGACATCTAACGTTATAGACGTACACAATGTTCCCACCGAGAAGTAGAGGCCTACACGCCACGAATGTTGTAAAATATTACATATGAGGTGTTAGGTTGCCTTAGGTTAGGACACACAACGTTATAGACGTACATAATGTTCCCACCGAGAAGTGGAGGCCGACACGCCACGAATGTTGTGAAATATTACATTCGAGATGTTAGGTTTGCTTAGGTTAGTACATATAACGTTATATACGTACATAATGTGCCCACCAAGAAGTAGGGGCCGACACGCAAGGAATGTTATAAAATACTACA
This sequence comes from Xylocopa violacea, assembly GCA_963969225.1. Lineage (NCBI taxonomy): Eukaryota > Metazoa > Arthropoda > Insecta > Hymenoptera > Apidae > Xylocopa > Xylocopa violacea. The sequence continues at coordinate 4,808,290 of CAXAJV010000920.1, forward strand.
TCCGAGATGTTAGGTTGCCCTAGGATAGGACATATTACGTTATAGCTGCTCATAATGTTCCCACCGAGAAGTAGTGGCCGACACGCCACGAATGTTGTTAAATATTACATCCGAGGTGTTAGGTTGCCTTAGGTTAGGACATATAACGTTATAGCCGTACATAATGTTCCCACCGAGAAGTAGGGGCCGACACGCAAGGAACGTTATAAAATATTACATCCGAGATGTTAGGTTGCCCTAGGATAGGACATATAACGTTATATACGTACATAATTTTCCCACCAAGAAGTAGGGGCCGACACGCAAGGAATGTTGTAAAGTATTACATCCGAGATGTTAGGTTGCCTTAGCTTAGGATATATAACATTATAGACGTACATAATGTACCCACCGAGGAGTAGGGGTCGACACGTAACGAATGTTGTTAAATATTGTGTCCGAGATATCAGGTTGCATTAGGTTAGGACATATAACGTTATATACGTACATAATGTTCCCACCGATAAGTAGGTGCCGACACGCATGGAATGTTGTAAAATATTGCGTCCGAGATGTTAGGTTGCCTTAGGCTAGGACATATTACGTTATAGCTGCACATAATGTTCCCACCGAGAAGTAGAGGCCGACACGCAAGGAATGTTGTAAAATATTACATCCGAGATGTTAGGTTGCCTTAGGTTAGGCTATATAACGTTATATACGTACACAATGTTCCCACCGAGAAGTAGGTGCCGACACGAATGGAATGTTGTAAAATATTACATCCGAGACGTTAGGTTGCCTTAGGTTAGGACATATAATGTTATAGCCGTACATAATGTTCCCACCGAGAAGTAGGCGCCGACACGCCACGAATGTTGTAAAATAATACATCCGAGATGTTAGGTTGCCCTAGGATAGGACATATAACGTTATAGACGTATATAATGTTACCGCCGAAAAGTAGGTGCCGACACGCAAGGAATGCTGTAAAATATTACATCCGAGATGTTAGGTTGCCTTAGGATAAGATATATAACGTTATAGAAGTACATAATGTTCCCACCGAGGCGTAGGGGCCGACACGCCACGAATGTTGTTATATATTACATAGGAGGTGTTAGGTTGCCTTAGGTTAGGACATATAACGTTATAGACGTGCATAATGTTCCCACCGAGAAGTAGGGGCCGACACGCAAGGAATGTTGTAAAATATTACATCCGAGATGTTAGATTGCCTTAGGTTAGGACATATAACGTTATAGACGTACATAATGTTCCCACCTAGGAGTAGGGGTCGACACGTAACGAATGTTGTTAAATATTACATCCGAGGTGTTAGGTTGCCTTAGGTTAGGACATATAACGTTATATCCGTACATGATGTTCCCACCGAGAAGTCGGCGCCGACACGCCACGAATGTTGTAAAATATTACATCCGAGATGTTAGGTTGCCCTACAATAGGACATATAACGTTATAGACGTACATAATGTTCCCACCGAAAAGTAGGTGCCGACACGCAAGGAATGTTGGAAAATATTACATCCGAGGTGTTAGGTTGCCTTAGGTTAGGACATATAACGCTATAGCCGTACATAATGTTCCCACCGAGAAGTAGGAGCCGACACGCAAGGAATGTTATAAAATATTACATCCGAGATGTTAGGTTGCCCTAGGATAGGACATATAACGTTATATACGTACATAATTTTCCCACCAAGAAGTAGGGGCCGACACGCAAGGAATGTTGTAAAGTATTACATCCGAGATGTTAGGTTGCCTTAGGTTAGGATATATAACATTATAGACGTACATAATGTACCCACCGAGGAGTAGCGGTCGACACGTAACGAATGTTGTTAAATATTGTGTCCGAGATATCAGGTTGCATTAGGTTAGGACATATAACGTTATATACGTACATAATGTTCCCACCGATAAGTAGGTGCCGACACGCATGGAATGTTGTAAAATATTGCGTCCGAGATGTTAGGTTGCCTTAGGCTAGGACATATTACGTTATAGCTGCACATAATGTTCCCACCGAGAAGTAGAGGCCGACACGCAAGGAATGTTGTAAAATATTACATTCGAGGTGTTAGGTTGCCTTAGGTTAGGATATATAACGTTATATACGTACATAATGTTCCCACCGAGAAGTAGGTGCCGACACGAATGGAATGTTGTAAAATATTACATCCGAGACGTTAGGTTGCCTTAGGTTAGGACATATAATGTTATAGCCGTACATAATGATCCCACCGAGAAGTAGGCGCCGACACGCCACGAATGTTGTAAAATAATACATCCGAGATGTTAGGTTGCCCTATGATAGGACATATAACGTTATAGACGTATATAATGTTACCACCGAAAAGTAGGTGCCGACACGCAAGGAATGTTGTAAAATATTACTACCGAGATGTTAGATTGCCTTAGGTTAGGACATATAACGTTATAGACGTACATAATGTTCCCACCGAGGAGTGGGGGTCGACACGCAAGGAATGTTATAAAATATTACATCCGAGATGTTAGGTTGCCCTAGGATAGGACATATAACGTTATAGACGTATATAATGTTACCACCGAAAAGTAGGTGCCGACACACAAGGAATGCTGTAAAATATTACATCCGAGATGTTAGGTTGCCTTAGGATAGGATATATAACGTTATAGAAGTACATAATGTTCCCACCGAGAAGCAGGGGCCGACACGCAGCGAATGTTGTAAAATATTACATACGAGGTGTTAGGTTGCCTTACGTTAGGACATCTAACGTTATAGACGTACACAATGTTCCCACCGAGAAGTAGAGGCCTACACGCCACGAATGTTGTAAAATATTACATATGAGGTGTTAGGTTGCCTTAGGTTAGGACACACAACGTTATAGACGTACATAATGTTCCCACCGAGAAGTGGAGGCCGACACGCCACGAATGTTGTGAAATATTACATTCGAGATGTTAGGTTTGCTTAGGTTAGTACATATAACGTTATATACGTACATAATGTGCCCACCAAGAAGTAGGGGCCGACACGCAAGGAATGTTATAAAATACTACATCCGAGATGTTAGGTTGCCCTAGGATAGGACATATTACGTTATAGCTGCTCATAATGTTCCCACCGAGAAGTAGTGGCCGACACGCCACGAATGTTGTTAAATATTACATCCGAGGTGTTAGGTTGCCTTAGGTTAGGACATATAACGTTATAGCCGTACATAATGTTCCCACCGAGAAGTAGGGGCCGACACGCAAGGAACGTTATAAAATATTACATCCGAGATGTTAGGTTGCCCTAGGATAGGACATATAACGTTATATACGTACATAATTTTCCCACCAAGAAGTAGGGGCCGACACGCAAGGAATGTTGTAAAGTATTACATCCGAGATGTTAGGTTGCCTTAGCTTAGGATATATAACATTATAGACGTACATAATGTACCCACCGAGGAGTAGTGGTCGACACGTAACGAATGTTGTTAAATATTGTGTCCGAGATATCAGGTTGCATTAGGTTAGGACATATAACGTTATATACGTACATAATGTTCCCACCGATAAGTAGGTGCCGACACGCATGGAATGTTGTAAAATATTGCGTCCGAGATGTTAGGTTGCCTTAGGCTAGGACATATTACGTTATAGCTGCACATAATGTTCCCACCGAGAAGTAGAGGCCGACACGCAAGGAATGTTGTAAAATATTACATCCGAGATGTTAGGTTGCCTTAGGTTAGGCTATATAACGTTATATACGTACATAATGTTCCCACCGAGAAGTAGGTGCCGACACGAATGGAATGTTGTAAAATATTACATCCGAGACGTTAGGTTGCCTTAGGTTAGGACATATAATGTTATAGCCGTACATAATGTTCCCACCGAGAAGTAGGCGCCGACACGCCACGAATGTTGTAAAATAATACATCCGAGATGTTAGGTTGCCCTAGGATAGGACATATAACGTTATAGACGTATATAATGTTACCGCCGAAAAGTAGGTGCCGACACGCAAGGAATGCTGTAAAATATTACATCCGAGATGTTAGGTTGCCTTAGGATAAGATATATAACGTTATAGAAGTACATAATGTTCCCACCGAGGCGTAGGGGCCGACACGCCACGAATGTTGTTATATATTACATAGGAGGTGTTAGGTTGCCTTAGGTTAGGACATATAACGTTATAGACGTGCATAATGTTCCCACCGAGAAGTAGAGGCCTACACGCCACGAATGTTGTAAAATATCACGTCCGAGATGTTATGTTGCCTTCGGTTAGGATATATAACGTTATAGAAGTGTATAATGTTCCCACGGATAAGTAGGCGACGAAACGCAAGTAATGTTGTAAAATATTACATCCGAGATGTTAGATTGCCTTAGGTTAGGACATATAACGTTATAGACGTACATAATGTTCCCACCGAGGAGTAGGGTTCGACACGTAACGAATGTTGTTAAATATTGTGTCCAAGATATCAGGTTGCATTAGGTTAGGACATGTAACGTTGTATACGTACATAATGTTCCCACCGAGAAGTAGGTGCCGACACGAATGGAATGTTGTAATATATTGCGTCCGAGATGTTAGGTGGCCTTAGGTTAGAACATATAATGTTATAGCCGTACATAATGTTACCACCGAAAAGTTGGTGCCGACACGCAAGGAATGCTGTAAAATATTACATCCGAGATGTTAGGTTGCCTTAGGATAGGATATATAACGTTATAGAAGTACATAATGTTCCCACCGAGAAGCAGGGGCCGACACGCAGCGAATGTTGTAAAATATTACATACGAGGTGTTAGGTTGCCTTAGGTTAGGACATCTAACGTTATAGACGTACACAATGTTCCCACCGAGAAGTAGAGGCCTACACGCCACGAATGTTGTAAAATATTACATATGAGGTGTTAGGTTGCCTTAGGTTAGGACATATAACGTTATAGCCGTACATAATGTTCCCACCGAGAAGTAGGGGCCGACACGCAAGGAATGTTATAAAATATTACACCCGAGATGTTAGGTTGCCCTAGGATAGGACATATAACGTTATATACGTACATAATTTTCCCACCAAGAAGTAGGGGCCGACACGCAAGGAATGTTGTAAAGTATTACATCCGAGATGTTAGGTTGCCTTAGGTTAGGATATATCACATTATAGACGTACATAATGTACCCACCGAGGAGTAGGGGTCGACACGTAACGAATGTTGTTAAATATTGTGTCCGAGATATCAGGTTGCATTAGGTTAGGACATATAACGTTATATACGTACATAATGTTCCCACCGATAAGTAGGTGCCGACACGCATGGAATGTTGTAAAATATTGCGTCCGAGATGTTAGGTTGCCTTAGGCTAGGACATATTACGTTATAGCTGCACATAATGTTCCCACCGAGAAGTAGAGGCCGACACGCAAGGAATGTTGTAAAATATTACATCCGAGATGTTAGGTTGCCCTAGGATAGGACATATAACGTTATAGACGTATATAATGTTACCACCGAAAAGTAGGTGCCGACACGCAAGGAATGCTGTAAAATATTACATCCGAGATATAAGGTTTCCCTAGGATAGGACATATAACGTTATAGACGTATATAATGTTACCACCGAAAAGTAGGTGCCGACACCCAAGGAATGCTGTAAAATATTACATCCGAGATGTTAGGTTGTCTTAGGATAGGATATATAACGTTATAGAAGTACATAATGTTCCCAACGAGAAGTAGAGGCCGACACGCCACGAATGTTGTGAAATATTACATTCGAGATGTTAGGTTTGCTTAGGTTAGTACATGTAACGTTATATACGTACATAATGTGCCCACCAAGAAGTAGAGGCCGACACGCAAGGAATGTTATAAAATACTACATCCGATTTGTTAGGTTGTCCTAGGATAGGACATATAACGTTATAGACGTATATAATGTTACCACCGAAAAGTAGGTGCCGACACGCAAGGAATGCTGTAAAATATTACATCCGAGATGTTAGGTTGCCTTAGGATAAGATATATAACGTTATAGAAGTACATTATGTTCCCACCGAGGCGTAGGGGCCGACACGCCACGAATGTTGTTATATATTACATACGAGGTGTTAGGTTGCCTTAGGTTAGGACATATAACGTTATAGACGTGCATAATGTTCCCACCAAGAAGTAGAGGCCTACACGCCACGAATGTTGTAAAATATCACGTCCGAGATGTTATGTTGCCTTCGGTTAGGATATATAACGTTATAGAAGTGTATAATGTTCCCACGGATAAGTAGGCGACGACACGCAAGTAATGTTGTAAAATATTACATCCGAGATGTTAGGTTGCCTTAGGTTAGTATATATAAGGTTATAGACGTATATAATATTCCCACGGAGCAGTATGCGCCGACACGCAAGGAATGTTGTGAAATATTACATCCGAGATGTTAGGTTTGCTTAGGTTAGGACATATAACGTTATATACGTACATAATGTTCCCACCAGGAAGTAGGGGCCGACACGCAAGGAATGTTGTAAAATATTACATCCGAGATGTTAGGTTGCCTTAGGTTAGGACGTATAATGTTATAGAAGTACATAATGTTCCCACCGAGAAGTAGGGGCCGACACGCCACGAATGTTGGAAAATATTACATACGAGGAGTTAGGTTGCCTTAGGTTAGGACACATAACGTTATAGACGTACATAATGTTCCCACCGAGAAGTAGAGGCCGACACGCCACGAATGTTGTGAAATACTACATTGGAGTTGTTAGGTTGCCTTAGGTTAGGATGTATAACGGTATAGTCGTACATAATGTTCCCACCAAGAAGTAGGGGCCGACACGCAAAGAATGTTGTAAAATATTACATCCGAGATGTTAGATTGCCTTAGGTTAGGACATATAACGTTATAGAAGTACATAATGTTCCCAACGAGAAGTAGAGGCCGACACGCCACGAATGTTGTGAAATATTACATTCGAGATGTTAGGTTTGCTAAGGTTAGTACATGTAACGTTATATAAGTACATAATGTGCCCACCAAGAAGTAGAGGCCGACACGCAAGGAATGTTATAAAATACTACATCCGATTTGTTAGGTTGCCCTAGGGTAGGACATATAACGTTATAGACGTATATAATGTTACCACCGAAAAGTAGGTGCCGACACGCAAGGAATGCTGTAAAATATTACATCCGAGATGTTAGGATGCCTTAGGATAAGATATATAACGTTATAGAAGTACATAATGTTCCCACCGAGGCGTAGGGGCCGACACGCCACGAATGTTGTTATATATTACATACGAGGTGTTAGGTTGCCTTAGGTTAGGACATATAATGTTATAGACGTGCATAATGTTCCCACCGAGAAGTAGAGGCCTACACGCCACGAATGTTGTAAAATATCACGTCCGAGATGTTATGTTGCCTTCGGTTAGGATATATAACGTTATAGAAGTGTATAATGTTCCCACGGATAAGTAGGCGACGACACGCAAGTAATGTTGTAAGATATTACATCCGAGATGTTAGGTTGCCTTAGGTTAGTATATATAAGGTTATAGACGTATATAATATTCCCATGGAGCAGTATGCGCCGACACGCAAGGAATGTTGTGAAATATTACATCCGAGATGTTAGGTTTGCTTAGGTTAGGACATATAACGTTATATACGTACATAATGTTCCCACCAGGAAGTAGGGGCCGACACGCAAGGAATGTTGTAAAATATTACATCCGAGATGTTAGGTTGCCTTAGGTTAGGACGTATAACGTTATAGAAGTACATAATGTTCCCACCGAGAAGTAGGGGCCGACACGCCACGAATGTTGTAAAATATTACATACGAGGAGTTAGGTTGCCTTAGGTTAGGACACATAACGTTATAGACGTACATAATGTTCCCACCGAGAAGTAGAGGCCGACACGCCACGAATGTTGTGAAATACTACATTGGAGTTGTTAGGTTGCCTTAGGTTAGGATGTATAACGGTATAGTCGTACATAATGTTCCCACCAAGAAGTAGGGGCCGACACGCAAGGAATGTTGTAAAATATTACATCCGAGATGTTAGATTGCCTTAGGTTAGGACATATAACGTTATAGACGTACATAATGTTCCCACCGAGGAGTAGGGGTCGACACGTAACGAATGTTGTTAAATATTACATCCGAGGTGTTAGGTTGCCTTAGGTTAGGACATATAACGTTATATCCGTACATGATGTTCCCACCGAGAAGTAGGCGCCGACACGCCACGAATGTTGTAAAATATTACATCCGAGATGTTAGGTTGCCCTAGGATAGGACATATAACGTTATAGACGTACATAATGTTCCCACCGAAAAGTAGGTGCCGACACGCAAGGAATGTTGTAAAATATTACTACCGAGATGTTAGATTGCCTTAGGTTAGGACATATAACGTTATAGACGTACATAATGTTCCCACCGAGGAGTAGGGGTCGACACGCAAGGAATGTTATAAAATATTACATCCGAGATGTTAGGTTGCCCTAGGATAGGACATATAACGTTATAGACGTATATAATGTTACCACCGAAAAGTAGGTGCCGACACACAAGGTATGCTGTAAAATATTACATCCGAGATGTTAGGTTGCCTTAGGATAGGATATATAACGTTATAGAAGTACATAATGTTCCCACCGAGAAGCAGGGGCCGACACGCAGCGAATGTTGTAAAATATTACATACGAGGTGTTAGGTTGCCTTAGGTTAGGACATCTAACGTTATAGACGTACACAATGTTCCCACCGAGAAGTAGAGGCCTACACGCCACGAATGTTGTAAAATATTACATATGAGGTGTTAGGTTGCCTTAGGTTAGGACACACAACGTTATAGACGTACATAATGTTCCCACCGAGAAGTGGAGGCCGACACGCCACGAATGATGTGAAATATTACATTCGAGATGTTAGGTTTGCTTAGGTTAGTACATATAACGTTATATACGTACATAATGTGCCCACCAAGAAGTAGGGGCCGACACGCAAGGAATGTTATAAAATACTACATCCGAGATGTTAGGTTGCCCTAGGATAGGACATATAACGTTATAGACGTATATAATGTTACCACCGAAAAGTAGGTGCCGACACGCAAGGAATTTTGTAAAATATTACTACCGAGATGTTAGATTGCCTTAGGTTAGGACATATTACGTTACAGCTATTCATAATGTTCCCACCGAGAAGTAGTGGCCGACACGCCACGAATGTTGTTAAATATTACATCCGAGGTGTTAGGTTGCCTTAGGTTAGGACATATAACGCTATAGCCGTACATAATGTTCCCACCGAGAAGTAGGAGCCGACACGCAAGGAATGTTATAAAATATTACATCCGAGATGTTAGGTTGCCCTAGGATAGGACATATAACGTTATATACGTACATAATTTTCCCACCAAGAAGTAGGGGCCGACACGCAAGGAATGTTGTAAAGTATTACATCCGAGATGTTAGGTTGCCTTAGGTTAGGATATATAACATTATAGACGTACATAATGTACCCACCGAGGAGTAGCGGTCGACACGTAACGAATGTTGTTAAATATTGTGTCCGAGATATCAGGTTGCATTAGGTTAGGACATATAACGTTATATACGTACATAATGTTCCCACCGATAAGTAGGTGCCGACACGCATGGAATGTTGTAAAATATTGCGTCCGAGATGTTAGGTTGCCTTAGGCTAGGACATATTACGTTATAGCTGCACATAATGTTCCCACCGAGAAGTAGAGGCCGACACGCAAGGAATGTTGTAAAATATTACATTCGAGGTGTTAGGTTGCCTTAGGTTAGGATATATAACGTTATATACGTACATAATGTTCCCACCGAGAAGTAGGTGCCGACACGAATGGAATGTTGTAAAATATTACATCCGAGACGTTAGGTTGCCTTAGGTTAGGACATATAATGTTATAGCCGTACATAATGATCCCACCGAGAAGTAGGCGCCGACACGCCACGAATGTTGTAAAATAATACATCCGAGATGTTAGGTTGCCCTATGATAGGACATATAACGTTATAGACGTATATAATGTTACCACCGAAAAGTAGGTGCAGACACGCAAGGAATGTTGTAAAATATTACTACCGAGATGTTAGATTGCCTTAGGTTAGGACATATAACGTTATAGACGTACATAATGTTCCCACCGAGGAGTGGGGGTCGACACGCAAGGAATGTTATAAAATATTACATCCGAGATGTTAGGTTGCCCTAGGATAGGACATATAACGTTATAGACGTATATAATGTTACCACCGAAAAGTAGGTGCCGACACACAAGGTATGCTGTAAAATATTACATCCGAGATGTTAGGTTGCCTTAGGATAGGATATATAACGTTATAGAAGTACATAATGTTCCCACCGAGAAGCAGGGGCCGACACGCAGCGAATGTTGTAAAATATTACATACGAGGTGTTAGGTTGCCTTAGGTTAGGACATCTAACGTTATAGACGTACACAATGTTCCCACCGAGAAGTAGAGGCCTACACGCCACGAATGTTGTAAAATATTACATATGAGGTGTTAGGTTGCCTTAGGTTAGGACACACAACGTTATAGACGTACATAATGTTCCCACCGAGAAGTGGAGGCCGACACGCCACGAATGATGTGAAATATTACATTCGAGATGTTAGGTTTGCTTAGGTTAGTACATATAACGTTATATACGTACATAATGTGCCCACCAAGAAGTAGGGGCCGACACGCAAGGAATGTTATAAAATACTACATCCGAGATGTTAGGTTGCCCTAGGATAGGACATATAACGTTATAGACGTATATAATGTTACCACCGAAAAGTAGGTGCCGACACGCAAGGAATTTTGTAAAATATTACTACCGAGATGTTAGATTGCCTTAGGTTAGGACATATTACGTTACAGCTATTCATAATGTTCCCACCGAGAAGTAGTGGCCGACACGCCACGAATGTTGTTAAATATTACATCCGAGGTGTTAGGTTGCCTTAGGTTAGGACATATAACGCTATAGCCGTACATAATGTTCCCACCGAGAAGTAGGAGCCGACACGCAAGGAATGTTATAAAATATTACATCCGAGATGTTAGGTTGCCCTAGGATAGGACATATAACGTTATATACGTACATAATTTTCCCACCAAGAAGTAGGGGCCGACACGCAAGGAATGTTGTAAAGTATTACATCCGAGATGTTAGGTTGCCTTAGGTTAGGATATATAACATTATAGACGTACATAATGTACCCACCGAGGAGTAGCGGTCGACACGTAACGAATGTTGTTAAATATTGTGTCCGAGATATCAGGTTGCATTAGGTTAGGACATATAACGTTATATACGTACATAATGTTCCCACCGATAAGTAGGTGCCGACACGCATGGAATGTTGTAAAATATTGCGTCCGAGATGTTAGGTTGCCTTAGGCTAGGACATATTACGTTATAGCTGCACATAATGTTCCCACCGAGAAGTAGAGGCCGACACGCAAGGAATGTTGTAAAATATTACATTCGAGGTGTTAGGTTGCCTTAGGTTAGGATATATAACGTTATATACGTACATAATGTTCCCACCGAGAAGTAGGTGCCGACACGAATGGAATGTTGTAAAATATTACATCCGAGACGTTAGGTTGCCTTAGGTTAGGACATATAATGTTATAGCCGTACATAATGATCCCACCGAGAAGTAGGCGCCGACACGCCACGAATGTTGTAAAATAATACATCCGAGATGTTAGGTTGCCCTATGATAGGACATATAACGTTATAGACGTATATAATGTTACCACCGAAAAGTAGGTGCAGACACGCAAGGAATGTTGTAAAATATTACTACCGAGATGTTAGATTGCCTTAGGTTAGGACATATAACGTTATAGACGTACATAATGTTCCCACCGAGGAGTGGGGGTCGACACGCAAGGAATGTTATAAAATATTACATCCGAGATGTTAGGTTGCCCTAGGATAGGACATATAACGTTATAGACGTATATAATGTTACCACCGAAAAGTAGGTGCCGACACACAAGGAATGCTGTAAAATATTACATCCGAGATGTTAGGTTGCCTTAGGATAGGATATATAACGTTATAGAAGTACATAATGTTCCCACCGAGAAGCAGGGGCCGACACGCAGCGAATGTTGTAAAATATTACATACGAGGTGTTAGGTTGCCTTAGGTTAGGACATCTAACGTTATAGACGTACACAATGTTCCCACCGAGAAGTAGAGGCCTACACGCCACGAATGTTGTAAAATATTACATATGAGGTGTTAGGTTGCCTTAGGTTAGGACACACAACGTTATAGACGTACATAATGTTCCCACCGAGAAGTGGAGGCCGACACGCCACGAATGTTGTGAAATATTACATTCGAGATGTTAGGTTTGCTTAGGTTAGTACATATAACGTTATATACGTACATAATGTGCCCACCAAGAAGTAGGGGCCGACACGCAAGGAATGTTATAAAATACTACATCCGAGACGTTAGGTTGCCCTAGGATAGGACATATAACGTTATAGACGTATATAATGTTACCACCGAAAAGTAGGTGCCGACACGCAAGGAATTTTGTAAAATATTACTACCGAGATGTTAGATTGCCTTAGGTTAGGACATATTACGTTATAGCTGCTCATAATGTTCCCACCGAGAAGTAGTGGCCGACACGCCACGAATGTTGTTAAATATTACATCCGAGGTGTTAGGTTGCCTTAGGTTAGGACATATAACGTTATAGCCGTACATAATGTTCCCACCGAGAAGTAGGGGCCGACACGCAAGGAACGTTATAAAATATTACATCCGAGATGTTAGGTTGCCCTAGGATAGGACATATAACGTTATATACGTACATAATTTTCCCACCAAGAAGTAGGGGCCGACACGCAAGGAATGTTGTAAAGTATTACATCCGAGATATTAGGTTGCCTTAGCTTAGGATATATAACATTATAGACGTACATAATGTACCCACCGGGGAGTAGGGGTCGACACGTAACGAATGTTGTTAAATATTGTGTCCGAGATATCAGGTTGCATTAGGTTAGGACATATAACGTTATATACGTACATAATGTTCCCACCGATAAGTAGGTGCCGACACGCATGGAATGTTGTAAAATATTGCGTCCAAGATGTTAGGTTGCCTTAGGCTAGGACATATTACGTTATAGCTGCACATAATGTTCCCACCGAGAAGTAGAGGCCGACACGCAAGGAATGTTGTAAAATATTACATCCGAGATGTTAGGTTGCCTTAGGTTAGGCTATATAACGTTATATACGTACATAATGTTCCCACCGAGAAGTAGGTGCCGACACGAATGGAATGTTGTAAAATATTACATCCGAGACGTTAGGTTGCCTTAGGTTAGGACATATAATGTTATAGCCGTACATAATGTTCCCACCGAGAAGTAGGCGCCGACACGCCACAAATGTTGTAAAATAATACATCCGAGATGTTAGGTTGCCCTAGGATAGGACATATAACGTTATAGACGTATATAATGTTACCGCCGAAAAGTAGGTGCCGACACGCAAGGAATGCTGTAAAATATTACATCCGAGATGTTAGGTTGCCTTAGGATAAGATATATAACGTTATAGAAGTACATAATGTTCCCACCGAGGCGTAGGGGCCGACACGCCACGAATGTTGTTATATATTACATAGGAGGTGTTAGGTTGCCTTAGGTTAGGACATATAACGTTATAGACGTGCATAATGTTCCCACCGAGAAGTAGAGGCCTACACGCCACGAATGTTGTAAAATATCACGTCCGAGATGTTATGTTGCCTTCGGTTAGGATATATAACGTTATAGAAGTGTATAATGTTCCCACGGATAAGTAGGCGACGAAACGCAAGTAATGTTGTAAAATATTACATCCGAGATGTTAGATTGCCTTAGGTTAGGACATATAACGTTATAGACGTACATAATGTTCCCACCGAGGAGTAGGGTTCGACACGTAACGAATGTTGTTAAATATTGTGTCCGAGATATCAGGTTGCATTAGGTTAGGACATGTAACGTTGTATACGTACATAATGTTCCCACCGAGAAGTAGGTGCCGACACGAATGGAATGTTGTAATATATTGCGTCCGAGATGTTAGGTGGCCTTAGGTTAGAACATATAATGTTATAGCCGTACATAATGTTACCACCGAAAAGTTGGTGCCGACACGCAAGGAATGCTGTAAAATATTACATCCGAGATGTTAGGTTGCCCTAGGATAGGATATATAACGTTATAGAAGTACATAATGTTCCCACCGAGAAGCAGGGGCCGACACGCAGCGAATGTTGTAAAATATTACATACGAGGTGTTAGGTTGCCTTAGGTTAGGACATCTAACGTTATAGACGTACACAATGTTCCCACCGAGAAGTAGAGGCCTACACGCCACGAATGTTGTAAAATATTACATATGAGGTGTTAGGTTGCCTTAGGTTAGGACATATAACGTTATAGCCGTACATAATGTTCCCACCGAGAAGTAGGGGCCGACACGCAAGGAATGTTATAAAATATTACACCCGAGATGTTAGGTTGCCCTAGGATAGGACATATAACGTTATATACGTACATAATTTTCCCACCAAGAAGTAGGGGCCGACACGCAAGGAATGTTGTAAAGTATTACATCCGAGATGTTAGGTTGCCTTAGGTTAGGATATATAACATTATAGACGTACATAATGTACCCACCGAGGAGTAGGGGTCGACACGTAACGAATGTTGTTAAATATTGTGTCCGAGATATCAGGTTGCATTAGGTTAGGACATATAACGTTATATACGTACATAATGTTCCCACCGATAAGTAGGTGCCGACACGCATGGAATGTTGTAAAATATTGCGTCCGAGATGTTAGGTTGCCTTAGGCTAGGACATATTACGTTATAGCTGCACATAATGTTCCCACCGAGAAGTAGAGGCCGACACGCAAGGAATGTTGTAAAATATTACATCCGAGATGTTAGGTTGCCCTAGGATAGGACATATAACGTTATAGACGTATATAATGTTACCACCGAAAAGTAGGTGCCGACACGCAAGGAATGCTGTAAAATATTACATCCGAGATATAAGGTTTCCCTAGGATAGGACATATAACGTTATAGACGTATATAATGTTACCACCGAAAAGTAGGTGCCGACACCCAAGGAATGCTGTAAAATATTACATCCGAGATGTTAGGTTGTCTTAGGATAGGATATATAACGTTATAGAAGTACATAATGTTCCCAACGAGAAGTAGAGGCCGACACGCCACGAATGTTGTGAAATATTACATTCGAGATGTTAGGTTTGCTTAGGTTAGTACATGTAACGTTATATACGTACATAATGTGCCCACCAAGAAGTAGAGGCCGACACGCAAGGAATGTTATAAAATACTACATCCGATTTGTTAGGTTGTCCTAGGATAGGACATATAACGTTATAGACGTATATAATGTTACCACCGAAAAGTAGGTGCCGACACGCAAGGAATGCTGTAAAATATTACATCCGAGATGTTAGGTTGCCTTAGGATAAGATATATAACGTTATAGAAGTACATTATGTTCCCACCGAGGCGTAGGGGCCGACACGCCACGAATGTTGTTATATATTACATACGAGGTGTTAGGTTGCCTTAGGTTAGGACATATAACGTTATAGACGTGCATAATGTTCCCACCAAGAAGTAGAGGCCTACACGCCACGAATGTTGTAAAATATCACGTCCGAGATGTTATGTTGCCTTCGGTTAGGATATATAACGTTATAGAAGTGTATAATGTTCCCACGGATAAGTAGGCGACGACACGCAAGTAATGTTGTAAAATATTACATCCGAGATGTTAGGTTGCCTTATGTTAGTATATATAAGGTTATAGACGTATATAATATTCCCACGGAGCAGTATGCGCCGACACGCAAGGAATGTTGTGAAATATTACATCCGAGATGTTAGGTTTGCTTAGGTTAGGACATATAACGTTATATACGTACATAATGTTCCCACCAGGAAGTAGGGGCCGACACGCAAGGAATGTTGTAAAATATTACATCCGAGATGTTAGGTTGCCTTAGGTTAGGACGTATAATGTTATAGAAGTACATAATGTTCCCACCGAGAAGTAGGGGCCGACACGCCACGAATGTTGGAAAATATTACATACGAGGAGTTAGGTTGCCTTAGGTTAGGACACATAACGTTATAGACGTACATAATGTTCCCACCGAGAAGTAGAGGCCGACACGCCACGAATGTTGTGAAATACTACATTGGAGTTGTTAGGTTGCCTTAGGTTAGGATGTATAACGGTATAGTCGTACATAATGTTCCCACCAAGAAGTAGGGGCCGACACGCAAAGAATGTTGTAAAATATTACATCCGAGATGTGAGATTGCCTTAGGTTAGGACATATAACGTTATAGAAGTACATAATGTTCCCAACGAGAAGTAGAGGCCGACACGCCACGAATGTTGTGAAATATTACATTCGAGATGTTAGGTTTGCTAAGGTTAGTACATGTAACGTTATATAAGTACATAATGTGCCCACCAAGAAGTAGAGGCCGACACGCAAGGAATGTTATAAAATACTACATCCGATTTGTTAGGTTGCCCTAGGGTAGGACATATAACGTTATAGATGTATATAATGTTACCACCGAAAAGTAGGTGCCGACACGCAAGGAATGCTGTAAAATATTACATCCGAGATGTTAGGATGCCTTAGGATAAGATATATAACGTTATAGAAGTACATAATGTTCCCACCGAGGCGTAGGGGCCGACACGCCACGAATGTTGTTATATATTACATACGAGGTGTTAGGTTGCCTTAGGTTAGGACATATAATGTTATAGACGTGCATAATGTTCCCACCGAGAAGTAGAGGCCTACACGCCACGAATGTTGTAAAATATCACGTCCGAGATGTTATGTTGCCTTCGGTTAGGATATATAACGTTATAGAAGTGTATAATGTTCCCACGGATAAGTAGGCGACGACACGCAAGTAATGTTGTAAGATATTACATCCGAGATGTTAGGTTGCCTTAGGTTAGTATATATAAGGTTATAGACGTATATAATATTCCCACGGAGCAGTATGCGCCGACACGCAAGGAATGTTGTGAAATATTACATCCGAGATGTTAGGTTTGCTTAGGTTAGGACATATAACGTTATATACGTACATAATGTTCCCACCAGGAAGTAGGGGCCGACACGCAAGGAATGTTGTAAAATATTACATCCGAGATGTTAGGTTGCCTTAGGTTAGGACGTATAACGTTATAGAAGTACATAATGTTCCCACCGAGAAGTAGGGGCCGACACGCCACGAATGTTGTAAAATATTACATACGAGGAGTTAGGTTGCCTTAGGTTAGGACACATAACGTTATAGACGTACATAATGTTCCCACCGAGAAGTAGAGGCCGACACGCCACGAATGTTGTGAAATACTACATTGGAGTTGTTAGGTTGCCTTAGGTTAGGATGTATAACGGTATAGTCGTACATAATGTTCCCACCAAGAAGTAGGGGCCGACACGCAAGGAATGTTGTAAAATATTACATCCGAGATGTTAGATTGCCTTAGGTTAGGACATATAACGTTATAGACGTACATAATGTTCCCACCGAGGAGTAGGGGTCGACACGTAACGAATGTTGTTAAATATTACATCCGAGGTGTTAGGTTGCCTTAGGTTAGGACATATAACGTTATATCCGTACATGATGTTCCCACCGAGAAGTAGGCGCCGACACGCCACGAATGTTGTAAAATATTACATCCGAGATGTTAGGTTGCCCTAGGATAGGACATATAACGTTATAGACGTACATAATGTTCCCACCGAAAAGTAGGTGCCGACACGCAAGGAATGTTGTAAAATATTACTACCGAGATGTTAGATTGCCTTAGGTTAGGACATATAACGTTATAGACGTACATAATGTTCCCACCGAGGAGTAGGGGTCGACACGCAAGGAATGTTATAAAATATTACATCCGAGATGTTAGGTTGCCCTAGGATAGGACATATAACGTTATAGACGTATATAATGTTACCACCGAAAAGTAGGTGCCGACACACAAGGTATGCTGTAAAATATTACATCCGAGATGTTAGGTTGCCTTAGGATAGGATATATAACGTTATAGAAGTACATAATGTTCCCACCGAGAAGCAGGGGCCGACACGCAGCGAATGTTGTAAAATATTACATACGAGGTGTTAGGTTGCCTTAGGTTAGGACATCTAACGTTATAGACGTACACAATGTTCCCACCGAGAAGTAGAGGCCTACACGCCACGAATGTTGTAAAATATTACATATGAGGTGTTAGGTTGCCTTAGGTTAGGACACACAACGTTATAGACGTACATAATGTTCCCACCGAGAAGTGGAGGCCGACACGCCACGAATGATGTGAAATATTACATTCGAGATGTTAGGTTTGCTTAGGTTAGTACATATAACGTTATATACGTACATAATGTGCCCACCAAGAAGTAGGGGCCGACACGCAAGGAATGTTATAAAATACTACATCCGAGATGTTAGGTTGCCCTAGGATAGGACATATAACGTTATAGACGTATATAATGTTACCACCGAAAAGTAGGTGCCGACACGCAAGGAATGTTGTAAAATATTACATCCGAGGTGTTAGGTTGCCTTAGGTTAGGACATATAACGCTATAGCCGTACATAATGTTCCCACCGAGAAGTAGGGGCCGACACGCAAGGAATGTTATAAAATATTACATCCGAGATGTTAGGTTGCCTTAGGCTAGGACATATTACGTTATAGCTGCACATAATGTTCCCACCGAGAAGTAGAGGCCGACACGCAAGGAATGTTGTAAAATATTACATCCGAGGTGTTAAGTTGCCTTAGGTTAGGATATATAACGTTATATACGTACATAATGTTCCCACCGAGAAGTAGGTGCCGACACGAATGGAATGTTGTAAAATATTACATCCGAGACGTTAGGTTGCCTTAGGTTAGGACATATAATGTTATAGCCGTACATAATGATCCCACCGAGAAGTAGGCGCCGACACGCCACGAATGTTGTAAAATAATACATCCGAGATGTTAGGTTGCCCTATGATAGGACATATAACGTTATAGACGTATATAATGTTACCACCGAAAAGTAGGTGCCGACACGCAAGGAATGTTGTAAAATATTACTACCGAGATGTTAGATTGCCTTAGGTTAGGACATATAACGTTATAGACGTACATAATGTTCCCACCGAGGAGTGGGGGTCGACACGCAAGGAATGTTATAAAATATTACATCCGAGATGTTAGGTTGCCCTAGGATAGGACATATAACGTTATAGACGTATATAATGTTACCACCGAAAAGTAGGTGCCGACACACAAGGAATGCTGTAAAATATTACATCCGAGATGTTAGGTTGCCTTAGGATAGGATATATAACGTTATAGAAGTACATAATGTTCCCACCGAGAAGCAGGGGCCGACACGCAGCGAATGTTGTAAAATATTACATACGAGGTGTTAGGTTGCCTTAGGTTAGGACATCTAACGTTATAGACGTACACAATGTTCCCACCGAGAAGTAGAGGCCTACACGCCAGGAATGTTGTAAAATATTACATATGAGGTGTTAGGTTGCCTTAGGTTAGGACACACAACGTTATAGACGTACATAATGTTCCCACCGAGAAGTGGAGGCCGACACGCCACGAATGTTGTGAAATATTACATTCGAGATGTTAGGTTTGCTTAGGTTAGTACATATAACGTTATATACGTACATAATGTGCCCACCAAGAAGTAGGGGCCGACACGCAAGGAATGTTATAAAATACTACATCCGAGATGTTAGGTTGCCCTAGGATAGGACATATAACGTTATAGACGTATATAATGTTACCACCGAAAAGTAGGTGCCGACACGCAAGGAATGTTGTAAAATATTACTACCGAGATGTTAGATTGCCTTAGGTTAGGACATATTACGTTATAGCTGCTCATAATGTTCCCACCGAGAAGTAGTGGCCGACACGCCACGAATGTTGTTAAATATTACATCCGAGGTGTTAGGTTGCCTTAGGTTAGGACATATAACGTTATAGCCGTACATAATGTTCCCACCGAGAAGTAGGGGCCGACACGCAAGGAACGTTATAAAATATTACATCCGAGATGTTAGGTTGCCCTAGGATAGGACATATAACGTTATATACGTACATAATTTTCCCACCAAGACGTAGGGGCCGACACGCAAGGAATGTTGTAAAGTATTACATCCGAGATGTTAGGTTGCCTTAGGTTAGGATATATAACATTATAGACGTACATAATGTACCCACCGAGGAGTAGGGGTCGACACGTAACGAATGTTGTTAAATATTGTGTCCGAGATATCAGGTTGCATTAGGTTAGGACATATAACGTTATATACGTACATAATGTTCCCACCGATAAGTAGGTGCCGACACGCATGGAATGTTGTAAAATATTGCGTCCGAGATGTTAGGTTGCCTTAGGCTAGGACATATTACGTTATAGCTGCACATAATGTTCCCACCGAGAAGTAGAGGCCGACACGCAAGGAATGTTGTAAAATATTACATCCGAGATGTTAGGTTGCCTTAGGTTAGGCTATATAACGTTATATACGTACATAATGTTCCCACCGAGAAGTAGGTGCCGACACGAATGGAATGTTGTAAAATATTACATCCGAGACGTTAGGTTGCCTTAGGTTAGGACATATAATGTTATAGCCGTACATAATGTTCCCACCGAGAAGTAGGAGCCGACACGCCACGAATGTTGTAAAATAATACATCCGAGATGTTAGGTTGCCCTAGGATAGGACATATAACGTTATAGACGTATATAATGTTACCGCCGAAAAGTAGGTGCCGACACGCAAGGAATGCTGTAAAATATTACATCCGAGATGTTAGGTTGCCTTAGGATAAGATATATAACGTTATAGAAGTACATAATGTTCCCACCGAGGCGTAGGGGCCGACACGCCACGAATGTTGTTATATATTACATAGGAGGTGTTAGGTTGCCTTAGGTTAGGACATATAACGTTATAGACGTGCATAATGTTCCCACCGAGAAGTAGAGGCCTACACGCCACGAATGTTGTAAAATATCACGTCCGAGATGTTATGTTGCCTTCGGTTAGGATATATAACGTTATAGAAGTGTATAATGTTCCCACGGATAAGTAGGCGACGAAACGCAAGTAATGTTGTAAAATATTACATCCGAGATGTTAGATTGCCTTAGGTTAGGACATATAACGTTATAGACGTACATAATGTTCCCACCGAGGAGTAGGGTTCGACACGTAACGAATGTTGTTAAATATTGTGTCCGAGATATCAGGTTGCATTAGGTTAGGACATGTAACGTTGTATACGTACATAATGTTCCCACCGAGAAGTAGGTGCCGACACGAATGGAATGTTGTAATATATTGCGTCCGAGATGTTAGGTGGCCTTAGGTTAGAACATATAATGTTATAGCCGTACATAATGTTACCACCGAGAAGTTGGTGCCGACACGCAAGGAATGCTGTAAAATATTACATCCGAGATGTTAGGTTGCCTTAGGATAGGATATATAACGTTATAGAAGTACATAATGTTCCCACCGAGAAGCAGGGGCCGACACGCAGCGAATGTTGTAAAATATTACATACGAGGTGTTAGGTTGCCTTAGGTTAGGACATCTAACGTTATAGACGTACACAATGTTCCCACCGAGAAGTAGAGGCCTACACGCCACGAATGTTGTAAAATATTACATATGAGGTGTTAGGTTGCCTTAGGTTAGGACACACAACGTTATAGACGTACATAATGTTCCCACCGAGAAGTGGAGGCCGACACGCCACGAATGTTGTGAAATATTACATTCGAGATGTTAGGTTTGCTTAGGTTAGTACATATAACGTTATATACGTACATAATGTGCCCACCAAGAAGTAGGGGCCGACACGCTAGGAATGTTATAAAATACTACATCCGAGATGTTAGGTTGCCCTAGGATAGGACATATAACGTTATAGACGTATATAATGTTACCACCGAAAAGTAGGTGCCGACACGCAAGGAATTTTGTAAAATATTACTACCGAGATGTTAGATTGCCTTAGGTTAGGACATATTACGTTATAGCTGCTCATAATGTTCCCACCGAGAAGTAGTGGCCGACACGCCACGAATGTTGTTAAATATTACATCCGAGGTGTTAGGTTGCCTTGGGTTAGGACATATAACGTATATCCGTACATAATGTTCCCACCGAGAAGTAGGGGCCGACACGCAAGGAATGTTGTAAAATATTACATCCGAGATGTTAGGTTGCCTTAGGTTAGGATATATAACGTTATAGACGTATATAATGTACCCACTGGGAAGTCGGCGCCGAAACGCTAGGAATGTTGTATAATATTGCGTCTGAGATGTTAGGTGGCCTTAGGTTAAGACATATAACGTTATAGTCGTACATAATGTTCCCACCGAGAAGTAGGTGCCGACACGCAAGGAATGTTTAAAATATTACATGCGAGATGTAATGTTGCCTTAGGTTAGGACATATAACGTTATAGCCGTACATAACGTTCCCACCGAGAAGTAGGGGCCCACACGACACGAATGTTGTAAAATATTACGTCCGAGATGTTAGGCTGCCTTTGGTTAGGACATAAAACGTTATAGACGTTTATAATGTTACCACCGAGATGCAGGGGCTGAAACGCCAGGAATGTTGTAAAATATTACATACGAGTTGTTAGAATGCCCTATGTTAGGATATATAACGTTATAGACGTACATAGTGTTTCCACCGAGAAGCAGGGGCCGACACGCCACGAATGTTGTAAAATATTACATCCGATGTGTTAGGTTGCCTTAGGTTAGGACATATAACGTTATAGGCGTACATAACGTTCCCACCAAGAAGTAGGTGCCGAAACGCTAGGAATGTTGTATAATATTACGTCCGAGATGTTAGGTGTACTTAGGTTAGGACATATAACGTTACAATCGTACATAACGTTCCCAACGAGAAGTAGCTGCCGACACGCAAGGAATGTTGTAAAATATTACGTACGAGATGTTAGCTTGCCTTAGGTTAGGATATATAACGTTTAGTCGTACATAATGTTCCCACCGAGAAGTAGGTGCCGACACGCAAGGAATGTTGTAAAATGTTACATCCGAGATGTTAGATTGCCTTAGGTTAGGATATATAACGTTATAGCCGTACATGATGTTCCCACCGAGAAGTAGGTACCGACACGCAAGGAATGTTGTAAAATATTACATCCGAGATGCTAGGTTGCCTTAGGTTAGGACATATAACGTTATAGCCGTACATAACGTTTCCACCGCGAATTAGGGGCCGACACGCCACGAATTTTTGTAAAATATTACATCCGAGATGTTAGTTTGCCTTAGGTTAGGATATATAACGTTATAGCAGTACATAATGTTCCCACCGAGAAGTAGGAGCCGATACGTCACGAGTGTTGTAAAATATTACATCCGAGATGTTAGGTTGCCTTAGGTTAAGATATATAGCGTTATAATCGTACACAATGTACCCACCGAGAAGTAGGTGCCGACAAGCAAGGAATTTTGTAAAATGTTACATCCGAGATGTTAGATTGCCTTATGTTAGGACATATAACGTTATAGCAGTACATAATGTTCCCACCGAGAAGTAGGGGCCGACACGCCACGAATGTTGTAAAATATAACGTCCGAGGGGTTAGGTTGCCTTATGTTAGGATATATAACGTTATAGACGTACATAGTGTTCCCACCGAGAAGCAGGGGCCGACACGCCACGAATGTTGTATAATATTGCGTCTGAGATGTTAGGTCGCCTTAGGTTAGGACATATAACGTTATAGACGTACATAACGTTCCCACCAAGAAGTAGGTGCCGACACGCTAGGAATGTTGTATAATATTACGTCCGAGATGTTAGGTGTACTTAGGTGAGGACATATAACGTTATAGCCGTACATAATGTTCCTACCGCGAAGTAGGTGCCGCCACGAAAGGAATGTTGTAAAATATTACATGCGAGATGTTAAGTTGCCTTAAGTTAGGATATACAAAGTTATAGACGTATATAATGATCCCACCGAGAAGTAGTTGCCGACACGCCAGTAATGTTGTAAAATATTACATCCGACATGTTAGATTGCCTTAGGTTAGGACATATAACGTTATAGCCGTACATAATGTTTCCACCGAGAAGTAGGGGCCGACACGACACGAATGTTGTAAAATATTACATCCGAGATGTTAGGTTGCCTTAGGTTAGGATATATAAAGTTACAGACGTATATAATGATCCCACCGAGAAGTAGGTACCGACACGCAAGGAATGTTGTAAAATATTATATCCCAGATGTAAGGTTGCCTTAGGTTAGCCCATATAACGTTATAGCCGTACGTAATGTTCCCAACGAGAAGTAGCGGCCGACACGTCACGAATGTTGTAAAATATTACGTCCGAGATGTTAGGTTGCCTTAGGTTAGGACATAAAACGTTATAGAAGTTTATAATGTTACCACCGAGAAGTGGGTGCTGAAGCGCCAGGAATGTTGTAAAATATTACATCCGAGATGTTAGGTTGCCTTAGGTTAAGATATATAGCGTTATAATCGTACACAATGTACCCACCGAGAAGTAGGTGCCGACAAGCAAGGAATTTTGTAAAATGTTACATCCGAGATGTTAGATTGCCTTATGTTAGGACATATAACGTTATAGCAGTACATAATGTTCCCACCGAGAAGTAGGGGCAGACACGCCACGAATGTTGTAAAATATAACGTCCGAGGAGTTAGGTTGCCTTATGTTAGGATATATAACGTTATAGACGTACATAGTGTTCCCACCGAGAAGCAGGGGCCGACACGCCACGAATGTTGTATAATATTGCGTCTGAGATGTTAGGTCGCCTTAGGTTAGGACATATAACGTTATAGACGTACATAACGTTCCCACCAAGAAGTAGGTGCCGACACGCTAGGAATGTTGTATAATATTACGTCCGAGATGTTAGGTGTACTTAGGTGAGGACATATAACGTTATAGCCGTACATAATGTTCCCACCGAGAACTAGGGGCTGACACGCCACGAATGTTGTAAAATATTACGTCCGTGGTGTTAGGATGCCTTAGGTTAGGACATAAAACGTTAGAGACATTTATAATGTTACCACCGAGAAGTAAGGCTTGAAACGCCAGGAATGTTGTCCTATATTACATACGAGTTGTTAGGATGCCTTATGTTAGGATATATAACGTTATAGACGTACATAGTGTTCCCACCGAGAAGCAGGGGCCGACACGCCACGAATGTTGTAAAATATTACATCCGAGGTGCTAGGTTGCCTTAGGTTAGGACATATAACGTTATAGGCGTACATAACGTTCCCACCGAGAAGTAGGGGCCGACACGCCACGAATGTTGTAAAATATTACATCCGAGATGTTAGGTTGCCTTATGTTAGGATATATAACGTTATAGCCGTACATAATGTTTCCACCGAGAAGTAGGGGCCGACACGTCAGGAATGTTGTAAAATATTACACCCGAAATGTCAGGTTGCCTTAGGTTAGTGTATATAAAGTTATAGACGTATATAATGATCCCACCGAGAAGTAGGTACCGACACGCAAGGAATGTTGTAAAATATTACATCCGTAGTGTTAGGTTGCCTTAGGTTAGGACATATAACGTTATAGGCGTACATAACGTTCCCACCGAGAAGTAGGGGCCGACACGCCACGAATGTTGTAAAGTATTACATCCGACATGTTAGGTTGCCTTATGTTAGGATATATAACGTTATAGACGTACATATTGTTCCCACCAAGAAGTAGGTGCCGACACGCGAGGAATGTTGTATAATATTACTTCCGAGATGTTAGGTGTACTTAGGTTAGGACATATAACGTTATAATCGTACATAACGTTCCCACCGAGAAGTAGGTACCGACACGCAAGGAATGCTGGAAAATATTACATCCGTAGTGTTAGGTTGAATAAGGTTAGGACATATAACGTTATAGGCGTACATAACGTTCCTACCGCGAAGTAGGGGCCGACACGCAAGGAATGTTGTAAAATATTACATCCCAGATGTAACGTTGCCTTAGGTTAGGACACATAACGTTATATCCGTACATAACGTTTCCACTGCGAATTAGGGGCCGACACGCCACGAATTTTTGTAAAATATTACATCCGAGATGTTAGTTTGCCTTAGGTTAGGATATATAACGTTATAGCAGTACATAATGTTCCCACCGAGAAGTAGGAGCCGATACGTCACGAGTGTTGTAAAATATTACATCCGAGATGTTAGGTTGCCTTAGGTTAAGATATATAGCGTTATAATCGTACACAATGTACCCACCGAGAAGTAGGTGCCGACAAGCAAGGAATTTTGTAAAATGTTACATCCGAGATGTTAGATTGCCTTATGTTAGGACATATAACGTTATAGCAGTACATAATGTTCCCACCGAGATGTAGGGGCAGACACGCCACGAATGTTGTAAAATATAACGTCCGAGGAGTTAGGTTGCCTTATGTTAGGATATATAACGTTATAGACGTACATAGTGTTCCCACCGAGAAGCAGGGGCCGACACGTCACGAATGTTGTAAAATATTACATCCGAGATGTTAGGTTGCCTTAGGTTAGGATATATAACGTTATAGACGTATATAATGTACCCACTGGGAAGTCGGCGCCGACACGCTAGGAATGTTGTATAATATTGCGTCTGAGATGTTAGGTGGCCTTAGGTTAAGACATATAACGTTATAGTCGTACATAATGTTCCCACCGAGAAGTAGGTGCCGACACGCCACGAATGTTGTAAAATATTACATCCGAGGTGTTAGGTTGCCTTAGGTTAAGACATATAACGTTATAGACGTACATAACGTTCCTACCGAGAACTAGGGGCTGACACGCCACGAATGTTGTAAAATATTACGTCCGTGGTGTTAGGATGCCTTAGGTTAGGACATAAAACGTTAGAGACGTTTATAATGTTACCACCGAGAAGTAAGGCTTGAAACGCCAGGAATGTTGTCCTATATTACATACGAGTTGTTAGGATGCCTTATGTTAGGATATATAACGTTATAGACGTACATAGTGTTCCCAAGGAGAAGCAGGGGCCGACACGCCACGAATGTTGTAAAATATTACATCCGAGGTGCTAGGTTGCCTTAGGTTAGGACATATAACGTTATAGGCGTACATAACGTTCCCACCGAGAAGTAGGGGCCGACACGCCACGAATGTTGTAAAATATTACATCCGAGATGTTAGGTTGCCTTATGTTAGGATATATAACGTTATAGACGTACATACTGTTCCTACCGAGAAGCAGGGTCGGACACGCCACGAATGTTGTATAATATTGCGTCTGAGATGTTAGGTGGCCTTAGGTTAGGACATATAACGTTATAGCCGTACATAACGTTCCCACCAAGAAGTAGGTGCCGCAACGCTAGGAATGTTGTATAACATTACGTCCGAGATGTTAGTTTGCCTTAGGTTAGGATATATAACGTTATAGGCGTACATAACGTTCCCACCGAGAAGTAGGGGCCGACACGCCACGAATGTTGTAAAGTATTACATCCGAGATGTTTGGTTGCCTTAGGTTAGTGTATATATAGTTATAGACGTATATAATGATCCCACCGAGAAGTAGGTACCGACACGCAAGGAATGTTGTACAATATTACACCCCAGATGTATGGTTGCCTTAGGTTAGGACACATAACGTTATAGCCGTACATAACGTTTCCACCGAGAATTAGAGGCCGACACGCCACGAATTTTTGTAAAATATTACATCCGAGATGTTAGTTTGCCTTAGGTTAGGATATATAACGTTATAGCCGTACATGATGTTCCCACCGAGAAGTAGGTACCGACACGCAAGGAATGTTGTAAAATATTACATCCGAGATGCTAGGTTGCCTTAGGTTAGGACATATAACGTTATAGCCGTACATAATGTTCCCACCGAGAAGTAGGTGCCGACACGAAAGGAATGTTGTAATATATTACATCCGTAGTGTTAGGTTGCCTTAGGTTAGGACATATAACGTTATAGGCGTACATAACGTTCCCACCGAGAAGTAGGGGCCGACACGCCACGAATGTTGTAAAGTATTACATCCGACATGTTAGGTTGCCTTATGTTAGGATATATAACGTTATAGACGTACATATTGTTCCCACCAAGAAGTAGGTGCCGACACGCGATGAATGTTGTATAATATTACTTCCGAGATGTTAGGTGTACTTAGGTAAGGACATATAACGTTATAATCGTACATAAAGTTCCCACCGAGAAGTAGGTACCGACACGCAAGGAATGCTGGAAAATATTACATCCGTAGTGTTAGGTTGCCTTAGGTTAGGACATATAACGTTATAGGCGTACATAACGTTCCCACCGCGAAGTAGGGGCCGACACGCAAGGAATGTTGTAAAATATTACATCCCAGATGTAACGTTGCCTTAGGTTAGGACACATAACGTTATAGCCGTACATAACGTTTCCACCGCGAATTAGGGGCCGACACGCCACGAATTTTTGTAAAATATTACATCCGAGATGTTAGTTTGCCTTAGGTTAGGATATATAACGTTATAGCAGTACATAATGTTCCCACCGAGAAGTAGGAGCCGATACGTCACGAGTGTTGTAAAATATTACATCCGAGATGTTAGGTTGCCTTAGGTTAAGATATATAGCGTTATAATCGTACACAATGTACCCACCGAGAAGTAGGTGCCGACAAGCAAGGAATTTTGTAAAATGTTACATCCGAGATGTTAGATTGCCTTATGTTAGGACATATAACGTTATAGCAGTACATAATGTTCCCACCGAGAAGTAGGGGCCGACACGCCACGAATGTTGTAAAATATAACGTCCGAGGAGTTAGGTTGCCTTATGTTAGGATATATAACGTTATAGACGTACATAGTGTTCCCACCGAGAAGCAGGGGCCGACACGCCACGAATGTTGTATAATATTGCGTCTGAGATGTTAGGTCGCCTTAGGTTAGGACATATAACGTTATAGACGTACATAACGTTCCCACCAAGAAGTAGGTGCCGACACGCTAGGAATGTTGTATAATATTACGTCCGAGATGTTAGGTGTACTTAGGTTAGGACATATAACGTTATAGCCGTACATAATGTTCCCACCGCGAAGTAGGTGCCGAGACGAAAGGAATGTTGTAAAATATTACATCCGAGATGTTAAGTTGCCTTAAGTTAGGATATACAAAGTTATAGACGTATATAATGATCCCACCGAGAAGTAGGTGCCGACACGCCAGTAATGTTGTAAAATATTACATCCGACATGTTAGATTGCCTTAGGTTAGGACATATAACGTTATAGCCGTACATAATGTTTCCACCGAGAAGTAGGGGCCGACACGTCACGAATGTTGTAAAATATTACATCCGAGATGTTAGGTTGCCTTAGGTTAGGACATAAAACGTTATAGAAGTTTATAATGTTACCACCGAGAAGTGGGTGCTGAAACGCCAGGAATGTTGTAAAATATTACATACGAGATGTTAGGTTGCCTTAGGTTAAGATATATAGCGTTATAATCGTACACAATGTACCCACCGAGAGGTAGGTGCCGACAAGCAAGGAATTTTGTAAAATGTTACATCCGAGATGTTAGATTGCCTTATGTGAGGACATATAACGTTATAGCAGTACATAATGTTCCCACCGAGAAGTAGGGGCCGACACGCCACGAATGTTGTAAAATATTACATCCGAGGAGTTAGGTTGCCTTATGTTAGGATATATAACGTTATAGACGTACATAGTGTTGCCACCGAGAAGCAGGGGCCGACACGCCACGAATGTTGTAAAATATAACATCCAAGGTGTTAGGTTGCCTTAGGTTAGCACATATAACGTTATAGGCGTACATAACGTTCCCACCGAGAAGTAGGGGCCGACACGCCACGAATGTTGTAAAATATTTCATCCGGGTTGTTAGGTTGCCTTATGTTAGGATATATAACGTTATAGACGTACATAGTGTTCCCACAGAGAAGCAGGATCCGACACGCCACGAATGTTGTATAATATTGCGTTTGAGATGTTAGGTGGCCTTAGGTTAGGACATACAACGTTATAGACGTACATAACGTTCCCACCAAGAAGTAGGTGCCGACACGCTAGGAATGTTGTGTAATATTACGTCCGAGATGTTAGGTGTACGTAGGTTAGGACATATAACGTTATAATCGTACATAACGTTCACACCGAGAAGTAGCTGCCGACACGCAAGGAATGTTGTAAAATATTACATCCGAGATGCTAGGTTGCCTTAGGTTAGGACATATAACGATATAGCCGTACATAATGTTCCCACCGAGAAGTAGGTGCCGACACGAAAGGAATGTTGTAAAATATTACATCCGTAGTGTTAGGTTGCCTTAGGTTAGGACATATAACGTTATAGGCGTACATAACGTTCCCACCGAGAAGTAGGGGCCGACACGCCACGAATGTTGTAAAGTATTACATCCGAGATGTTAGGTTGCCTTAGGTTAGGATATATAACGTTATAGCCGTCCATAATGTTTCCACCGAGAAGTAGGGGCCGACACGCAAGGAATGTTGTAAAATGTTACATCCGAGATGTTAGGTTGCCTGAGGTTAGGATATATAACGTTATAGACGTATATAATGTACGCACTGTGAAGTCGGCGCCGACACGCTAGGAATGTTGTAAAATATTACGTGCGAGATGTTAGAATGCCTTTTGTTAGGACATACAACGTTATAGCAGTACATAATGTTCCCACCGACAAGTAGGAGCTGATACGTCACGAGTGTTGTAAAATATTACATCCGAGATGTTAGGTTGCCTTAGGTTAGGATATATAGCGTTATAATCGTACACATTGTACCCACCGAGAAGTAGGTGCCGACAAGCAAGGAATTTTGTAAAATGTTACATCCGAGATGTTAGATTGCATTATGTTAGGACATATAACGTTATAGCAGTACATAATGTTCCCACCGAGAAGTAGGGGCCGTCACGCCACGAATGTTGTAATATATAACGTCCGAGGAGTTAGGTTGCCTTATGTTAGGATATATAACGTTATAGACCTACATAGAGTTCCCACCGAGAAGCAGGGGCCGACACGTCACGAATGTTGTAAACTATTACATCCGAGATGTTAGTTTGCCTTAGGTTAGGATATATAACGTTATAGTCGTACATAATGTTCCCACGGAGAAGTAGGCGCCGACACGCAAGGAATGTTGTAAAATATTACATACGTAGTGTTAGGTTGCCTTAGGTTAGGACATATAACGTTATAGGCGTACATAACGTTCCCACCGAGAAGTAGTGGCCGACACGCCACGAATGTTGTAAAGTATTACATCGGAGATGTTAGGTTGCCTTATGTTAGGATATATAACGTTATAGACGTACATAGTGTTCCCACCGAGAAGCAGGGGCCGACACGCCACGAATGTTGTATAATATTGCGTCTGAGATGTTAGGTGGCCTTAGGTTAGGACATATAACGTTATAGACGTACATAACGTTCCCACCAAGACGTAGGTGCCGACACGCTAGGAATGTTGTATAATATTACTTCTGATATGTTAGGTTTACTTAGGTTAGGACATGTAACGTTATAATCGTACATAACGTTCCCACCGAGAAGTAGCTGCCGACACGCAAGGAATGTTGTGTAATATTACATCCGAGATGCTAGGTTGCCATAGGTTAGGACATATAACGTTATAGCCGTACATAATGTTCCCACCGAGAAGTAGGTGCCGACACGAAAGGAATGTTGTAAAATATTACATCCGTAGTTTTAGGTTGCCTTAGGTTAGGACATATAACGTTATAGGCGTACATAACGTTCCCACCAAGAAGTAGGGGCCGACACGCCACGCATGTTGTAAAGTATTACATCCCAGATGTTAGGTTGCCTTAGGTTAGGATATATAATGTTATAGCCGTACATAATGTTTCCACCGAGAAGTAGGGGCCGACACGTCAGGAATGTTGTAAAATATTATATCCGAGATGTTAGTTCGCCTTAGGTTAGGATATATAACGTTATAGTCGTACATAATGTTCCCACCTAGAAGTAGGTGCCGACACGCAAGGAATGTTGTAAAATATTACATCCGAGATGTTAGAATGCCTTAGGCTAGGACATATAACGTTATGGCAGTACATGATGTTCCCACCGAGAAGTAGGTACCGACACGCAAGGAATGTTGTAAAATATTACATCCGAGATGTAAGGTTGCCTTAGGTTAGGACATATAACGTTATAGCCGTACATAATGTTCCCACCCAGAAGAAGGCGCCGACACGCAAGGAATGTTGTAAAATGTTACATCCGCGATGTTAGGTTGCCTTAGGTTAGGATATATAACGTTATAGACGTATATAATGTACGCACTGGGAAGTCGGCGCCGATACGCTAGGAATGTTGTAAAATGTTACGTGCGAGATGTTAGAATGCCTTTTGTTAGGACATATAACGTTATAGAAGTACATAATGTTCGCACCGACAAGTAGGGGCCGATACGACACGAGTGTTGTAAAATATTACATCCGAGATGTTAGGTTGCCTTAGGTTAGGACATATAACGTTATAGACGTACATAACGTTCCTACCGAGAAGTAGGGGCCGACACGCCACGAATGTTGTAAAATATTACGTCAGAGATGTTAGGTTGCCTTAGGTCAGGACATAAAACGTTATAGACGTTTATAATGTTACCACCGAGAAGTAGGGGCTGAAATGCAAGGAATGTTGTAAAATATTACATACGATTTGTTAGGATGCCTTATGTCATGATGTATAACGTTATAGACCTACATAGAGTTCCCACCGAGAAGCAGGGGCCGACACGTCACGAATGTTGTAAAATATTACATCCGAGATGTTTGTTTGCCTTAGGTTAGGATATATAACGTTATAGTCGTACATAATGTTCCCAGGGAGAAGTAGGCGCCGACACGCAAGGAATGTTGTAAATTATTACGTCCGAGATGTTAGGTTGCCTTAAATTAGGATATATAACTTTATAGTCGTACATGATGTTCCCACCGAGAAGTAGGTACCGACACGCAAGGAATGTTGTAAAATATTACATCCGAGATGCTAGGTTGCCTTAGGTTAGGACATATAACGATATAGCCGTACATAATGTTCCCACCGAGAAGTAGGTGCCGACACGAAAGGAATGTTGTAAAATATTACATCCGTAGTGTTAGGTTGCCTTAGGTTAGGACATATAACGTTATAGGCGTACATAACGTTCCCATCGAGAAGTAGGGGCCGACACGCCACGAATGTTGTAAAGTATTACATCCGAGATGTTAGGTTGCCTTAGGTTAGGATATATAACGTTATAGCCGTACATAATGTTTCCACCGAGAAGTAGGGGCCGACACGCAAGGAATGTTGTAAAATGTTACATCCGAAATGTTAGGTTGCCTGAGGTTAGGATATATAACGTTATAGACGTATATAATGTACGCACTGGGAAGTCGGCGCCGACACGCTAGGAATGTTGTAAAATATTACGTGCGAGATGTTAGAATGCCTTTTGTTAGGACATACAACGTTATAGCAGTACATAATGTTCCCACCGACAAGTAGGAGCTGATACGTCACGAGTGTTGTAAAATATTACATCCGAGATGTTAGGTTGCCTTAGGTTAGGATATATAGCGTTATAATCGTACACAATGTACCCACCGAGAAGTAGGTGCCGACAAGCAAGGAATTTTGTAAAATGTTACATCCGAGATGTTAGATTGCATTATGTTAGGACATATAACGTTATAGCAGTACATAATGTTCCCACCGAGAAGTAGGGGCCGTCACGCCACGAATGTTGTAATATATAACGTCCGAGGAGTTAGGTTGCCTTATGTTAGGATATATAACGTTATAGACGTACATAGTGTTCCCACCGAGAAGCGGGGGCCGACACGCCACGAATGTTGTATAATATTGCGTCTGAGATGTTAGGTGGCCTTAGGTTAGGACATACAACGTTATAGACGTACATAACGTTCCCACTAAGAAGTAGGTGCCGACACGCTAGGAATGTTGTGTAATATTACCTCCGAGATGTTAGGTGTATTTTGGTTAGGACATATAACGTTATAATCGTACATAACGTTCCCACCGAGAAGTAGCTGCCGACACGCAAGGAATGTTGTAAAATATTACATCCGAGATGCTAGGTTGCCTTAGGTTAGGACATATAACGATATAGCCGTAAATCATGTTCCCACCGGGAAGTAGGTGCCGACACGAAAGGAATGTTGTAAAATATTACATCCGTAGTGTTAGGTTGCCTTAGGTTAGGACATATAACGTTATAGGCGTACATAACGTTCCCACCGAGAAGTAGGGGCCGACACGCCACGAATGTTGTAAAGTATTACATCCGAGATGTTAGGTTGCCAAAGGATAGGATATATAACGTTATAGCCGTACACAATGTTTCCACCGAGAAGTAGGGGCCGACACGACAGGAATGTTGTAAAATATTACATCCGAGATGTTAGGTTGCCTTAGGTTAGTGCATATAAAGTTATAGACGTATATAATGATCCCACCGAGAAGTAGGTACCGACACGCAAGGAATGTTGTAAAATATTACATCCCAGATGTAAGGTTGCCTTAGGTTAGGACACATAACGTTATAGCCGTACATAACGTCTCCACCGAGAATTAGGGCCCGACACGCCACTAATTTTTGTAAAATATTACATCCGAGATGTTAGTTTGCCTTAGGTTAGGATATATAACGTTATAGACGTACATAATGTTCCCACCTAGAAGTAGGCGCCGACACGCAAGGAATGTTGTAAAATGTTACATCCGAGATGTTAGGTTGCCTTAGGTTTAGGATATATAACGTTATAGACGTATATAATGTACGCACTGGGAAGTCGGCGCCGACACGCTAGGAATGTTGTAAAATGTTACGTTCGAGATGTTAGAATGCCTTTTGTTAGGACATATAACGTTATAGCAGTACATAATGTTCGCACCGACAAGTAGGGGCCGATACGACACGAGTGTTGTAAAATATTACATCCGAGATGTTAGGTTGCCTTAGGTTAGGACATATAACGTTATAGACGTACATAACGTTCCTACCGAGAAGTAGGGGCCGACACGCCACGAATGTTGTAAAATATTACGTCAGAGATGTTAGGTTGCCTTAGGTCAGGACATAAAACGTTATAGACGTTTATAATGTTACCACCGAGAAGTAGGGGCTGAAATGCAAGGAATGTTGTAAAATATTACATACGATTTGTTAGGATGCCTTATGTCATGATATATAACGTTATAGACCTACATAGAGTTCCCACCGAGAAGCAGGGGCCGACACGTCACGAATGTTGTAAAATATTACATCCGAGATGTTTGTTTGCCTTAGGTTAGGATATATAACGTTATAGTCGTACATAATGTTCCCAGGGAGAAGTAGGCGCCGACACGCAAGGAATGTTGTAAATTATTACGTCCGAGATGTTAGGTTGCCTTAAATTAGGATATATAACTTTATAGTCGTACATGATGTTCCCACCGAGAAGTAGGTACCGACACGCAAGGAATGTTGTAAAATATTACATCCGAGATGTAAGGTTGCCTTAGGTTAGGACATATAACGTTATAGCCGTACATAATGTTCCCACGGTGAAGAAGGCGCCGACACGCAAGGAATGTTGTAAAATGTTACATCCGAGATGTTAGGTTGCCTTAGGTTTAGGATATATAACGTTATAGACGTATATAATGTACGCACTGGGAAGTCGGCGCCGACACGCTAGGAATGTTGTAAAATATTACGTGCGAGATGTTAGAATGCCTTTTGTTAGGACATATATCGTTATAGCAGTACATAATGTTCCCACCGACAAGTAGGGGCCGATACGTCACGAGTGTTGCAAAATATTACATTCGAGATGTTAGGTTGCCTTAGGTTAGGAAATATAGCGTTATAATCGTACACAATGTACCCACCGAGAAGTAGGTGCCGACAAGCAAGGAATGTTGTAAAATGTTACATCCGAGAAGTTAGATTGCCTTATGTTAGGACATATAACGTTATAGCAGTACATAATGTTCCCACCGAGAAGTAGGGGCCGACACGCCACGAATGTTGTAAAATATTACATCCGAGGATTTAGGTTGCCTTATGTTAGGATATATAACGTTATAGACGTACATAGTGTTCCCACCGAGAAGCAGGGGCCTACACGCCACGAATGTTGTATAATATTGCGTCTGAGGTGTTAGGTGGCCTTAGGTTAGGACATATAACGTTATAGACGTACACAACGTTCCCACCAAGAAGTAGGTGCCGACACGCAAGGAATGTTGTAAAATATTACATCCGAGATGTTAGAATGCCTTAGGTTAGGACATATAACGTTATAGCCGTACATAATGTTCCCACCCAGAAGAAGGCGCCGACACGCAAGGAATGTTGTAAAATGTTACATCCGCGATGTTAGGTTGCCTTAGGTTAGGATATATAACGTTATAGACGTATATAATGTACGCACTGGGAAGTCGGCGCCGACACGCAAGGAATGTTGTAAAATGTTACATCCGAGATGTTAGGTTGCCTTAGGTTTAGGATATATAACGTTATAGACGTATATAATGTACGCACTGGGAAGTCGGCGCCGACACGCTAGGAATGTTGTAAAATATTACGTGCGAGACGTTAGAATGCCTTTTGTTAGGACATATAACGTTATAGCAGTACATAATGTTCCCACCGACAAGTAGGGGACGATACGTCACGAGTGTTGTAAAATATTACATTCGAGATGTTAGGTTGCCTTAGGTTAGGAAATATAGCGTTATAATCGTACACAATGTACCCACCGAGAAGTAGGTGCCGACAAGCAAGGAATGTTGTAAAATGTTACATCCGAGAAGTTAGATTGCCTTATGTTAGGACATATAACGTTATAGCAGTACATAATGTTCCCACCGAGAAGTAGGGGCCGACACGCCACGAATGTTGTAAAGTATTACATCCGAGATGTTAGGTTGCCTTAGGTTAGGATATATAACGTTATAGCCGTACATAATGTTTCCACCTAGAAGTAGGGGCCGACACGTCTGGAATGTTGTAAAATATTATATCCGAGATGTTGGGTTGCCTTAGGTTAGTGTATATAAAGATATAGACGTATATGATGATGCCACCGAGAAGTAGGTGCCGACACGCCAGGAATGTTGTAAAATATTACATCCGAGATGTTAGAATGCCTTAGGTTAGGACATATAACGTTATGGCAGTACATGATGTTCCCACCGAGAAGTAGGTACCGGCACGCAAGGAATGTTGTAAAATATTACATCCGAGATGTAAGGTTGCCTTAGGTTAGGACATATAACGTTATAGCCGTACATAATGTTCCCACCGAGAAGAAGGCGCCGACACGCAAGGAATGTTGTAAAATGTTACATCCGAGATGTTAGGTTGCCTTAGGTTAGTGTATATAAAGTTATAGACGTATATAATGATCCCACCGAGAAGTAGGTACCGACACGCAAGGAATGTTGTAAAATATTACATCCCAGATGTAAGGTTGCCTTAGGTTAGGACACATAACGTTATAGCCGTACATAACGTTTCCACCGAGAATGAGGGGCCGACAAGCCACTAATTTTTGTAAAATATTACATCCGAGATGTTAGTTTGCCTTAGGTTAGGATATATAACGTTATAGTCGTACATAATGTTCCCACCTAGAAGTAGGTGCCGACACGCAAGAAATGTTGTAAAATATTACATCCGAGATGTTAGAATGCCTTAGGTTAGGACCTATAACGTTATAGCAGTACATGATGTTCCCTCCGAGAAGTAGGTACTGACACGCTAGGAATTTTGTAAAATGTTACATCCGAGATGTTAGATTGCCTTATGTTAGGACATATATCGTTATAGCAGTGCATAATGTTCCCACCGAGAAGTAGGGGCCGACACGCCATGAATGTTGTAAAATATTACATCCGAGGAGTTACGTTGCCTTATGTTAGGATATATAACGTTATAGACGTAGATAGTGTTGCCACCGAGAAGCAGGGTCCGACACGCCACTAATGTTGTGAAATATTACATCCGAGGTGTTAGGTTGCCTTAGGTTAGGACATATAACGTTATAGGCGTACATAACGTTCCCTCCGAGAAGTAGGGGCCGACACGCCACGAATGTTGTAAAATATTTCATCCGAGATGTTAGGTTGCCTTAAGTTAGGATATATAACGTTATAGACGTACATAGTGTTCCCACCGAGAAGCAGGGGACGACACGCCACGAATGTTGTATAATATTGCGTTTGAGATGTTAGGTGGCCTTAGGTTAGGGCATACAACGTTATAGACGTACATAACGTTCCCACCAAGAAGTAGGTGCCGACACGCTAGGAATGTTGTGTAATATTACGTCCGAGATGTTCGGTGTACTTAGGTTAGGACATATAACGTTATAGCCGTACATAATGTTTCCACCGAGAAGTAGGGGCCGACACGCCATGAATGTTGTAAAATATTACATCCGAGATGTTAGTTTGCCTTAGGTTAGGATATATAACGTTATAGTCGTACATAATCTTCCCTCCTAGAAGTAGGTGCCGACACGCAAGGAATGTTGTAAAATATTACATCCGAGATGTTAGAATGCCTTAGGTTAGGACATATAACGTTATGGCAGTACATGATGTTCCCACCGAGAAGAAGGAACCGACACGCAAGGAATGTTGTAAATTATTACATACGAGATGTAAAGTTGCCTTAGATTAGGATATATAACGTTATAGACGTATATAATGTACGCACTGGGAAGTCGGCGCCGACACGCTAGGAATGTTGTAAAATATTACGTGCGAGATGTTAGGATGCCTTTTGTTAGGACATATAACGTTATAGCAGTACATAATGTTCCCACCGACAAGTAGGAGACGATACGTCACGAGTGTTGTAAAATATTACATCCGAGATTTTAG
Organism: Xylocopa violacea; assembly: GCA_963969225.1. NCBI lineage: Eukaryota > Metazoa > Arthropoda > Insecta > Hymenoptera > Apidae > Xylocopa > Xylocopa violacea. The sequence continues at coordinate 4,847,549 of CAXAJV010000920.1, forward strand.
GTTGCCTTAGGTTAGGACATATAGCGTTATAATCGTACACAATGTACCCACCGAGAAGTAGGTGCCGAAAAGCAAGGAATTTTGTAAAATGTTACATACGAGATGTTAGATTGCCTTATGTTAGGACATATAACGTTATAGCAGTACATAATGTTCCCACCGAGAAGTAGGGGCCGACACGCCACGAATGTTGTAAAATATTACGTCCGAGGAGTTAGGTTGCCTTATGTTAGGATATATAACGTTATAGACGTACATAGTGTTCCCACCGAGAAGAAGGCGCCGACACGCAAGGAATGTTGTAAAATATTACATCCGGTATGTAAGGTTGCCTTAGGTTAGGACATATAACGTTATAGCCATACATAATGTTCCCACCGAGAAGTAGGCGCCGACACGCATGGAATGTTGTAAAATATTACATCCGAGATGTTAGGTTGCCTTAGGTTAGGATATATAACGTTATAGACATATATAATGTTCCCACGGAGAAGTAGGCGCCGACACGCAAGGAATATTGTAAAATATTACATCCGAGATGTAAGGTTGCCTTAGGTTAGGACATAAAACGTTATAGACGTTTATAATGTTACCACCGAGAAGTAGGGCCTGACACGCCAGGAATGTTGTCAAACATTACATACGAGTTGTTAGGATGCCGTATGTTAGGATATATAACGTTCTAGACGTACATAACGCTCCTACCGAGAAGTAGAGGCCGACACGACACGAATGTTGTAAAATATTACGTCCGAGATGTTAGGTTGCCTTAGGTTACGACATAAAACGTTATAGACGTTTATAACGTTACCACCGAGAAGTAGGGGCTGAAACCCCGGGAATGTTGTCAAATAATACATACGGGTAGTTAGGATGCCTTATGTTAGGATATATAACGTTGTGGAAGTATATAATGTTCCCACCGAGAAGTAGGGGCTGAAACGCCGGGAATGTTGTCAAATAATACATACGGGTAGTTAGGTTGCCTTATGTTAGGATATATAACGTTGTGGAAGTATATAATGTTCCCACGGAGAAGTAGGGGCCGACACGCCACGAATGTTGTAAAATATTACATTCGAGGAGTAACGTTGCCTTAGGTGAGGACAGATATCGTTATAGCAGTGCATAATGTTCCCACCGAGAAGTAGGGGCCGACACGCCATGAATGTTGTAAAATATTACATCCGAGGAGTTAGGTTGCCTTATGTTAGGATATATAACGTTATAGACGTACATAGTGTTGCCACCGAGAAGCAGGGGCCGACACGCCACGAATGTTGTAAAATATTACATCCGAGGTGTTAGGTTGCCTTAGGTTAGGACATATAACGTTATAGGCGTACATAGCGTTCCCACCGAGAAGTAGGGGCCGACACGCCACGAATGTTGTAAAATATTTCATCCGAGATGTTAGGTTGCCTTATGTTAGGATATGTAACGTTATAGACGTACATAGTGTTCCCACCGAGAAGCAGGGGCCGACACGCCACGAATGTTGTATAATATTGCGTTTGAGATGTTAGGTGGCCTTAGGTTAGGACATACAACGTTATAGACGTACATAACGTTCCCACCAAGAAGTAGGTGCCGACACGCTAGGAATGTTGTGTAATATTACGTCCGAGATGGCGGGAGAAGCTATTGCTCCACGGGGTTTAAGATGGCGTCGGGGATTTATCCCCACTGTTGCGATGGCGCCATGTGCAAACCCCTAGGATAGCAGATAGGACATCTGTGACCTCCTACGGGCCATAGTTAGCAAGCAGCCACCTCCTCGTGGTTCCCGCCGTCAGTAGTCCCACTGCTAGATCTGTGTGGGTGAAGCAAAGGGCTGCCACTGCGATGTGCGTACTTTAAAGGTAAAGGCAGATTGGGTAATCCATAAAATTTACTCAATCCAGTTATGCATTTATAGATCAAATATCCTTACAGCCGACGACGAGTCAGGACTGGGTCTTCTCCCTACGCAAGAGGTGTTGAAATAATAACACAATGTACAAAATGTACGGATAAGCCAAAGAGCTTAAATAACGAAAAATATATGAGTGGTGCATGGCGGTCCTGGTTTCTCCCTGCCCGCTCCCTCGGTAGTGGCTCGCCGGGGGAGTGGGGTTATGGGTATTTTTACGCGTATGCCATATATGGCGATGAAGCATGTCCGAGCCCCCTCCCGGGGCCGGGCTTAGAATATTCTATTACGTCCGAGATGTTCGGTGTACTTAGGTTAGGACATATAACGTTATAATCGTACATAACGTTCCCACCGAGAAGTAGCTGCCGACACGCAAGGAATGTTGTAAAATATTACATCCGAGATGCTAGGTTGCCTTAGGTTAGGACATATTACGATATAGCCGTACATAATGTTCCCACCGGGAAGTAGGTGCCGACACGAAAGGAATGTTGTAAAATATTACATCCAGAGTGTTAGGTTGCCTTAGGTTAGGACATATAACGTTATAGGCGTACATAACGTTCCCACCGAGAAGTAGGGGCCGACACGCCACGAATGTTGTAAAGTATTACATCCGAGATGTTAGGGTGCCCTTTGTTAGGATATATAACGTTATAGCCGTACATAATGTTTCCAACGAGAAGTAGGTACCGACACGCAAGGAATGTTGTAAAATATTACATCCCAGATGTAAGGTTGCCTTAGGTTAGGACGCATAACGTTATAGCCGTACATAATGTTTCCACCGAGAATTAGGGGCCGACACGCCACGAATTTTTGTAAAATATTACATCCGAGATGTTAGTTTGCCTTAGGTTAGGATATATAACGTTATAGTCGTACATAATGTTCCCACCTAGAAGTAGGTGCCGACACGCAAGGAATGTTGTAAAATATTACACCCGAGATGTTAGATTGCCTTAGGTTAGGACATATAACTTTATAGACATATATAATGTTCCCACGGAGAAGTAGGCACCGACAGGCAAGGAATTTTGTAAAATATTACGTCCGAGATGATAGGTTGCCTTAGGTTAGGATAACGTTTTAGACGTATATAAAGTTCCCACCGAGAAGTAGGTACCGACAAGCAAGGAATGTTGTAAAATATTACATCCGAGAAGTTAGGTTGCCTTAGGTTAGGATATATAACGTTATAGACGTATATAATGTTTCCACGGAGAAGTACGCACCCACACGCAAGTAATGTTGTAAAATATTACGTCCGAGATGTTAGGTTGCCTTAGGTTAGGACACATAACGTTATAGACGTTTATAACGTTACGACCGAGAAGTAGGGGCTGAAACGCCAGGAATATTGTCAAATATTACATACGAGTTGTTAGGATGCCTTATGTTATGATATATAACGTTATAGACGTACATAGTGTTCCCACCGAGAAGCAGGGGTCGACACGCCACGAATGTTGTAAAATATTACATCCGAGATGTTAGGTTGCCTTAGGTTAGGATAACGTTTTAGACGTATATAAAGTTCCCACCGAGAAGTAGGGGCCGACAAGCCACGAATGTTGTAAAATATTACATCCGAGGAGTTAGATTGCCTTAGATTAGGATATATAACTTTAGAGCTGCACATATTGTTCCCACCGAGAAGTAGGGGCCGACAAGCAACGAATGTTGTAAAATATTACATCCGAGATGTTAGGTTGCCTTAGGTTAGGATATATAACGTTTTAGACGTATATAATGTTCCCACCGAGAAGTAGGGGCCGACACGCCACGAATGTTGTAAATTATTACATCCGAGATGTTAGGTTACTTTAGGTTAGGATATATAACGTTATTGCCGTACACAATGCTCCCACCCAGAAGGAGGAGCCGACACGCCACGAATGTTGTAAAATATTACATCCGATATGTTAGTTTGCCTTAGGTTAGGATATATAACGTTATAGTCGTACATAATGTTCCCACGGAGAAGTAGGCACCGACACGCAAGGAATTTTGTAAAATATTACGTCCGAGATGTTAGGTTGCCTTAGGTTAGGATATATAACGTTATAGACGTATATAATGTACCCACTGGGAAGTCGGCGCCGACGCGCTAGGAATGTTGTAAAATATTACGTGCGAGATGTTAGATTGCCTTTTGTTAGGACATATAACGTTATAGCAGTACATAATGTTCCCACCGAGAAGCAGGGGCCGACACGTCACGAATGTTGTAAAATATTACATCCGAGATGTTAGGTTGCCTTAGGTTAGGACATATAGCGTTATAATCGTACACAATGTACCCACCGAGAAGTAGGTGCCGACACGCAAGGAATGTTGTAAAATATAACATGGGAGATGTTAGAATGCCTTAGGTTAGGACATATAACGTTATAGCAGTACGTGATGTTCCCACCAAGAAGTAGGGGCCGACACGCCACGAATGTTGTAAAATATTACATCCGAGATGTTACGTTGCCTTAGGTTAGGATATATAAAGTTATAGACGTATATAATGATCCCACCGAGAAGTAGGTACCAACATGCAAGGAATGTTGTAAAATATTACATCCGAGATGTAAGGTTGCCTTAGGTTAGGACATATAACGTTATAGACGTACATAATGTTCCCACGGAGAAGTAGGAGCCGACACGCAAGGAATGTGGTAAAATATTACATCCGAAATGTTAGAATGCCTTAGGTTAGGACATATAACGTTCTAGCAGTACATGATGTTCCCACCGAGAAGTAGGGGCCGACACGCCACGAATGTTGTGAAATATTACATCCGAGATGTTAGGTTGCCTTAGATTAGGATATATATCGTTACAGACGTTTATAATGTTACCACCTAGAAGTAGGGCCTGAAACGCCAGGAATGTTGTCAAATATTACATACGAGTTGTTAGGACGCTTTATGTTAGGACATATAACGATCAAGACGTATATAATGTTCCCACGGAGAAGTAGGCGCCGACACCCAAGTAATGTTGTAAAATATTACATCCGAGATGTTAGGTTGCCTTTTGTTAGGATATATAAAGTGATAGACGTATATAATGATACCACCGAGAAGTAGGGGCCGACACGACACGAATGTTGTAAATTATTACATCCGAGATGTTAGGTTGCCTTAGGTTAGGATAACGTTTTAGACGTATATAAAGTTCCCACCGAGAAGTAGGGGCCGACGCGCCACGAATGTTGTAAAATATTACATCCGAGATGCTAGGTTGCCTTAGGTTAGGACATATAACGTTATAATCATACACAATGTACCCACCGAGAAGTAGGTGCCGACACGCAAGGAATGTTGTAAAATATTACACCCGTGAAGTTAGATTGCCTTAGGTTAGGACATATAACTTTATAGACGTATATAATGTTCCCACGGAGACGTAGGCGCCGAGACGCAAGGAATGTTGTAAAATATTACATCCGAGATGATAGGTTGCCTTAGGTTAGGACATATAACGTTTAGACGTTTATGACGTTACCACCGAGAAGTAGGGGCCGACGCGCCACGAATGTTGTAAAATATTACACCCGAGATGTTAGATTGCCTTAGGTTAGGACATATAACTTTATAGACGTACATAGTGTTCCCAACGAGAAGCAGGGGCCGACACGCCACGAATGTTGTAAAATATTACTTCCGAGATGTGAGTTTGCCTTAGATTAGGATATATAACGTTATAGTCGTACATGATGTTCCCTCCGAGGTGTAGGTGCCGACACGCAAGGAATGTTGTAAAATATTACATCCGAGATGTTAGATTGCCTCCTGTTAGGACATATAAAGTTACAGCAGTACATAATGTTCCCACCGAGAAGTAGGAGCCGACACGCCACGAATGTTGTTAAATATTACATCCGAGATGTTAGGTTGCCTTACGTTAGGATAACGTTTTAGACGTATATAAAGTTCCCACCGAGAAGTAGGGGCCGACAAGCCACGAATGTTGTAAAATATTACATCCGAGATGTTAGGTTGCCTTAGGTTAGGATATATAACGTTATAGACGTGTATAATGTTTCCACGGAGAAGTACGCACCCACACGCAAGTAATGTTGTAAAATATTACGTCCGAGATGTTAGGTTGCCTTAGGTTAGGACACATAACGTTTAGACGTTTGTAACGTTACCACCGAGAAGTAGGGGCCGACGCGCCACGAATGTTGTAAAATATTACATCCGAGATGTTAATTTGCCTTAGGTTAGGATATATAACGTTACAGCCGTACACAATGTTCCCACCCAGAAGGAGGAGCCGACACGACACGAATGTTGTAAAATATTACACCCGAGATGTTAGATTGCCTTAGGTTAGGACATATAACTTTATAGACGTATATAATGTTCCCACGGAGACGTAGGCGCCGAGACGCAAGGAATGTTGTAAAATATTACATCCGAGATGATAGGTTGCCTTAGGTTAGGACATATAACGTTATAGACATACATAACGTTCCTACCGAGAAGTAGGGACCGACACGCCACGAATGTTGTAAAATATTACGTCCGAGATGTTAGGTTGCCTTAGGTTAGGATATATAACGTTATAGACGTATATAATATACCCACTGGGAAGTCGGCGCCGACGCGCTAGGAATGTTGTAAAATATAACGTACGAGATGTTAAATTGCCTTTTGTTAGGACATATCACGTTATAGCAGTAGATAATGTTCCCACCGAGAAGTAGCGGCCGACACGTCACGAACGTTGTAAAATATTACATCCGAGATGTTAGGATGCCTTATGTTAGGATATATAACATTATAGACGTACATAGTGTTCCCAACGAGAAGCAGGGGCGGACACGCCACGAATGTTGTAAAATATTACATCCGAGATGTGAGTTTGCCTTAGATTAGGATATATAACGTTGTAGTCGTACATGATGGTCCCTCCGAGGAGTAGGTGCCGACACGCAAGGAATGTTGTAAAATATTACATCCGAGATGTTAGGGTGCCTTATGCTAGGATATATAACGTTATAGACGTACATAGTGTTCCCACCGAGAAGCAGGGGCCGACATGCCACGAATGTTGTAAAATATTAAATCCGAGATGTTAGTTTGCCTTAGATTAGGATATATAACCTTATAGTCGTACATGGTGTTCCCTCCGAGGAGTAGGTCCGACACGCAAGGAATGCTGTAAAATATTACTTCCGAGATGTTAGATTGCCTCATGTTAGGACATATAACGTTATAGCAGTACATAATGTTCGCACCGAGAAGTAGGGGCCTACACGCCACGAATGTTGTAAAATATAACATCCGAGATGTTAGGTTGCCTTAGGTTAGGACATAAAACGTTGTAGACGTTTATAATGTCACCACCGAGAAGTAGGGGCTGAAACGCCAGGAATATTATCAAATATTACATACGAGTTGTTAGGATGCCTTATGCTAGGATATATAACGCTATAGAAGTATATAATGTTCCCACGGAGTAGTATGCGCCGACACGCAAGGATGTTTGTAAAAAATCACGTCCGAGATGTTATGTTGCCTTAGGTTAGGATATATAACGTTATAGAAGTATATAATATTCCCACGGAGACGTAGGCGCCGACACACAAGGAATGTTGTAAAATAATACATCCGAGATGTTAGATTGCCTCATGTTAGGACATATAACGTTATAGCAGTACATAACGTTCCGACCGAGAAGTAGGGGCCGACACGCCACGAATGTTGTAAAATATTACATCCGAGATGTTAGGTTGCTTTATGTTAGGATATATAACGTTATAGACGTACATAGTGTTCCCACCGAGAAGCAGGGGCCGACACGCCACGAATGTTGTAAAATATTACATCCGAGATGTTAGATTGCCTTAGATTAGAATATATAACGTTATAGTCGTACATGATGTTCCCTCCGAGGAGTAGGTGCCGACACGCAAGGAATGTTGTAAAATATTACATCCGAAATGTTAGATTGCCTTAGGTTAGGATAACGTTTTAGACGTATATAAATTTCCCACCGAGAAGTAGGGGCCGACAAGCAACGAATGTTGTAAAATATTACATCCGAGATGTTAGGTTGCCTTTTGTTAGGATATATAAAGTGATAGACGTATATAACGTTACCACCGAGAAGTAGGGGCTGACACGACACGAATGTTGTAAAATATTACGTCCGAGATGTTAGTTTGCCTTAGGTTAGGACATAAAACGTTTTAGACGTATATAAAGTTCCCACCGAGAAGTAGGGGCCGACAAGCCACGAATGTTGTAAAATATTGCATCCGAGATGTTAGGTTGCCTTAGGTTAGGATATATAACGTTACAGACGTATATAATGTTTCCACGGAGAAGTACGCGCCCACACGCAAGGAATGTTGTAAAATATTACATCCGAGATGTTAGATTGCCTCGTGTTAGGACATATAACGTTATAGCCGTACATAATGTTCCCACCGAGAAGAAGGCGCCGACACGCAAGGAATGTTGTAAAATATTACATCCGAAATGTTAGATTGCCTAATGTTAGCACATATAACGTTATAGCAGTAGATTATGTTCCCACCGAGAAGTAGCGGCCGAAACGTCACGAATGTTGTAAAATATTACATCCGAGATGTTAGGATGCCTTATGTTAGGATATATAACGTTATAGACGTACATAGTGTTCCCACCGAGAAGCAGGGGCCGACACTCCACGAATGTTGTAAAATATTACATCCGAGATGTTAGTTTGCCTTAGATTAGGATATACAACGTTATAGTCGTACATGATGTTCCCTCCGAGGAGTGGGTGCCGACACGCAAGGAATGTTGTAAAATATTACGTCCGAGATGTTAGGTTGCCTTAGGTTAGGATATATAACGTTATAGACGTATATAATGTACCCACTGGGAAGTCGGCGCAGACGCGCTAGGAATGTTGTAAAATATTACATCCGAGATGTTAGGTTGCCTTAGGTTAGGACATATAGCGTTATAATCGTACACAATGTACCCAACGAGAACTAGGTGCCGACACGCAAGGAATGTTGCAAAATATTACACCCGAGATGTTAGATTGCCTTAGGTTAGGACATATAACTTTATAGACGTATATAATTTTCCCACGTAGAAGTAGGCACCGACACGCAAGGAATTTTGTAAAATATTACGTCCGAGATGATAGGTTGCCTTAGGTTAGGACATATAACGTTTTAGACGTATATAAAGTTCCCACCGAGAAGTAGGGGCCGACAAGTAACGTATGTTGTAAAATATTACATCCGAGATGATAGGTTGCCTTTTGTTAGGATATATAAAGTGATAGACGTATATAATGATACCCCCGAGAAGTAGGGGCCGACACGACACGAATGTTGTAAAATATCACGTCCGAGATGTTAGGTTGACTTAGGTTAGGACATAAAACGTTATAGACGTTTATAATGTTACCACCGAGAAGTAGGGGCTGAAACGCCAGGAATATTGTCAAATATTACATACGAGTTGTTGGGATGCCTTATGTTAGGATATATAACGCTATAGAAGTATATAATGTTCCCACGGAGTAGTATGCGCCGACACGCAAGGATGTTTGTAAAAAATCACGACCGAGATGTTATGTTGCCTTAGGTTAGGATATATAACGTTATAGAAGTATATAATCTTCCCACGGAGACGTAGGCGCCGACACACAAGGAATGTTGTAAAATATTACATCCGAGATGTTAGATTGCCTTAGGTTAGGACATATAACGTTATAGCCGTACATAATGTTCCCACCGAGAAGAAGGCGCCCACACGCAAGGAATGTTGTAAAATATTACATCCGAAATGTTAGATTGCCTTATGTTAGGACATATAACGTTATAGCAGTAGATAATGTTCCCACCGAGAAGTACCGGCCGACACGTCACGAATGTTGTAAAATATTACATCCGAGAAGTTAGGATGCCTTATGTTAGGATATATAACGTTATAGACGTACATAGTGTTCCCACCGAGAAGCAGGGGCCGACACGCCACGAATGTTGTAAAATATTACATCCGAGATGTTAGTTTGCCTTAGATTAGGATATATAACGTTATAGTCGTACATGATGTGCCCTCCGAGGAGTGGGTGCCGACACGCAAGGAATGTTCTAAAATATTACGTCCGAGATGTTAGGTTGCCTTAGGTTAGGATATATAACGTTATAGACGTATATAATGTACCCACTGGGAAGTCGGCGCCGACGCGCTAGGAATGTCGTAAAATATTACGTGCGAGATGTTAGATTGCCTTTTGTTAGGACATATAACGTTATAGCAGTACATAATGTTCCCACCGAGAAGTAGGGGCCGACACGTCACGAATGTTGTAAAATATTACATCCGAGATGTTAGGTTGCCTTAGGTTAGGACATATAGCGTTATAATCGTACACAATGTACCCAACGAGAACTAGGTGCCGACACGCAAGGAATGTTGTAAAATATTACACCCGAGATGTTAGATTGCCTTAGGCTAGGACATATAGCGTTATAATCGTACACAATGTACCCAACGAGAACTAGGTGCCGACACGCAAGGAATGTTGTAAAATATTACACCCGAGATGTTAGATTGCCTTAGGTTAGGACATATAACGTTATAGACATACATAACGTTCCTACCGAGAAGTAGGGACCGACACGCCACGAATGTTGTAAAATATTACGTCCGAGATGTTAGGTTGCCTTAGGTTAGGATATATAACGTTATAGACGCATATAATGTACCCACTGGGAAGTCGGCGCCGACGCGCTAGGAATGTCGTAAAATATTACGTGCGAGATGTTAGACTGCCTTTTGTTAGGATATATAAAGTGATAGACGTATATAATGATACCCCCGAGAAGTAGGGGCCGACACGACACGAATGTTGTAAAATATCACGTCCGAGATGTTAGGTTGACTTAGGTTAGGACATAAAACGTTATAGACGTTTATAATGTTACCACCGAGAAGTAGGGGCTGAAACGCCAGGAATATTGTCAAATATTACATACGAGTTGTTGGGATGCCTTATGTTAGGATATATAACGCTATAGAAGTATATAATGTTCCCACGGAGTAGTATGCGCCGACACGCAAGGATGTTTGTAAAAAATCACGTCCGAGATGTTATGTTGCCTTAGGTTAGGATATATAACGTTATAGAAGTATATAATATTCCAACGGAGACGTAGGCGCCGACACGCAAGGAATGTTGTAAAATATTACATCCGAGATGTTAGATTGCCTCATGCTAGGACATATAACGTTATAGCAGTACATAATGTTCCCACCGAGAAGTAGGGGCTGACACGCCACGAATGTTGTAAAATATTACATCCGAGATGTTAGGTTGCCTTTTGTTGGGATATATAAAGTGATAGACGTATATAATGATACCCCCGAGAAGTAGGGGCCGACGCGACACGAATGTTGTAAAATATCACGTCCGAGATGTTAGGTTGACTTAGGTTAGGACATGAAACGTTATAGACGTTTATAATGTTACCACCGAGAAGTAGGGACTGAAACGCCAGGAATATTGTCAAATATTACATACGAGTTGTTGGGATGCCTTATGTTAGGATATATAACGCTATAGAAGTATGTAATGTTCCCACGGAGTAGTATGCGCCGACACGCAAGGATGTTTGTAAAAAATCACGTCCGAGATGTTATGTTGCCTTAGGTTAGGATATATAACGTTATAGAAGTATATAATCTTCCCACGGAGAAGTAGGCACCGACACGCAAGGAATTTTGTAAAATATTACGTCCGAGATGATAGGTTGCCTTAGGTTAGGACATATAACGTTTTAGACGTACATAATGTTCCCACCGAGAAGAAGGCGCCCACACGCAAGGAATGTTGTAAAATATTACATCCGAAATGTTAGATTGCCTTATGTTAGGACATATAACGTTATAGCAGTAGATAATGTTCCCACCGAGAAGTACCGGCCGACACGTCACGAATGTTGTAAAATATTACATCCGAGAAGTTAGGATGCCTTATGTTAGGATATATAACGTTATAGACGTACATAGTGTTCCCACCGAGAAGCAGGGGCCGACACGCCACGAATGTTGTAAAATATTACATCCGAGATGTTAGTTTGCCTTAGATTAGGATATATAACGTTATAGTCGTACATGATGTTCCCTCCGAGGAGTGGGTGCCGACACGCAAGGAATGTTCTAAAATATTACGTCCGAGACGTTAGGTTGCCTTAGGTTAGGATATATAAAGTTATAGACGTATATAATGTACCCACTGGGAAGTCGGCGCCGACGCGCTAGGAATGTCGTAAAATATTACGTGCGAGATGTTAGATTGCCTTTTGTTAGGACATATAACGTTATAGCAGTACATAATGTTCCCACCGAGAAGTAGGGGCCGACACGTCACGAATGTTGTAAAATATTACATCCGAGATGTTAGGTTGCCTTAGGTTAGGACATATAGCGTTATAATCGTACACAATGTACCCAACGAGAACTAGGTGCCGACACGCAAGGAATGTTGTAAAATATTACACCCGAGATGTTAGATTGCCTTAGGCTAGGACATATAGCGTTATAATCGTACACAATGTACCCAACGAGAACTAGGTGCCGACACGCAAGGAATGTTGTAAAATATTACACCCGAGATGTTAGATTGCCTTAGGTTAGGACATATAACTTTATAGACGTATATAATTTTCCCACGGAGAAGTAGGGGCTGACACGCCACGAATGTTGTAAAATATTACATCCGAGATGTTAGGTTGCCTTTTGTTAGGATATATAAAGTGATAGACGTATATAATGATACCCCCGAGAAGTAGGGGCCGACGCGACACGAATGTTGTAAAATATCACGTCCGAGATGTTAGGTTGACTTAGGTTAGGACATAAAACGTTATAGACGTTTATAATGTTACCACCGAGAAGTAGGGGCTGAAACGCCAGGAATATTGTCAAATATTACATACGAGTTGTTGGGATGCCTTATGTTAGGATATATAACGCTATAGAAGTATATAATGTTCCCATGGAGTAGTATGCGCCGACACGCAAGGATGTTTGTAAAAAATCACGTCCGAGATGTTATGTTGCCTTAGGTTAGGATATATAACGTTATAGAAGTATATAATATTCCAACGGAGACGTAGGCGCCGACACGCAAGGAATGTTGTAAAATATTACATCCGAGATGTTAGATTGCCTCATGCTAGGACATATAACGTTATAGCAGTACATAATGTTCCCACCGAGAAGTAGGGGCTGACACGCCACGAATGTTGTAAAATATTACATCCGAGATGTTAGGTTGCCTTTTGTTAGGATATATAAAGTGATAGACGTATATAATGATACCCCCGAGAAGTAGCGGCCGACGCGACACGAATGTTGTAAAATATCACGTCCGAGATGTTAGGTTGACTTAGGTTAGGACATAAAACGTTATAGACGTTTATAATGTTACCACCGAGAAGTAGGGGCTGAAACGCCAGGAATATTGTCAAATATTACATACGAGTTGTTGGGATGCCTTATGTTAGGATATATAACGCTATAGAAGTATATAATGTTCCCACGGAGTAGTATGCGCCGACACGCAAGGATGTTTGTAAAAAATCACGACCGAGATGTTATGTTGCCTTAGGTTAGGATATATAACGTTATAGAAGTATATAATCTTCCCACGGAGACGTAGGCGCCGACACACAAGGAATGTTGTAAAATATTACATCCGAGATGTTAGATTGCCTTAGGTTAGGACATATAACGTTATAGCCGTACATAATGTTCCCACCGAGAAGAAGGCGCCCACACGCAAGGAATGTTGTAAAATATTACATCCGAAATGTTAGATTGCCTTATGTTAGGACATATAACGTTATAGCAGTAGATAATGTTCCCACCGAGAAGTACCGGCCGACACGTCACGAATGTTGTAAAATATTACATCCGAGAAGTTAGGATGCCTTATGTTAGGATATATAACGTTATAGACGTACATAGTGTTCCCACCGAGAAGCAGGGGCCGACACGCCACGAATGTTGTAAAATATTACATCCGAGATGTTAGTTTGCCTTAGATTAGGATATATAACGTTATAGTCGTACATGATGTGCCCTCCGAGGAGTGGGTGCCGACACGCAAGGAATGTTCTAAAATATTACGTCCGAGATGTTAGGTTGCCTTAGGTTAGGATATATAACGTTATAGACGTATATAATGTACCCACTGGGAAGTCGGCGCCGACGCGCTAGGAATGTCGTAAAATATTACGTGCGAGATGTTAGATTGCCTTTTGTTAGGACATATAACGTTATAGCAGTACATAATGTTCCCACCGAGAAGTAGGGGCCGACACGTCACGAATGTTGTAAAATATTACATCCGAGATGTTAGGTTGCCTTAGGTTAGGACATATAGCGTTATAATCGTACACAATGTACCCAACGAGAACTAGGTGCCGACACGCAAGGAATGTTGTAAAATATTACACCCGAGATGTTAGATTGCCTTAGGCTAGGACATATAGCGTTATAATCGTACACAATGTACCCAACGAGAACTAGGTGCCGACACGCAAGGAATGTTGTAAAATATTACACCCGAGATGTTAGATTGCCTTAGGTTAGGACATATAACTTTATAGACGTATATAATTTTCCCACGGAGAAGTAGGCACCGACACGCAAGGAATTATGTAAAATATTACGTCCGAGATGATAGGTTGCCTTAGGTTAGGACATATAACGTTTTAAAAGTATATAAAGTTCCCACCGAGAAGTAGGGGCCGACAAGCAACGAATGTTGTAAAATATTACATCCGAGATGTTAGGTTGCCTTTTGTTAGGATATATAAAGTGATAGACGTATATAATGATACCCCCGAGAAGTAGGGGCCGACACGACACGAATGTTGTAAAATATCACGTCCGAGATGTTAGGTTGACTTAGGTTAGGACATAAAACGTTATAGACGTTTATAATGTTACCACCGAGAAGTAGGGGCTGAAACGCCAGGAATATTGTCAAATATTACATACGAGTTGTTGGGATGCCTTATGTTAGGATATATAACGCTATAGAAGTATATAATGTTCCCACGGAGTAGTATGCGCCGACACGCAAGGATGTTTGTAAAAAATCACGTCCGAGATGTTATGTTGCCTTAGGTTAGGATATATAACGTTATAGAAGTATATAATATTCCAACGGAGACGTAGGCGCCGACACGCAAGGAATGTTGTAAAATATTACATCCGACATGTTAGATTGCCTCATGCTAGGACATATAACGTTATAGCAGTACATAATGTTCCCACCGAGAAGTAGGGGCTGACACGCCACGAATGTTGTAAAATATTACATCCGAGATGTTAGGTTGCCTTTTGTTAGGATATATAAAGTGATAGACGTATATAATGATACCCCCGAGAAGTAGGGGCCGACGCGACACGAATGTTGTAAAATATCACGTCCGAGATGTTAGGTTGACTTAGGTTAGGACATAAAACGTTATAGACGTTTATAATGTTACCACCGAGAAGTAGGGACTGAAACGCCAGGAATATTGTCAAATATTACATACGAGTTGTTGGGATGCCTTATGTTAGGATATATAACGCTATAGAAGTATGTAATGTTCCCACGGAGTAGTATGCGCCGACACGCAAGGATGTTTGTAAAAAATCACGTCCGAGATGTTATGTTGCCTTAGGTTAGGATATATAACGTTATAGAAGTATATAATCTTCCCACGGAGAAGTAGGCACCGACACGCAAGGAATTTTGTAAAATATTACGTCCGAGATGATAGGTTGCCTTAGGTTAGGACATATAACGTTTTAGACGTATATAAAGTTCCCACCGAGAAGTAGGGGCCGACAAACAACGAATGTTGTAAAATATTACATCCGAGATGTTAGGTTGCATTTTGTTAGGATATATAAAGTGATAGACGTATATAATGATACCCCCGAGAAGTAGGGGCCGACACGACACGAATGTTGTAAAATATCACGTCCGAGATGTTAGGTTGACTTAGGTTAGGACATAAAACGTTATAGACGTTTATAATGTTACCACCGAGAAGTAGGGGCTGAAACGCCAGGAATATTGTCAAATATTACATACGAGTTGTTGGGATGCCTTATGTTAGGATATATAACGCTATAGAAGTATATAATGTTCCCACGGAGTAGTATGCGCCGACACGCAAGGATGTTTGTAAAAAATCACGTCCGAGATGTTATGTTGCCTTAGGTTAGGATATATAATGTTATAGAAGTATATAATATACCCACGGAGACGTAGGCGCCGACACGCAAGGAATGTTGTAAAATATTACATCCGAGATGTTAGATTGCCTCATGTTAGGACATATAACGTTATAGCAGTACATAATGTTCCGACCGAGAGGTAGGGGCCGACACGTCACGAATGTTGTAAAATATTACATCCGAGATGTTAGGGTGCCTTATGCTAGGATATATAACGTTATAGACGTACATAGTGTTCCCACCGAGAAGCAGGGGCCGACACGCCACGAATGTTGTAAAATATTAAATCCGAGATGTTAGTTTGCCTTAGATTAGGATATATAACCTTATAGTCGTACATGGTGTTCCCTCCGAGGAGTAGGTCCGACACGCAAGGAATGCTGTAAAATATTACTTCCGAGATGTTAGATTGCCTCATGTTAGGACATATAACGTTATAGCAGTACATAATGTTCGCACCGAGAAGTAGGGGCCTACACGCCACGAATGTTGTAAAATATAACATCCGAGATGTTAGGTTGCCTTAGGTTAGGACATAAAACGTTGTAGACGTTTATAATGTCACCACCGAGAAGTAGGGGCTGAAACGCCAGGAATATTATCAAATATTACATACGAGTTGTTAGGATGCCTTATGCTAGGATATATAACGCTATAGAAGTATATAATGTTCCCACGGAGTAGTATGCGCCGACACGCAAGGATGTTTGTAAAAAATCACGTCCGAGATGTTATGTTGCCTTAGGTTAGGATATATAACGTTATAGAAGTATATAATATTCCCACGGAGACGTAGGCGCCGACACACAGGGAATGTTGTAAAATAATACATCCGAGATGTTAGATTGCCTCATGTTAGGACATATAACGTTATAGCAGTACATAACGTTCCGACCGAGAAGTAGGGGCCGACACGCCACGAATGTTGTAAAATATTACATCCGAGATGTTAGGTTGCTTTATGTTAGGATATATAACGTTATAGACGTACATAGTGTTCCCACCGAGAAGCAGGGGCCGACACGCCACGAATGTTGTAAAATATTACATCCGAGATGTTAGATTGCCTTAGATTAGAATATATAACGTTATAGTCGTACATGATGTTCCCTCCGAGGAGTAGGTGCCGACACGCAAGGAATGTTGTAAAATATTACATCCGAAATGTTAGATTGCCTTAGGTTAGGATAACGTTTTAGACGTATATAAATTTCCCACCGAGAAGTAGGGGCCGACAAGCAACGAATGTTGTAAAATATTACATCCGAGATGTTAGGTTGCCTTTTGTTAGGATATATAAAGTGATAGACGTATATAACGTTACCACCGAGAAGTAGGGGCTGACACGACACGAATGTTGTAAAATATTACGTCCGAGATGTTAGTTTGCCTTAGGTTAGGACATAAAGCGTTTTAGACGTATATAAAGTTCCCACCGAGAAGTAGGGGCCGACAAGCCACGAATGTTGTAAAATATTGCATCCGAGATGTTAGGTTGCCTTAGGTTAGGATATATAACGTTATAGACGTATATAATGTTTCCACGGAGAAGTACGCTCCCACACGCAAGGAATGTTGTAAAATATTACATCCGAGATGTTAGATTGCCTCGTGTTAGGACATATAACGTTATAGCCGTACATAATGTTCCCACCGAGAAGAAGGCGCCGACACGCAAGGAATGTTGTAAAATATTACATCCGAAATGTTAGATTGCCTTATGTTAGGACATATAACGTTATAGCAGTACATAATGTTCGGACCGAGAAGTAGGGGCCGACACGCCACGAATGTTGTAAAATATTACATCCGAGATGTTAGGTTGCCTTAGGTTAGGACATAAAACGTTGTAGACGTTTATAATGTTACCACCGAGAAGTAGGGGCTGAATCGCCAGGACTATTGTCAAGTATTACATACGGGTTGTTAGGATGCCTTATGTTAGGATATATAACGTTATAGACGTATATAATGTTTCCACGGAGATGTACGCGCCCACACGCAAGTAATGTTGTAAAATATTACGTCCGAGATGTTAGGTTGCCTTAGGTTAGGACACATAACGTTATAGACGTTTATAACGTTACCACCGAGAAGTAGGGGCTGAAACGCCAGGAATGTTGTCAAATATTACATCCGAGTTGTCAGGATGCGTTATGTTAGGATATATAACGATATAGACGTATATAATGTTGCCACAAAGAAGTAGGCGCCGACACCCAAGTAATGTTGTAAAATATTACATCCGAGATGTAAGGTTGCCTAAGGTTAGGACATATAACGTTATAATCGTACATAACGTTCCTACCGAGAAGTAGGGGCCGACACGCCACGAATGTTGTAAAATATTACATCCGAGATGTTAGGTTGCCTCAGGTTAGGATATATAACGTTATAGACGTATATAATGTTCCCGCGGAGAAGTAGGCGCCGACACCCAAGTAATGTTGTAAAATATTACATCCGAGATGTTAGGATGGCTTATGTTAGCATATACAACGTTATAGACGTACATAGTGTTCCCACCGAGAAGCAGGGGCCGACACGCCACGAATGTTGTAAAATATTACATCCGAGGTGTTAGTTTGCCTTAGATTAGGACATATAACGTTATAGCAGTACATAATGTTCCCACCGAGAAGTAGGGTCCGACACGCCACGAATGTTGTAAAATATTACATCCGAGATGTTAGGTTGCCTTAGGTTAGGATAACGTTTTAGACGTATATAAAGTTCCCACCGAGAAGTAGGGGCCGACAAGCCACGAATGTTGTAAATTATTACATCCGAGATGTTAGGTTGCCTTAGGTTAGGATATATAACGTTATAGCCGTACATATTGTTACCACCCAGAAGGAGGAGCCAACACGCCACGAATGTTGTAAAATATTACATCCGAGATGCTAGGTTGCCTTAGGTTAGGACATATAACGTTATAGACATACATAACGTTCCTACCGAGAAGTAGGGACCGACACGCAACGAATGTTGTAAAATATTACGTCCGAGATGTTAGGTTACCTTAGGTTATGATATATAACGTTATAGACGCATATAATGTACCCACTGGGAAGTCGGCGCCGACGCGCTAGGAATGTTGTAAAATATAACGTGCGAGATGTTAGATTGCCTTTTGTTAGGACATATAACGTTATAGCAGTACATAATGTTCCCACCGAGAAGTAGGGGCCGACAAGCAGCGAATGTTGTAAAATATTACATCCGAGATGTTAGGTTGCCTTTTGTTAGGATATATAAAGTGATAGACGTATATAATGATATCACAGAGAAGTAGGAGCCGACACGACACGAATGTTGTAAAATATTACGTCCGAGATTTTAGGTTGCCTTAGGTTAGGACATAAAACGTTATAGACGTTTATAATGTTACCACCGAGAAGTAGGGGCTGAAACGCCAGGAATATTGTCAAATATTACATACGAGTTGTTGGGATGCCTTATGTTAGCACATATTACATCCGAGATGATATATAACGCTATAGAAGTATATAATGTTCCCACGGAGTAGTATGCGCCGACACGCAAGGATGTTTGTAAAAAATCACGTCCGAGATGTTATGTTGCCTTAGGTTAGGATATATAACGTTATAGAAGTATATAATATTCCCACGGATACGTAGGCGCCGACACGCATGGAATGTTGTAAAATATTACATCCGACATGTTAGATTGCCTCATGTTAGGACATATAACGTTACAGCAGTACATAATGTTCCGACCGAGAAGTAGGGGCCGACACGCCACGAATGTTGTAAAATATTACATCTGAGATGTTAGGTTTCCTTAGGTTAGGATAACGTTTTAGACGTACATAGTGTTTCCACCGAGAAGCAGGGGCCGACACGCCACGAATGTTGTAAAATATTACATCCGAGATGTTAGTTTGCCTTAGATTAGGATATATAACCTTATAGTCGTACATGATGTTCCCTCCGAGGAGTAGGTGCCGACACGCAAGGAATGCTGTAAAATATTACATCCGAGATGTTAGATTGCCTCATGTTAGGACATATAACGTTATAGCAGTACATAATGTTCGCACCGAGAAGTAGGGGCCGACACGCCACGAATGTTGTAAAATATAACATCCGAGATGTTAGGTTGCCTTAGGTTAGGACATAAAACGTTGTAGACGTTTATAATGTTACCACCGAGAAGTAGGGGCTGAAACGCCAGGAATATTGTCAAATATTACATACGAGTTGTTAGGATGCCTTATGTTAGGATATATAACGCTATAGAAGTATATAATGTTCCCACGGAGTAGTATGCGCCGACACGCAAGGATGTTTGTAAAAAATCACGTCCGAGATGCTATGTTGCCTTAGGTTAGGATATATAACGTTATAGAAGTATATAATATTCCCACGGAGACGTAGGCGCCGACACGCAAGGAAGGTTGTAAAATATTCCATCCGAGATGTTAGATTGCCTCATGTTAGGACATATAACGTTATAGCAGTACATAATGTTCCGACCGAGAAGTAGGGGCCGACACGCCACGAATGTTGTAAAATATTACATCCGAGATGTTAGGTTGCCTTAGGCTGGGATAACGTTTTAGACGTATATAAAGTTCCCACCGAGAAGTAGGGGCCGACAAGCCACGAATGTTGTCAAATATTGCATCCGAGATGTTAGGTTGCCTTAGGTTAGGATATATAACGCTATAGAAGTATATAATGTTCCCACGGAGTAGTATGCGCCGACACGCAAGGATGTTTCTAAAAAACCACGTCCGAGATGTTATGTTGCCTTAGGTTAGGATATATAACGTTATAGAAGTATATAATCTACCCTTGGAGAAGTAGGCGCCGACACGCAAGGAATGTTGTCAAATATTACATACGAGTGGTTAGGATGCCTTATGTTAGGATATACAACTTTATAGAGGTATATAATGTTCCCACGGAGTAGTATGCGCCGACACGCAAGGATGTTTGTAAAAAATCACGTCCGAGATGTTATGTTGCCTTAAGTTAGGATATATAACGTTATAGAAGCATATAGTCTTCCCACGGAGACGTACGCGCCGACACGCAAGGAATGTTGTGAAATATTACATCCGAGATGTTAGATTGCCTTGCGTTAGGACATATAACGTTATAGCCGTACATAATGTTCCAACCGAGAAGTAGCGGCCGACACGTCACGAATGTTGTAAAATATTACATCCGAGATGTTAGATTGCCTTATGTTAGGACATATAACGTTATAGCACTACATAATGTTCCCACCGAGAAGTAGGGGCCGACACGCCACGAATGTTGTAAATTATTACATCCGAGATGTTAGGTTGCCTTAGGTTAGGATATATAACGTTATAGACGTTTATAATGTTCCCACGGAGAAGTAGGCCCCGACACGCAAGGAATTTTGTAAAATATTACGTCCGAGATGATAGGTTGCCTTAGGTTAGAACATATAACGTTTTAGACGTATATAATGTTCCCACCGAGAAGTAGGGGCCGACACGCCACGACTGTTGTAAATTATTACATCCGAGATGTTAGGTTGCCTTGCGTTAGGATATATAACGTTATAGCCGTACATAATGTTCCCACCGAGAAGGAGGAGCCGACACGCCACGAATGTTGTAAAATATTACGTCCGAGATGTTAGGTTGCCTTAGGTTAGGATATATAACGTTATAGACGTATATAATGTTTCCACGGAGAAGTACGCGCCCACACGCAAGGAATGTTGTAAAATATTACATCCGAGATGTTAGATTGCCTCGTGTTAGGACATATAACGTTATAGCCGTACATAATGTTCCCACCGAGAAGAAGGCGCCGACACGCAAGGAATGTTGTAAAATATTACATCCGAAATGTTAGATTGCCTAATGTTAGCACATATAACGTTATAGCAGTAGATTATGTTCCCACCGAGAAGTAGCGGCCGAAACGTCACGAATGTTGTAAAATATTACATCCGAGATGTTAGGATGCCTTATGTTAGGATATATAACGTTATAGACGTACATAGTGTTCCCACCGAGAAGCAGGGGCCGACACTCCACGAATGTTGTAAAATATTACATCCGAGATGTTAGTTTGCCTTAGATTAGGATATATAACGTTATAGTCGTACATGATGTTCCCTCCGAGGAGTGGGTGCCGACACGCAAGGAATGTTGTAAAATATTACATCCGAGATGTTAGATTGCCTCATGTTAGGACATATAACGTTATAGCAGTACATAATGTTCCCACCGATAAGTAGGGGCCGAAACGCCACGAATGTTGTAAAATATTACATCCGAGATGTTAGGTTGCCTTAGGTTAGGATAACGTTTTAGACGTATATAATGTTCCCACCGAGAAGTAGGGGCCGACAAGCCACGAATGTTGTAAATTATTACATCCGAGATGTTAGGTTGCCTTAGGTTAGGATATATAACGTTATAGCCGTACATACTGTTACCACCCAGAAGGAGGAGCCAACACGCCACGAATGTTGTAAAATATTACATCCGAGATGCTAGGTTGCCTTAGGTTAGGACATATAACGTTATAGACATACATAACGTTCCTACCGAGAAGTAGGCACCGACACGCAACGAATGTTGTAAAATATTACTTCCGAGATGTTAGGTTGCCTTAGGTTATGATATATAACGTTATAGACGTATATAATGTACCCACTGGGAAGTCGGCGCCTACGCGCTAGGAATGTTGTAAAATATAACGCGCGAGATGTTAGATTGCCTTTTGTTAGGACATATAACGTTATAGCAGTACATAATGTTCCCACCGAGAAGTAGGGGCCGACAAGCAACGAATGTTCTAAAATATTACATCCGAGATGTTAGGTTGCCTTTTGTTAGGATATATAAAGTGATAGACGTATATAATGATACCACCGAGAAGTAGGAGCCGACACGACACGAATGTTGTAAAATATTACGTCCGAGATTTTAGGTTGCCTTAGGTTAGGACATAAAACGTTGTAGACGTTTATAATGTTACCACCGAAAAGTAGGGGCTGAAACGCCAGGACTAATGTCAAGTATTACATACGAGTTGTTAGGATGCCTTATGTTAGGGTATATAACGCTATAGAAGTATATAATGTTCCCACGGAGTAGTATGCGCCGACACGCAAGGATGTTTGTAAAAAATCACTTCCGAGATGTTATGTTGCCTTAGGTTAGGATATATAACGTTATAGAAGTATATAATCTTCCCACGGATACGTAGGTGCCGACACGCAAGGAATGTTGTGAAATATTACATCCGAGATGTTAGATTGCCTTAGGTTAGGACATATAACGTTATAGCCGTACATAATGTTCCCACCGAGAAGAAGGCGCCGACACGCAAGGAATGTTGTAAAATATTACATCCGAAATGTTAGATTGCCTTATGTTAGGACATATAACGTTATGGCAGTAGATAATGTTCCCACCGAGAAGTAGCGGCCGAAACGTCACGAATGTTGTAAAATATTACATCCGAGACGTTAGGATGCCTTATGTTAGGATATATAACGTTATAGACGTACATAGTGTTCCCACCGAGAAGTAGGGGCCGACACGCCACGAATGTTGTAAAATATTACATCCGAGATGTTAGGTTGCCTTAGGCTGGGATAACGTTTTAGACGTATATAAAGTTCCCACCGAGAAGTAGGGGCCGACAAGCCACGAATGTTGTCAAATATTGCATCCGAGATGTTAGGTTGCCTTAGGTTAGGATATATAACGCTATAGAAGTATATAATGTTCCCACGGAGTAGTATGCGCCGACACGCAAGGATGTTTCTAAAAAACCACGTCCGAGATGTTATGTTGCCTTAGGTTAGGATATATAACGTTATAGAAGTATATAATCTACCCTTGGAGAAGTAGGCGCCGACACGCAAGGAATGTTGTCAAATATTACATACGAGTGGTTAGGATGCCTTATGTTAGGATATACAACTTTATAGAGGTATATAATGTTCCCACGGAGTAGTATGCGCCGACACGCAAGGATGTTTGTAAAAAATCACGTCCGAGATGTTATGTTGCCTTAAGTTAGGATATATAACGTTATAGAAGTATATAGTCTTCCCACGGAGACGTACGCGCCGACACGCAAGGAATGTTGTGAAATATTACATCCGAGATGTTAGATTGCCTTGCGTTAGGACATATAACGTTATAGCCGTACATAATGTTCCAACCGAGAAGTAGCGGCCGACACGTCACGAATGTTGTAAAATATTACATCCGAGATGTTAGATTGCCTTATGTTAGGACATATAACGTTATAGCACTACATAATGTTCCCACCGAGAAGTAGGGGCCGACACGCCACGAATGTTGTAAATTATTACATCCGAGATGTTGGGTTGCCTTAGGTTAGGATATATAACGTTATAGACGTTTATAATGTTCCCACGGAGAAGTAGGCCCCGACACGCAAGGAATTTTGTAAAATATTACGTCCGAGATGATAGGTTGCCTTAGGTTAGAACATATAACGTTTTAGACGTATATAATGTTCCCACCGAGAAGTAGGGGCCGACACGCCACGACTGTTGTAAATTATTACATCCGAGATGTTAGGTTGCCTTGCGTTAGGATATATAACGTTATAGCCGTACATAATGTTCCCACCGAGAAGGAGGAGCCGACACGCCACGAATGTTGTAAAATATTACGTCCGAGATGTTAGGTTGCCTTAGGTTAGGATATATAACGTTATAGACGTATATAATGTTTCCACGGAGAAGTACGCGCCCACACGCAAGGAATGTTGTAAAATATTACATCCGAGATGTTAGATTGCCTCGTGTTAGGACATATAACGTTATAGCCGTACATAATGTTCCCACCGAGAAGAAGGCGCCGACACGCAAGGAATGTTGTAAAATATTACATCCGAAATGTTAGATTGCCTAATGTTAGCACATATAACGTTATAGCAGTAGATTATGTTCCCACCGAGAAGTAGCGGCCGAAACGTCACGAATGTTGTAAAATATTACATCCGAGATGTTAGGATGCCTTATGTTAGGATATATAACGTTATAGACGTACATAGTGTTCCCACCGAGAAGCAGGGGCCGACACTCCACGAATGTTGTAAAATATTACATCCGAGATGTTAGTTTGCCTTAGATTAGGATATATAACGTTATAGTCGTACATGATGTTCCCTCCGAGGAGTGGGTGCCGACACGCAAGGAATGTTGTAAAATATTACATCCGAGATGTTAGATTGCCTCATGTTAGGACATATAACGTTATAGCAGTACATAATGTTCCCACCGATAAATAGGGGCCGAAACGCCACGAATGTTGTAAAATATTACATCCGAGATGTTAGGTTGCCTTAGGTTAGGATAACGTTTTAGACGTATATAATGTTCCCACCGAGAAGTAGGGGCCGACAAGCCACGAATGTTGTAAATTATTACATCCGAGATGTTAGGTTGCCTTAGGTTAGGATATATAACGTTATAGCCGTACATACTGTTACCACCCAGAAGGAGGAGCCAACACGCCACGAATGTTGTAAAATATTACATCCGAGATGCTAGGTTGCCTTAGGTTAGGACATATAACGTTATAGACATACATAACGTTCCTACCGAGAAGTAGGGACCGACACGCAACGAATGTTGTAAAATATTACTTCCGAGATGTTAGGTTGCCTTAGGTTATGATATATAACGTTATAGACGTATATAATGTACCCACTGGGAAGTCGGCGCCTACGCGCTAGGAATGTTGTAAAATATAACGCGCGAGATGTTAGATTGCCTTTTGTTAGGACATATAACGTTATAGCAGTACATAATGTTCCCACCGAGAAGTAGGGGCCGACAAGCAACGAATGTTCTAAAATATTACATCCGAGATGTTAGGTTGCCTTTTGTTAGGATATATAAAGTGATAGACGTATATAATGATACCACCGAGAAGTAGGAGCCGACACGACACGAATGTTGTAAAATATTACGTCCGAGATTTTAGGTTGCCTTAGGTTAGGACATAAAACGTTGTAGACGTTTATAATGTTACCACCGAAAAGTAGGGGCTGAAACGCCAGGACTAATGTCAAGTATTACATACGAGTTGTTAGGATGCCTTATGTTAGGGTATATAACGCTATAGAAGTATATAATGTTCCCACGGAGTAGTATGCGCCGACACGCAAGGATGTTTGTAAAAAATCACTTCCGAGATGTTATGTTGCCTTAGGTTAGGATATATAACGTTATAGAAGTATATAATCTTCCCACGGATACGTAGGTGCCGACACGCAAGGAATGTTGTGAAATATTACATCCGAGATGTTAGATTGCCTTAGGTTAGGACATATAACGTTATAGCCGTACATAATGTTCCCACCGAGAAGAAGGCGCCGACACGCAAGGAATGTTGTAAAATATTACATCCGAAATGTTAGATTGCCTTATGTTAGGACATATAACGTTATGGCAGTAGATAATGTTCCCACCGAGAAGTAGCGGCCGAAACGTCACGAATGTTGTAAAATATTACATCCGAGACGTTAGGATGCCTTATGTTAGGATATATAACGTTATAGACGTACATAGTGTTCCCACCGAGAAGTAGAGGTCGACAAGCCACGAATGTTGTAAAATATTACATCCGAGATGTTAGGTTGCCTTAGGTTGGGATAACGTTTTAGGCGTATATAAAGTTCCCACTGAGAAGTAGGGGCCGACAAGCCACGAATGTTGTAAATTATTATATCCGAGATGTTAGGTTGCCTTAGGTTAGGATATATAACGTTATAGCCGTACATATTGTTCCCACCCAGAAGGAGGAGCCGAAACGCCACGAATGTTGTAAAATATTACATCCGAGATGCTAGGTTGAATTAGGTTAGGACATATAACTTTATAGACATACATAACTTTCCTACCGAGAAGTAGGGACCGACACGCAACGAATTTTGTAAAATATTACATCCGAGATGTTAGGTTGCCTTAGGTTAGGATATATAACGTTATAGACGTATATAATGTTCCCACAGAGAAGTAGGCGCCGACACGCCACGAATATTGTAAAATATTACATCCGAAGTGTTAGATTGCCTTAGGTTAGGATGTATAACGTTATAGCCGTACATATTGTTCCCAACGAGATGTAGGGGCCGACAGGCCACGATTGTTGTAAAATATTACATTAGAGGTGTTAGGTTGCCTTAGGTTAGGACATATAACGTTATTTGCGTACATAACGTTCCCCCCGAGAAATAGGGGCCGACACGCCACGAATGTTATAAAATATTACATCCGAGATGAAAGGTTGCCTTAGGTTAGGACATATAACGTTATAGCCGTACATAATATTCCCACGGAGAAGTGGGCGCCGACACGAAAGGAATGTTGTAAAATATTATATCCGAAATGTTAGAATGCCTTAGGTTAGGACATATAACGTTATAGCAGTACATGATGTTCCCACCGAGAAGTAGGGGCCGACACGCCACGAATGTTGTAAAATATTACATCCCAGATGTTAGGTTGCCTTAGGTTAGGATAACGTTTTAGACGTATATAAAGTTCCCACCGAGAAGTAGGGGCCGACAAGCCACGAATGTTGTAAAATATTGCATCCGAGATGTTAGGTTGCCTTAGGTTAGGATATATAACGTTATAGACGTATATAATGTTTCCACGGAGAAGTACGCGCCCACACGCAAGGAATGTTGTAAAATATTACATCCGAGATGTTAGATTGCCTCATGTTAGGACATATAACGTTATAGCCGTACATAATGTTCCCACCGAGAAGAAGGCGCCGACACGCAAGGAATGTTGTAAAATATTACATCCGAAATGTTAGATTGCCTAATGTTAGCACATATAACGTTATAGCAGTAGATTATGTTCCCACCGAGAAGTAGCGGCCGAAACGTCACGAATGTTGTAAAATATTACATCCGAGATGTTAGGATGCCTTATGTTAGGATATATAACGTTTTAGACGTACATAGTGTTCCCACCGAGAAGCAGGGGCCGACACGCCACGAATGTTGTAAAATATTACATCCGAGATGTTAGTTTGCCTTAGATTAGGATATATAACCTTATAGTCGTACATGATGTTCCCTCCGAGGAGTAGGTGCCGACACGCAAGGAATGCTGTAAAATATTACATCCGAGATGTTAGATTGCCTCATGTTAGGACATATAACGTTATAGCAGTACATAATGTTCGCACCGAGAAGTAGGGGCCGACACGCCACGAATGTTGTAAAATATAACATCCGAGATGTTAGGTTGCCTTAGGTTAGGACATAAAACGTTGTAGACGTTTATAATGTTACCACCGAGAAGTAGGGGCTGAAACGCCAGGAATATTGTCAAATATTACATACGAGTTGTTAGGATGCCTTATGTTAGGATATATAACGCTATAGAAGTATATAATGTTCCCACGGAGTAGTATGCGCCGACACGCAAGGATGTTTCTAAAAAACCACGTCCGAGATTTTATGTTGCCTTAGGTTAGGATATACAACTTTATAGAGGTATATAATGTTCCCACGGAGTAGTATGCGCCGACACGCAAGGATGTTTGTAAAAAATCACGTCCGAGATGTTATGTTGCCTTAAGTTAGGATATATAACGTTATAGAAGTATATAGTCTTCCCACGGAGACGTACGCGCCGACACGCAAGGAATGTTGTGAAATATTACATCCGAGATGTTAGATTGCCTTGCGTTAGGACATATAACGTTATAGCCGTACATAATGTTCCCACCGAGAAGGAGGAGCCGACACGCCACGAATGTTGTAAAATATTACGTCCGAGATGCTAGGTTGCCTTAGGTTAGGACTTAAAACGGTATAGACGTTTATAATGTTACCACCGAGAAGTATGGCCTGAAACGCCAGGAATGTTGCCAAATATTACATACGAGTTGTTAGGATGCCGTACGTTAGGATATATAACGTTCCTACCGAGAAGTAGGGGCCGACACGCCACAAATGTTGTAAAATATTACGTCCGAGATGTTAGGTTGCCTTAGGTTAGGACACATAACGTTATAGACGTTTATAACGCTACCACCGAGAAGTAGGGGCTGAAACGCCAGGAATGTTGTCAAATATTACATCCGAGTTGTTAGGATGCCTTATGTTAGGATATATAACGATATAGACGTACATAATGTTCCCACCGAGAAGTAGGTGCCGACACGCAAGGAATGTTGTAAAATGTTACATCCGAGATGTTAGATTGCCTTATGTTAGGACATATAACGTTATAGCACTACATAATGTTCCCACCGAGAAGTAGGGGCCGACACGCCACGAATGTTGTAAATTATTACATCCGAGATGTTAGGTTGCCTTAGGTTAGGATATATAACGTTATAGACGTTTATAATGTTCCCACGGAGAAGTAGGCCCCGACACGCAAGGAATTTTGTAAAATATTACGTCCGAGATGATAGGTTGCCTTAGGTTAGAACATATAACGTTTTAGACGTATATAATGTTCCCACCGAGAAGTAGGGGCCGACACGCCACGACTGTTGTAAATTATTACATCCGAGATGTTAGGTTGCCTTGCGTTAGGATATATAACGTTATAGCCGTACATAATGTTCCCACCGAGAAGGAGGAGCCGACACGCCACGAATGTTGTAAAATATTACGTCCGAGATGCTAGGTTGCCTTAGGTTAGGACATAAAACGTTATAGACGTTTATAATGTTACCACCTAGAAGTAGGGGCTGAAACGCCAGGAATGTTGTAAATTATTACATCCGAGATGTTAGGTTGCCTTATGTTAGGACATATAACGTTATAGCACTACATAATGTTCCCACCGAGAAGTAGGGGCCGACACGCCACGAATGTTGTAAATTATTACATCCGAGATGTTAGGTTGCCTTAGGTTAGGATATATAACGTTATAGACGTTTATAATGTTCCCACGGAGAAGTAGGCCCCGACACGCAAGGAATTTTGTAAAATATTACGTCCGAGATGATAGGTTGCCTTAGGTTAGAACATATAACGTTTTAGACGTATATAATGTTCCCACCGAGAAGTAGGGGCCGACACGCCACGACTGTTGTAAATTATTACATCCGAGATGTTAGGTTGCCTTGCGTTAGGATATATAACGTTATAGCCGTACATAATGTTCCCACCGAGAAGGAGGAGCCGACACGCCACGAATGTTGTAAAATATTACGTCCGAGATGCTAGGTTGCCTTAGGTTAGGACATAAAACGTTATAGACGTTTATAATGTTACCACCTAGAAGTAGGGGCTGAAACGCCAGGAATGTTGTAAATTATTACATCCGAGATGTTAGGTTGCCTTGCGTTAGGATATATAACGTTATAGCCGTACATAATGTTCCCACCGAGAAGGAGGAGCGGACACGCCACGAATGTTGTAAAATATTACTTCCGAGGTGTTAGGTTGCCTTAGGTTAGGACATATAACGTTATAGCCGTACATAACGTTCCTACCGAGAAGTAGGGGCCGACACGCCACGAATGTTGTAAAATATTACGTCCGAGATGTTAGGTTGCCTTAGGTTAGGACATAAAACATTATAGCAGTACATAATGTTCCCACCGAGAAGTAGGTGCCGACACGCAAGGAATGTTTTAAAATATTACATCCGAGATGTTAGATTGTCTCATGTTAGGGCATATAACGTTATAGCAGTACATAATGTTCCCACCGAGAAGTAGGGGCCGACACGCCACGAAAGTTGTAAAATATTACATGCGAGATGTTAGGTTGGCTTAGGTTAGGATATATAACGTTATAGACGTATATAATTTTCCCACGGAGAAGTACGCGCCGAAACGCAAGTAATGTAAAATATTACGTCCGAGATGTTAGGTTGCCTTAGGTTAGGACACATAACGTTATAGACGTTTATAACGCTACCACCGAGAAGTAGGGGCTGAAACGCCAGGAATGTTGTCAAATATTACATCCGAGTTGTTAGGATGCGTTATGTTAGGATATATAACGATATAGACGTATATAATGTTCCCACGGAGAAGTAGGCGCCGACACGCAAGGAATTTTGTAAAATATTACGTCCGAGATGATAGGTTGCCTTAGGTTAGGACATATAACGTTTTAGACGTATATAATGTTCCCACCGAGAAGTAGGGGCAGACACGCCACGAATGTTGTAAATTATTACATCCGAGATGTTAGGTTGCCTTAGGTTAGGACATATAACGTTATAGCCGTACATAATGTTCCCACAGAGAAGGAGGAGCCGACACGCCACGAATGTTGTAAAATATTACGTCCGAGATGCTAGGTTGCCTTAGGTTAGGACATAAAACGTTATAGACGTTTATAATGTTACCACCGAGAAGTAGGGGCCGGCACGCCACAAATGTTGTAAAATATTACGTCCGAGATGTTATGTTGCCTTAGGTTAGGATATATAACGTTATAGAAGTATATAATGTTCCCACCGAGAAGTAGGTGCCGACACGCAAGGAATGTTGTAAAATGTTGCATCCGAGATGTTAGATTGCCTTAGGTTAGGACATAAAACGTTATAGACGTTTATAATGTTCCCACCGAGAAGTAGGGGCCGACACGCCACGAATGTTGTAAATTATTACATCCGAGATGTTAGGTTGCCTTAGGTTAGGATATATAACGTTATAGACGTTTATAATGCTACCACCGAGAAGTAGGGCCTGAAACGCCAGGAATTTGTCAAATATTACATACGAGTTGATAGGATGCCGTTCGTTAGGATATATAACGTTCCTACCGAGAAGTAGGGGCCGACACGCCACAAATGTTGTAAAATATTACGTCCGAGGTGTTAGGTTGACTTAGGTTAGGACATAAAACGTTATAGACGTTTATAACGTTACCACCGAGAAGTAGGGGCTGAAACGCCATTAATGTTGTCAAATATTACATACGAGTTGTTAGGTTGCCTTAGGCTAGGATATATAACGCTATAGACGTATATAATGTTCCCGCGTAGAAGTAGGCGCCGACACGCAAGGAATGTTGTAAAATATTACGTCCGAGATATTAGGTTGCCTTAGGTTAGTACACATAATGTTATAGACGTTTATAATGTTATCACCGAGAAGTAGGGGCCGACACGCCACGAAAGTTATCAAATATTACATACGAGTTGTTAGGATGCCTTATGTTAGGATATACAACGTTATAGAAGTATATAATGTTCCCACGGAGTAGTATGCGCCCATACGCAAGGGATGTTGTAAAATATTACGTCCGAGGTGTTAGGTTGCCTTAGGTTAGGATATATAACGTTATAGACGTATATAATGTTCCCACGGAGAAGTAGGTGCCGACACGCAAGGAATGTTGTAAAATGTTACATCCGAAATGTTAGATTGCCTTATGTTATGACATATAACGTTATAGCAGTAAATAATGTTCCCACCGAGAAGTAGGGGCCGACACGCCATGAATGTTGTGAATTATTACGTCCGAGATGTTAGGTTGCTTTAGGTTAGGATATATAACGTTATAGCCGTATATAATGTTCCCACGGAGTAGTATGCGCCTACACGCCAGGAATGTTGTAAGATATCACGTCCGAGATGTTAGGTTGCCTTAGGTTAGGATATATAACGTTATAGCCGTACATAATGTTCCCACAGAGAAGGAGGAGCAGACACGCCACGAATGTTGTAAAATATTACGTCCGAGATGCTAGGTTGCCTTAGGTTAGGACATAAAACGTTATAGACGTTTATAATGTTACCACCGAGAAGTAGGGGCCGACACGCCACAAATTTTGTAAAATATTACGTCCGAGATGTTAGGTTGCCTTAGGTTAGGATATATAACGTTCTAGAAGTATACAATGTTCCCACCGAGAAGTAGGTGCCGACACGCAAGGAATGTTGTAAAATGTTACATCCGAGATGTTAGATTGCCTTATGTTAGGACATATAACGTTATAGCAGTACATAATGTTCCCACCGAGAAGTAGGGGCCGACACGCCACGAATGTTGTAAATTATTACATCCGAGATGTCAGGTTGCCTTAGGTTTGGATATATAACGTTATAGACGTATATAATGATCCCACGGAGAAGTACGCGCCGAAACGCAAGTAATGTTGTAAAATATTACGTCCGAGATGTTAGGTTGCCTTAGGTTAGGACACATAACGTTATAGACGTTTATAACGCTACCACCGAGAAGTAGGGGCTGAAACGCCAGGAATGTTGTCAAATATTACATCCGAGTTGTTAGGATGCCTTATGTTAGGGTATATAACGATATAGACGTATATAATGTTATCAACGGAGAAGTAGGCGCCGACACCCAAGTAATGTTGTAAAATATTACATCGGAGATGTAAGTTTGCCTTAGTTTAGAACCTATAACGTTATAGCAGTACATAATGTTCCCACCGAGAAGTAGGGGACGACACGCCACGAATGTTGTAAAATATTACATCCGAGATGTTAGGTTGCCTTAGGTTAGGACATAAAACGTTATAGCAGTACATAATGTTCCCACCGAGAAGTAGGTGCCGACACGCAAGGAATTTTGTAAAATATTACGTCCGAGATGATAGGTTGCCTTAGGTTAGGACATAAAACGTTATAGACGTTTATAATGTTACCACCGAGAAGTAGGGGCCGACACGCCACAAATGTTGTAAAATATTACGTCCGAGATGTTAGGTTGCCTTAGGTTAGGATATATAACGTTATAGCAGTACATAATGTTCCCACCGAGAAGTAGGGGACGACACGCCACGAATGTTGTAAAATATTACATCCGAGGAGTTAGGTTGCCTTAGGTTGGGACATATAACGTTATAGCCGTACATAACGTTCCTACCGAGAAGTAGGGGCCGACACGCCACGAATGTTGTAAAATATTACGTCCGAGATGTTAGGTTGCTTTAGGTTAGGACATAAAACGTTATAGCAGTACATAATGTTCCCACCGAGAAGTAGGTGCCGACACGCAAGGAATGTTTTAAAATATTACATCCGAGATGTTAGATTGCCTCATGTTTGGGCATATAACGTTATAGCAGTACATAATGTTCCCACCGAGAAGTAGGGGCCGACACGCCACGAAAGTTGTAAAATATTACATCCGAGATGTTAGGTTGGCTTAGGTTAGGATATATAACGTTACAATCGTACATAATGTTCCCTCCGAGGAGTAGGTGCCGACACGGAAGGAATGTTTTACAATATTACATCCGAGATGTTAGGTTGCCTTTTGTTAGGATATATAAAGTTATAGACGTATATAATGATACTACCGAGAAGTAGGGGCCGACACGTCACGAATGTTGTAAAATATTACATCCGAGATGTTTGGTTGCCTTAGGTTAGGACATATAACGTTATAGTCGTACATAATGTTACCACAGAGAAGTAGGGGCCGACACGCCACGAATGTTGTAAAATATTACGTCCGAGATGTTAGGTTGGCTTAGATTAGGACATAAAACGTTATAGCAGTACATAATGTTCCCTCCGAGGGGTAGGTGCCGACACGCAAGGAATATTTTAAAATATTACATCCGAGATGTTAGATTGCCTCATGTTAGGACACATAACATTATAGCAGTACATAATGTTCCCACCGAGAAGTAGGGGCCGACACGCCACGAATGTTGTAAATTATTACACCCGAGATGTTAGATTGCCTTAGGTTAGGACGTGTAACTTTATAGACGTATATAATGTTCCCACGGAGAAGTAGGCACCGACACGCAAGGAATGTTGTAAAATATTACGTCCGAGACGTTAGTTTGCCTTAGGTTAGGATATATAACGTTATAGACGTATATAATGTACCCTCTGGGAAGTCGGCGCCGACACGCTAGGAATGTTGTAAAATGTTACATCCGAGATGTTAGATTGCCTTATGTTAGGACATATAACGTTATAGCAGTACATAATGTTCCCACCGAGAAGTAGGGGACGACACGCCACGAATGTTGTAAAATATTACATCCGAGGAGTTAGGTTGCCTTAGGTTAGGACATATAACGTTATAGACGTACATAACGTTCCCGCGGAGAAGTAGGCGCCGACACGCAAGGAATGTTGTAAAATATTACGTCCGAGAT
The DNA here is from genome assembly GCA_963969225.1 of Xylocopa violacea. Taxonomy (NCBI): domain Eukaryota; kingdom Metazoa; phylum Arthropoda; class Insecta; order Hymenoptera; family Apidae; genus Xylocopa; species Xylocopa violacea. The sequence goes on from CAXAJV010000920.1 coordinate 4,882,817, forward strand.
ATTAGGTTGCCTTAGGTTAGTACACATAATGTTATAGACGTTTATAATGTTACCACCGAGAAGTAGGGGCCGACACGCCACGAATGTTGTAAAATGTTACGTCCGAGATGTTAGGTTGGCTTAGGTTAGGATATATAACGTTACAGACGTATATAATTTTCCCACGGAGAAGTAGGCACCGACACGCAAGGAATTTTGAAAAATATTACGTCCGAGATGATAGGTTGCCTTAGGTTAGGACATATAACGTTTTAGACGTATATAATGTTCCCACCGTGAAGTAGGGGCGACACGCCACGAATGTTGTAAATTATTACATCCGAGATGTTAGGTTGCCTTAGGTTAGGATATATAACGTTATAGCCGTACATAATGTTCCCACAGAGAAGGAGGAGCCGACACGCCACGAATGTTGTAAAATATTACGTCCGAGATGCTAGGTTGCCTTAGGTTAGGACATAAAACGTTATAGACGTTTATAATGTTACCACCGAGAAGTAGGGGCCGACACGCCACAAATGTTGTAAAATATTGCGTCCGAGATGTTAGGTTGCCTTAGGTTAGGATATATAACGTTATAGACGTATATAATGTTCCCACCGAGAAGTAGGTGCCGACACGCAAGGAATGTTGTAAAATGTTACATCCCAGATGTTAGATTGCCTTATGTTAGGACATATAACGTTATAGCAGTACATAATGTTCCCACCGAGAAGTAGGGGCCGACACGCCACGAATGTTGTAAATTATTACATCCGAGATGTTAGGTTGCCATAGGTTAGGATATATAACGTTATAGCCGTACATAATGTTCACACAGAGAAGGAGGAGCCGACACGCCACGAATGTTTTAAAATATTACGTCCGAGATGCTAGGTTGCCTTAGGTTAGGACATAAAACGTTAGAGACGTTTATAATGTTACCACCGAGAAGCAGGGGCCGACACGCCACAAATGTTGTAAAATATTACGTCCGAGATGTTAGGTTGCCTTAGGTTAGGATATATAACGTTATAGAAGTATATAATGTTCCCACCGAGAAGTAGGGGCCGACACGCAAGGAATGTTGTAAAATATTACATCCGAGATGTTAGGTGGCCCTAGGATAGGATATATAACGTTATAGACATATATAATGTTACCACCGAAAAGTAGGTGCCGACGCGCAAGGAATGCTGTAAAATATTACATCCGAGATGTTATGTTCCCTTAGGATAGGACATATAACGTTATAGCCGTACATAACGTTCCTACCGAGAAGTAGGGGCCGACACGCCACGAATGTTGTAAAATATTACGTCCGAGATGTTAGGTTGCCTTAGGTTAGGACATAAAACGTTATAGCAGTACATAATGTTCCCACCGAGAAGTAGGTGCCGACACGCAAGGAATGTTTTAAAATATTACATCCGAGATGTTAGATTGCCTCATGTTAGGGCATATAACGTTATAGCAGTACATAATGTTCCCACCGAGAAGTAGGGGCCGACACGCCACGAAAGTTGTAAAATATTACATGCGAGATGTTAGGATGGCTTAGGTTAGGATATATAATGTTATAGACGTATATAATGTTCCCACGGAGAAGTAGGCACCGACACGCAAGGAATTTTGTAAAATATTACGTCCGAGATGATAGGTTGCCTTAGGTTAGGACATATAACGTTTTAGACGTATATAATGTTCCCACCGAGAAGTAGGGGCCAACACCCCACGACTGTTGTAAATTATTACATCCGAGATGTTAGGTTGCCTTGTGTTAGAATATATAACGTTATAGCCGTACATAATGTTCCCACCGAGAAGGAGGAGCCGACACGCCACGAATGTTGTAAAATATTACGTCCGAGATGCTAGGTTGCCTTAGGTTAGGACTTAAAACGTTATAGACGTTTATAATGTTACCACCGAGAAGTAGGGCCTGAAACGCCAGGAATGTTGTCAAATATTACATACGAGTTGTTAGGATGCCGTACGTTAGGATATATAACGTTCCTACCGAGAAGTAGGGGCCGACACGCCACAAATGTTGTAAAATATTACGTTCGAGATGTTAGGTTGCCTTAGGTTAGGACATAAAACGTTATAGACGTTTATAACGTTACCACCTAGAAGTAGGGGCTGAAACGCCAGGAATGTTGTCAAATATTACATACGAGTTGTTAGGATGCCTTATGTTAGGATATACAACGCTATATAGAAGTATATAATGTTCCCACGGAGTAGTATGCGCCGACACGCAAGGATGTTTGTAAAAAATCACGTCCGAGATGTTATGTTGCCTTAGGTTAGGACATAAAACGTTATAGACGTTTATAATGTAACCACCGAGAAGTAGGGGCCGACACGCCACAAATGTTGTAAAATATTACGTCCGAGATGTTAGATTGCCTTATGTTAGGACATATAACGTTATAGCAGTACATAATGTTCCCACCGAGAAGTAGGGGACGACACGCCACGAATGTTGTAAAATATTACATCCGAGGAGTTAGGTTGCCTTAGGTTAGGACATATAACGTTATAGCCGTACATAACGTTCCTACCGAGAAGTAGGGGCCGACACGCCACGAATGTTGTAAAATATTACGTCCGAGATGTTAGGTTGCTTTAGGTTAGGACATAAAACGTTATAGCAGTACATAATGTTCCCACCGAGAAGTAGGTGCCGACACGCAAGGAATGTTTTAAAATATTACATCCGAGATGTTAGATTGCCTCATGTTTGGGCATATAACGTTATAGCAGTACATAATGTTCCCACCGAGAAGTAGGGGCCGACACGCCACGAAAGTTGTAAAATATTACATCCGAGATGTTAGGTTGGCTTAGGTTAGGATATATAACGTTACAATCGTACATAACGTTCCCTCCTCGGAGTAGGTGCCGACACGGAAGGAATGTTTTACAATATTACATCCGAGATGTTAGGTTGCCTTTTGTTAGGATATATAAAGTTATAGACGTATATAATGATACTACCGAGAAGTAGGGGCCGACACGTCACGAATGTTGTAAAATATTACATCCGAGATGTTTGGTTGCCTTAGGTTAGGACATATAACGTTATAGTCGTACATAATGTTACCACAGAGAAGTAGGGGCCGACACGCCACGAATGTTGTAAATTATTACACCCGAGATGTTAGATTGCCTTAGGTTAGGACGTGTAACTTTATAGACGTATATAATGTTCCCACGGAGAAGTAGGCACCGACACAAAAGGAATGTTGTAAAATATTACGTCCGAGACGTTAGTTTGCCTTAGGTTAGGACATACAACGTTATAGACGTACATAGTGTTCCCACCGAGAAGCAGGGACCGACACGCCACGAATGTTGTAAAATATTACGTCCGAGATGTTAGGTTGCCTTAGGTTAGGACATAAAACGTTATAGACGTTTATAATGCTACCACCGAGAAGTAGGGCCTGAAACGCCAGGAATTTGTCAAATATTACATACGAGTTGATAGGATGCCGTTCGTTAGGATATATAACGTTCCTACCGAGAAGTAGGGGCCGACACGCCACAAATGTTGTAAAGTATTACGTCCGAGGTGTTAGGTTGACTTAGGTTAGGACATAAAACGTTATAGACGTTTATAACGTTACCACCGAGAAGTAGGGGCTGAAACGCCATTAATGTTGTCAAGTATTACATACGAGTTGTTAGGTTGCCTTAGGCTAGGATATATAACGCTATAGACGTATATAATGTTCCCGCGGAGAAGTAGGTGCCGACACGCAAGGAATGTTGTATAATGTTACATCCGAAATGTTAGATTGCCTTATGTTATGACATATAACGTTATAGCAGTAAATAATGTTCCCACCGAGAAGTAGGGGCCGACAGGCCATGAATGTTCTGAATTATTACGTCCGAGATATTAGGTTGCTTTAGGTTAGGATATATAACGTTATAGCCGTATATAATGTTCCCACGGAGTAGTATGCGCCGACACGCCAGGAATGTTGTAAGATATCACGTCCGAGATGTTATGTTGCCTTAGGTTAGGATATATAACGTTATAGCAGTATATAATGTTCCAACGGAGACGTAGGCGCCCATACGCAAGGGATGTTGTAAAATATTACGTCCGAGATGTTAGGTTGCCTTAGGTTAGGATATATAACGTTATAGACGTATATAATGTTCCCACGGAGAAGTGGGTGCCGACACGCAAGGAATGTTGTAAAATGTTACATCCGAAATGTTAGATTGCCTTATGTTATGACATATAACGTTATAGCAGTAAATAATGTTCCCACCGAGAAGTAGGGGCCGACACGCCATGAATGTTGTGAATTATTACGTCCGAGATGTTAGGTTGCTTTAGGTTAGGATATATAACGTTATAGCCGTATATAATGTTCCCACGGAGTAGTATGCGCCGACACGCCAGGAATGTTGTAAGATATCACGTCCGAGATGTTAGGTTGCCTTAGGTTAGGATATATAACGTTATAGACGTACATAATGTTCCCACCGAAAAGAAGGCGCCAACACGCAAAGAATGTTGTAAAATATTACATCCGAGATGTTAGGTTGCCTTAGGTTAGGATATATAACGTTATAGACGTATATAATGTACCCTCTGGGAAGTCGGCGCCGACACGCTAGGAATGTTGTAAAATGTTACATCCGAGATGTTAGATTGCCTTATGTTAGGACATATAACGTTATAGCAGTACATAATGTTCCCACCGAGAAGTAGGGGACGACACGCCACGAATGTAGTAAAATATTACATCCGAGGAGTTAGGTTGCCTTAGGTTAGGACATATAACGTTATAGACGTACATAACGTTCCCGCGGAGAAGTAGGCGCCGACACGCAAGGAATGTTGTAAAATATTACGTCCGAGATATTAGGTTGCCTTAGGTTAGGATATATAACGTTATAGCCGTACATAATGTTCACACAGAGAAGGAGGAGCCGACACGCCACGAATGTTTTAAAATATTACGTCCGAGATGCTAGGTTGCCTTAGGTTAGGACATAAAACGTTAGAGACGTTTATAATGTTACCACCGAGAAGCAGGGGCCGACACGCCACAAATGTTGTAAAATATTACGTCCGAGATGTTAGGTTGCCTTAGGTTAGGATATATAACGTTATAGAAGTATATAATGTTCCCACCGAGAAGTAGGGGCCGACACGCAAGGAATGTTGTAAAATATTACATCCGAGATGTTAGGTGGCCCTAGGATAGGATATATAACGTTATAGACATATATAATGTTACCACCGAAAAGTAGGTGCCGACGCGCAAGGAATGCTGTAAAATATTACATCCGAGATGTTATGTTCCCTTAGGATAGGACATATAACGTTATAGCCGTACATAACGTTCCTACCGAGAAGTAGGGGCCGACACGCCACGAATGTTGTAAAATATTACGTCCGAGATGTTAGGTTGCCTTAGGTTAGGACATAAAACGTTATAGCAGTACATAATGTTCCCACCGAGAAGTAGGTGCCGACACGCAAGGAATGTTTTAAAATATTACATCCGAGATGTTAGATTGCCTCATGTTAGGGCATATAACGTTATAGCAGTACATAATGTTCCCACCGAGAAGTAGGGGCCGACACGCCACGAAAGTTGTAAAATATTACATGCGAGATGTTAGGATGGCTTAGGTTAGGATATATAATGTTATAGACGTATATAATGTTCCCACGGAGAAGTAGGCACCGACACGCAAGGAATTTTGTAAAATATTACGTCCGAGATGATAGGTTGCCTTAGGTTAGGACATATAACGTTTTAGACGTATATAATGTTCCCACCGAGAAGTAGGGGCCAACACCCCACGACTGTTGTAAATTATTACATCCGAGATGTTAGGTTGCCTTGTGTTAGAATATATAACGTTATAGCCGTACATAATGTTCCCACCGAGAAGGAGGAGCCGACACGCCACGAATGTTGTAAAATATTACGTCCGAGATGCTAGGTTGCCTTAGGTTAGGACTTAAAACGTTATAGACGTTTATAATGTTACCACCGAGAAGTAGGGCCTGAAACGCCAGGAATGTTGTCAAATATTACATACGAGTTGTTAGGATGCCGTACGTTAGGATATATAACGTTCCTACCGAGAAGTAGGGGCCGACACGCCACAAATGTTGTAAAATATTACGTTCGAGATGTTAGGTTGCCTTAGGTTAGGACATAAAACGTTATAGACGTTTATAACGTTACCACCTAGAAGTAGTGGCTGAAACGCCAGGAATGTTGTCAAATATTACATACGAGTTGTTAGGATGCCTTATGTTAGGATATACAACGCTATATAGAAGTATATAATGTTCCCACGGAGTAGTATGCGCCGACACGCAAGGATGTTTGTAAAAAATCACGTCCGAGATGTTATGTTGCCTTAGGTTAGGACATAAAACGTTATAGACGTTTATAATGTAACCACCGAGAAGTAGGGGCCGACACGCCACAAATGTTGTAAAATATTACGTCCGAGATGTTAGATTGCCTTATGTTAGGACATATAACGTTATAGCAGTACATAATGTTCCCACCGAGAAGTAGGGGACGACACGCCACGAATGTTGTAAAATATTACATCCGAGGAGTTAGGTTGCCTTAGGTTAGGACATATAACGTTATAGCCGTACATAACGTTCCTACCGAGAAGTAGGGGCCGACACGCCACGAATGTTGCAAAATATTACGTCCGAGATGTTAGGTTGCTTTAGGTTAGGACATAAAACGTTATAGCAGTACATAATGTTCCCACCGAGAAGTAGGTGCCGACACGCAAGGAATGTTTTAAAATATTACATCCGAGATGTTAGATTGCCTCATGTTTGGGCATATAACGTTATAGCAGTACATAATGTTCCCACCGAGAAGTAGGGGCCGACACGCCACGAAAGTTGTAAAATATTACATCCGAGATGTTAGGTTGGCTTAGGTTAGGATATATAACGTTACAATCGTACATAATGTTCCCTCCTCGGAGTAGGTGCCGACACGGAAGGAATGTTTTACAATATTACATCCGAGATGTTAGGTTGCCTTTTGTTAGGATATATAAAGTTATAGACGTATATAATGATACTACCGAGAAGTAGGGGCCGACACGTCACGAATGTTGTAAAATATTACATCCGAGATGTTTGGTTGCCTTAGGTTAGGACATATAACGTTATAGTCGTACATAATGTTACCACAGAGAAGTAGGGGCCGACACGCCACGAATGTTGTAAATTATTACACCCGAGATGTTAGATTGCCTTAGGTTAGGACGTGTAACTTTATAGACGTATATAATGTTCCCACGGAGAAGTAGGCACCGACACGCAAGGAATGTTGTAAAATATTACGTCCGAGACGTTAGTTTGCCTTAGGTTAGGACATACAACGTTATAGACGTACATAGTGTTCCCACCGAGAAGCAGGGACCGACACGCCACGAATGTTGTAAAATATTACGTCCGAGATGTTAGGTTGCCTTAGGTTAGGACATAAAACGTTATAGACGTTTATAATGCTACCACCGAGAAGTAGGGCCTGAAACGCCAGGAATTTGTCAAATATTACATACGAGTTGATAGGATGCCGTTCGTTAGGATATATAACGTTCCTACCGAGAAGTAGGGGCCGACACGCCACAAATGTTGTAAAGTATTACGTCCGAGGTGTTAGGTTGACTTAGGTTAGGACATAAAACGTTATAGACGTTTATAACGATACCACCGAGAAGTAGGGGCTGAAACGCCATTAATGTTGTCAAGTATTACATACGAGTTGTTAGGTTGCCTTAGGCTAGGATATATAACGCTATAGACGTATATAATGTTCCCGCGGAGAAGTAGGTGCCGACACGCAAGGAATGTTGTATAATGTTACATCCGAAATGTTAGATTGCCTTATGTTATGACATATAACGTTATAGCAGTAAATAATGTTCCCACCGAGAAGTAGGGGCCGACAGGCCATGAATGTTCTGAATTATTACGTCCGAGATATTAGGTTGCTTTAGGTTAGGATATATAACGTTATAGCCGTATATAATGTTCCCACGGAGTAGTATGCGCCGACACGCCAGGAATGTTGTAAGATATCACGTCCGAGATGTTATGTTGCCTTAGGTTAGGATATATAACGTTATAGAAGTATATAATGTTCCAACGGAGACGTAGGCGCCCATACGCAAGGGATGTTGTAAAATATTACGTCCGAGATGTTAGGTTGCCTTAGGTTAGGATATATAACGTTATAGACGTATATAATGTTCCCACGGAGAAGTGGGTGCCGACACGCAAGGAATGTTGTAAAATGTTACATCCGAAATGTTAGATTGCCTTATGTTATGACATATAACGTTATAGCAGTAAATAATGTTCCCACCGAGAAGTAGGGGCCGACACGCCATGAATGTTGTGAATTATTACGTCCGAGATGTTAGGTTGCTTTAGGTTAGGATATATAACGTTATAGACGTATATAATGTTCCCACGGAGTAGTATGCGCCGACACGCCAGGAATGTTGTAAGATATCACGTCCGAGATGTTAGGTTGCCTTAGGTTAGGATATATAACGTTATAGACGTACATAATGTTCCCACCGAAAAGAAGGCGCCAACACGCAAAGAATGTTGTAAAATATTACATCCGAGATGTTAGGTTGCCTTAGGTTAGGATATATAACGTTATAGACGTATATAATGTACCCTCTGGGAAGTCGGCGCCGACACGCTAGGAATGTTGTAAAATGTTACATCCGAGATGTTAGATTGCCTTATGTTAGGACATATAACGTTATAGCAGTACATAATGTTCCCACCGAGAAGTAGGGGACGACACGCCACGAATGTTGTAAAATATTACATCCGAGGAGTTAGGTTGCCTTAGGTTAGGACATATAACGTTATAGACGTACATAACGTTCCCGCGGAGAAGTAGGCGCCGACACGCAAGGAATGTTGTAAAATATTACGTCCGAGATATTAGGTTGCCTTAGGTTAGTACACATAATGTTATAGACGTTTATAATGTTACCACCGAGAAGTAGGGGCCGACACGCCACGAATGTTGTAAAATGTTACGTCCGAGATGTTAGGTTGGCTTAGGTTAGGATATATAACGTTACAGACGTATATAATTTTCCCACGGAGAAGTAGGCACCGACACGCAAGGAATTTTGTAAAATATTACGTCCGAGATGATAGGTTGCCATAGGTTAGGACATATAACGTTTTAGACGTATATAATGTTCCCACCGAGAAGTAGGGGCCGACACGCCACGAATGTTGTAAATTATTACATCCGAGATGTTAGGTTGCCTTAGGTTAGGATATATAACGTTATAGCCGTACATAATGTTCCCACAGAGAAGGAGGAGCCGACACGCCACGAATGTTGTAAAATATTACGTCCGAGATGCTAGGTTGCCTTAGGTTAGGACATAAAACGTTATAGACGTTTATAATGTTACCACCGAGAAGTAGGGGCCGACACGCCACAAATGTTGTAAAATATTACGTCCGAGATGTTAGGTTGCCTTAGGTTAGGATATATAACGTCATAGAAGTATACAATGTTCCCACCGAGAAGTAGGTGCCGACACGCAAGTAATGTTGTAAAATGTTACATCCGAGATGTTAGATTGCCTTATGTTAGGACATATAACGTTATAGCCGTACATAACGTTCCTACCGAGAAGTAGGGGCCGACACGCCACGAATGTTGTAAAATATTACGTCCGAGATGTTAGGTTGCCTTAGGTTGGGACATAAAACGTTATAGCAGTACATAATGTTCCCACCGAGAAGTAGGTGCCGACACGCAAGGAATTTTGTAAAATATTACGTCCGAGATGATAGGTTGCCTTAGGTTAGGACATATAACGTTTTAGACGTATATAATGTTCCCACCGTGAAGTAGGGGCGACACGCCACGAATGTTGTAAATTATTACATCCGAGATGTTAGGTTGCCTTAGGTTAGGATATATAACGTTATAGCCGTACATAATGTTCCCACAGAGAAGGCGGAGCCGACACGCCACGAATGTTGTAAAATATTACGTCCGAGATGCTAGGTTGCCTTAGGTTAGGACATAAAACGTTATAGACGTTTATAATGTTACCACCGAGAAGTAGGGGCCGACACGCCACAAATGTTGTAAAATATTGCGTCCGAGATGTTAGGTTGCCTTAGGTTAGGATATATAACGTTATAGACGTATATAATGTTCCCACCGAGAAGTAGGTGCCGACACGCAAGGAATGTTGTAAAATGTTACATCCCAGATGTTAGATTGCCTTATGTTAGGACATATAACGTTATAGCAGTACATAATGTTCCCACCGAGAAGTAGGGGCCGACACGCCACGAATGTTGTAAATTATTACATCCGAGATGTTAGGTTGCCTTAGGTTAGGATATATAACGTTATAGCCGTACATAATGTTCCCACAGAGAAGGAGGAGCCGACACGCCACGAATGTTTTAAAATATTACGTCCGAGATGCTAGGTTGCCTTAGGTTAGGACATAAAACGTTAGAGACGTTTATAATGTTACCACCGAGAAGTAGGGGCCGACACGCCACAAATGTTGTAAAATATTACGTCCGAGATGTTAGGTTGCCTTAGGTTAGGATATATAACGTTATAGAAGTATATAATGTTCCCACCGAGAAGTAGGTGCCGACACGCAAGGAATGTTGTAAAATGTTACATCCGAGATGTTAGATTGCCTTATGTTAGGACATATAACGTTATAGCAGTACATAATGTTCCCACCGAGAAGTAGGGGCCAACACCCCACGACTGTTGTAAATTATTACATCCGAGATGTTAGGTTGCCTTGTGTTAAAATATATAACGTTATAGCCGTACATAATGTTCCCACCGAGAAGGAGGAGCCGACACGCCACGAATGTTGTAAAATATTACGTCCGAGATGCTACGTTGCCTTAGGTTAGGACTTAATACGTTATAGACGTTTATAATGTTACCACCGAGAAGTAGGGCCTGAAACGCCAGGAATGTTGTCAAATATTACATACGAGTTGTTAGGATGCCGTACGTTAGGATATATAACGTTCCTACCGAGAAGTAGGGGCCGACACGCCACAAATGTTGTAAAATATTACGTTCGAGATGTTAGGTTGCCTTAGGTTAGGACATAAAACGTTATAGACGTTTATAATGTTACCACCTAGAAGTAGGGGCTGAAACGCCAGGAATGTTGTCAAATATTACATACGAGTTGTTAGGATGCCTTATGTTAGGATATACAACGCTATATAGAAGTATATAATGTTCCCACGGAGTAGTATGCGCCGACACGCAAGGATGTTTGTAAAAAATCACGTCCGAGATGTTATGTTGCCTTAGGTTAGGATATATATCGTTATAGAAGTATATAGTCTTCCCACGGAGACGTAGGTGCGGACACGCAAGGAATGTTGTAAAATGTTACATCCGAGATGTTAGATTGCCTTATGTTAGGACATATAACGTTATAGCAGTACATAATGTTCCCACCGAGAAGTAGGGGCCGACACGCCACGAATGTTGTAAAATATTACGTCCGAGATGTTAGGTTGCCTTAGGTTAGGACATAAAACGTTATAGCAGTACATAATGTTCCCACCGAGAAGTAGGTGCCGACACGCAAGGAATGTTTTAAAATATTACATCCGAGATGTTAGATTGCCTCATGTTAGGGCATATAACGTTATAGCAATACATAATGTTCCCACCGAGAAGTAGGGGACGACACGCCACGAATGTTGTAAAATATTACATCTGAGGAGTTAGGTTGCCTTAGGTTAGGACATATAACGTTCTAGCCGTACATAACGTTCCTACCGAGAAGTAGGGGCCGACACGCCACGAATGTTGTAAAATATTACGTCCGAGATGTTAGGTTGCCTTAGGTTAGGACATAAAACGTTATAGCAGTACATAATGTTCCCACCGAGAAGTAGGTGCCGACACGCAAGGAATGTTTTAAAATATTACATCCGAGATGTTAGATTGCCTCATGTTACGGCATATAACGTTATAGCAGTACATAATGTTCCCACCGAGAAGTAGGGGCCGACACGCCACGAATGTTATAAAATATTACATCCGAGATTTTAGGTTGCCTTAGGTTAGGATATATAAGGTTATAGACGTATATAATGGTCCCACCGAGAAGTAGGTACCGACACGCAAGTAATGTTGTAAAATATTACATCCGAGATGTAAGGTTGCATTAGGTTAGGACATATAACGTTATAGACGTACATAATGTTCCCACGGAGAAGTAGGCGCCGACACGCAAGGAATGTTGTCAAATATTACATACGAGTGATTAGGATGCCTTATGTTAGGATATACAACTTTATAGAGGTATATAATGTTCCCACGGAGTAGTATGCGCCGACACGCAAGGATGTTTGTAAAAAATCACGTCCGAGATGTTATGTTGCCTTAAGTTAGGATATATAACGTTATAGAAGTATATAGTCTTCCCACGGAGACGTACGCGCCGACACGCAAGGAATGTTGTGAAATATTACATCCGAGATGTTAGATTGCCTTGCGTTAGGACATATAACGTTATAGCCGTACATAATGTTCCCACCGAGAAGGAGGAGCCGACACGCCACGAATGTTTTAAAATATTACGTCCGAGATGCTAGGTTGCCTTAGGTTAGGACATAAAACGTTATAGACGTTTATAATGTTACCACCGAGAAGTAGGGGCCGACACGCCACAAATGTTGTAAAATATTACGTCCGAGATGTTAGGTTGCCTTAGGTTAGGATATATAACGTTATAGAAGTATATAATGTTCCCACCGAGAAGTAGGTGCCGACACGCAAGGAATGTTGTAAAATGTTACATCCGAGATGTTAGATTGCCTTATGTTAGGACATATAACGTTATAGCAGTACATAATGTTCCCACCGAGAAGTAGGGGACGACACGCCACGAATGTTGTAAAATATTACATCCGAGGAGTTAGGTTGCCTTAGGTTAGGACATATAACGTTCTAGCCGTACATAACGTTCCTACCGAGAAGTAGGGGCCGACACGCCACGAATGCTGTAAAATATTACGTCCGAGATGTTAGGTTGCCTTAGGTTAGGACATAAAACGTTATAGCAGTACATAATGTTCCCACCGAGAAGTAGGTGCCGACACGCAGGGAATGTTTTAAAATATTACATCCGAGATGTTAGATTGCCTCATGTTAGGGCATATAACGTTATAGCAGTACATAATGTTCCCACCGAGAAGTAGGGGCCGACACGCCACGAAAGTTGTAAAATATTACATGCGAGATGTTAGGTTGGCTTAGGTTAGGATATATAATGTTATAGACGTATATAATGTTCCCACGGAGACGTAGGCACCGACACGCAAGGAATTTTGTAAAATATTACGTCCGAGATGATAGGTTGCCTTAGGTTAGGACATATAACGTTTTAGACGTATATAATGTTCCCACCGAGAAGTAGGGGCCAACACCCCACGACTGTTGTAAATTATTACATCCGAGATGTTAGGTTGCCTTGTGTCAGAATATATAACTTTATAGCCGTACATAATGTTCCCACCGAGAAGGAGGAGCCGACACGCCACGAATGTTGTAAAATATTACGTCCGAGATGCTAGGTTGCCTTAGGTTAGGACTTAAAACGTTATAGACGTTTATAATGTTACCACCGAGAAGTAGGGCCTTAAACGCCAGGAATGTTGTCAAATATTACATACGAGTTGTTAGGATGCCGTACGTTAGGATATATAACGTTCCTACCGAGAAGTAGGGGCCGACACGCCACAAATGTTGTAAAATATTACGTCCGAGATGTTAGGTTGCCTTAGGTTAGGACACATAACGTTATAGACGTTTATAACGCTACCACCGAGAAGTAGGGGCTGAAACGCCAGGAATGTTGTCAAATATTACATCCGAGTTGTTAGGATGCCTTATGTTAGGATATATAACGATATAGACGTATATAATGTTCCCACGGAGAAGTAGGCGCCGACACCCAAGTAATGTTGTAAAGTATTACATCGGAGATGTAAGGTTGCCTTAGTTTAGGACATATAACGTTATAGCAGTACATAATGTTCCCACCGAGAAGTAGGGGACGACACGCCACGAATGTTGTAAAATATTACATCCGAGGAGTTAGGTTGCCTTAGGTTAGGACATATAACGTTATAGCCGTACATAACGTTCCTACCGAGAAGTAGGGGCCGACACGCCACGAATGTTGTAAAATATTACGTCCGAGATGCTAGGTTGCCTTAGGTTAGGACTTAAAACGTTATAGACGTTTATAATGTTACCGCCGAGAAGTAGGGCCTGAAACGCCAGGAATGTTGTCAAATATTACATACGAGTTGTTAGGATGCCGTACGTTAGGATATATAACGTTCCTACCGAGAAGTAGGGGCCGACACGCCACAAATGTTGTAAAATATTACGTCCGAGATGTTAGGTTGCCTTAGGTTAGGACACATAACGTTATAGACGTTTATAACGCTACCACCGAGAAGTAGGGGCTGAAACGCCAGGAATGTTGTCAAATATTACATCCGAGTTGTTACGATGCCTTATGTTAGGATATATAACGATATAGACGTATATAATGTTCCCACGGAGAAGTAGGCGCCGACACCCAAGTAATGTTGTAAAGTATTACATCGGAGATGTAAGGTTGCCTTAGTTTAGGACATATAACGTTATAGCAGTACATAATGTTCCCACCGAGAAGTAGGGGACGACACGCCACGAATGTTGTAAAATATTACATCCGAGGAGTTAGGTTGCCTTAGGTTAGGACATATAACGTTATAGCCGTACATAACGTTCCTACCGAGAAGTAGGGGCCGACACGCCACGAATGTTGTAAAATATTACGTCCGAGATGCTAGGTTGCCTTAGGTTAGGACTTAAAACGTTATAGACGTTTATAATGTTACCACCGAGAAGTAGGGCCTGAAACGCCAGGAATGTTGTCAAATATTACATACGAGTTGTTAGGATGCCGTACGTTAGGATATATAACGTTCCTACCGAGAAGTAGGGGCCGACACGCCACAAATGTTGTAAAATATTACGTCCGAGATGTTAGGTTGCCTTAGGTTAGGACACATAACGTTATAGACGTTTATAACGCTACCACCGAGAAGTAGGGGCTGAAACGCCAGGAATGTTGTCAAATATTACATCCGAGTTGTTAGGATGCCTTATGTTAGGATATATAACGATATAGACGTATATAATGTTCCCACGGAGAAGTAGGCGCCGACACCCAAGTAATGTTGTAAAATGTTACATCGGAGATGTAAGGTTGCCTTAGTTTAGGACATATAACGTTATAGCAGTACATAATGTTCCCACCGAGAAGTAGGGGACGACACGCCACGAATGTTGTAAAATATTACATCCGAGGAGTTAGGTTGCCTTAGGTTAGGACATATAACGTTATAGACGTACATAATGTTCCCACCGAGAAGTAGGGGACGACACGCCACGAATGTTGTAAAATATTACATCTGAGGAGTTAGGTTGCCTTAGGATAGGACATATAACGTTCTAGCCGTACATAACGTTCCTACCGAGAAGTAGGGGCCGACACGCCACGAATTTTGTAAAATATTACGTCCGAGATGTTAGGTTGCCTTAGGTTAGGACATAAAACGTTATAGCAGTACATAATGTTCCCACCGAGAAGTAGGTGCCGACACGCAAGGAATGTTTTAAAATATTACATCCGAGATGTTAGATTGCCTCATGTTAGGGCATATAACGTTATAGCAGTACATAATGTTCCCACCGAGAAGTAGGGGCCGACACGCCACGAAAGTTGTAAAATATTACATGCGAGATGTTAGGTTGGCTTAGGTTAGGATATATAATGTTATAGACGTATATAATGTTCCCACGGAGAAGTAGGCACCGACACGCAAGGAATTTTGTAAAATATTACGTCCGAGATGATAGGTTGCCTTAGGTTAGGACATATAACGTTTTAGACGTATATAATGTTCCCACCGAGAAGTAGGGGCCAACACCCCACGACTGTTGTAAATTATTACATCCGAGATGTTAGGTTGCCTTGTGTTAGAATATATAACGTTATAGCAGTACATAATGTTCCCACCGAGAAGTAGGGGACGACACGCCACGAATGTTGTAAAATATTACATCCGAGATGTTAGGTTGCCTTATGTTAGGATATATAACGTTATAGACGTCTATAATGTACCCACTGGGAAGTCGGCGCCGACACGCTAGGAATGTTGTAAAATATTACGTGCGAGATGTTAGATTGCCTTTTGTTAGGACATATAACGTTATAGCAGTACATAATGTTCTCACCGAGAAGTAGGGGCCGACACGTCACGACTGTTGTAAATTATTACATCCGAGATGTTAGATTGCCTTAGGTTAGGACATATAACGTTATAGCCGTACATAATGTTCCCACCGAGAAAAAGGCGCCGACACTCGAGGAATGTTGTAAAATATTACATCCGAGATGTTAGGTTGCCTTAGGTTAGGATATATAACGTTATAGACGTATATAATGTACTCACTGGGAAGTCGGCGCCGACACGCTAGGAATGTTGTAAAATATTACGTGCGAGATGTTAGATTGCCTTTTGTTAGGACATATAACGTTATAGCAGTACATAATGTTCTCACCGAGAAGTAGGGGCCAACACCCCACGACTGTTGTAAATTATTACATCCGAGATGTTCGGTTGCCTTGTGTTAGAATATATAACGTTATAGCCGTACATAATGTTCCCACCGAGAAGGAGGAGCCGACACGCCACGAATGTTGTAAAATATTACGTCCAAGATGCTAGGTTGCCTTAGGTTAGGACTTAAAACGTTATAGACGTTTATAATGTTACCACCGAGAAGTAGGGCCTGAAACGCCAGGAATGTTGTCAAATATTACATCCGAGTTGTTAGGATGCCTTATGTTAGGGTATATAACGATATAGACGTATATAATGTTCCCACGGAGAAGTAGGCGCCGACACCCAAGTAATGTTGTAAAATATTACATCGGAGATGTAAGGTTGCCTTAGTTTAGGACATATAACGTTATAGCAGTACATAATGTTCCCACCGAGAAGCAGGGGACGACACGCCACGAATGTTGTAAAATATTACATCTGAGGAGTTAGGTTGCCTTAGGTTAGGACATATAACGTTCTAGCCGTACATAACGTTCCTACCGAGAAGTAGGGGCCGACACGCCACGAATGTTGTAAAATATTACGTCCGAGATGTTAGGTTGCCTTAGGTTAGGACATAAAACGTTATAGCAGTACATAATGTTCCCACCGAGAAGTAGGGGCCGGCACGCCACAAATGTTGTAAAATATTACGTCCGAGATGTTATGTTGCCTTAGGTTAGGATATATAACGTTATAGATGTATATAATGTTCCCACCGAGAAGTAGGGGCCGACACGCCGCGAATGTTGTAAATTATTACACCCGAGATGTTAGATTGCCTTAGGTTAGGACATGTAACTTTATAGACGTATATAATGTTCCCACGGAGAAGTAGGCGCCGACACCCAAGTAATGTTGTAAAATATTACATCGGAGATGTAAGGTTGCCTTAGTTTAGGACATATAACGTTATAGCAGTACATAATGTTCCCACTGAGAAGCAAGGACCGACACGCCACGAATGTTGTAAAATATTACGTCCGAGATGTTAGGTTGCCTTAGGTTAGGACATAAAACGTTATAGACGTTTATAATGCAACCACCGAGAAGTAGGGCCTGAAACGCCAGGAATTTGTCAAATATTACATACGAGTTGTTAGGATGCCGTCCGTTAGGATATATAACGTTCCTACCGAGAAGTAGGGGCCGACACGCCACAAATGTTGTAAAATATTACGTCCGAGGTGTTAGGTTGACTTAGGTTAGGACATAAAACGTTATAGACGTTTATAACGTTACCACCGAGAAGTAGGGGCTGAAACGACAGGAATGTTGTCAAATATTACATACGAGATGTTAGATTGCCTCATGTTAGGACATATAACGTTATAGCAGTACATAATGTTCCCACCGAGAAGTAGGGGCCGACACGCCACGAATGTTGTAAATTATTACACCCGAGATGTTAGATTGCCTTAGGTTAGGACATAAAACGTTATAGACGTTTATAATGTTACCACCGAGAAGTAGGGGCCGACACGCCAGGAAAGTTGTCAAATATTACATACGAGTTGTTAGGATGCCTTTTGTTAGGATATATAACGTTATAGAATTATATAATGTTCCCACGGAGTAGTATGCGCCCATACGCAAGGGATGTTGCAAAATATTACGTCCGAGATGTTAGGTTGCCTTAGGTTAGGACATAAAACGTTATAGACGTTTATAATGTTACCACCGAGAAGTAGGGACTGAAACACCAGGAATGTTGTCAAATATTACATACGAGTTGTTAGGATGCCTTTTGTTAGGATATATAACGTTATAGAATTATATAATGTTCCCACGGAGTAGTATGCGCCCATACGCAAGGGATGTTGCAAAATATTACGTCCGAGATGTTAGGTTGCCTTAGGTTAGGATATATAACGTTATAGATGTATATAATGTTCCCACGGAGAAGTAGGCGCCGACACGGAACGAATGTTGTAAAATATTACATCCGAGATGTTAGGTTGCCTTAGATTAGGATATATAACGTGATAGACGTATATAATGTTCCCACGGAGAAGTAGGCGCCGACACGCAAGGAATGTTGTAAAATATTACATCCGAGATGTTAGGTTGCCTTAGGTTAGGATATATAACGTTATAGTCGTACATAATGTTCCCACCGAGAAGTAGGTGCCGACACGCAAGGAATGTTGTAAAATGTTGCATCCGAAATGTTAGATTGCCTTGTGTTGGAACATATAACGTTATAGCAGTACATAATGTTCCCACCGAGAAGTAGGGGCCGACACGTCACGAATGTTGTAAAATATTACATCCGAGATGTTAGGTTGCCTTAGGTTAGGATATATAACGTTATAGTCGTACATAATGTTCCCACCGAGAAGTAGGTGCCGACACGCAAGGAATGTTGTAAAATGTTGCATCCGAAATGTTAGATTGCCTTGTGTTGGAACATATAACGTTATAGCAGTACATAATGTTCCCACCGAGAAGTAGGGGCCGACACGTCACAAATTTTGTAAAATATTACATCCGAGATGTTAGGTTGCCTTAGGTTAGGACATATAACGTTATAGCAGTACATAATGTTCCCACCGAGAAGTAGGTTCCGACACGCCACGAATGTTGTATAATATTACATCCAAGGAGTTAGGTTGCCTTAGGTTAGGATATATAACGTTATAGACGTACATAGTGTTCCCACCGGGAAGCAGGGGCCGACACGCCACGAATGTTGTAAAATTCTACATCCGAGATATTAGTTTGCCTTAGGTTAGGATATATAACGTTATAGTCGTACATAATGTTCCCACCGAGAAGTAGGGGCCGACACGCAAGGAATGTTGTAAAATGTTGCATCCGAAATGTTAGATTGCCTTATGTTGGAACATATAACGTTATAGCAGTACATAATGTTCCCATCGAGAAGTAGGGGCCGACACGTCACGAATGTTGTAAAATATTACGTCCGAGATGTTAGATTACCTTAGGTTGGGACATATAACGTTATAGACGTACATAATGTTCCCACCGTGAACTAGAGGCCGACACGGCACGAATGTTGTAAAATATTACATCCGAGGTGTTAGGTTGCCTTAGGTTAGGACATATAACGTTATAGACGTATATAATGTTCCCACGGAGAAGTAGGCGCCGACACGCAAGCAATATTGTAATATATTACGTCCGAGATGTTTGGTTGCCTTAGGTTAGGACATATTATGTTATAGCCCTACATAATGTTCCCACCGAGAAGTAGGGGCCGACACGCAATGAATGTTGTAAAATATTACATCCGAGATGTTAGGTTGCCCTAGGATAGTACATATAACGGTATAGACGTATATAATGTTACCACCGAAAAGTAGGTGCCGACAGGCAAGAAATGCTGTAAAATATTACATCCGAGATGTTAGGTTGCCTCAGGTTAGGACATATTACATTATAACTGCACATAATGTTCCCACCGAGAAGTAGTGGCCGACACGCCACGAATGCTGTTAAATATTACATCCGAGGTGTTAGGATGCCTTAGGATTGTACACATAACATTATAGACGTATATAATGTTACCACCGAGAAGTAGGGGCCGACACGCCACGAATGTTGTAAAATATTACATGCGAGGTGTTAGGTTGCCTTAGGTTAGGACACATAACGTTATAGACGAACATAATGTTCCCACCGATAAGTAGAGGCCGACACGCCACGAATGTTGTGAGATATTACATCCGAGATGTTAGGTTTCCTTAGGTTAGGAGATATAACGATATAGACGTGTATAATGTACCCACCGAGAAGTCGGCGCCGACACGCAAGGAATGTTGTAAAATACCACGTCCGAGATGTTATGTTGCCTTAGGATAGGACATATAACGTTATATACGTACATAATGTTCCCAACAAGAAGTAGGGGCCGACACGCAAAGAATGTTGTAAAATATTACATCCGGGATGCTAGGTTGCCTTAGGTTAGGACATATAACGTTCTAGCCGTACATAACGTTCCTACCGAGAAGTAGGGGCCGACACGCCACGAAAGTTGTAAAATATTACATGCGAGATGTTAGGTTGGCTTAGGTTAGGATATATAATGTTATAGACGTATATAATGTTCCCACGGAGAAGTAGGCACCGACACGCAAGGAATTTTGTAAAATATTACGTCCGAGATGATAGGTTGCCTTAGGTTAGGACATATAACGTTTTAGACGTATATAATGTTCCCACCGAGAAGTAGGGGCCAACACCCCACGACTGTTGTAAATTATTACATCCGAGATGTTAGGTTGCCTTGTGTTAGAATATATAACTTTATAGCCGTACATAATGTTCCCACCGAGAAGGAGGAGCCGACACGCCACGAATGTTGTAAAATATTACGTCCGAGATGCTAGGTTGCCTTAGGTTAGGACTTAAAACGTTATAGACGTTTATAATGTTACCACCGAGAAGTAGGGCCTGAAACGCCAGGAATGTTGTCAAATATTACATACGAGATGTTAGGATGCCGTACGTTAGGATATATAACGTTCCTACCGAGAAGTAGGGGCCGACACGCCACAAATGTTGTAAAATATTACGTCCGAGATGTTAGGTTGCCTTAGGTTAGGACACATAACGTTATAGACGTTTATAACGCTACCACCGAGAAGTAGGGGCTGAAACGCCAGGAATGTTGTCAAATATTACATCCGAGTTGTTAGGATGCCTTATGTTAGGATATATAACGATATAGACGTATATAATGTTCCCACGGAGAAGTAGGCGCCGACACCCAAGTAATGTTGTAAAGTATTACATCGGAGATGTAAGGTTGCCTTAGTTTAGGACATATAACGTTATAGCAGTACATAATGTTCCCACCGAGAAGTAGGGGACGACACGCCACGAATATTGTAAAATATTACATCCGAGGAGTTAGGTTGCCTTAGGTTAGGACATATAACGTTATAGCCGTACATAACGTTCCTACCGAGAAGTAGGGGCCGACACGCCACGAATGTTGTAAAATATTACGTCCGAGATGCTAGGTTGCCTTAGGTTAGGACTTAAAACGTTATAGACGTTTATAATGTTACCGCCGAGAAGTAGGGCCTGAAACGCCAGGAATGTTGTCAAATATTACATACGAGTTGTTAGGATGCCGTACGTTAGGATATATAACGTTCCTACCGAGAAGTAGGGGCCGACACGCCACAAATGTTGTAAAATATTACGTCCGAGATGTTAGGTTGCCTTAGGTTAGGACACATAACGTTATAGACGTTTATAACGCTACCACCGAGAAGTAGGGGCTGAAACGCCAGGAATGTTGTCAAATATTACATCCGAGTTGTTAGGATGCCTTATGTTAGGATATATAACGATATAGACGTATATAATGTTCCCACGGAGAAGTAGGCGGCGACACCCAAGTAATGTTGTAAAGTATTACATCGGAGATGTAAGGTTGCCTTAGTTTAGGACATATAACGTTATAGCAGTACATAATGTTCCCACCGAGAAGTAGGGGACGACACGCCACGAATGTTGTAAAATATTACATCCGAGGAGTTAGGTTGCCTTAGGTTAGGACATATAACGTTATAGCCGTACATAACGTTCCTACCGAGAAGTAGGGGCCGACGCGCCACGAATGTTGTAAAATATTACGTCCGAGATGCTAGGTTGCCTTAGGTTAGGACTTAAAACGTTATAGACGTTTATAATGTTACCACCGAGAAGTAGGGCCTGAAACGCCAGGAATGTTGTCAAATATTACATACGAGTTGTTAGGATGCCGTACGTTAGGATATATAACGTTCCTACCGAGAAGTAGGGGCCGACACGCCACAAATGTTGTAAAATATTACGTCCGAGATGTTAGGTTGCCTTAGGTTAGGACACATAACGTTATAGACGTTTATAACGCTACCACCGAGAAGTAGGGGCTGAAACGCCAGGAATGTTGTCAAATATTACATCCGAGTTGTTAGGATGCCTTATGTTAGGATATATAACGATATAGACGTATATAATGTTCCCACGGAGAAGTAGGCGCCGACACCCAAGTAATGTTGTAAAATGTTACATCGGAGATGTAAGGTTGCCTTAGTTTAGGACATATAACGTTATAGCAGTACATAATGTTCCCACCGAGAAGTAGGGGACGACACGCCACGAATGTTGTAAAATATTACATCCGAGGAGTTAGGTTGCCTTAGGTTAGGACATATAACGTTATAGACGTACATAATGTTCCCACCGAGAAGTAGGGGACGACACGCCACGAATGTTGTAAAATATTATATCTGAGGAGTTAGGTTGCCTTAGGTTAGGACATATAACGTTCTAGCCGTACATAACGTTCCTACCGAGAAGTAGGGGCCGACACGCCACGAATGTTGTAAAATATTACGTCCGAGATGTTAGGTTGCCTTAGGTTAGGACATAAAACGTTATAGCAGTACATAATGTTCCCACCGAGAAGTAGGTGCCGACACGCAAGGAATGTTTTAAAATATTACATCCGAGATGTTAGATTGCCTCATGTTAGGGCATATAACGTTATAGCAGTACATAATGTTCCCACCGAGAAGTAGGGGCCGACACGCCACGAAAGTTGTAAAATATTACATGCGAGATGTTAGGTTGGCTTAGGTTAGGATATATAATGTTATAGACGTATATAATGTTCCCACGGAGAAGTAGGCACCGACACGCAAGGAATTTTGTAAAATATTACGTCCGAGATGATAGGTTGCCTTAGGTTAGGACATATAACGTTTTAGACGTATATAATGTTCCCACCGAGAAGTAGGGGCCAACACCCCACGACTGTTGTAAATTATTACATCCGAGATGTTAGGTTGCCTTGTGTTAGAATATATAACGTTATAGCCGTACATAATGTTCCCACAGAGAAGGAGGAGCCGACACGCCACGAATGTTGTAAAATATTACGTCCGAGATGCTAGGTTGCCTTAGGTTAGGACTTAAAACGTTATAGACGTTTATAATGTTACCACCGAGAAGTAGGGCCTGAAACGCCAGGAATGTTGTCAAATATTACATACGAGTTGTTAGGATGCCGTACGTTAGGATATATAACGTTCCTACCGAGAAGTAGGGGCCGACACGCCACAAATGTTGTAAAATATTACGTCCGAGATGTTAGGTTGCCTTAGGTTAGGACACATAACGTTATAGACGTTTATAACGCTACCACCGAGAAGTAGGGGCTGAAACGCCAGGAATGTTGTCAAATATTACATCCGAGTTGTTACGATGCCTTATGTTAGGATATATAACGATATAGACGTATATAATGTTCCCACGGAGAAGTAGGCGCCGACACCCAAGTAATGTTGTAAAGTATTACATCGGAGATGTAAGGTTGCCTTAGTTTAGGACATATAACGTTATAGCAGTACATAATGTTCCCACCGAGAAGTAGGGGACGACACGCCACGAATGTTGTAAAATATTACATCCGAGGAGTTAGGTTGCCTTAGGTTAGGACATATAACGTTATAGCCGTACATAACGTTCCTACCGAGAAGTAGGGGCCGACACGCCACGAATGTTGTAAAATATTACGTCCGAGATGCTAGGTTGCCTTAGGTTAGGACTTAAAACGTTATAGACGTTTATAATGTTACCACCGAGAAGTAGGGCCTGAAACGCCAGGAATGTTGTCAAATATTACATACGAGTTGTTAGGATGCCGTACGTTAGGATATATAACGTTCCTACCGAGAAGTAGGGGCCGACACGCCACAAATGTTGTAAAATATTACGTCCGAGATGTTAGGTTGCCTTAGGTTAGGACACATAACGTTATAGACGTTTATAACGCTACCACCGAGAAGTAGGGGCTGAAACGCCAGGAATGTTGTCAAATATTACATCCGAGTTGTTAGGATGCCTTATGTTAGGATATATAACGATATAGACGTATATAATGTTCCCACGGAGAAGTAGGCGGCGACACCCAAGTAATGTTGTAAAGTATTACATCGGAGATGTAAGGTTGCCTTAGTTTAGGACATATAACGTTATAGCAGTACATAATGTTCCCACCGAGAAGTAGGGGACGACACGCCACGAATGTTGTAAAATATTACATCCGAGGAGTTAGGTTGCCTTAGGTTAGGACATATAACGTTATAGCCGTACATAACGTTCCTACCGAGAAGTAGGGGCCGACACGCCACGAATGTTGTAAAATATTACGTCCGAGATGCTAGGTTGCCTTAGGTTAGGACTTAAAACGTTATAGACGTTTATAATGTTACCACCGAGAAGTAGGGCCTGAAACGCCAGGAATGTTGTCAAATATTACATACGAGTTGTTAGGATGCCGTACGTTAGGATATATAACGTTCCTACCGAGAAGTAGGGGCCGACACGCCACAAATGTTGTAAAATATTACGTCCGAGATGTTAGGTTGCCTTAGGTTAGGACACATAACGTTATAGACGTTTATAACGCTACCACCGAGAAGTAGGGGCTGAAACGCCAGGAATGTTGTCAAATATTACATCCGAGTTGTTAGGATGCCTTATGTTAGGATATATAACGATATAGACGTATATAATGTTCCCACGGAGAAGTAGGCGCCGACACCCAAGTAATGTTGTAAAATGTTACATCGGAGATGTAAGGTTGCCTTAGTTTAGGACATATAACGTTATAGCAGTACATAATGTTCCCACCGAGAAGTAGGGGACGACACGCCACGAATGTTGTAAAATATTACATCCGAGGAGTTAGGTTGCCTTAGGTTAGGACATATAACGTTATAGACGTACATAATGTTCCCACCGAGAAGTAGGGGACGACACGCCACGAATGTTGTAAAATATTACGTCCGAGATGTTAGGTTGCCTTAGGTTAGGACATAAAACGTTATAGCAGTACATAATGTTCCCACCGAGAAGTAGGTGCCGACACGCAAGGAATGTTTTAAAATATTACATCCGAGATGTTAGATTGCCTCATGTTAGGGCATATAACGTTATAGCAGTACATAATGTTCCCACCGAGAAGTAGGGGCCGACACGCCACGAAAGTTGTAAAATATTACATGCGAGATGTTAGGTTGGCTTAGGTTAGGATATATAATGTTATAGACGTATATAATGTTCCCACGGAGAAGTAGGCACCGACACGCAAGGAATTTTGTAAAATATTACGTCCGAGATGATAGGTTGCCTTAGGTTAGGACATATAACGTTTTAGACGTATATAATGTTCCCACCGAGAAGTAGGGGCCAACACCCCACGACTGTTGTAAATTATTACATCCGAGATGTTAGGTTGCCTTGTGTTAGAATATATAACGTTATAGCCGTACATAATGTTCCCACAGAGAAGGAGGAGCCGACACGCCACGAATGTTGTAAAATATTACGTCCGAGATGCTAGGTTGCCTTAGGTTAGGACTTAAAACGTTATAGACGTTTATAATGTTACCACCGAGAAGTAGGGCCTGAAACGCCAGGAATGTTGTCAAATATTACATACGAGTTGTTAGGATGCCGTACGTTAGGATATATAACGTTCCTACCGAGAAGTAGGGGCCGACACGCCACAAATGTTGTAAAATATTACGTCCGAGATGTTATGTTGCCTTAGGTTAGGACACATAACGTTATAGACGTTTATAACGCTACCACCGAGAAGTAGGGGCTGAAACGCCAGGAATGTTGTCAAATATTACATCCGAGTTGTTAGGATGCCTTATGTTAGGATATATAACGATATAGACGTATATAATGTTCCCACGGAGAAGTAGGCGCCGACACCCAAGTAATGTTGTAAAATATTACATCGGAGATGTAAGGTTGCCTTAGTTTAGGACATATAACGTTATAGCAGTACATAATGTTCCCACCGAGAAGTAGGGGACGACACGCCACGAATGTTGTAAAATATTACATCCGAGATGTTAGGTTGCCTTATGTTAGGATATATAACGTTATAGACGTATATAATGTACCCACTGGGAAGTCGGCGCCGACACGCTAGGAATGTTGTAAAATATTACGTGCGAGATGTTAGATTGCCTTTTGTTAGGACATATAACGTTATAGCAGTACATAATGTTCTCAGCGAGAAGTAGGGGCCGAAACGTCACGACTGTTGTAAATTATTACATCCGAGATGTTAGATTGCCTTAGGTTAGGACATATAACGTTATAGCCGTACATAATGTTCCCACCGAGAAAAAGGCGCCGACACTCGAGGAATGTTGTAAAATATTACATCCGAGATGTTAGGTTGCCTTAGGTTAGGATATATAACGTTATAGACGTATATAATGTACTCACTGGGAAGTCGGCGCCGACACGCTAGGAATGTTGTAAAATATTACGTGCGAGATGTTAGATTGCCTTTTGTTAGGACATATAACGTTATAGCAGTACATAATGTTCTCACCGAGAAGTAGGGGCCAACACCCCACGACTGTTGTAAATTATTACATCCGAGATGTTAGGTCGCCTTGTGTTAGAATATATAACGTTATAGCCGTACATAATGTTCCCACCGAGAAGGAGGAGCCGACACGCCACTAATGTTGTAAAATATTACGTCCAAGATGCTAGGTTGCCTTAGGTTAGGACTTAAAACGTTATAGACGTTTATAATGTTACCACCGAGAAGTAGGGCCTGAAACGCCAGGAATGTTGTCAAATATTACATCCGAGTTGTTAGGATGCCTTATGTTAGGGTATATAACGATATAGACGTATATAATGTTCCCACGGAGAAGTAGGCGCCGACACCCAAGTAATGTTGTAAAATATTACATCGGAGATGTAAGGTTGCCTTAGTTTAGGACATATAACGTTATAGCAGTACATAATGTTCCCACCGAGAAGCAGGGGACGACACGCCACGAATGTTGTAAAATATTACATCTGAGGAGTTAGGTTGCCTTAGGTTAGGACATATAACGTTCTAGCCGTACATAACGTTCCTACCGAGAAGTAGGGGCCGACACGCCACGAATGTTGTAAAATATTACGTCCGAGATGTTAGGTTGCCTTAGGTTAGGACATAAAACGTTATAGCAGTACATAATGTTCCCACCGAGAAGTAGGGGCCGGCACGCCACAAATGTTGTAAAATATTACGTCCGAGATGTTATGTTGCCTTAGGTTAGGATATATAACGTTATAGAAGTATATAATGTTCCCACCGAGAAGTAGGGGCCGACACGCCGCGAATGTTGTAAATTATTACACCCGAGATGTTAGATTGCCTTAGGTTAGGACATGTAACTTTATAGACGTATATAATGTTCCCACGGAGAAGTAGGCGCCGACACCCAAGTAATGTTGTAAAATATTACATCGGAGATGTAAGGTTGCCTTAGTTTAGGACATATAACGTTATAGCAGTACATAATGTTCCCACTGAGAAGCAAGGACCGACACGCCACGAATGTTGTAAAATATTACGTCCGAGATGTTAGGTTGCCTTAGGTTAGGACATAAAACGTTATAGACGTTTATAATGCAACCACCGAGAAGTAGGGCCTGAAACGCCAGGAATTTGTCAAATATTACATACGAGTTGTTAGGATGCCGTCCGTTAGGATATATAACGTTCCTACCGAGAAGTAGGGGCCGACACGCCACAAATGTTGTAAAATATTACGTCCGAGGTGTTAGGTTGACTTAGGTTAGGACCAAAAACGTTATAGACGTTTATAACGTTACCACCGAGAAGTAGGGGCTGAAACGACAGGAATGTTGTCAAATATTACATACGAGTTGTTAGATTGCCTCATGTTAGGACATATAACGTTATAGCAGTACATAATGTTCCCACCGAGAAGTAGGGGCCGACACGCCACGAATGTTGTAAATTATTACACCCGAGATGTTAGATTGCCTTAGGTTAGGACATAAAACGTTATAGACGTTTATAATGTTACCACCGAGAAGTAGGGGCCGACACGCCAGGAAAGTTGTCAAATATTACATACGAGTTGTTAGGATGCCTTATGTTAGGATATACAACGTTATAGAAGTATATAATGTTCCCACGGAGTAGTATGCGCCCATACGCAAGGGATGTTGTAAAATATTACGTCCGAGATGTTAGGTTGCCTTAGGTTAGGATATATAACGTTATAGACATATATAATGTTCCCACGGAGAAGTAGGTGCCGACACGCAAGGAATGTTGTAAAATGTTACATCCGAAATGTTAGATTGCCTTATGTTATGACATATAACGTTATAGCAGTAAATAATGTTCCCACCGAGAAGTAGGGGCCGACACGCGACGAATGTTGTGAATTATTACGTCCGAGATGTTAGGTTGCTTTAGGTTAGGATATATAACGTTATAGCCGTATATAATGTTCCCACGGAGTAGTATGCGCCGACACGCCAGGAATGTTGTAAGATATCACGTCCGAGATGTTATGTTGCCTTAGGTTAGGATATATAACGTTATAGAAGTATATAATGTTCCAACGGAGACGTAGGCGCCCATACGCAAGAGATGTTGTAAAATATTACGTCCGAGATGTTAGGTTGCCTTAGGTTAGGACATATAACGTTATAGCCGTACATAACGTTCCTACCGAGAAGTAGGGCCGACACGCCACGAATGTTGTAAAATATTACGTCCGAGATGTTAGGTTGCCTTAGGTTAGGACATAAAACATTATAGCAGTACATAATGTTCCCACCGAGAAGTAGGGGCCGACAAGCAACGAATGTTGTAAAATATTACATCCGAGATGTTAGGTTGCCTTTTGTTAGGCTATATAAAGTGATAGACGTATATAATGATACCACCGAGAAGTAGGGGCCGACACGTCACGAATGTTGTAAAATATTGCATCCGAGATGTTAGGTTGACTCAGGTTAGGACATATAACGTTATAGTCGTACATAACGTTACCACAGAGAAGTAGGGGCTGAAACGCCAGGAATGTCGTCAAATATTACATACGAGTTGTTAGGATGCCGTATGTTAGGATATATAACGTTCTAGACGTAAATAATGTTCCCACCGAGAAGTAGGGGCCGACACGTCACGAATGTTGTAAAATATTACATCCGAGATGTTAGGTTGCCTTAGGTGATCAAATATAGCGTTATAGTCGTACATAACGTTCCCACGGAGAAGTAGGCGCCGACACGCAAGGAATGTTGTAAAGTATTACGTCCGAGATGTTAGGTTGCCTTAGGTTAGGACATAAAACGTTATAGACGTTTATAATGTTACCACCGAGAAGTAGGGACTGAAACACCAGGAATGTTGTCAAATATTACATACGAGTTGTTAGGATGCCTTTTGTTAGGATATATAACGTTATAGAATTATATAATGTTCCCACGGAGTAGTATGCGCCCATACGCAAGGGATGTTGCAAAATATTACGTCCGAGATGTTAGGTTGCCTTAGGTTAAGACATAAAACGTTATAGACGTTTATAATGTTACCACCGAGAAGTAGGGACTGAAACACCAGGAATGTTGTCAAATATTACATACGAGTTGTTAGGATGCCTTTTGTTAGGATATATAACGTTATAGAATTATATAATGTTCCCACGGAGTAGTATGCGCCCATACGCAAGGGATGTTGCAAAATATTACGTCCGAGATGTTAGGTTGCCTTAGGTTAGGATATATAACGTTATAGATGTATATAATGTTCCCACGGAGAAGTAGGCGCCGACACGGAACGAATGTTGTAAAATATTACATCCGAGATGTTAGGTTGCCTTAGATTAGGATATATAACGTGATAGACGTATATAATGTTCCCACGGAGAAGTAGGCGCCGACACGCAAGGAATGTTGTAAAATATTACATCCGAGATGTTAGGTTGCCTTAGGTTAGGATATATAACGTTATAGTCGTACATAATGTTCCCACCGAGAAGTAGGTGCAGACACGCAAGGAATGTTGTAAAATGTTGCATCCGAAATGTTAGATTGCCTTGTGTTGGAACATATAACGTTATAGCAGTACATAATGTTCCCACCGAGAAGTAGGGGCCGACACGTCACGAATGTTGTAAAATATTACATCCGAGATGTTAGGTTGCCTTAGGTTAGGATATATAACGTTATAGTCGTACATAATGTTCCCACCGAGAAGTAGGTGCCGACACGCAAGGAATGTTGTAAAATGTTGCATCCGAAATGTTAGATTGCCTTGTGTTGGAACATATAACGTTATAGCAGTACATAATGTTCCCACCGAGAAGTAGGGGCCGACACGTCACAAATTTTGTAAAATATTACATCCGAGATGTTAGGTTGCCTTAGGTTAGGACATATAACGTTACAGCAGTACATAATGTTCCCACCGAGAAGTAGGTTCCGACACGCCACGAATGTTGTATAATATTACATCCAAGGAGTTAGGTTGCCTTAGGTTAGGATATATAACGTTATAGACGTACATAGTGTTCCCACCGGGAAGCAGGGGCCGACACGCCACGAATGTTGTAAAGTTCTACATCCGAGATATTAGTTTGCCTTAGGTTAGGATATATAACGTTATAGTCGTACATAATGTTCCCACCGAGAAGTAGGTGCCGACACGCAAGGAATGTTGTAAAATGTTGCATCCGAAATGTTAGATTGCCTTATGTTGGAACATATAACGTTATAGCAGTACATAATGTTCCCATCGAGAAGTAGGAGCCGACACGTCACGAATGTTGTAAAATATTACGTCCGAGATGTTAGATTACCTTAGGTTGGGACATATAACGTTATAGACGTACATAATGTTCCCACCGTGAACTAGAGGCCGACACGGCACGAATGTTGTAAAATATTACATCCGAGGTGTTAGGTTGCCTTAGGTTAGGACATATAACGTTATAGACGTATATAATGTTCCCACGGAGAAGTAGGCGCCGACACGCAAGCAATATTGTAATATATTACGTCCGAGATGTTTGGTTGCCTTAGGTTAGGACATATTATGTTATAGCCCTACATAATGTTCCCACCGAGAAGTAGGGGCCGACACGCAATGAATGTTGTAAAATATTACATCCGAGATGTTAGGTTGCCCTAGGATAGTACATATAACGGTATAGTCGTATATAATGTTACCACCGAAAAGTAGGTGCCGACAGGCAAGAAATGCTGTAAAATATTACATCCGAGATGTTAGGTTGCCTCAGGTTAGGACATATTACATTATAACTGCACATAATGTTCCCACCGAGAAGTAGTGGCCGACACGCCACGAATGCTGTTAAATATTACATCCGAGGTGTTAGGATGCCTTAGGATTGTACACATAACATTATAGACGTATATAATGTTACCACCGAGAAGTAGGGGCCGACACGCCACGAATGTTGTAAAATATTACATGCGAGGTGTTAGGTTGCCTTAGGTTAGGACACATAACGTTATAGACGAACATAATGTTCCCACCGATAAGTAGAGGCCGACACGCCACGAATGTTGTGAGATATTACATCCGAGATGTTAGGTTTCCTTAGGTTAGGAGATATAACGATATAGACGTGTATAATGTACCCACCGAGAAGTCGGCGCCGACACGCAAGGAATGTTGTAAAATACCACGTCCGAGATGTTATGTTGCCTTAGGATAGGACATATAACGTTATATACGTACATAATGTTCCCAACAAGAAGTAGGGGCCGACACGCAAAGAATGTTGTAAAATATTACATCCGGGATGCTAGGTTGCCTTAGGTTAGGACATATTACGTTATAGCTGCACATAATGTTCCCACCGAGAAGTAGTGGCCGACACGCCAAGAATGTTGTTAAATATTACATCCGAGGTGTTAGGTTGCCTTAGGTTAGGACATATAACGTTATAGCCGTACATAATGTTCCCACCGAGAAGTAGGGGCCGACACGCAAGGAATGCTGTAAAATATTACATCCGAGATGTTAGGTTGCCCTAGGGTAGGACATATAACGTTATAAACGTATATAATGTTACCACCGAAAAGTAGGTGCCGACACGCAAGGAATGCTGTAAAATATTACATCCGAGATGTTAGGTTGCCTTAGGTTAGGACATATAACGTTATAGACGTACATAATGTTCCCACCGAGAAGTAGAGGCCGACACGCCACGAATGGTGTAAAATATTACATACGAGGTGTTAGGTTGCCTTCGGTTAGGACACATAAAGCTATAGACGTACATAATGTTCCCACCGAGAAGTAGAGACCGACACGCCACGAATGTTGTGAAATATTACATCCGAGATGTTAGGTTTCCTTAGGTTAGGATATATAGCATTATAGACGTATCTAATGTACCCACCGAGAAGTGGGCGACGACACGCTAGGAATGTTGGAAAATATTACATCCGAGATGTTAGGTTGCCCTAGGATAGGACATATAACGTTATAGACGTATATAATGTTACCACCGAAAAGTAGGTGCCGACACGCAAGGAATGCTGTAAAATATTACATCCGAGATGCTAGGTTGCCTTAGGATAGGACATATAACGTTATATACGTACATAATGTTCCCACCAAGAAGTAGGGGCCGACACGCCAAGAATGTTGTAAAATATAACGTCCGAGTGTTAGGTTGCCCTAGGATAATATAAATAACGTTATAGACGTATATAATTTTTACACCGAGAAGTAGGTGCCGGCACGCAAGGAATGTTGTAAAATATCACGTCCGAGATGTTATGTTGCCTTCGCTTAGGAAATATACGTTATAGAAGTATATAATGTTCCCGCGGAGAAGTAGGCGCCGACACGCAAAGAATATTGTAAGATATTACATCCGAGATGTTAGGTTGCCCTGGGATTGGACATATAACGTTATAGACGTACATAATGTTCCCACCGAGAAGTAGGGGCCGACACGAGACAAATGTTGTAGAATATTACATCCCAGATGTTAGGTTGCCTTAGGTTAGGACATATAACTTTATAGTCGTACATAATGTTCCCACCGAGAAGTAGGGGCTGACACGCCACGAATGTTGTAAAATATTACGTGCGAGGTGTTAGGTTGCCCTAGGATAGCACATATAACGTTATAGACGTATATAATGTTACCACCGAAAAGTAGGTGCCGACACGCAAGGAATGCTGTAAAATATTACATCCGAGATGTTAGGTTGCCTTAGGTTAGGACATATAACGTTATAGACGTACATAATGTTCCCACCGAGAAGTAGAGGCCGACACGCCACGAATGGTGTAAAATATTACATACGAGGTGTTAGGTTGCCTTCGGTTAGGACACATAAAGTTATAGACGTACATAATGTTCCCACCGAGAAGTAGAGGCCGACACGCCACGAATGTTGTGAAATATTACATCCGAGATGTTAGGTTTCTTTAGGTTAGGATATATAGCATTATAGACGTATCTAATGTACCCACCGAGAAGTGGGCGACGACACGCTAGGAATGTTGTAAAATATTACATCCGAGATGTTAGATTGCCTTAGGTTAGGACATATAACGTTATAGACGTACATAATGTTCCCACCGTGAGCTAGAGGCCGACAGGCCACGAATGTTGTAATATATTACATCCGAGGTGTTAGGTTGCCCTAGGATAGCACATATAACGTTATAGACGTATATAATGTTACCACCGAGAAGTAGAGGCCTACACGCAAGGAATGTTGTAAAATATTACATCCGACATGTTAGGTTGCCCTAGGATAGTACATATAACGTTATAGACGTATATAATGTTACCACCGAACGGTAGGTGCCGACCCGCAAGGAATGCTGTAAAATATTACACCCGAGATGTTAGGTGGCCCTAGAATAGGACATATAACGTTATAGACGTATATAATGTTACCACGGAGAGGTAGGTGCCGACACGCAAGGAATGTTGTAAAATATTACATCCGAGATGTTAGGTTGCCTTATGTTAGAATATATAAAGTTATAGACGTATATAATATTCCCACCGAGAAGTAGGTGCCGACACGCCACGAATGTTGTAAGATATTACATACGAGGTGTTAGGTTGCCTTAGGTTAGGACATATAACGTTATAGACGTACATAATGTTCCCACCGAGAAGTAGAGGCCGACACGTCACGAATGTTGTGAAATATTACATCCGAGATGTTAGGTTTCCTTAGGTTAGGATATATACCATTATAGACGTATATAATGTGCCCTCCGAGAAGTAGGTGCCGACACGCATGGAATGTTGTAAAATATTGCGTCCGAGATTTTAGGTTGCCTTCGGTTAGGACATAGAACGTTATATCCGTACATAATGTTCCCACCGAGAAGTAGGGGCCGACACGCCACGAATGTTGTAAAATATTACATCCGAGATGTTAGGTTGCCTTAGGCTAGGACGTATAACGTTATAGTCGTACATAATGTTCCCGCCGAGAAGTAGGGGCCGAAACGCCACGAATGTTGTAAAATATTACTACGAGGTGTTAGGTTGCCTTAGGTTAGGATATATAAAGTTATAGACGTATATAATGTTCCCACGGAGAAGTAGGCGCCGACACGCAAGGAATGCTGTAAAATATTACGTCCGAGAAGTTAGGTTGCCTTATGTTAGGACATATAACGTCATAATTATTATGTATTACATCCGATTTGTTAGGTTGCCTTAGGTTAGGACATATAACGTTATAGACGTACATATTGTTCCCACAGACATGCAGGGGCTGAAGCGCCAGGAATGTTGTCAAATATTACATCCGATTTGTTAGGTTGCCTTATGTTAGAATATATAAAGTTATAGACGTATATAATATTCCCACCGTGAAGTAGGGGCCGACACGCCACGAATGTTGTAAAATATTACATCCGAGATGCTAGGTTGCCTTATGTTAGAATATATAAAGTTATAGACGTATATAATATTCCCACCGAGAAGTAGGGGCCGACACGCCACGAATGTTGTAAGATAGTACATACGAGGTGTTAGGTTGCCTTAGGTTAGGACATATAACGTTATAGACGTATATAATGTTCCCGCCGAGAAGTAGAGGCCGACACGCCACGAATTTTGTGAGATATTACATCCGAGATGTTAGATTGCCTTAGGTTAGGACATATAACATTATAGACGTACATAATGTTCCCACCGTGAACTAGAGGCCGACACGCCACGGATGTTGTAAAATATTACATCCGAGGTGTTAGGTTGCCTTAGGTTAGGACATATAACGTTATAGACGTACATAATGTTTCCACCGAGAAGTACTGACCGACACGCAAGGAATGTTGTAAAATATTACGTCCGAGATGTTAGATTGCCATAGGTTAGGATATATAACGTTATAGACGTACACAATGTTCCCTCCGAGAAGTAGGTGCCGACACGCAAGGAATGTTGTAAAATACTATATCCGGGATGTTAGGTTGCCCTAGGATAGGACACATAACGTTATAGACGTATATAATGTTACCACCCAAAAGTAGGTGCCGACACGCAAGGAATGCTGTAAAATTTTACATCCGAGAGGTTAGGTTGCCCTAGGATAGGACATATAACGTTATAGACGTATATAATGTTACCACCGAAAAGAAGGTGCCGACACGCAAGGAATGCTGTAAAATATTTCATCCGAGATGTTTGGTTGCCTTAGGATAGGACATATAACGTTATATACGTACATAATTTTCCCACCAAGAAGTAGGGGCCGACACACCACGAGTGTTGTAAAATACAACGTCCGAGATGTTAGGTTGCCCTAGGATAATTTATATAACGTTATAGACGTATATAATGTTCCCACGGAGAAGTAGGCGCCGACACGCAAGGAATGATGCAATATATTACGTCCGAGATGTTAGGTTGCCATAGGATAGGACATATAACGTTATATACGTACATAATGTTCCCACCAAGAAGTAGGGGCCGACACGCCACGAATGTTGTAAAATATTTCATCCGAGATGTTAGGTTGCCCTAGAATAGTACATGTAACGGTATAGACGTATATAATGTTACCACCGAAAAGTAGGTGCCGACAGGCAAGAAATGCTGTAAAATATTACATCCGAGATGTTAGGTTGCCTCAGGTTAGGACATATTACGTTATAACTGCACATAATGTTCCCACCGAGAAGTAGAGGCCGACACGCCACGAATGTTGTTAAATATTACATCCGAGGTGTTAGGTTGCCTTAGGTTAGGACATATAACGTTATAGCCGTACATAATGTTCCCACCGAGAAGTAGGTGCCGACACGCAAGGAATGTTGTAAAATATTACATCCGAGATGTTAGGTTGCCCTAGGTTTGTACACATAACTTTATAGACGTATATAATGTTACCACCGAGAAGTAGGGGCCGACACGCAAGGAATGTTGTAAAATATTACATCCGAGATGTTAGGTTGCCCTAGGATAGGACATATAACGTTATAGACGTATATAATGTTACCACCGAAAAGTAGGTGCCGACACGCAAGGAATGCTGTAAAATATCACGTCCGAGACGTTAGGTTGCCTTAGGTTAGGACATATAACGTTATATATGTACATAATGTTCCCACCAAGAAGTATTGGCCGACTCGCCACGAATGTTATAAAATGTAACGTCCGAGATGTTAGGTTGCTCTAGGATCATATAAATAACGTTATAGACGTATAGAATGTTCCCACGGAGAAGTAGGTGCCGACACGCAAGGAATGTTGTAAATTACCATGTCCGAGATGTTATGTTGCCTTTGGTAAGGATATATAACGTTACAGAGGTACATAATATTCCCACGGACTAGTGTGCGCCGACACGCAAGGAATGTTGTAAAATATTACATCTGAAATGTGAGGTTGCCTTAGGTTAGGACATATTACGTTATAGCTGCACATAATATTCCAACCGAGAAGTAGAGGCCGACACGCCACGAAGGCTGTTAAATATTAGATCCGAGGTGTTAGGTTGCCTTAGATTAGGACATATAACGTTATAGCCGTACATAATGTTCCCACCGAGAAGTAGGGCCCGACGCGCAAGGAATGTTGTAAAATATTACATCCGAGATGTTAGGTTGCCCTAGGATAGTACATATAACGTTATAGACGTATATAATGTTCCCACCGAAAAGTAAGTGCCGACACGCAAGGAATGCTGAAAAATATTACATCCGAGATGATATGGTTGTCTTCGGTTAGGACATAGAACGTTATATCCGTACATAATGTTCCCACCGAGAAGTAGGGGCAGACACGCCACAAATGTTGTTAAATATTACGTCGGAGATGTTAGGTTGCCTTAGGTTAGGACGTATAACGTTAGAGTCGTACATAATGTTCCCACCAAGAAGTAGGGGCCGACACGCCACGAATGCTGTAAAATATTACATACGAGGTGTTAGGTTGCCTTAGGTTAGGACATATAACGTTATAGACGTACATAATGTTTCCACCGAGAAGTACTGACCGACACGCAAGGAATGTTGTAAAATATTACGTCCGAGATGTTAGATTGCCATAGGTTAGGATATATAACGTTATAGACGTACACAATGTTCCCTCCGAGAAGTAGGTGCCGACACGCAAGGAATTTTGTAAAATACTATATCCGGGATGTTAGTTTGCCCTAGGATAGGACACATAACGGTATAGACGTATATAATGTTACCACCCAAAAGTAGGTGCCGACACGCAAGGAATGCTGTAAAATTTTACATCCGAGAGGTTAGGTTGCCCTAGGATAGGACATATAACGTTATAGACGTATATAATGTTACCACCGAAAAGAAGGTGCCGACACGCAAGGAATGCTGTAAAATATTTCATCCGAGATGTTAGGTTGCCTCAGGTTAGGACATATTACGTTATAACTGCACATAATGTTCCCACCGAGAAGTAGAGGCCGACACGCCACGAATGTTGTTAAATATTACATCCGAGGTGTTAGGTTGCCTTAGGTTAGGACATATAATGTTATAGCCGTACATAATGTTCCCACCGAGTAGGGGCCGACACGCAAGGAATGTTGTAAAATATTACAGCCGATATGTTAGGTTGCCCTAGGATAGGACATATAACGTTATATATGTACATAATGTACCCACCAAGAAGTAGGGGCCGACACGCAAGGAATGTTGTAAAATATCACGTCCGAGATGTTAGGTTGCCTTAGGTTAGGACATATAACGTCATAGCCGTACATAATGTTCCCTCCGAGAAGTAGGTGCTGAAACGCCAGGAATGTTGTAAAATATTACATACGAGTTGTTCGGATGCCTTATGTTACGATATATAACGTTATAGACGTTGATAATGTTACCACCGAGAAGTAGGTGCTGAAACGCCACGAATGATGTAAAATATTACATACGAGTTGTTATGATGCCTTATGTTAGGATATATAACGTTATAGACGTACATAGTGTTCCCACCGGGAAGCAGGGGCCGACACGCCACGAATGTTGTAAAATACTACATCCGAGATATTAGTTTGCCTTAGGTTAGGATATATAACGTTATAGTCGTACATAATGTTCCCACCGAGAAGTAGGTGCCGAGACGCAAGGAATGTTGTAAAATATTACATCCGATATGTTAGGTTGCCTTAGGTTAGGTTATATATAGTTATAGACGTACATAACGTTCGTACCGAAAAGTAGGGGCCGACACGCCACGAATGTTGTAAAATATTACATACGAGTTGTTAGGATGCCTTATGTTAGGATATATAACGTTATAAACGTACATAGTGTTCCCACCGAGAAGCAGGGGCCAACACGCCACGAATGTTGTAAAATATTACATCCGAGGTGTTAGGTGGCCTCAGGTTAGGACATATAACGTTATAGACGTACATAATGTTCCCACCGAGGAGTAGGGGTCGACACGCAACGATTGTTGTTAAATATTATGTCCGAGAAGTCAGGTTGCATTAGGTTAGGATATATAACGTTATAGACGTATATAATGATCCCACCGAGAAGTGGGGGCCGACACGCAAGGAATGTTGTAAAATATTACATCCGAAATGTTCGGTTGCCTTAGGTTAGGACATATAACGTTATAGACGTACATAATATTCCCACGGAGTAGTATGCGCCGACACGCAAGGAATGTTGTAAAATATTACATCTGAAATGTGAGGTTGCCTTAGGTTAGGACATATTACGTTATAGCTGCACATAATATTCCAACCGAGAAGTAGAGGCCGACACGCCACGAAGGCTGTTAAATATTAGATCCGAGGTGTTAGGTTGCCTTAGATTAGGACATATAACGTTATAGCCGTACATAATGTTCCCACCGAGAAGTAGGGCCCGACGCGCAAGGAATGTTGTAAAATATTACATCCGAGATGTTAGGTTGCCCTAGGATAGTACATATAACGTTATAGACGTATATAATGTTCCCACCGAAAAGTAAGTGCCGACACGCAAGGAATGCTGAAAAATATTACATCCGAGATGTTAGGTTGCCTTAGGATAGGACATATAACGTTATATACGTACATAATGTTCCCACAAAGAAGTAGGGGCCAACACGCCACGAATGTTGTAAAATATAACGTCCGCGATGTTAGGTTCACCTAGGATAATATAAATAACGTTATAGACGTATATAATGTTCTCACCGGGAAGTAGGTGCCGACACGCAAGGAATGTTGTAAAATACCACGTCCGAGATGTTATGTTGCCTTAGGTTAGGACATATAACGATATAGACGTACATAATGTTCCCACCGGGAAGTAGGTGCCGACACGCAAGGAATGCTGTAAAATATTACATCCGAGATGATATGGTTGTCTTCGGTTAGGACATAGAACGTTATATCCGTACATAATGTTCCCACCGAGAAGTAGGGGCAGACACGCCACAAATGTTGTTAAATATTACATCGGAGATGTTAGGTTGCCTTAGGTTAGGACGTATAACGTTAGAGTCGTACATAATGTTCCCACCAAGAAGTAGGGGCCGACACGCCACGAATCCTGTAAAATATTACATACGAGGTGTTAGGTTGCCTTAGGTTAGGATATATAACGTTATAGACGTGCATAATGTTCCCACCGAGAAGTAGGTGCCGACACGCATGAAATGTTGTAAAATATTGCGTCCGAGATGTTAGGTTGCCTTAGGTTAGTACATATTACTTTATAGCTGCACTTAATGTTCCCACCGAGAAGTAGAGGCCGACACGCCACGAATGTTGTAAAATATCACGTCCGAGATGTTATGTTGCCTTCGGTTAGGACATATAACGTTATAGAAGTATGTATTGTTCCCACCGATTAGTAGGCGCCGACTCGCAAGGAATGTTGTAAAATATTAGATCCGAGATGTTAGGTTTCCCTAGGATAGGACATAAAACGTTATAGACGTACATAATATTCCCACGGAGTAGTATGCGCCGACACGCAAGGAATGTTGTAAAATATTACATCCGAAATGTTAGGTTGCCTTAGGTTAGGACATATAACGTTATATATGTACATAATGTTCCCACCAAGAAGTAGGGGCCGACTCGCCACGAATGTTATAAAATATAACGTTCGAGATGTTAGGTTGCCCTAGGATCATATAAAAAACGTTATAGACGTATATAATGTTCCCACGGAGAAGTAGGTGCCGACACGCAAGGAATATTGTAAATTACCACGTCCGAGATGTTATGTTGCCTTTGCTAAGGATATATAACGTTATAGAGGTACATAATATTCCCACGGAGTAGTATGCGCCGACACGCAAGGAGTGTTGTAAAATATCACGTCCGAGATGTTATGTTGCCTTCGGTTAGGACATATAATGTTATAGCCGTACATAATGTTCCCACCGCGAAGGAGGGGCCGACGCGAAAGGAATGTTGTAAAATATTACAGCCGAGATGTTAGGTTGCCCTAGGATAGGACATATAACGTTATAGACGTATATAATGTTACCACCGAAAAGAAGAGGCCGACACGCCACGAATGTTGTAGAATATAGCGTCCGACAAGTTAGGTTGCCCTAAGATAGGATATATAACGTTATAGAAGTATATAATGTTCCCACGGAGAAGTAGGCGCCGACACGCAAGGAATGTTGTAAAATATTACGTCCGAGAAGTTAGGTTGCCTTAGATTAGGACATATAACGTCATGATTATTATATAGTACATCCGAGTTGTTAGGTTGCCTTAGGTCAGGGCATATTACGTTATAGAAGTACATAATGTTCCCACAGAGAAGTAGGGGCTGAAGGGCCAGGAATGTTGTCAAATATTACATCCGAGTTGTTAGGTTACCTTATGTTAGGATATATAACGTTATAGACGTACATAATGTTCCCACCGAGAAGTAGGTGCCGACACGCATGGAATGTTGTAAAATATTGCGTCCAAGACGTTAGGTGGCCTTAGGTTAGGACATATAATGTTATAGCCGTACATAATGTTCCCACCAAGAAGTAGGGGCCGACACGCAAGGAATGTTGTAAAATATTACATCCGAGATGTTATGTTGCCCTAGGATTCGACATATAACGTTATAGACGTATATAATGTTACCACCGAATAGTAGGTGCCGACACGCAAGGAATGCTGTAAAATATTACATCCGAGATGTTAGGTTGTCTTCGGTTAGGACATAGAACGTTATATCCGTACATAATGTTCCCACCGAGAAGTAGGGGCCGACACACCACAAATGTTGTAAAATATTACATCCGATATGTTAGGTTGCCTTAGGTTAGGACGAATAACGTTATAGCCGTACATAATGTTCCCACAAAGAAGTAGGGGCCGACACGCCACAAATGTTGTAAAATATTACATCCGAGATGTTAGGTTGCCTTAGGATAGGACATATAACGTTTTAGACGTACATAGTGTTCACACCGAGAAGTAGGGGTCGACACGCCACGAATGTTGTAAAATATAACGTAAGATATGTTAGGTTGCCCTGGGATAATATAAATAACCTTATAGACGTATATAATGTTCCCACCGAGAAGTAGGTGCCGACGCGCAAGGAATGTTGTAAAATATTACGTCCGAGAAGTTAGGTTGCCTTAGATTAGGACATATAACGTCATGATTATTATATAGTACATCCGAGTTGTTCGGTTGCCTTAGGTCAGGGCATATAACGTTATAGAAGTACATAATGATCCCACAGAGAAGTAGGGGCTGAAGGGCCAGGAATGTTGTCAAATATTACATCCGAGTTGTTAGGTTGCCTTATGTTAGGATATATAACGTTATAGACGTACATAATGTTCCCACCGAGATGTAGGTGCCGACACGCAAGGAATGTTGTAAAATATTGCGTCCGAGGTGTTAGGTTGCCTTAGGATAGGACATATAATGTTATATACGTACATAATGTTCCCACCAAGAAGTAGTGGCAGACACGCCAAGAATATTGTAGAATATAGCGTCCGAGAAGTTAGGTTGCCTTAGGTTAGGATATATAACGTTATAGACGTATATAATGTTCCCACGGAGAAGTAGCGGTCGACACGCCACGAATGTTGTAAAATATAACGTAAGAGATGTTAGGTTGCCCTGGGATAATATAAATAACCTTATAGACGTATATAATGTTCCCACCGAGAAGTAGGTGCCGACGCGCAAGGAATGTTGTAAAATATTACATCCGAGATGTTAGGTTGCCTTCGGTTAGGAAATATAACGTTATAGAAGTATATAATGTTCCCACCGAGAAGTAGGCGCCGACACGCAAGTAATGTTGTAAAATATTACGTCCGAGAAGTTAGGTTGCCTTAGGTTAGGACATATAACGTCATAATTATTATGTATTACATCCGAGTGGTTAGGTTGCCTTAGGTTAGGGCATATAACGTTATAGACGTACATAATGTTCCCACCGAGAAGTAGAAGCCGACACGCCACGAATGTTGTGAGATATTACATCCGAGATGTTAGGTTTCCTTAGGTTAGGACATATAACGTTATAGACGCATATAATGTACCCACCGAGAAGTCGGCGCCGACACGCAAGGAATGTTGTAAAAT
Organism: Xylocopa violacea; assembly: GCA_963969225.1. Lineage (NCBI taxonomy): Eukaryota > Metazoa > Arthropoda > Insecta > Hymenoptera > Apidae > Xylocopa > Xylocopa violacea. The sequence continues at coordinate 4,926,441 of CAXAJV010000920.1, forward strand.
ATTACGTCCGAGAAGTTAGGTTGCCTTAGATTAGGACATATAACGTCATGATTATTATATAGTACATCCGAGTTGTTCGGTTGCCTTAGGTCAGGGCATATAACGTTATAGAAGTACATAATGATCCCACAGAGAAGTAGGGGCTGAAGGGCCAGGAATGTTGTCAAATATTACATCCGAGTTGTTAGGTTGCCTTATGTTAGGATATATAACGTTATAGACGTACATAATGTTCCCACCGAGATGTAGGTGCCGACACGCAAGGAATGTTGTAAAATATTGCGTCCGAGGTGTTAGGTTGCCTTACGATAGGACATATAATGTTATATACGTACATAATGTTCCCACCAAGAAGTAGGGGCAGACACGCCAAGAATATTGTGGAATATAGCGTCCGAGAAGTTAGGTTGCCTTAGGTTAGGATATATAACGTTATAGACGTATATAATGTTCCCACGGAGAAGTAGGCGCGGACACGCAAGGAATGTTGTAAAATATTACGTCCGAGAAGTTAGGTTGCCTTAGATTAGGACATATAACGTCATGATTATTATATAGTACATCCGAGTTGTTAGGTTGCCTTAGGTCAGGGCATATTACGTTATAGAAGTACATAATGTTCCCACAGAGAAGTAGGGGCTGAAGGGCCAGGAATGTTGTCAAATATTACATCCGAGTTGTTAGGTTACCTTATGTTAGGATATATAACGTTATAGACGTACATAATGTTCCCACCGAGAAGTAGGTGCCGACACGCATGGAATGTTGTAAAATATTGCGTCCAAGAAGTTAGGTGGCCTTAGGTTAGGACATATAATGTTATAGCCGTACATAATGTTCCCACCAAGAAGTAGGGGCCGACACGCAAGGAATGTTGTAAAATATTACATCCGAGATGTTATGTTGCCCTAGGATTCGACATATAACGTTATAGACGTATATAATGTTACCACCGAATAGTAGGTGCCGACACGCAAGGAATGCTGTAAAATATTACATCCGAGATGTTAGGTTGTCTTCGGTTAGGACATAGAACGTTATATCCGTACATAATGTTCCCACCGAGAAGTAGGGGCCGACACACCACAAATGTTGTAAAATATTACATCCGATATGTTAGGTTGCCTTAGGTTAGGACGAATAACGTTATAGCCGTACATAATGTTCCCACAAAGAAGTAGCGGCCGACACGCCACAAATGTTGTAAAATATTACATCCGAGATGTTAGGTTGCCTTAGGATAGGACATATAACGTTTTAGACGTACATAGTGTTCACACCGAGAAGTAGGGGTCGACACGCCACGAATGTTGTAAAATATAACGTAAGATATGTTAGGTTGCCCTGGGATAATATAAATAACCTTATAGACGTATATAATGTTCCCACCGAGAAGTAGGTGCCGACGCGCAAGGAATGTTGTAAAATATTACATCCGAGATGTTAGGTTGCCTTCGGTTAGGAAATATAACGTTATAGAAGTATATAATGTTCCCACCGAGAAGTAGGCGCCGACACGCAAGTAATGTTGTCAAATATTACGTCCCAGAAGTTAGGTTGCCTTAGGTTAGGACATATAACGTCATAATTATTATGTATTACATCCGAGTGGTTAGGTTGCCTTAGGTTAGGGCATATAACGTTATAGACGTACATAATGTTCCCACAGAATTGAAGGGGCTGAAGCGCCAGGAATGTTGTCAAATATTACATCCGAGTTGTTATGTTGCCTTATGTTAGGATATATAACGTTATAGACGTACATAATGTTCCCACCGAGAAGTAGGTGCCGACGCGCATGGAATGTTGTAAAATATTGCGTCGGAGATGTTAGGCTGCCTTATGTTAGGACATCTTACGTTATAGCTGCACATAATATTCCCACCGAGAAGTAGAGGCCGTCACGCCACGAATGTTGTAAAATATCACGTCCGAGATGTTATGTTGCCTTCGGTTAGGACATATAACGATATAGAAGTATATAATGTTCCCACCGAGAATTATACGCCGACACGCAAGGAATGTTGTAAAATATTACATACGAGGTGTTCGGTTGCCTTAGGTTGGGACATATAACGTTATAGACGTACATAATGTTCCCACCGAGAAGTAGAGGCCTACACGCCACGAATGTTGTAAAATATTACATACGAGGTGTTAGGTTGCCTTACGTTAGGGCACATAACGTTATAGACGTACATAATGTTCCCACCGAGAAGTAGAGGCCGACACGCCACGAATGTTGTGAAATATTACATCCGAGATGTTAGGTTGCCTTAGGTTAGGGCACATAACATTATAGGCGTACATAATGCTCCCACCGAGAAGTAGAGGCCTACACGCCACGAATGTTGTAAAATATTACATACGAGGTGTTAGGTTGCCTTAGGTTAGGGCACATAACGTTATAGACGTACATAATGTTCCCACCGAGAAGTAGAGGCCGACACGCCACGAATGTTGTGAAATATTACATCCGAGATGTTAGGTTTGCTTAGGTTAGGACATGTAACGTTATATACGTACATAATGTCCTCACCAAGAAGTAGGGGCCGACACGCAAGGAATGTTGTAAAATATTACATCCGAGATGTTAGGTTGCCTTAGGTTAGGATATATAACGTTATAGACGTATATAATGTTACCACCGAAAAGTAGGTGCCGACGCGCAAGGAATGCTGTAAAATATTACATCCGAGATGTTAGGTTGCCTTACGTTAGGATATATAACGTTATAGCTGCACATAATGTTCCCACCGAGAAGTAGAGGCCGACACGCAAGGAATGTTGTAAAATATTACATCCGAGATGTTAGGTTGCCTTAGGTTAGGATATATAACGTTATAGCTGCACATAATGTTCCCACCGAGAAGTAGAGGCCGACACGCCACAAATGTTGTAAAATATCACGTCCGAGATGTTATGTTGCCTTCGGTTAGGATATGAAACGTTATAGAAGTGTATAATGTTCCCACGGATAAGTAGGCGCCGACACGCAAGGAATGTTGTAAAATATTACATGCGAGATGTTAGGCTGCCTTAGGTTAGGACATATTACGTTATAGCTGCACATAATGTTCCCACCGAGAAGTAGTGGCCGACACGCCGCGAATGTTGTTAAATATTACATCCGAGGTGTTAGGTTGCCTTTGGTTAGGACATATAACGTTATGAGCCGTACATAATGTTCCCACCGAGAAGTAGGGGCCGACACGAAAGGAAAGTTGTAAAATATTACATCCGAGATGTTAGGTTGCCCTAGGATAGAAAATATAACGTTATAGCCGTATATAATGTTACCACCGAAAAGTAGGTGCCGACACGCCACGAATATTGTAAAATATTATATACGAGGTGTTAGGTTGCCTTAGGATAGGACATATAACGTTATAGACGTGCATAATGTTCCCACCGAGAAGTAGAGGCCTACACGCCACGAATGTTGTAAAATATTACATACGAGGTGTTAGGTTGCCTTAGGTTAGGGCACATAACGTTGTAGACGTACATAATGTTCCCACCGAGAAGTAGAGGCCGACACGCCACGAATGTTGTAAAATATTACATCCGAGATGTTAGGCTGCCTTAGGTTAGGACATATTACGTTATAGCTGCACATAATGTTCCCACCGAGAAGTAGTGGCCGACACGCCACGAATGTTTTTAAATATTACATCCGAGGTGTTAGGTTGCCTTAGGTTAGGACATATAACGTTATAGCCGTACATAATGTTCCCACCGAGAAGTAGGGGCCGACACGCAAGGAATGTTGTAAAATATTACATCCGAGATGTTAGGTTGCCTTAGGTTAGGATATATAACGTTATAGACGTACATAATGTTCCTACCGAGGAGTAAGGGTCGACACGTAACGAATGTTGTTAAATATTGTGTCCGAGATGTTAGGTTGCCTTAGGTTAGGACATAAAACGTTACAGCCGTACATAATGTTCCCACCGAGAAGTAGGTGCCGACACGCAAGGAATGTTGGAAAATATTACATCCGAGATGTTAGGTTGCCTTACGTTAGGATATATAACGTTATAGACGTACATAATGTTCCCACCGAGAAGTAGAGGCCTACACGCCACGAATGTTGTAAAATATTACATACGAGGTGTTAGGTGCCTTAGGTTAGGGCACATAACCTTATAGACGTACATAATGCTCCCACCGTGAAGTAGAGGCCGGCACGCCACGAACGTTGTGAAATATTACATCCGAGATGTTAGGTTTGCTTAGGTTAGGACATATAACGTTATATACGTAAATAATGTTCCCACCGAGAAGTAGAGGCCGACACGCCACGAATGTTGAGAAATATTACATCCGAGATGTTAGGTTTGCTTAGGTTAGGACATATAACGTTACATACGTACATAATGTTCCCACCGAGAAGTAGGGGCCGACACGCAAGGAATGTTGTAAAATATTACATCCGAGATGTTAGGTGGCCCTAGGATAGGACATATAACGTTATAGAGGTATATAATGTTACCACCGAAAAGTAGGTGCCGACGCGCAAGGAATGCTGTAAAATATTACATCCGGGATGTTAGGTTACCTTAGGATAGGACATATAACGTTATATACGTACATAATGTTCCCACCAAGAAGTAGGGGCCGACACGCCACGAATGTTGTAGCATATAACGTCCGAGATGTTAGGTTGCTCTAGGATAGGATATATAACGTTATAGACGTATGTAATGTTCCCACCGAGAGGTAGGTGCCGACACGCAAGGAATGTTGGAGAATATTACATCCGAGATGTTAGGTTGCCATACGTTAGGATATATAACGTTATAGACGTATATAATGTCCCCACCGAGGAGTAGGGGTCGACACGCAAGGAATGTTGTAAAATGTCACGTCCGAAATGTTATGTTGCCTTCGGTTAGGATATATAACGTTATAGAAGTATATAATGTTCCCACGGATAAGTAGGCCCCGACACGCAAGGAATGTTGTAAAATATTACATACGAGGTGTTAGGTTGCCTTAGGTTAGGACATATAACGTTATAGACGTACATAATGTTCCCACCGAGAAGTAGAGGCCCACACGCCACGAATGTTGTAAAATATTACATACGAGGTGTTAGGTTGCCTTAGGTTAGGATATATAACGTTATAGACGTATATAATGTTCCCACGGGGAAGTAGGCGCCGACACGCAAGGAATGTTGTAAAATATTACGTCCGAGAAGTTAGGTTGCCTTAGGTTAGGACATATAACGTCATAATTATTATGTATTACATCCGAGTTGTTAGGTTGCCTTAGGTTAGGGCATATAACGTTATAGACGTACATAATGTTCCCAGAGAAATGAAGGGGCTGAAGCGCCAGGAATGTTGTGAAATATTACATCCGAGTTGTTAGGTTGCCTTATGTTAGGATATATAACGTTATAGACGTACATAATGTTCCCACAGAGAAGTAGGTGCCGACACGCATGGAATGTTGTAAAATATTGCGTCGGAGATGTTAGGTTGCCTTAGGTTAGGACATATTACGTTATAGAAGTATATAATTTTCCCACGAATAAGTAGGCGCCGACACGCAAGGAATGTTGTAAAATATTACATCCGAGATGTTAGGCTGCCTTAGGTTAGGACATATTACGTTATAGCTGCACATAATGTTCCCACCGAGAAGTAGTGGCCAACACGCCACGAATGTTGTAAAATATTACATCCGAGGTGTTAGGTTGCCTTAGGTTAGGACATATAACGTTACAGCCGTACATAATGTCCCCACCGAGAAGTAGGGGCCGACACGCAAGGAATGTTGTAAAATATTACATCCGTGATGTTAGGTTGCCCTAGGATAGGACATATAACGTTATAGACGCATATAATGTTACCACCGAAAAGTAGGTGCCGACACGCAAGGAATGCTGTAAAATATTACTTCCGAGATGTTAGGTTGCCTTAGGATAGGACATATAACGTTATATACGTACATAATGTTCCCACCAAGAAGTAGGGGCCGACACGCCACGAATGTTGTAGAATATAACGTCCGAGATGTTAGGTTGCCCTAGGATAGGATATATAACGTTATAGAAGTATATAATGTTCCCACGGATAAGTAGGCCCCGACACGCAAGGAATGTTGTAAAATATTACATACGAGGTGTTAGGTTGCCTTAGGTTAGGACATATAACGTCATAATTATTATGTATTACATCCGAGTTGTTAGGTTGCCTTAGGTTAGGGCATATAACGTTATAGACGTACATAATGTTCCCAGAGAAATGAAGGGGCTGAAGCGCCAGGAATGTTGTGAAATATTACATCCGAGTTGTTAGGTTGCCTTATGTTAGGATATATAACGTTATAGACGTACATAATGTTCCCACAGAGAAGTAGGTGCCGACACGCATGGAATGTTGTAAAATATTGCGTCGGAGATGTTAGGTTGCCTTAGGTTAGGACATATTACGTTATAGAAGTATATAATTTTCCCACGAATAAGTAGGCGCCGACACGCAAGGAATGTTGTAAAATATTACATCCGAGATGTTAGGCTGCCTTAGGTTAGGACATATTACGTTATAGCTGCACATAATGTTCCCACCGAGAAGTAGTGGCCAACACGCCACGAATGTTGTAAAATATTACATCCGAGGTGTTAGGTTGCCTTAGGTTAGGACATATAACGTTACAGCCGTACATAATGTCCCCACCGAGAAGTAGGGGCCGACACGCAAGGAATGTTGTAAAATATTACATCCGTGATGTTAGGTTGCCCTAGGATAGGACATATAACGTTATAGACGCATATAATGTTACCACCGAAAAGTAGGTGCCGACACGCAAGGAATGCTGTAAAATATTACTTCCGAGATGTTAGGTTGCCTTAGGATAGGACATATAACGTTATATACGTACATAATGTTCCCACCAAGAAGTAGGGGCCGACACGCCACGAATGTTGTAGAATATAACGTCCGAGATGTTAGGTTGCCCTAGGATAGGATATATAACGTTATAGAAGTATATAATGTTCCCACGGATAAGTAGGCCCCGACACGCAAGGAATGTTGTAAAATATTACATACGAGGTGTTAGGTTGCCTTAGGTTAGGATATATAACGTTATAGACGTACATAATGTTCCCACCGAGAAGTAGAGGCCTACACACCACGAATGTTGTAAAATATTACATACGAGGTGTTAGGTTGCCTTAGGTTAGGGCACATAACGTTATAGACGTACATAATGTTCCCACCGAGAAGTAGAGGCCGACACGCCACGAATGGTGTAAAATATTACATACGAGGTGTACGGTTGCCTTAGGTTAGGGCACATAACTTTATAGACGTACATAATGTTCCGACCGAGAAGTAGAGGCCGACACGCCACGAATGTTGTGAAATATTACATCCGAGATGTTAGGTTTGCTTAGGTTAGGACATATAACGTTATAGACGTACATAATGTTCCCACCGAGAAGTAGAGGCCTACACGCCACGAATGTTGTAAAATATTACATACGAGGTGTACGGTTGCCTTAGGTTAGGGCACATAACGTTATAGACGTACATAATGTTCCGACCGAGAAGTAGAGGCCGACACGCCACGAATGTTGTGAAATATTACATCCGAGATGTTAGGTTTGCTTAGGTTAGGACATATAACGTTATATACGTACATAATGTTCCCACCGAGAAGTAGAGGCCTACACGCCACGAATGTTGTAAAATATTACATACGAGGTGTTAGGTTGCCTTAGGTTAGGGCACATAACGTTATAGACGAACATAATGTTCCCACCGAGAAGTAGTGGCCGACACGCCACGAATGTTGTTAAATATTACATCCGAGATGTTAGGTTTGCTTAGGTTAGGACATGTAACGTTATATACGTACATAATGTCCTCACCAAGAAGTAGGGGCCGACACGCAAGGAATGTTGTAAAATATTACATCCGAGATGTTAGGTTGCCTTAGGTTAGGATATATAACGTTATAGACGTATATAATGTTACCACCGAAAAGTAGGTGCCGACGCGCAAGGAATGCTGTAAAATATCACGTCCGAGATGTTATGTTGCCTTCGGTTAGGATATATAACGTTATAGAAGTATATAATCTTCCCACGGATAAGTAGGCCCCGACACGCAAGGAATGTTGGAAAATATTACATCCGAGATGTTAGGTTGCCTTACGTTAGGATATATAACGTTATAGACGTACATAATGCTCCCACCGAGAAGTAGAGGCCTACACGCCACGAATGTTGTAAAATATTACATACGAGGTGTTAGGTTGCCTTAGGTTAGGGCACATAACGTTATAGACGTACATAATGTTCCCACCGAGAAGTAGAGGCCGACACGCCACGAATGTTGTGAAATATTACATCCGAGATGTTAGGTTGCCTTAGGTTAGGGCACATAACATTATAGGCGTACATAATGCTCCCACCGAGAAGTAGAGGCCTACACGCCACGAATGTTGTAAAATATTACATACGAGGTGTTAGGTTGCCTTAGGTTAGGGCACATAACGTTATAGACGTACATAATGTTCCCACCGAGAAGTAGAGGCCGACACGCCACGAATGTTGTGAAATATTACATCCGAGATGTTAGGTTTGCTTAGGTTAGGACATGTAACGTTATATACGTACATAATGTCCTCACCAAGAAGTAGGGGCCGACACGCAAGGAATGTTGTAAAATATTACATCCGAGATGTTAGGTTGCCTTAGGTTAGGATATATAACGTTATAGACGTATATAATGTTACCACCGAAAAGTAGGTGCCGACGCGCAAGGAATGCTGTAAAATATTACATCCGAGATGTTAGGTTGCCTTACGTTAGGATATATAACGTTATAGCTGCACATAATGTTCCCACCGAGAAGTAGAGGCCGACACGCAAGGAATGTTGTAAAATATTACATCCGAGATGTTAGGTTGCCTTAGGTTAGGATATATAACGTTATAGCTGCACATAATGTTCCCACCGAGAAGTAGAGGCCGACACGCCACAAATGTTGTAAAATATCACGTCCGAGATGTTATGTTGCCTTCGGTTAGGATATGAAACGTTATAGAAGTGTATAATGTTCCCACGGATAAGTAGGCGCCGACACGCAAGGAATGTTGTAAAATATTACATGCGAGATGTTAGGCTGCCTTAGGTTAGGACATATTACGTTATAGCTGCACATAATGTTCCCACCGAGAAGTAGTGGCCGACACGCCGCGAATGTTGTTAAATATTACATCCGAGGTGTTAGGTTGCCTTTGGTTAGGACATATAACGTTATGAGCCGTACATAATGTTCCCACCGAGAAGTAGGGGCCGACACGAAAGGAATGTTGTAAAATATTACATCCGAGATGTTAGGTTGCCCTAGGATAGAAAATATAACGTTATAGCCGTATATAATGTTACCACCGAAAAGTAGGTGCCGACACGCCACGAATATTGTAAAATATTATATACGAGGTGTTAGGTTGCCTTAGGATAGGACATATAACGTTATAGACGTGCATAATGTTCCCACCGAGAAGTAGAGGCCTACACGCCACGAATGTTGTAAAATATTACATACGAGGTGTTAGGTTGCCTTAGGTTAGGGCACATAACGTTGTAGACGTACATAATGTTCCCACCGAGAAGTAGAGGCCGACACGCCACGAATGTTGTAAAATATTACATCCGAGATGTTAGGCTGCCTTAGGTTAGGACATATTACGTTATAGCTGCACATAATGTTCCCACCGAGAAGTAGTGGCCGACACGCCACGAATATTTTTAAATATTACATCCGAGGTGTTAGGTTGCCTTAGGTTAGGACATATAACGTTATAGCCGTACATAATGTTCCCACCGAGAAGTAGGGGCCGACACGCAAGGAATGTTGTAAAATATTACATCCGAGATGTTAGGTTGCCTTAGGTTAGGATATATAACGTTATAGACGTACATAATGTTCCTACCGAGGAGTAAGGGTCGACACGTAACGAATGTTGTTAAATATTGTGTCCGAGATGTTAGGTTGCCTTAGGTTAGGACATAAAACGTTACAGCCGTACATAATGTTCCCACCGAGAAGTAGGTGCCGACACGCAAGGAATGTTGGAAAATATTACATCCGAGATGTTAGGTTGCCTTACGTTAGGATATATAACGTTATAGACGTACATAATGTTCCCACCGAGAAGTAGAGGCCTACACGCCACGAATGTTGTAAAATATTACATACGAGGTGTTAGGTGCCTTAGGTTAGGGCACATAACCTTATAGACGTACATAATGCTCCCACCGTGAAGTAGAGGCCGGCACGCCACGAACGTTGTGAAATATTACATCCGAGATGTTAGGTTTGCTTAGGTTAGGACATATAACGTTATATACGTAAATAATGTTCCCACCGAGAAGTAGAGGCCGACACGCCACGAATGTTGAGAAATATTACATCCGAGATGTTAGGTTGCCATACGTTAGGATATATAACGTTATAGACGTATATAATGTCCCCACCGAGGAGTAGGGGTCGACACGCAAGGAATGTTGTAAAATATCACGTCCGAAATGTTATGTTGCCTTCGGTTAGGATATATAACGTTATAGAAGTATATAATGTTCCCACGGATAAGTAGGCCCCGACACGCAAGGAATGTTGTAAAATATTACATACGAGGTGTTAGGTTGCCTTAGGTTAGGACATATAACGTTATAGACGTACATAATGTTCCCACCGAGAAGTAGAGGCCCACACGCCACGAATGTTGTAAAATATTACATACGAGGTGTTAGGTTGCCTTAGGTTAGGATATATAACGTTATAGACGTATATAATGTTCCCACGGGGAAGTAGGCGCCGACACGCAAGGAATGTTGTAAAATATTACGTCCGAGAAGTTAGGTTGCCTTAGGTTAGGACATATAACGTCATAATTATTATGTATTACATCCGAGTTGTTAGGTTGCCTTAGGTTAGGGCATATAACGTTATAGACGTACATAATGTTCCCAGAGAAATGAAGGGGCTGAAGCGCCAGGAATGTTGTGAAATATTACATCCGAGTTGTTAGGTTGCCTTATGTTAGGATATATAACGTTATAGACGTACATAATGTTCCCACAGAGAAGTAGGTGCCGACACGCATGGAATGTTGTAAAATATTGCGTCGGAGATGTTAGGTTGCCTTAGGTTAGGACATATTACGTTATAGAAGTATATAATTTTCCCACGAATAAGTAGGCGCCGACACGCAAGGAATGTTGTAAAATATTACATCCGAGATGTTAGGCTGCCTTAGGTTAGGACATATTACGTTATAGCTGCACATAATGTTCCCACCGAGAAGTAGTGGCCAACACGCCACGAATGTTGTAAAATATTACATCCGAGGTGTTAGGTTGCCTTAGGTTAGGACATATAACGTTACAGCCGTACATAATGTCCCCACCGAGAAGTAGGGGCCGACACGCAAGGAATGTTGTAAAATATTACATCCGTGATGTTAGGTTGCCCTAGGATAGGACATATAACGTTATAGACGCATATAATGTTACCACCGAAAAGTAGGTGCCGACACGCAAGGAATGCTGTAAAATATTACTTCCGAGATGTTAGGTTGCCTTAGGATAGGACATATAACGTTATATACGTACATAATGTTCCCACCAAGAAGTAGGGGCCGACACGCCACGAATGTTGTAGAATATAACGTCCGAGATGTTAGGTTGCCCTAGGATAGGATATATAACGTTATAGAAGTATATAATGTTCCCACGGATAAGTAGGCCCCGACACGCAAGGAATGTTGTAAAATATTACATACGAGGTGTTAGGTTGCCTTAGGTTAGGATATATAACGTTATAGACGTACATAATGTTCCCACCGAGAAGTAGAGGCCTACACGCCACGAATGTTGTAAAATATTACATACGAGGTGTTAGGTTGCCTTAGGTTAGGGCACATAACGTTATAGACGTACATAATGTTCCCACCGAGAAGTAGAGGCCGACACGCCACGAATGGTGTAAAATATTACATACGAGGTGTACGGTTGCCTTAGGTTAGGGCACATAACTTTATAGACGTACATAATGTTCCGACCGAGAAGTAGAGGCCGACACGCCACGAATGTTGTGAAATATTACATCCGAGATGTTAGGTTTGCTTAGGTTAGGACATATAACGTTATAGACGTACATAATGTTCCCACCGAGAAGTAGAGGCCTACACGCCACGAATGTTGTAAAATATTACATACGAGGTGTACGGTTGCCTTAGGTTAGGGCACATAACGTTATAGACGTACATAATGTTCCGACCGAGAAGTAGAGGCCGACACGCCACGAATGTTGTGAAATATTACATCCGAGATGTTAGGTTTGCTTAGGTTAGGACATATAACGTTATATACGTACATAATGTTCCCACCGAGAAGTAGAGGCCTACACGCCACGAATGTTGTAAAATATTACATACGAGGTGTTAGGTTGCCTTAGGTTAGGGCACATAACGTTATAGACGAACATAATGTTCCCACCGAGAAGTAGTGGCCGACACGCCACGAATGTTGTTAAATATTACATCCGAGATGTTAGGTTTGCTTAGGTTAGGACATGTAACGTTATATACGTACATAATGTCCTCACCAAGACGTAGGGGCCGACACGCAAGGAATGTTGTAAAATATTACATCCGAGATGTTAGGTTGCCTTAGGTTAGGATATATAACGTTATAGACGTATATAATGTTACCACCGAAAAGTAGGTGCCGACGCGCAAGGAATGCTGTAAAATATCACGTCCGAGATGTTATGTTGCCTTCGGTTAGGATATATAACGTTATAGAAGTATATAATCTTCCCACGGATAAGTAGGCCCCGACACGCAAGGAATGTTGGAAAATATTACATCCGAGATGTTAGGTTGCCTTACGTTAGGATATATAACGTTATAGACGTACATAATGCTCCCACCGAGAAGTAGAGGCCTACACGCCACGAATGTTGTAAAATATTACATACGAGGTGTTAGGTTGCCTTAGGTTAGGGCACATAACGTTATAGACGTACATAATGTTCCCACCGAGAAGTAGAGGCCGACACGCCACGAATGTTGTGAAATATTACATCCGAGATGTTAGGTTGCCTTAGGTTAGGGCACATAACATTATAGGCGTACATAATGCTCCCACCGAGAAGTAGAGGCCTACACGCCACGAATGTTGTAAAATATTACATACGAGGTGTTAGGTTGCCTTAGGTTAGGGCACATAACGTTATAGACGTACATAATGATCCCACCGAGAAGTAGAGGCCGACACGCCACGAATGTTGTGAAATATTACATCCGACATGTTAGGTTTGCTTAGGTTAGGACATGTAACGTTATATACGTACATAATGTCCTCACCAAGAAGTAGGGGCCGACACGCAAGGAATGTTGTAAAATATTACATCCGAGATGTTAGGTTGCCTTAGGTTAGGATATATAACGTTATAGACGTATATAATGTTACCACCGAAAAGTAGGTGCCGACGCGCAAGGAATGCTGTAAAATATTACATCCGAGATGTTAGGTTGCCTTACGTTAGGATATATAACGTTATAGCTGCACATAATGTTCCCACCGAGAAGTAGAGGCCGACACGCAAGGAATGTTGTAAAATATTACATCCGAGATGTTAGGTTGCCTTAGGTTAGGATATATAACGTTATAGCTGCACATAATGTTCCCACCGAGAAGTAGAGGCCGACACGCCACAAATGTTGTAAAATATCACGTCCGAGATGTTATGTTGCCTTCGGTTAGGATATGAAACGTTATAGAAGTGTATAATGTTCCCACGGATAAGTAGGCGCCGACACGCAAGGAATGTTGTAAAATATTACATGCGAGATGTTAGGCTGCCTTAGGTTAGGACATATTACGTTATAGCTGCACATAATGTTCCCACCGAGAAGTAGTGGCCGACACGCCGCGAATGTTGTTAAATATTACATCCGAGGTGTTAGGTTGCCTTTGGTTAGGACATATAACGTTATGAGCCGTACATAATGTTCCCACCGAGAAGTAGGGGCCGACACGAAAGGAATGTTGTAAAATATTACATCCGAGATGTTAGGTTGCCCTAGGATAGAAAATATAACGTTATAGCCGTATATAATGTTACCACCGAAAAGTAGGTGCCGACACGCCACGAATATTGTAAAATATTATATACGAGGTGTTAGGTTGCCTTAGGATAGGACATATAACGTTATAGACGTGCATAATGTTCCCACCGAGAAGTAGAGGCCTACACGCCACGAATGTTGTAAAATATTACATACGAGGTGTTAGGTTGCCTTAGGTTAGGGCACATAACGTTGTAGACGTACATAATGTTCCCACCGAGAAGTAGAGGCCGACACGCCACGAATGTTGTAAAATATTACATCCGAGATGTTAGGCTGCCTTAGGTTAGGACATATTACGTTATAGCTGCACATAATGTTCCCACCGAGAAGTAGTGGCCGACACGCCACGAATGTTGTTAAATATTACATCCGAGGTGTTAGGTTGCCTTAGGTTAGGAAATATAACGTTATAGCCGTACATAATGTTCCCACCGAGAAGTAGGGGCCGACACGCAAGGAATGTTGTAAAATATTACATCCGAGATGTTAGGTTGCCCTAGGATAGGACATATAACGTTATAGCCGTTCATAATGTTCCCACCGAGAAGTAGGGGCCGACACGCAAGGAATGTGGTAAAATATTACATCCGAGATGTTAGGTGGCCCTAGGGTAGGACATATAACGTTATAGACGTATATAATGTTACCACCGAAAAGTAGGTGCCGACGCGCAAGGAATGCTGTAAAATATTACATCCGAGATGTTAGGTTCCCTTAGGATAGGACATATAACGTTATATACGTACATAATGTTCCCACCAAGAAGTAGGGGCCGACACGCCACGAATGTTGTAGAATATAACGTCCGAGATGTTAGGTTGCCCTAGGATAGGATATATAACGTTATAGACGTATATAATGTTCCCACCGAGAAGTAGGTGCCGACACGCAAGGAATGTTGGAAAATATTACATCCGAGATGTTAGGTTGCCTTACGTTAGGATATATAACGTTATAGACGTACATAATGTTCCCACCGAGAAGTAGAGGCCTACACGCCACGAATGTTGTACAATATTACATACGAGGTGTTAGGTTGCCTTAGGTTAGGACATATAACGTTATGAGCCGTACATAATGTTCCCACCGAGAAGTAGGGGCCGACACGCAAGGAATGTTGTAAAATATTACATCCGAGATGTTAGGTTGCCCTAGGATAGGACATATAACGTTATAGCCGTATATAATGTTACCACCAAGAAGTAGGTGCCCACACGCAAGGAATGTTGGAAAATATTACATCCGAGATGTTAGGTTGCCATACGTTAGGATATATAACGTTATAGACGTACATAATGTTCCCACCGAGGAGTAGGGGTCGACACGCAAGGAATGTTGTAAAATATCACGTACGAGATGTTATGTTGCCTTCGGTTAGGATATATAACGTTATAGAAGTATATAATGTTCCCACGGAGCAGTATACGCCGACACGCAAGGAATGTTGTAAAATATTACATCCGAGATGTTAGGCTGCCTTAGGTTAGGACATATTACGTTATAGCTGCACATAATGTTCCCACCGAGATGTAGTGGCCGCCACGCCACGAATGTTGTTAAATATTACATCCGAGGTGTTAGGTTGCCTTAGGTTAGGACATATAACGTTATAGCCGTACATAATGTTCCCACCGAGAAGTAGGGGCCGACACGCAAGGAATGTTGTAAAATATTACATCCGAGATGTTAGGTTGCCTTAGGTTAGGATATATAACGTTATAGACGTACATAATGTTCCTACCGAGGAGTAAGGGTCGACACGTAACGAATGTTGTTAAATATTGTGTCCGAGATGTTAGGTTGCCTTAGGTTAGGACATAAAACGTTACAGCCGTACATAATGTTCCCACCGAGAAGTAGGTGCCGACACGCAAGGAATGTTGGAAAATATTACATCCGAGATGTTAGGTTGCCTTACGTTAGGATATATAACGTTATAGACGTACATAATGTTCCCACCGAGAAGTAGAGGCCTACACGCCACGAATGTTGTAAAATATTACATACGAGGTGTTAGGTGCCTTAGGTTAGGGCACATAACCTTATAGACGTACATAATGCTCCCACCGTGAAGTAGAGGCCGGCACGCCACGAACGTTGTGAAATATTACATCCGAGATGTTAGGTTTGCTTAGGTTAGGACATATAACGTTATATACGTAAATAATGTTCCCACCGAGAAGTAGAGGCCGACACGCCACGAATGTTGAGAAATATTACATCCGAGATGTTAGGTTTGCTTAGGTTAGGACATATAACGTTACATACGTACATAATGTTCCCACCGAGAAGTAGGGGCCGACACGCAAGGAATGTTGTAAAATATTACATCCGAGATGTTAGGTGGCCCTAGGATAGGACATATAACGTTATAGAGGTATATAATGTTACCACCGAAAAGTAGGTGCCGACGCGCAAGGAATGCTGTAAAATATTACATCCGGGATGTTAGGTTACCTTAGGATAGGACATATAACGTTATATACGTACATAATGTTCCCACCAAGAAGTAGGGGCCGACACGCCACGAATGTTGTAGCATATAACGTCCGAGATGTTAGGTTGCTCTAGGATAGGATATATAACGTTATAGACGTATGTAATGTTCCCACCGAGAGGTAGGTGCCGACACACAAGGAATGTTGGAGAATATTACATCCGAGATGTTAGGTTGCCATACGTTAGGATATATAACGTTATAGACGTATATAATGTCCCCACCGAGGAGTAGGGGTCGACACGCAAGGAATGTTGTAAAATATCACGTCCGAGATGTTATGTTGCCTTCGGTTAGGATATATAACGTTATAGAAGTATATAATGTTCCCACGGATAAGTAGGCGCCGACACGCAAGGAATGTTGTAAAATATTACATACGAGGTGTTAGGTTGCCTTAGGTTAGGGCACATAACGTGATAGACGTACATAATGTTCACACCGAGAAGTAGAGGCCGACACGCCACGAATGTTGTGAAATATTACATCCGAGAAGATAGGTTTGCTTAGGTTAGGACATATAACGTTATATACGTACATAATTTTCCCACCAAGAAGAAGGGGCCGACACGCAAGGAATGTTGTAAAATATTACATCCGAGATGTTAGGTTGCCTTAGGTTAGGATATATAACGTTATAGACATACATAATGTTCCTACCAAGGAGTAAGGGTCGACACGTAACGAATGTTGTTAAATATTGTGTCCGAGATGTTAGGTTGCCCTAGGATAGGACATATAACGTTATAGCCGTACATAATGTTCCCACCGAGAAGTAGGGGCCGACACGCAAGGAATGTTGTAAAATATTACATCCGAGATGTTAGGTGGCCCTAGGATAGGACATATAACGTTATAGACGTATATAATGTTACCACCGAAAAGTAGGTGCCGACGCGCAAGGAATGCTGTAAAATATTACATCCGGGATGTGAGGTTACCTTAGGATAGGACATATAACGTTATATACGTACATAATGTTCCCACCAAGAAGTAGGGGCCGACACGCCACGAATGTTGTAGCATATAACGTCCGAGATGTTAGGTTGCTCTAGGATAGGATATATAACGTTATAGACGTATGTAGTGTTCCCACCGAGAGGTAGGTGCCGACACGCAAGGAATGTTGGAGAATATTACATCCGAGATGTTAGGTTGCCATACGTTAGGATATATAACGTTATAGACGTATATAATGTCCCCACCGAGGAGTAGGGGTCGACACGCAAGGAATGTTGTAAAATATCACGTCCGAGATGTTATGTTGCCTTCGGTTAGGATATATAACGTTATAGAAGTATATAATGTTCCCACGGATAAGTAGGCGCCGACACGCAAGGAATGTTGTAAAATATTACATACGAGGTGTTAGGTTGCCTTAGGTTAGGGCACATAACGTTATAGACGTACATAATGTTCACACCGAGAAGTAGAGGCCGACACGCCACGAATGTTGTGAAATATTACATCCTAGATGATAGGTTTGCTTAGGTTAGGACATATAACGTTATATACGTACATAATTTTCCCACCAAGAAGGAGGGGCCGACACGCAAGGAATGTTGTAAAATATTACATCCGAGATGTTAGGTTGCCTTAGGTTAGGATATATAACGTTATAGACGTACATAATGTTCCTACCGAGGAGTAAGGGTCGACACGTAACGAATGTTGTTAAATATTGTGTCCGAGATGTTAGGTTGCCTTAGGTTAGGACATAAAACGTTACAGCCGTACATAATGTTCCCACCGAGAAGTAGGTGCCGACATGCAAGGAATGTTGGAAAATATTACATCCGAGATGTTAGGTTGCCTTACGTTAGGATATATAACGTTATAGACGTACATAATGTTCCCACCGAGATGTAGAGGCCTACACGCCACGAGTATTGTAAAATATTACATACGAGGTGTTAGGTGCCTTAGGCTAGGGCACATAACCTTATAGACGTACATAATGTTCCCACCGTGAAGTAGAGGCCGGCACGCCACGAACGTTGTGAAATATTACATCCGAGATGTTAGGTTTGCTTAGGTTAGGTCATATAACGTTATATACGTACATAATGTTCCCACCGAGAAGTAGAGGCCGACACGCCACGAATGTTGAGAAATATTACATCCGAGATGTTAGGTTTGCTTAGGTTAGGACATATAACGTTACATACGTACATAATGTTCCCACAAAGAAGTAGGGGCCGACACGCAAGGAATGTTGTAAAATATTACATCCGAGATGTTAGGTTGCCTTAGGTTAGGATATATAACGATATAGCTGCACATAATGTTCCCACCGAGAAGTAGGGGCCGACACGCAAGGAATGTTGTAAAATATTACATCCGAGATGTTAGGTTGCCCTAGGATAGGACATATAACGTTATAGCCGTACATAATGTTCCCACCGAGAAGTAGGGGCCGACACGCAAGGAATGTTGTAAAATATTACATCTGAGATGTTAGGTGTCCCTAGGATAGGACACATAACGTTATAGACGTATATAATGTTACTACCGAAAAGTAGGTGCCGACGCGCAAGGAATGCTGTAAAATATTACATCCGGGATGTTAGGTTACCTTAGGATAGGGCATATAACTTTATATACGTACATAATGTTCCCACCAAGAAGGAGGGGCCGACACGCCACGAATGTTGTAGCATATAACGTCCGAGATGTTAGGTTGCTCTAGGATAGGATATATAACGTTATAGACGTATGTAATGTTCCCACCGAGAAGTAGGTGCCCACACGCAAGGAATGTTGGAAAATATTACATCCGAGATGTTAGGTTGCCATACGTTAGGATATATAACGTTATAGACGTACATAATATTCCCACCGAGGAGTAGGGGTCGACACGCAAGGAATGTTGTAAAATATCACGTCCGAGATGTTATGTTGCCTTCGGTTAGGATATATAACGTTATAGAGGTATATAATGTTCCCACGGATAAGTAGGCCCCGACACGCAAGGAATGTTGTAAAATATTACATACGAGGTGTTAGGTTGCCTTAGGTTAGGACATATAACGTTATAGACGTACATAATGTTCCCACCGAGAAGTAGAGGCCCACACGCCACGAATGTTGTAAAATATTACATACGAGGTGTTAGGTTGCCTTAGGTTAGGATATATAACGTTATAGACGTATATAATGTTCCCACGGGGAAGTAGGCGCCGACACGCAAGGAATGTTGTAAAATATTACGTCCGAGAAGTTAGGTTGCCTTAGGTTAGGACATATAACGTCATAATTATTATGTATTACATCCGAGTTGTTAGGTTGCGTTAGGTTAGGGCATATAACGTTATAGACGTACATAATGTTCCCAGAGAAATGAAGGGGCTGAAGCGCCAGGAATGTTGTGAAATATTACATCCGAGTTGTTAGGTTGCCTTATGTTAGGATATATAACGTTATAGACGTACATAATGTTCCCACCGAGAAGTAGGTGCCGACACGCATGGAATGTTGTAAAATATTGCGTCGGAGGTGTTAGGTTGCCTTAGGTTAGGACATATTACGTTATAGAAGTATATAATTTTCCCACGAATAAGTAGGCGCCGACACGCAAGGAATGTTGTAAAATATTACATCCGAGATGCTAGGCTGCCTTAGGTTAGGACATATTACGTTATAGCTGCACATAATGTTCCCACCGAGAAGTAGTGGCCAACACGTCACGAATGTTGTAAAATATTACATCCGAGGTGTTAGGTTGCCTTAGGTTAGGACATATAACGTTATAGCCGTACATAATGTTCCCACCGAGAAGTAGGGGCCGACACGCAAGGAATGTTGTAAAATATTACATCCGAGATGTTAGGTTGCCCTAGGATAGGACATATAACGTTATAGCCGTTCATAATGTTCCCACCGAGAAGTAGGGGCCGACACGCAAGGAATGTTGTAAAATATTACATCCGAGATGTTAGGTGGCCCTAGGGTAGGACATATAACGTTATAGACGTATATAATGTTACCACCGAAAAGTAGGTGCCGACGCGCAAGGAATGCTGTAAAATATTACATCCGAGATGTTAGGTTCCCTTAGGATAGGACATATAACGTTATATACGTACATAATGTTCCCACCAAGAAGTAGGGGCCGACACGCCACGAATGTTGTAGAATATAACGTCCGAGATGTTAGGTTGCCCTAGGATAGGATATATAACGTTATAGACGTATATAATGTTCCCACCGAGAAGTAGGTGCCGACACGCAAGGAATGTTGGAAAATATTACATCCGAGATGTTAGGTTGCCTTACGTTAGGATATATAACGTTATAGACGTACATAATGTTCCCACCGAGAAGTAGAGGCCTACACGCCACGAATGTTGTACAATATTACATACGAGGTGTTAGGTTGCCTTAGGTTAGGACATATAACGTTATGAGCCGTACATAATGTTCCCACCGAGAAGTAGGGGCCGACACGCAAGGAATGTTGTAAAATATTACATCCGAGATGTTAGGTTGCCCTAGGATAGGACATATAACGTTATAGCCGTATATAATGTTACCACCAAGAAGTAGGTGCCCACACGCAAGGAATGTTGGAAAATATTACATCCGAGATGTTAGGTTGCCATACGTTAGGATATATAACGTTATAGACGTACATAATGTTCCCACCGAGAAGTAGAGGCCTACACGCCACGAATGTTGTAAAATATTACATACGAGGTGTTAGGTGCCTTAGGTTAGGGCACATAACCTTATAGACGTACATAATGCTCCCACCGTGAAGTAGAGGCCGGCACGCCACGAACGTTGTGAAATATTACATCCGAGATGTTAGGTTTGCTTAGGTTAGGACATATAACGTTATATACGTAAATAATGTTCCCACCGAGAAGTAGAGGCCGACACGCCACGAATGTTGAGAAATATTACATCCGAGATGTTAGGTTTGCTTAGGTTAGGACATATAACGTTACATACGTACATAATGTTCCCACCGAGAAGTAGGGGCCGACACGCAAGG
Source organism: Xylocopa violacea (assembly GCA_963969225.1). Taxonomy (NCBI): domain Eukaryota; kingdom Metazoa; phylum Arthropoda; class Insecta; order Hymenoptera; family Apidae; genus Xylocopa; species Xylocopa violacea. The sequence goes on from CAXAJV010000920.1 coordinate 4,948,103, forward strand.
AATGTTGTAAAATATTACATCCGAGATGTTAGGTGGCCCTAGGATAGGACATATAACGTTATAGAGGTATATAATGTTACCACCGAAAAGTAGGTGCCGACGCGCAAGGAATGCTGTAAAATATTACATCCGGGATGTTAGGTTACCTTAGGATAGGACATATAACGTTATATACGTACATAATGTTCCCACCAAGAAGTAGGGGCCGACACGCCACGAATGTTGTAGCATATAACGTCCGAGATGTTAGGTTGCTCTAGGATAGGATATATAACGTTATAGACGTATGTAATGTTCCCACCGAGAGGTAGGTGCCGACACACAAGGAATGTTGGAGAATATTACATCCGAGATGTTAGGTTGCCATACGTTAGGATATATAACGTTATAGACGTATATAATGTCCCCACCGAGGAGTAGGGGTCGACACGCAAGGAATGTTGTAAAATATCACGTCCGAGATGTTATGTTGCCTTCGGTTAGGATATATAACGTTATAGAAGTATATAATGTTCCCACGGATAAGTAGGCGCCGACACGCAAGGAATGTTGTAAAATATTACATACGAGGTGTTAGGTTGCCTTAGGTTAGGGCACATAACGTGATAGACGTACATAATGTTCACACCGAGAAGTAGAGGCCGACACGCCACGAATGTTGTGAAATATTACATCCGAGAAGATTGGTTTGCTTAGGTTAGGACATATAACGTTATATACGTACATAATTTTCCCACCAAGAAGAAGGGGCCGACACGCAAGGAATGTTGTAAAATATTACATCCGAGATGTTAGGTTGCCTTAGGTTAGGATATATAACGTTATAGACATACATAATGTTCCTACCAAGGAGTAAGGGTCGACACGTAACGAATGTTGTTAAATATTGTGTCCGAGATGTTAGGTTGCCCTAGGATAGGACATATAACGTTATAGCCGTACATAATGTTCCCACCGAGAAGTAGGGGCCGACACGCAAGGAATGTTGTAAAATATTACATCCGAGATGTTAGGTGGCCCTAGGATAGGACATATAACGTTATAGACGTATATAATGTTACCACCGAAAAGTAGGTGCCGACGCGCAAGGAATGCTGTAAAATATTACATCCGGGATGTGAGGTTACCTTAGGATAGGACATATAACGTTATATACGTACATAATGTTCCCACCAAGAAGTAGGGGCCGACACGCCACGAATGTTGTAGCATATAACGTCCGAGATGTTAGGTTGCTCTAGGATAGGATATATAACGTTATAGACGTATGTAGTGTTCCCACCGAGAGGTAGGTGCCGACACGCAAGGAATGTTGGAGAATATTACATCCGAGATGTTAGGTTGCCATACGTTAGGATATATAACGTTATAGACGTATATAATGTCCCCACCGAGGAGTAGGGGTCGACACGCAAGGAATGTTGTAAAATATCACGTCCGAGATGTTATGTTGCCTTCGGTTAGGATATATAACGTTATAGAAGTATATAATGTTCCCACGGATAAGTAGGCGCCGACACGCAAGGAATGTTGTAAAATATTACATACGAGGTGTTAGGTTGCCTTAGGTTAGGGCACATAACGTTATAGACGTACATAATGTTCACACCGAGAAGTAGAGGCCGACACGCCACGAATGTTGTGAAATATTACATCCTAGATGATAGGTTTGCTTAGGTTAGGACATATAACGTTATATACGTACATAATTTTCCCACCAAGAAGGAGGGGCCGACACGCAAGGAATGTTGTAAAATATTACATCCGAGATGTTAGGTTGCCTTAGGTTAGGATATATAACGTTATAGACGTACATAATGTTCCTACCGAGGAGTAAGGGTCGACACGTAACGAATGTTGTTAAATATTGTGTCCGAGATGTTAGGTTGCCTTAGGTTAGGACATAAAACGTTACAGCCGTACATAATGTTCCCACCGAGAAGTAGGTGCCGACATGCAAGGAATGTTGGAAAATATTACATCCGAGATGTTAGGTTGCCTTACGTTAGGATATATAACGTTATAGACGTACATAATGTTCCCACCGAGATGTAGAGGCCTACACGCCACGAGTATTGTAAAATATTACATACGAGGTGTTAGGTGCCTTAGGCTAGGGCACATAACCTTATAGACGTACATAATGTTCCCACCGTGAAGTAGAGGCCGGCACGCCACGAACGTTGTGAAATATTACATCCGAGATGTTAGGTTTGCTTAGGTTAGGTCATATAACGTTATATACGTACATAATGTTCCCACCGAGAAGTAGAGGCCGACACGCCACGAATGTTGAGAAATATTACATCCGAGATGTTAGGTTTGCTTAGGTTAGGACATATAACGTTACATACGTACATAATGTTCCCACAAAGAAGTAGGGGCCGACACGCAAGGAATGTTGTAAAATATTACATCCGAGATGTTAGGTTGCCTTAGGTTAGGATATATAACGATATAGCTGCACATAATGTTCCCACCGAGAAGTAGGGGCCGACACGCAAGGAATGTTGTAAAATATTACATCCGAGATGTTAGGTTGCCCTAGGATAGGACATATAACGTTATAGCCGTACATAATGTTCCCACCGAGAAGTAGGGGCCGACACGCAAGGAATGTTGTAAAATATTACATCTGAGATGTTAGGTGTCCCTAGGATAGGACACATAACGTTATAGACGTATATAATGTTACTACCGAAAAGTAGGTGCCGACGCGCAAGGAATGCTGTAAAATATTACATCCGGGATGTTAGGTTACCTTAGGATAGGGCATATAACGTTATATACGTACATAATGTTCCCACCAAGAAGGAGGGGCCGACACGCCACGAATGTTGTAGCATATAACGTCCGAGATGTTAGGTTGCTCTAGGATAGGATATATAACGTTATAGACGTATGTAATGTTCCCACCGAGAAGTAGGTGCCCACACGCAAGGAATGTTGGAAAATATTACATCCGAGATGTTAGGTTGCCATACGTTAGGATATATAACGTTATAGACGTACATAATATTCCCACCGAGGAGTAGGGGTCGACACGCAAGGAATGTTGTAAAATATCACGTCCGAGATGTTATGTTGCCTTCGGTTAGGATATATAACGTTATAGAGGTATATAATGTTCCCACGGATAAGTAGGCCCCGACACGCAAGGAATGTTGTAAAATATTACATACGAGGTGTTAGGTTGCCTTAGGTTAGGACATATAACGTTATAGACGTACATAATGTTCCCACCGAGAAGTAGAGGCCCACACGCCACGAATGTTGTAAAATATTACATACGAGGTGTTAGGTTGCCTTAGGTTAGGATATATAACGTTATAGACGTATATAATGTTCCCACGGGGAAGTAGGCGCCGACACGCAAGGAATGTTGTAAAATATTACGTCCGAGAAGTTAGGTTGCCTTAGGTTAGGACATATAACGTCATAATTATTATGTATTACATCCGAGTTGTTAGGTTGCGTTAGGTTAGGGCATATAACGTTATAGACGTACATAATGTTCCCAGAGAAATGAAGGGGCTGAAGCGCCAGGAATGTTGTGAAATATTACATCCGAGTTGTTAGGTTGCCTTATGTTAGGATATATAACGTTATAGACGTACATAATGTTCCCACCGAGAAGTAGGTGCCGACACGCATGGAATGTTGTAAAATATTGCGTCGGAGGTGTTAGGTTGCCTTAGGTTAGGACATATTACGTTATAGAAGTATATAATTTTCCCACGAATAAGTAGGCGCCGACACGCAAGGAATGTTGTAAAATATTACATCCGAGATGCTAGGCTGCCTTAGGTTAGGACATATTACGTTATAGCTGCACATAATGTTCCCACCGAGAAGTAGTGGCCAACACGTCACGAATGTTGTAAAATATTACATCCGAGGTGTTAGGTTGCCTTAGGTTAGGACATATAACGTTACAGCCGTACATAATGTCCCCACCGAGAAGTAGGGGCCGACACGCAAGGAATGTTGTAAAATATTACATCCGTGATGTTAGGTTGCCCTAGGATAGGACATATAACGTTATAGACGCATATAATGTTACCACCGAAAAGTAGGTGCCGACACGCAAGGAATGCTGTAAAATATTACTTCCGAGATGTTAGGTTGCCTTAGGATAGGACATATAACGTTATATACGTACATAATGTTCCCACCAAGAAGTAGGGGCCGACACGCCACGAATGTTGTAGAATATAACGTCCGAGATGTTAGGTTGCCCTAGGATAGGATATATAACGTTATAGAAGTATATAATGTTCCCACGGATAAGTAGGCCCCGACACGCAAGGAATGTTGTAAAATATTACATACGAGGTGTTAGGTTGCCTTAGGTTAGGATATATAACGTTATAGACGTACATAATGTTCCTACCGAGGAGTAAGGGTCGACACGTAACGAATGTTGTTAAATATTGTGTCCGAGATGTTAGGTTGCCTTAGGTTAGGACATAAAACGTTACAGCCGTACATAATGTTCCCACCGAGAAGTAGGTGCCGACACGCAAGGAATGTTGGAAAATATTACATCCGAGATGTTAGGTTGCCTTACGTTAGGATATATAACGTTATAGACGTACATAATGTTCCCACCGAGAAGTAGAGGCCTACACGCCACGAATGTTGTAAAATATTACATACGAAGTGTTAGGTGCCTTAGGTTAGGGCACATAACATTATAGACGTACATAATGCTCCCACCGTGAAGTAGAGGCCGGCACGCCACGAACGTTGTGAAATATTACATCCGAGATGTTAGGTTTGCTTAGGTTAGGACATATAACGTTACATACGTACATAATGTTCCCACCGAGAAGTAGGGGCCGACACGCAAGGAATGTTGTAAAATATTACATCCGAGATGTTAGGTGGCCCTAGGATAGGACATATAACGTTATAGAGGTATATAATGTTACCACCGAAAAGTAGGTGCCGACGCGCAAGGAATGCTGTAAAATATTACATCCGGGATGTTAGGTTACCTTAGGATAGGACATATAACGTTATATACGTACATAATGTTCCCACCAAGAAGTAGGGGCCGACACGCCACGAATGTTGTAGCATATAACGTCCGAGATGTTAGGTTGCTCTAGGATAGGATATATAACGTTATAGACGTATATAATGTCCCCACCGAGGAGTAGGGGTCGACACGCAAGGAATGTTGTAAAATATCACGTCCGAGATGTTATGTTGCCTTCGGTTAGGATATATAACGTTATAGAAGTATATAATGTTCCCACGGAGCAGTATGCGCCGACACGCAAGGAATGTTGTAAAATATTACATCCGAGATGTTAGGCTGCCTTAGGTTAGGACATATTACGTTATAGCTGCACATAATGTTCCCACCGAGATGTAGTGGCCGCCACGCCACGAATGTTGTTAAATATTACATCCGAGGTGTTAGGTTGCCTTAGGTTAGGACATATAACGTTATAGACGTACATAATGTTCCCACCGAGAAGTAGAGGCCCACACGCCACGAATGTTGTAAAATATTACATACGAGGTGTTAGGTTGCCTTAGGTTAGGATATATAACGTTATAGACGTATATAATGTTCCTACGGGGAAGTAGGCGCCGACACGCAAGGAATGTTGTAAAATATTACGTCCGAGAAGTTAGGTTGCCTTAGGTTAGGACATATAACGTCATAATTATTATGTATTACATCCGAGTTGTTAGGTTGCCTTAGGTTAGGGCATATAACGTTATAGACGTACATAACGTTCCCAGAGAAATGAAGGGGCTGAAGCGCCAGGAATGTTGTGAAATATTACATCCGAGTTGTTAGGTTGCCTTATGTTAGGATATATAACGTTATAGACGTACATAATGTTCCCACCGAGAAGTAGGTGCCGACACGCATGGAATGTTGTAAAATATTGCGTCGGAGATGTTAGGTTGCCCTAGGATAGGATATATAACGTTATAGAAGTATATAATGTTCCCACGGATAAGTAGGCCCCGACACGCAAGGAATGTTGTAAAATATTACATACGAGGTGTTAGGTTGCCTTAGGTTAGGATATATAACGTTATAGACGTACATAATGTTCCCACCGAGAAGTAGAGGCGTACACGCCACGAATGTTGTAAAATATTACATACGAGGTGTTAGGTTGCCTTAGGTTAGGGCACATAACGTTATAGACGTACATAATGTTCCCACCGAGAAGTAGAGGCCGACACGCCACGAATGTTGTGAAATATTACATCCGAGATGTTAGGTTTGCTTAGGTTAGGACATATAACGTTATATACGTACATAATGTTCCCACCAAGAAGTAGGGGCCGACACGCAAGGAATGTTGTAAAATATTACATCCGAGAAGTTCGGTTGCCCTAGGATAGAACATATAACGTTATAGACGTAAATAATGTTCCCACCGAAAAGTAGGTGCCGACACGCAAGGAATGTTGGAAAATATTACATCCTTGATGTTAGGTTGCCTTACGTTAGAATATATAACGTTATAGACGTACATAATGTTCCCACCGAGAAGTAGTGGCCTACACGCCACGAATGTTGTAAAATATTACATACGAGGTGTTAGGTTGCCTTAGGTTAGGGCACATAACGTTATAGACGTACATAATGTTCCCACCGAGAAGTAGAGGCCGACACGCCACGAATGGTGTAAAATATTACATACGAGGTGTACGGTTGCCTTAGGTTAGGGCACATAACTTTATAGACGTACATAATGTTCCGACCGAGAAGTAGAGGCCGACACGCCACGAATGTTGTGAAATATTACATCCGAGATGTTAGGTTTGCTTAGGTTAGGACATATAACGTTATAGACGTACATAATGTTCCCACCGAGAAGTAGGGGCCTACATGCCACGAATGTTGTAAAATATTACATACGAGGTGTACGGTTGCCTTAGGTTAGGGCACATAACGTTATAGACGTACATAATGTTCCGACCGAGAAGTAGAGGCCGACACGCCACGAATGTTGTGAAATATTACATCCGAGATGTTAGGTTTGCTTAGGTTAGGACATATAACGTTATATACGTACATAATGTTCCCACCGAGAAGTAGAGGCCTACACGCCACGAATGTTGTAAAATATTACATACGAGGTGTTAGGTTGCCTTAGGTTAGGGCACATAACGTTATAGACGAACATAATGTTCCCACCGAGAAGTAGTGGCCGACACGCCACGAATGTTGTTAAATATTACATCCGAGATGTTAGGTTTGCTTAGGTTAGGACATGTAACGTTATATACGTACATAATGTCCTCACCAAGTAGTAGGGGCCGACACGCAAGGAATGTTGTAAAATATTACATCCGAGATGTTAGGTTGCCTTAGGTTAGGATATATAACGTTATAGACGTATATAATGTTACCACCGAAAAGTAGGTGCCGACGCGCAAGGAATGCTGTAAAATATCACGTCCGAGATGTTATGTTGCCTTCGGTTAGGATATATAACGTTATAGAAGTATATAATGTTCCCACGGATAAGTAGGCCCCGACACGCAAGGAATGTTGGAAAATATTACATCCGAGATGTTAGGTTGCCTTACGTTAGGATATATAACGTTATAGACGTACATAATGCTCCCACCGAGAAGTAGAGGCCTACACGCCACGAATGTTGTAAAATATTACATACGAGGTGTTAGGTTGCCTTAGGTTAGGGCACATAACGTTATAGACGTACATAATGTTCCCACCGAGAAGTAGAGGCCGACACGCCACGAATGTTGTGAAATATTACACCCGAGATGTTAGGTTGCCTTAGGTTAGGGCACATAACATTATAGGCGTACATAATGCTCCCACCGAGAAGTAGAGGCCTACACGCCACGAATGTTGTAAAATATTACATACGAGGTGTTAGGTTGCCTTAGGTTAGGGCACATAACGTTATAGACGTACATAATGTTCCCACCGAGAAGTAGAGGCCGACACGTCACGAATGTTGTGAAATATTACATCCGAGATGTTAGGTTTGCTTAGGTTAGGACATGTAACGTTATATACGTACATAATGTCCTCACCAAGAAGTAGGGGCCGACACGCAAGGAATGTTGTAAAATATTACATCCGAGATGTTAGGTTGCCTTAGGTTAGGATATATAACGTTATAGACGTATATAATGTTACCACCGAAAAGTAGGTGCCGACGCGCAAGGAATGCTGTAAAATATTACATCCGAGATGTTAGGTTGCCTTACGTTAGGATATATAACGTTATAGCTGCACATAATGTTCCCACCGAGAAGTAGGGGCCGACACGAAAGGAATGTTGTAAAATATTACATCCGAGATGTTAGGTTGCCCTAGGATAGAAAATATAATGTTATAGCCGTATATAATGTTACCACCGAAAAGTAGGTGCCGACACGCCACGAATGTTGTAAAATATTACATACGAGGCGTTAGGTTGCCTTAGGTTAGGACATATAACGTTATAGACGTGCATAATGTTCCCACCGAGAAGTAGAGGCCTACACGCCACGAATGTTGTAAAATATTACATACGAGGTGTTAGGTGCCTTAGGTTAGGGCACATAACCTTATAGACGTACATAATGTTCCCACCGTGAAGTAGAGGCCGGCACGCCACGAACGTTGTGAAATATTACATCCGAGATGTTAGGTTTGCTTAGGTTAGGACATATAACGTTATATACGTACATAATGTTCCCACCGAGAAGTAGAGGCCGACACGCCACGAATGTTGAGAAATATTACATCCGAGATGATAGGTTTGCGTAGGTTAGGACATATAACGTTACATACGTACATAATGTTCCCACAAAGAAGTAGGGGCCGACACGCAAGGAATGTTGTAAAATATTACATCCGAGATGTTAGGTTGCCTTAGGTTAGGATATATAAGGTTATAGACGTATATAATATTCCCACGGAGCAGTATGCGCCGACACGCAAGGAATGTTGTAAAATATTACATCCGAGATGTTAGGCTGCCTTAGGTTAGGACATATTACGTTATAGCTGCACATAATGTTCCCACCGAGAAGTAGTGGCCGACACGCCACGAATGTTGTTAATTATTACATCCGAGGTGTTAGGTTGCCTTAGGTTAGGACATAGAACGTTATAGCCGTACATAATGTTCCCACCGAGAAGTAGGGGCCGACACGCAAGGAATGTTGTAAAATATTACATCCGAGATGTTAGGTTGCCCTAGGATAGGACATATAACGTTATAGACGTATATAATGTTAGCACCGAAAAGTAGGTGCCGACACGCCAGGAATGTTGTAAAATATTACATACGAGGTGTTAGGTTGCCTTAGGTTAGGACATATAACGTTATAGACGTGCATAATGTTCCCACCGAGAAGTAGAGGCCTACACGCCACGAATGTTGTAAAATATTACATACGAGGTGTTAGGTTGCCTTAGGTTAGGGCACATAACGTTATAGACGTACATAATGTTCACACCGAGAAGTAGAGGCCGACACGCCACGAATGTTGTGAAATATTACATCCGAAATGATAGGTTTGCTTAGGTTAGGACATATAACGTTAGATACGTACATAATTTTCTCACCAAGAAGAAGGGGCCGACACGCAAGGAATGTTGTAAAATATTATATCCGAGATGTTAGGTTGCCTCAGGTTAGGATATATAACGATATAGACGTACATAATGTTCCCACAAAGAAGTAGGGGCCGACACGCAAGGAATGTTGTAAAATATTACATCCGAGATGTTAGGTTGCCTTAGCTTAGGATATATAACGATATAGCTGCACATAATGTTCCCACCGAGAAGTAGGGGCCGACACGCAAGGAATGTTGTAAAATATTACATCCGAGATGTTAGGTTGCCCTAGGATAGGACATATAACGTTATAGAGGTATATAATGTTACCACCGAGAAGTAGAGGCCTACACGCCACGAATGTTGTAAAATATTACATACGAGGTGTTAGGTGCCTTAGGTTAGGGCACATAACCTTATAGACGTACATAATGTTCCCACCGTGAAGTAGAGGCCGGCACGCCACGAACGTTGTGAAATATTACATCCGAGATGTTAGGTTTGCTTAGGTTAGGACATATAACGTTATATACGTACATAATGTTCCCACCGAGAAGTAGAGGCCGACACGCCACGAATGTTGAGAAATATTACATCCGAGATGTTAGGTTTGCCTAGGTTAGGACATATAACGTTACATACGTACATAATGTTCCCACAAAGAAGTAGGGGCCGACACGCAAGGAATGTTGTAAAATATTACATCCGAGATGTTAGGTTGCCTTAGGTTAGGATATATAAGGTTATAGACGTATATAATATTCCCACGGAGCAGTATGCGCCGACACGCAAGGAATGTTGTAAAATATTACATCCGAGATGTTAGGCTGCCTTAGGTTAGGACATATTACGTTATAGCTGCACATAATGTTCCCACCGAGAAGTAGTGGCCGACACGCCACGAATGTTGTTAATTATTACATCCGAAGTGTTAGGTTGCCTTAGGTTAGGACATATAACGTTATAGCCGTACATAATGTTCCCACCGAGAAGTAGGGGCCGACACGCAAGGAATGTTGTAAAATATTACATCCGAGATGTTAGGTTGCCCTAGGATAGGACATATAACGTTATAGAGGTATATAATGTTACCACCGAGAAGTAGAGGCCTACACGCCACGAATGTTGTAAAATATTACATCCGAGGTGTTAGGTGCCTTAGGTTAGGGCACATAACCTTATAGACGTACATAATGTTCCCACCGTGAAGTAGAGGCCGGCACACCACGAACGTTGTGAAATATTACATCCGAGATGTTAGGTTTGCTTAGGTTAGGACATATAACGTTATATACGTACATAATGTTCCCACCAAGAAGTAGAGGCCGACACGCCACGAATGTTGAGAAATATTACATCCGAGATGTTAGGTTTGCCTAGGTTAGGACATATAACGTTACATACGTACATAATGTTCCCACAAAGAAGTAGGGGCCGACACGCAAGGAATGTTGTAAAATATTACATCCGAGATGTTAGGTTGCCTTAGGTTAGGATATATAAGGTTATAGACGTATATAATATTCCCACGGAGCAGTATGCGCCGACACGCAAGGAATGTTGTAAAATATTACATCCGAGATGTTAGGCTGCCTTAGGTTAGGACATATTACGTTATAGCTGCACATAATGTTCCCACCGAGATGTAGTGGCCGACACGCCACGAATGTTGTTAAATATTACATCCGAGGTGTTAGGTTGCTTTAGGTTAGGACATATAACGTTATGAGCCGTACATAATGTTCCCACCGAGAAGTAGGGGCCGACACGCAAGGAATGTTGTAAAATATTACATCCGAGATGTTAGGTTGCCCTAGGATAGGACATATAACGTTATAGCCGTATATAATGTTACCACCGAAAAGTAGGTTACGACACGTCACGAATATTGTAAAATATTACATACGAGGTGTTAGGTGGCCCTAGGATAGGATACATAACGTTATAGACGTACATAATGTTCCCACCGAGGAGTAGGAGTCGACACGCCACGAATGTTGTAAAATATCACGTCCGAGGTGTTATGTTGCCTTCGGTTAGGATATATAAAGTTATAGAAGTGTATAATATTCCCACGGATAAGTAGGCGCCGACACGCAAGTAATGTTGTAAAATATTACATCCGAGGTGTTAGTTTGCCTCAGGTTAGGATATATAAGGTTATAGACGTATATAATATTCCCACGGAGAAGTATGCGCCGACACGCAAGGAATGTTGTAAAATATTACATCCGAGATGTTAGGCTGCCTTAGGTTAGGACATATAACGTTATAGCAGTACATAATGTTCCCACCGAGAAGTAGGGGCCGACACGCAAGGAATGTTGTAAAATATTACATCCGAGATGTTAGGTTGCCCTAGGATAGGACATATAACGTTATAGACGTATATAATGTTACCACAGAAAAGTAGGTGCCGACACGCCACGAATGTTGTAAAATATTACATACGAGGTGTTAGGTTGCCTTAGGTTAGGACATATAACGTTATAGACGTGCATAATGTTCCCACCGAGAAGTAGAGGCCTACACGCCACGAATGTTTTAAAATATTACATACGGGGTGTTAGGTGCCTTAGGTTAGGGCACATAACGTTATAGACGTACATAATGTTCCCACCGAGAAGTAGAGGCCGACACGCCACGAATGTTGTGAAATATTACATCCGAGATGATAGGTTTGCTTAGGTTAGGACATATAACGTTATATGCGTACATAATTTTCCCACCAAGAAGAAGGGGCCGACACGCAAGGAATGTTGGAAAATATTACATCCGAGATGTTATGTTGCCTTAGGTTAGGATATATAACGTTATAGCTGCACATAATGTTCGCACCGAGAAGTAGAGGCCGACACGCCACGAATGTTGTAAAATATCACGTCCGAGATGTTATGTTGCCTTCGGTTAGGATATATAAAGTTATAGAAGTGTATAATGTTCCCACGGATAAGTAGGCGCCGACACGCAAGTAATGTTGTAAAATATTACATCCGAGATGTTAGTTTGCCTTAGGTTAGGATATATAAGGTTATAGAAGTATATAATATTCCCACGGAGCAGTATGCGCCGACACGCAAGGAATGTTGTAAAATATTACATCCGAGATGTTAGGCTGCCTTAGGTTAGGACATATTACGTTATAGCTGCACATAATGTTCTTACCGAGATGTAGTGGCCGACACGCCACGAATGTTGTTAAATGTTACATCCGAGGTGTTAGGTTGCCTTAGGTTAGGACATATAACGTTATGAGCCGTACATAATGTTCCCACCGAGAAGTAGGGGCCGACACGCAAGGAATGTTGTAAAATATTACATCCGAGATGTTAGGTTGCCCTAGGATAGGACATATAACGTTATAGCCGTATATAATGTTACCACCGAAAAGTAGGTGCCGACACGCCACGAATATTGTAAAATATTACATACGAGGTGTTAGGTGGCCCTAGGATAGGATATATAACGTTATAGACGTATGTAATGTTACCACCGAGAAGTAGGTGCCGACACGCACGGAATGTTGGAAAATATTACATCCGAAATGTTAGGTAGCCATACGTTAGGATATATAACGTATAGACGTACATAATGTTCCCACCGAGGAGTAGGGGTCGACACGCAAGGAATGTTGTAAAATATCACGTCCGAGATGTTATGTTGCCTTCGTTTAGGATATATAACGTTATAGAAGTATATAATGTTCCCACCGAGAAGTAGGGGCCGACACGCAAGGAATGTTGTAAAATATTACATCCGAGATGTTAGGTTGCCTTAGGTTAGGATATATAACGTTATAGCTGCACATAATGTTCCCACCGAGAAGTAGAGGCCGACACGCCACGAATGTTGTAAAATATCACGTCCGAGGTGTTATGTTGCCTTCGGTTAGGATATATAAAGTTATAGAAGTGTATAATATTCCCACGGATAAGTAGGCGCCGACACGCAAGTAATGTTGTAAAATATTACATCCGAGGTGTTAGTTTGCCTCAGGTTAGGATATATAAGGTTATAGACGTATATAATATTCCCGCGGAGAAGTATGCGCCGACACGCAAGGAATGTTGTAAAATATTACATCCGAGATGTTAGCCTGCCTTAGGTTAGGACATAACACGTTATAGCTGCACATAATGTTCCCACCGAGAAGTAGTGGCCGACACGGCACGAATGTTGTTAAATATTACATCCGAGGTGTTAGGTTGCCTTAGGTTAGGACATATAACGTTAAAGCCGTACATAATGTTCCCACCGAGAAGTAGGGGCCGACACGCAAGGAATGTTGTAAAATATTACATCCGAGATGTTAGGTTGCCCTAGGATAGGACATATAACGTTATAGACGTATATAATGTTACCACAGAAAAGTAGGTGCCGACACGCCACGAATGTTGTAAAATATTACATACGAGGTGTTAGGTTGCCTTAGGTTAGGACATATAACGTTATAGACGTGCATAACGTTCCCACCGAGAAGTAGAGGCCTACACGCCACGAATGTTGTAAAATATTACATACGGGGTGTTAGGTGCCTTAGGTTAGGGCACATAACGTTATAGACGTGCATAATGTTCCCACCGAGAAGTAGAGGCCTACACGCCACGAATGTTGTAAAATATTACATCCGAGATGTTAGGTTGCCTTAGGTTAGGATATATAACGTTATGAGCCGTATATAATGTTCCCACCGAGAAGTAGGGGCCGACACGAAAGGAATGTTGTAAAATATTACATCCGAGATGTTAGGTTGCCCTAGGATAGAACATATAACGTTATAGCCGTATATAATCTTACCACCGAAAAGTAGGTGCCGACACGCCACGAATATTGTAAAATATTACATACGAGGTGTTAGGTTGCCTTAGGATAGGACATATAACGTTATAGACGTGCATAATGTTCCCACCGAGAAGTAGGGGCCGACACGCAAGGAATGTTGTAAAATATTACATCCGAGATGTTAGCTTGCCCTAGGATAGGACATATAACGTTATAGACGTATATAATGTTACCACCGAAAAGTAGGTGCCGACACGCCACGAATGTTGTAAAATATTACATACGAGGTGTTAGGTTGCCTTAGGTTAGGACATATAACGTTATAGACGTGCATAATGTTCCCACCGAGAAGTAGAGGCCTACACGCCACGAATGTTGTAAAATATTACATACGAGGTGTTAGGTTGCCTTAGGTTAGGGCACATATCGTTATAGACGTACATAATGTTCCCACCGAGAAGTAGAGGCCGACACGCCACGAATGTTGTGAAATATTACATCCGAGATGATAGGTTTGCTTAGGTTAGGACATATAACGTTATAGACGTATATAATGTTACCACCGAAAAGTAGGTGCCGACGCGCAAGGAATGCTGTAAAATATTACATCCGAGATGTTAGGTTCCCTTAGGATAGGACATATAACGTTATATACGTACATAATGTTCCCACCAAGAAGTAGGGGCCGACACGCCAC
Source organism: Xylocopa violacea (assembly GCA_963969225.1). NCBI lineage: Eukaryota > Metazoa > Arthropoda > Insecta > Hymenoptera > Apidae > Xylocopa > Xylocopa violacea. Next base: position 4,963,150 of record CAXAJV010000920.1, read on the forward strand.
GAATGCTGTAGAATATAACGTCCGCGATGTTATGTCGCCTTCGGTTAGGATATATAACGTTATAGAAGTGTATAATGTTCCCACGGATAAGTAGGAGCCGACACGCAAGTAATGTTGTAAAATATTACATCCGAGATGTTAGGTTGCCTTAGGTTAGTATATATAAGGTTATAGACGTATATAATATTCCCACGGAGCAGTATGCGCCGACACGCAAGGAATGTTGTAAAATATTACATCCGAGATGTTAGGCTGCCTTAGGTTAGGACATATTACGTTGTAGCTGCACATAATGTTCCCACCGAGATGTAGTGGCCGACACGCCACGAATGTTGTTAAATATTACATCCGAGGTGTTAGGTTGCCTTAGGTTAGGACATATAACGTTATGAGCCGTATATAATGTTCCCACCGAGAAGTAGGGGCCGACACGAAAGGAATGTTGTAAAATATTACATCCGAGATGTTAGGTTTGCTTAGGTTAGGACATATAACGTTACATACGTACATAATGTTCCCACAAAGAAGTAGGGGCCGACACGCAAGGAATGTTGTGAAATATTACATCCGAGATGTTAGGTTGCCTTAGGTTAGGATATATAACGATATAGCTGCACATAATGTTCCCACCGAGAAGTAGGGGCCGACACGCAAGGAATGTTGTAAAATATTACATCCGAGACGTTAGGTTGCCCTAGGATAGGACATATAACGTTATAGCCGTACATAATGCTCCCACCGAGAAGTAGGGGCCGACACGCAAGGAATGTTGTAAAATATTACATCCGAGATGTTAGGTGGCCCTAGGATAGGATATATAACGTTATAGACATATATAATGTTACCACCGAAAAGTAGGTGCCGACACGCCACGAATATTGTAAAATATTACATACGAGGTGTTAGGTGGCCCTAGGATAGGATATATAACGTTATAGGCGTATGTAATGTTACCACCGAGAAGTAGGTGCCGACACGCAAGGAATGTTGTAAAATATTACATCCGAGATGTTAGGTTGCCCTAGGATAGGACATATAACGTTATAGACGTATATAATGTTACCACAGAAAAGTAGGTGCCGACACGCCACGAATGTTGTAAAATATTACATACGAGGTGTTAGGTTGCCTTAGGTTAGGACATATAACGTTATAGACGTGCATAATGTTCCCACCGAGAAGTAGAGGCCTACACGCCACGAATGTTGTAAAATATTACATACGGGGTGTTAGGTGCCTTAGGTTAGGGCACATAACGTTATAGACGTGCAGAATGTTCCCACCGAGAAGTAGAGGCCGGCACGCCACGAACGTTGTGAAATATTACATCCGAGATGTTAGGTTTGCTTAGGTTAGGACATATAACGTTATATACGTACATAATGTTCCCACCGAGAAGTAGAGGCCGACACGCCACGAATGTTGAGAAATATTACATCCGAGATGTTAGGTTTGCCTAGGTTAGGACATATAACGTTACATACGTACATAATGTTCCCACAAAGAAGTAGGGGCCGACACGCAAGGAATGTTGTAAAATATTACATCCGAGATGTTAGGTTGCCTTAGGTTAGGATATATAAGGTTATAGACGTATATAATATTCCCACGGAGAAGTAGGGGCCGACACGCAAGGAATGTTGTAAAATATTACATCCGAGATGTTAGGTTGCCCTAGGATAGGACATATAACGTTATAGACGTATATAATGTTACCACAGAAAAGTAGGTGCCGACACGCCACGAATGTTGTAAAATATTACATACGAGGTGTTAGGTTGCCTTAGGATAGGACATATAACGTTATAGACGTGCATAATGTTCCCACCGAGAAGTAGGGGCCGACACGCAAGGAATGTTGTAAAATATTACATCCGAGATGTTAGCTTGCCCTAGGATAGGACATATAACGTTATAGACGTATATAATGTTACCACCGAAAAGTAGGTGCCGACACGCCACGAATGTTGTAAAATATTACATACGAGGTGTTAGGTTGCCTTAGGTTAGGACATATAACGTTATAGACGTGCATAATGTTCCCACCGAGAAGTAGAGGCCTACACGCCACGAATGTTGTAAAATATTACATACGAGGTGTTAGGTTGCCTTAGGTTAGGGCACATATCGTTATAGACGTACATAATGTTCCCACCGAGAAGTAGAGGCCGACACGCCACGAATGTTGTGAAATATTACATCCGAGATGATAGGTTTGCTTAGGTTAGGACATATAACGTTATAGACGTATATAATGTTACCACCGAAAAGTAGGTGCCGACGCGCAAGGAATGCTGTAAAATATTACATCCGAGATGTTAGGTTCCCTTAGGATAGGACATATAACGTTATATACGTACATAATGTTCCCACCAAGAAGTAGGGGCCGACACGCCACGAATGCTGTAGAATATAACGTCCGCGATGTTATGTCGCCTTCGGTTAGGATATATAACGTTATAGAAGTGTATAATGTTCCCACGGATAAGTAGGAGCCGACACGCAAGTAATGTTGTAAAATATTACATCCGAGATGTTAGGTTGCCTTAGGTTAGTATATATAAGGTTATAGACGTATATAATATTCCCACGGAGCAGTATGCGCCGACACGCAAGGAATGTTGTAAAATATTACATCCGAGATGTTAGGCTGCCTTAGGTTAGGACATATTACGTTGTAGCTGCACATAATGTTCCCACCGAGATGTAGTGGCCGACACGCCACGAATGTTGTTAAATATTACATCCGAGGTGTTAGGTTGCCTTAGGTTAGGACATATAACGTTATGAGCCGTATATAATGTTCCCACCGAGAAGTAGGGGCCGACACGAAAGGAATGTTGTAAAATATTACATCCGAGATGTTAGGTTTGCTTAGGTTAGGACATATAACGTTACATACGTACATAATGTTCCCACAAAGAAGTAGGGGCCGACACGCAAGGAATGTTGTGAAATATTACATCCGAGATGTTAGGTTGCCTTAGGTTAGGATATATAACGATATAGCTGCACATAATGTTCCCACCGAGAAGTAGGGGCCGACACGCAAGGAATGTTGTAAAATATTACATCCGAGACGTTAGGTTGCCCTAGGATAGGACATATAACGTTATAGCCGTACATAATGCTCCCACCGAGAAGTAGGGGCCGACACGCAAGGAATGTTGTAAAATATTACATCCGAGATGTTAGGTGGCCCTAGGATAGGATATATAACGTTATAGACATATATAATGTTACCACCGAAAAGTAGGTGCCGACACGCCACGAATATTGTAAAATATTACATACGAGGTGTTAGGTGGCCCTAGGATAGGATATATAACGTTATAGGCGTATGTAATGTTACCACCGAGAAGTAGGTGCCGACACGCAAGGAATGTTGTAAAATATTACATCCGAGATGTTAGGTTGCCCTAGGATAGGACATATAACGTTATAGACGTATATAATGTTACCACAGAAAAGTAGGTGCCGACACGCCACGAATGTTGTAAAATATTACATACGAGGTGTTAGGTTGCCTTAGGTTAGGACATATAACGTTATAGACGTGCATAATGTTCCCACCGAGAAGTAGAGGCCTACACGCCACGAATGTTGTAAAATATTACATACGGGGTGTTAGGTGCCTTAGGTTAGGGCACATAACGTTATAGACGTGCAGAATGTTCCCACCGAGAAGTAGAGGCCGGCACGCCACGAACGTTGTGAAATATTACATCCGAGATGTTAGGTTTGCTTAGGTTAGGACATATAACGTTATATACGTACATAATGTTCCCACCGAGAAGTAGAGGCCGACACGCCACGAATGTTGAGAAATATTACATCCGAGATGTTAGGTTTGCCTAGGTTAGGACATATAACGTTACATACGTACATAATGTTCCCACAAAGAAGTAGGGGCCGACACGCAAGGAATGTTGTAAAATATTACATCCGAGATGTTAGGTTGCCTTAGGTTAGGATATATAAGGTTATAGACGTATATAATATTCCCACGGAGAAGTAGGGGCCGACACGCAAGGAATGTTGTAAAATATTACATCCGAGATGTTAGGTTGCCCTAGGATAGGACATATAACGTTATAGACGTATATAATGTTACCACAGAAAAGTAGGTGCCGACACGCCACGAATGTTGTAAAATATTACATACGAGGTGTTAGGTTGCCTTAGGATAGGACATATAACGTTATAGACGTGCATAATGTTCCCACCGAGAAGTAGGGGCCGACACGCAAGGAATGTTGTAAAATATTACATCCGAGATGTTAGCTTGCCCTAGGATAGGACATATAACGTTATAGACGTATATAATGTTACCACCGAAAAGTAGGTGCCGACACGCCACGAATGTTGTAAAATATTACATACGAGGTGTTAGGTTGCCTTAGGTTAGGACATATAACGTTATAGACGTGCATAATGTTCCCACCGAGAAGTAGAGGCCTACACGCCACGAATGTTGTAAAATATTACATACGAGGTGTTAGGTTGCCTTAGGTTAGGGCACATATCGTTATAGACGTACATAATGTTCCCACCGAGAAGTAGAGGCCGACACGCCACGAATGTTGTGAAATATTACATCCGAGATGATAGGTTTGCTTAGGTTAGGACATATAACGTTATAGACGTATATAATGTTACCACCGAAAAGTAGGTGCCGACGCGCAAGGAATGCTGTAAAATATTACATCCGAGATGTTAGGTTCCCTTAGGATAGGACATATAACGTTATATACGTACATAATGTTCCCACCAAGAAGTAGGGGCCGACACGCCACGAATGCTGTAGAATATAACGTCCGCGATGTTATGTCGCCTTCGGTTAGGATATATAACGTTATAGAAGTGTATAATGTTCCCACGGATAAGTAGGAGCCGACACGCAAGTAATGTTGTAAAATATTACATCCGAGATGTTAGGTTGCCTTAGGTTAGTATATATAAGGTTATAGACGTATATAATATTCCCACGGAGCAGTATGCGCCGACACGCAAGGAATGTTGTAAAATATTACATCCGAGATGTTAGGCTGCCTTAGGTTAGGACATATTACGTTGTAGCTGCACATAATGTTCCCACCGAGATGTAGTGGCCGACACGCCACGAATGTTGTTAAATATTACATCCGAGGTGTTAGGTTGCCTTAGGTTAGGACATATAACGTTATGAGCCGTATATAATGTTCCCACCGAGAAGTAGGGGCCGACACGAAAGGAATGTTGTAAAATATTACATCCGAGATGTTAGGTTTGCTTAGGTTAGGACATATAACGTTACATACGTACATAATGTTCCCACAAAGAAGTAGGGGCCGACACGCAAGGAATGTTGTGAAATATTACATCCGAGATGTTAGGTTGCCTTAGGTTAGGATATATAACGATATAGCTGCACATAATGTTCCCACCGAGAAGTAGGGGCCGACACGCAAGGAATGTTGTAAAATATTACATCCGAGACGTTAGGTTGCCCTAGGATAGGACATATAACGTTATAGCCGTACATAATGCTCCCACCGAGAAGTAGGGGCCGACACGCAAGGAATGTTGTAAAATATTACATCCGAGATGTTAGGTGGCCCTAGGATAGGATATATAACGTTATAGACATATATAATGTTACCACCGAAAAGTAGGTGCCGACACGCCACGAATATTGTAAAATATTACATACGAGGTGTTAGGTGGCCCTAGGATAGGATATATAACGTTATAGGCGTATGTAATGTTACCACCGAGAAGTAGGTGCCGACACGCAAGGAATGTTGTAAAATATTACATCCGAGATGTTAGGTTGCCCTAGGATAGGACATATAACGTTATAGACGTATATAATGTTACCACAGAAAAGTAGGTGCCGACACGCCACGAATGTTGTAAAATATTACATACGAGGTGTTAGGTTGCCTTAGGTTAGGACATATAACGTTATAGACGTGCATAATGTTCCCACCGAGAAGTAGAGGCCTACACGCCACGAATGTTGTAAAATATTACATACGGGGTGTTAGGTGCCTTAGGTTAGGGCACATAACGTTATAGACGTGCAGAATGTTCCCACCGAGAAGTAGAGGCCGGCACGCCACGAACGTTGTGAAATATTACATCCGAGATGTTAGGTTTGCTTAGGTTAGGACATATAACGTTATATACGTACATAATGTTCCCACCGAGAAGTAGAGGCCGACACGCCACGAATGTTGAGAAATATTACATCCGAGATGTTAGGTTTGCCTAGGTTAGGACATATAACGTTACATACGTACATAATGTTCCCACAAAGAAGTAGGGGCCGACACGCAAGGAATGTTGTAAAATATTACATCCGAGATGTTAGGTTGCCTTAGGTTAGGATATATAAGGTTATAGACGTATATAATATTCCCACGGAGAAGTAGGGGCCGACACGCAAGGAATGTTGTAAAATATTACATCCGAGATGTTAGGTTGCCCTAGGATAGGACATATAACGTTATAGACGTATATAATGTTACCACAGAAAAGTAGGTGCCGACACGCCACGAATGTTGTAAAATATTACATACGAGGTGTTAGGTTGCCTTAGGTTAGGACATATAACGTTATAGACGTGCATAATGTTCCCACCGAGAAGTAGAGGCCTACACGCCACGAATGTTTTAAAATATTACATACGGGGTGTTAGGTGCCTTAGGTTAGGGCACATAACGTTATAGACGTACATAATGTTCCCACCGAGAAGTAGAGGCCGACACGCCACGAATGTTGTGAAATATTACATCCGAGATGATAGGTTTGCTTAGGTTAGGACATATAACGTTATATGCGTACATAATTTTCCCACCAAGAAGAAGGGGCCGACACGCAAGGAATGTTGGAAAATATTACATCCGAGATGTTATGTTGCCTTAGGTTAGGATATATAACGTTATAGCTGCACATAATGTTCGCACCGAGAAGTAGAGGCCGACACGCCACGAATGTTGTAAAATATCACGTCCGAGATGTTATGTTGCCTTCGGTTAGGATATATAAAGTTATAGAAGTGTATAATGTTCCCACGGATAAGTAGGCGCCGACACGCAAGTAATGTTGTAAAATATTACATCCGAGATGTTAGTTTGCCTTAGGTTAGGATATATAATGTTATAGAAGTATATAATATTCCCACGGAGCAGTATGCGCCGACACGCAAGGAATGTTGTAAAATATTACATCCGAGATGTTAGGCTGCCTTAGGTTAGGACATATTACGTTATAGCTGCACATAATGTTCTTACCGAGATGTAGTGGCCGACACGCCACGAATGTTGTTAAATGTTACATCCGAGGTGTTAGGTTGCCTTAGGTTAGGACATATAACGTTATGAGCCGTACATAATGTTCCCACCGAGAAGTAGGGGCCGACACGCAAGGAATGTTGTAAAATATTACATCCGAGATGTTAGGTTGCCCTAGGATAGGACATATAACGTTATAGCCGTATATAATGTTACCACCGAAAAGTAGGTGCCGACACGCCACGTATATTGTAAAATATTACATACGAGGTGTTAGGTGGCCCTAGGATAGGATATATAACGTTATAGACGTATGTAATGTTACCACCGAGAAGTAGGTGCCGACACGCACGGAATGTTGGAAAATATTACATCCGAAATGTTAGGTAGCCATACGTTAGGATATATAACGTATAGACGTACATAATGTTCCCACCGAGGAGTAGGGGTCGACACGCAAGGAATGTTGTAAAATATCACGTCCGAGATGTTATGTTGCCTTCGTTTAGGATATATAACTTTATAGAAGTATATAATGTTCCCACCGAGAAGTAGGGGCCGACACGCAAGGAATGTTGTAAAATATTACATCCGAGATGTTAGGTTGCCTTAGGTTAGGATATATAACGTTATAGCTGCACATAATGTTCCCACCGAGAAGTAGAGGCCGACACGCCACGAATGTTGTAAAATATCACGTCCGAGGTGTTATGTTGCCTTCGGTTAGGATATATAAAGTTATAGAAGTGTATAATATTCCCACGGATAAGTAGGCGCCGACACGCAAGTAATGTTGTAAAATATTACATCCGAGGTGTTAGTTTGCCTCAGGTTAGGATATATAAGGTTATAGACGTATATAATATTCCCATGGAGAAGTATGCGCCGACACGCAAGGAATGTTGTAAAATATTACATCCGAGATGTTAGCCTGCCTTAGGTTAGGACATAACACGTTATAGCTGCATATAATGTTCCCACCGAGAAGTAGTGGCCGACACGGCACGAATGTTGTTAAATATTACATCCGAGGTGTTAGGTTGCCTTAGGTTAGGACATATAACGTTAAAGCCGTACATAATGTTCCCACCGAGATGTAGGGGCCGACACGCAAGGAATGTTGTAAAATATTACATCCGAGATGTTAGGTTGCCCTAGGATAGGACATATAACGTTATAGACGTATATAATGTTACCACAGAAAAGTAGGTGCCGACACGCCACGAATGTTGTAAAATATTACATACGAGGTGTTAGGTTGCCTTAGGTTAGGACATATAACGTTATAGACGTGCATAATGTTCCCACCGAGAAGTAGAGGCCTACACGCCACGAATGTTGTAAAATATTACATACGGGGTGTTAGGTGCCTTAGGTTAGGGCACATAACGTTATAGACGTGCATAATGTTCCCACCGAGAAGTAGAGGCCTACACGCCACGAATGTTGTAAAATATTACATCCGAGATGTTAGGTTGCCTTAGGTTAGGATATATAACGTTATAGCTGCACATAATGTTCCCACCGAGAAGTAGAGGCCGACACGCCACGAATGTTGTAAAATATCACGTCCGAGATGTTATGTTGCCTTCGGTTAGGACATATAACGTTATGAGCCGTATATAATGTTCCCACCGAGAAGTAGGGGCCGACACGAAAGGAATGTTGTAAAATATTACATCCGAGATGTTAGGTTGCCCTAGGATAGAACATATAACGTTATAGCCGTATATAATGTTACCACCGAAAAGTAGGTGCCGACACGCCACGAATATTGTAAAATATTACATACGAGGTGTTAGGTTGCCTTAGGATACGACATATAACGTTATAGACGTGCATAATGTTCCCACCGAGAAGTAGGGGCCGACACGCAAGGAATGTTGTAAAATATTACATCCGAGATGTTAGCTTGCCCTAGGATAGGACATATAACGTTATAGACGTATATAATGTTACCACCGAAAAGTAGGTGCCGACACGCCACGAATGTTGTAAAATATTACATACGAGGTGTTAGGTTGCCTTAGGTTAGGACATATAACGTTATAGACGTGCATAATGTTCCCACCGAGAAGTAGAGGCCTACACGCCACGAATGTTGTAAAATATTACATACGAGGTGTTAGGTTGCCTTAGGTTAGGGCACATATCGTTATAGACGTACATAATGTTCCCACCGAGAAGTAGAGGCCGACACGCCACGAATGTTGTGAAATATTACATCCGAGATGATAGGTTTGCTTAGGTTAGGACATATAACGTTATAGACGTATATAATGTTACCACCGAAAAGCAGGTGCCGACGCGCAAGGAATGCTGTAAAATATTACATCCGAGATGTTAGGTTCCCTTAGGATAGGACATATAACGTTATATACGTACATAATGTTCCCACCAAGAAGTAGGGGCCGACACGCCACGAATGTTGTAGAATATAACGTCCGCGATGTTATGTCGCCTTCGGTTAGGATATATAACGTTGTAGAAGTGTATAATGTTCCCACGGATAAGTAGGAGCCGACACGCAAGTAATGTTGTAAAATATTACATCCGAGATGTTAGGTTGCCTTAGGTTAGTATATATAAGGTTATAGACGTATATAATATTCCCACGGAGCAGTATGCGCCGACACGCAAGGAATGTTGTAAAATATTACATCCGAGATGTTAGGCTGCCTTAGGTTAGGACATATTACGTTGTAGCTGCACATAATGTTCCCACCGAGATGTAGTGGCCGACACGCCACGAATGTTGTTAAATATTACATCCGAGGTGTTAGGTTGCCTTAGGTTAGGACATATAACGTTATGAGCCGTATATAATGTTCCCACCGAGAAGTAGGGGCCGACACGAAAGGAATGTTGTAAAATATTACATCCGAGATGTTAGGTTTGCTTAGGTTAGGACATATAACGTTACATACGTACATAATGTTCCCACAAAGAAGTAGGGGCCGACACGCAAGGAATGTTGTGAAATATTACATCCGAGATGTTAGGTTGCCTTAGGTTAGGATATATAACGATATAGCTGCACATAATGTTCCCACCGAGAAGTAGGGGCCGACACGCAAGGAATGTTGTAAAATATTACATCCGAGACGTTAGGTTGCCCTAGGATAGGACATATAACGTTATAGCCGTACATAATGTTCCCACCGAGAAGTAGGGGCCGACACGCAAGGAATGTTGTAAAATATTACATCCGAGATGTTAGGTGGCCCTAGGATAGGATATATAACGTTATAGACATATATAATGTTACCACCGAAAAGTAGGTGCCGACACGCCACGAATATTGTAAAATATTACATACGAGGTGTTAGGTGGCCCTAGGATAGGATATATAACGTTATAGACGTATGTAATGTTACCACCGAGAAGTAGGTGCCGACACGCAAGGAATGTTGTAAAATATTACATCCGAGATGTTAGGTTGCCCTAGGATAGGACATATAACGTTATATACGTACATAATTTTCCCACCAAGAAGTAGGTGCCGACACGCCACGAATGTTGTAAAATATTACATACGAGGTGTTAGGTTGCCTTAGGTTAGGACATATAACGTTATAGACGTGCATAATGTTCCCACCGAGAAGTAGAGGCCTACGCGCCACGAATGTTGTAAAATATTACATACGGGGTGTTAGGTGCCTTAGGTTAGGGCACATAACGTTATAGACGTGCAGAATGTTCCCACCGAGAAGTAGGGGCCGACACGCAAGGAATGTTGTAAAATATTACATCCGAGATGTTAGGTTGCCCTAGGATAGGACATATAACGTTATAGACGTATATAATGTTACCACCGAAAAGTAGGTGCCGATACGCCACGAATGTTGTAAAATATTACATACGAGGTGTTAGGTTGCCTTAGGTTAGGACATATAACGTTATAGAAGTGCATAATGTTCCCACCGAGAAGTAGAGGCCTACACGCCACGAATGTTGTAAAATATGACAAACGAGGTGTTAGGTTGCCTTAGGTTAGGGCACATATCGTTATAGACATACATAATGTTCCCACCGAGAAGTAGAGGCCGACACGCCACGAATGTTGTAGAATATAACGTCCGAGATGTTAGGTTGCCTTACGTTAGGATATATAACGTTATAGACGTACATAATGTTCCCACCGAGAAGTAGAGGCCTACACGCCACGAATGTTGTAAAATATTACATACGAGGTGTTAGGTTGCCTTAGGTTAGGGCACATAACGTTATAGACGTACATAATGTTCCCACCGAGAAGTAGAGGCCGACACGCCACGAATGTTGTGAAATATTACGTCCGAGATGTTAGGTTTGCTTAGGTTAGGACATATAACGTTATATACGTACATAATGTTCCCACCAAGAAGTAGGGCCGGACACGCAAGGAATGTTGTAAAATATTACATCCGAGATGTTAGGTTGCCCTAGGATAGAACATATAACGTTATAGACGCACATAATGTTACCACCGAGAAGTAGGTGCCGACACGCAAGGAATGCTGTAAAATATCACGTCCGAGATGTTATGTTGCCTTTGGTTAGGATATATAACGTTATAGAAGTATATAATGTTCCCACGGATAAGTAGGCCCCGACACGCAAGGAATGTTGTAAAATATTACATACGAGGTGTTAGGTTGCCTTAGGTTAGGCCACATAACGTTATAGACGTACATAATGTTCCCACCGAGAAGTAGAGGCCGACTCGCCACGAATGTTGTGAAATATTACATCCGAGATGTTAGGTTTGCTTAGGTTAGGACATGTAACGTTATATACGTACATAATGTTCCCACCAAGAAGTAGGGGCCGACACGCAAGGAATGTTGTAAAATATTACATCCGAGATGTTAGGTTGCCTTAGGTTAGAATATATAACGTTATAGACGTACATAATGTTCCCAGAGAGCAGTATGCGCCGACACGCAAGGAATGTTGTAAAGTATTACATCCGAGATGTTAGGCTGCCTTAGGTTAGGACAGATTACGTTGTAGCTGCACATAATGTTCCCACCGAAAAGTAGGTGCCGACACGCCACGAATATTGTAAAATATTACATACGAGGTGTTAGGTTGCCTTAGGATACGACATATAACGTTATAGACGTGCATAATGTTCCCACCGAGAAGTAGGGGCCGACACGCAAGGAATGTTGTAAAATATTACATCCGAGATGTTAGGTTGCCCTAGGATAGGACATATAACGTTATAGACGTATATAATGTTACCACCGAAAAGTAGGTGCCGATACGCCACGAATGTTGTAAAATATTACATACGAGGTGTTAGGTTGCCTTAGGTTAGGACATATAACGTTATAGAAGTGCATAATGTTCCCACCGAGAAGTAGAGGCCTACACGCCACGAATGTTGTAAAATATGACAAACGAGGTGTTAGGTTGCCTTAGGTTAGGGCACATATCGTTATAGACGTACATAATGTTCCCACCGAGAAGTAGAGGCCGACACGCCACGAATGTTGTGAAATATAACATCCGAGATGTTAGGTTTGCTTAGGTTAGGACATATAACGTTATATACGTACATAATGTTGCCACCGAGAAGTAGAGGCCGACACGCCACGAATGTTGTGAAATATTACATCCGAGATGTTAGGTTTGCTTAGGTTAGGACATATAACGTTACATACGTACATAACGTTCCCACAAAGAAGGAGGGGCCAACACGCAAGGAATGTTGTAAAATATTACATCCGAGATGTTAGGTTGCCTTAGGTTAGGACATATAACGTTATAGACGTATATAATGTCACCACCGAAAAGTAGGTGCCGACGCGCAAGGAATGCTGTAAAATATTACATCCGAGATGTTAGGTTCCCTTAGGATAGGACATATAACGTTATATACGTACATAATGTTCCCACCAAGAAGTAGGGGCCGACACGCCACGAATGTTGTAGAATATAACGTCCGAGATGTTATGTTGCCTTCGGTTAGGATATATAACGTTATAGAAGTGTATAATGTTCCCACGGATAAGTAGGAGCCGACACGCAAGTAATGTTGTAAAATATTACATCCGAGATGTTAGGTTGCCCTAGGATAGGACATATAACGTTATAGACGTATATAATGTTAGCACCGAAAAGTAGGTGCCGACACGCCAGGAATGTTGTAAAATATTACATACGAGGTGTTAGGTTGCCTTAGGTTAGGACATATAACGTTATAGACGTGCATAATGTTCCCACCGAGAAGTAGATGCCTACACGCCACGAATGTTGTGAAATATTACATCCGAAATGATAGGTTTGCTTAGGTTAGGACATATAACGTTATATACGTACATAATTTTCCCTCCAAGAAGAAGGGGCCGACACGCAAGGAATGTTGTAAAATATTATATCCGAGATGTTAGGTTGCATCAGGTTAGGATATATAACGTTATAGACGTACATAATGTTCCCACAAAGAAGTAGGGGCCGACACGCAAGGAATGTTGTAAAATATTACATCCGAGATGTTAGGTTGCCTTAGGTTAGGATATATAACGATATAGCTGCACATAATGTTCCCACCGAGAAGTAGGGGCCGACACGCAAGGAATGTTGTAAAATATTACATCCGAGATGTTAGGTTGCCCTAGGATAGGACACATAACGTTATAGCCGTACATAATGTTCCCACCGAGAAGTAGGGGCCGACACGCAAGGAATGTTGTAAAATATTACATCCGAGATGTTAGGTGGCCCTAGGATAGGACATATAACGTTATAGACGTGTATAATGTTACCACCGAAAAGTAGGTGCCGACACGCCACGAATGTTGTAAAATATTACATACGAGGTGTTAGGTTGCCTTAGGTTAGGACATATAACGTTATAGACGTGCATAATGTTCCCACCAAGAAGTAGGGGCCGACACGCCACGAATGTTGTAGTATATAACGTCCGAGATGTTAGGTTGCTCTAGGATAGGATATATAACGTTATAGACGTATGTAATGTTCCCACCGAGAAGTAGGTGCCGACACGCAAGGAATGTTGGAAAATATTACATCCGAGATGTTAGGTTGCCATACGTTAGGATATATAACGTTATAGACGTACATAATGTTCCCACCGAGGAGTAGGGGTCGACACGCAAGGAATGTTGTAAAATATTACATCCGAGATGTTAGGTTGCCTTAGGTTAGGATATATAACGCTATAGCTGCACATAATGTTCCCACCGAGAAGTAGAGGCCGACACGCCACGAATGTTGTAAAATATCACGTCCGAGGTGTTATGTTGCCTTCGGTTAGGATATATAAAGTTATAGAAGTGTATAATATTCCCACGGATAAGTAGGCGCCGACACGCAAGTAATGTTGTGAAATATTACATCCGAGGTGTTAGTTTGCCTCAGGTTAGGATATATAAGGTTATAGACGTATATAATATTCCCGCGGAGAAGTATGCGCCGACACGCAAGGAATTTTGTAAAATATTACATCCGAGATGTTAGGCTGCCTTAGGTTAGGACATAACACGTTATAGCTGCACATAATGTTACCACCGAAAAGTAGGTGCCGACACGCCACGAATATTGTAAAATATTACATACGAGGTGTTAGGTTGCCTTAGGATAGGACATATAACGTTATAGACGTGCATAATGTTCCCACCGAGAAGTAGGGGCCGACACGCAAGGAATGTTGTAAAATATTACATCCGAGATGTTAGCTTGCCCTAGGATAGGACATATAACGTTATAGACGTATATAATGTTACCACCGAAAAGTAGGTGCCGACACGCCACGAATGTTGTAAAATATTACATACGAGGTGTTACGTTGTCTTAGGTTAGGACATATAACGTTATAGACGTGCATAATGTTCCCACCGAGAAGTAGAGGCCTACACGCCTCGAATGTTGTAAAATATTACATACGAGGTGTTAGGTTGCCTTAGGTTAGGGCACATATCGTTATAGACGTACATAATGTTCCCACCGAGAAGTAGAGGCCGACACGCCACGAATGTTGTGAAATATTACATCCGAGATGATAGGTTTGCTTAGGTTAGGACATATAACGTTATAGACGTATATAATGTTACCACCGAAAAGTAGGTGCCGACGCGCAAGGAATGCTGTAAAATATTACATCCGAGATGTTAGGTTCCCTTAGGATAGGACATATAACGTTATATACGTACATAATGTTCCCACCAAGAAGTAGGGGCCGACACGCCACGAATGTTGTAGAATATAACGTCCGCGATGTTATGTCGCCTTCGGTTAGGATATATAACGTTATAGAAGTGTATAATGTTCCCACGGATAAGTAGGAGCCGACACGCAAGTAATGTTGTAAAATATTACATCCGAGATGTTAGGTTGCCTTAGGTTAGTATATATAAGGTTATAGACGTATCTAATATTCCCACGGAGCAGTATGCGCCGACACGCAAGGAATGTTGTAAAATATTACATCCGAGATGTTAGGCTGCCTTAGGTTAGGACATATTACGTTGTAGCTGCACATAATGTTCCCACCGAGATGTAGTGGCCGACACGCCACGAATGTTGTTAAATATTACATCCGAGGTGTTAGGTTGCCTTAGGTTAGGACATATAACGTTATGAGCCGTATATAATGTTCCCACCGAGAAGTAGGGGCCGACACGAAAGGAATGTTGTAAAATATTACATCCGAGATGTTAGGTTTGCTTAGGTTAGGACATATAACGTTACATACGTACATAATGTTCCCACAAAGAAGTAGGGGCCGACACGCAAGGAATGTTGTGAAATATTAGATCCGAGATGTTAGGTTGCCTTAGGTTAGGATATATAACGATATAGCTGCACATAATGTTCCCACCGAGAAGTAGGGGCCGACACGCAAGGAATGTTGTAAAATATTACATCCGAGACGTTAGGTTGCCCTAGGATAGGACATATAACGTTATAGCCGTACATAATGTTCCCACCGAGAAGTAGGGGCCGACACGCAAGGAATGTTGTAAAATATTACATCCGAGATGTTAGGTGGCCCTAGGATAGGATATATAACGTTATAGACATATATAATGTTACCACCGAAAAGTAGGTGCCGACGCGCAAGGAATGCTGTAAAATATTACATCCGAGATGTTATGTTCCCTTAGGATAGGACATATAACGTTATATGCGTACATAATGTTCCCACCAAGAAGTAGGGGCCGACACGCCACGAATGTTGTAGAATATAACGTCCGAGATGTTAGGTTGCCTTACGTTAGGATATATAACGTTATAGACGTACATAATGTTCCCACCGAGAAGTAGAGGCCTACACGCCACGAATGTTGTAAAATATTACATACGAGGTGTTAGGTTGCCTTAGGTTAGGGCACATAACGTTATAGACGTACATAATGTTCCCACCGAGAAGTAGAGGCCGACACGCCACGAATGTTGTGAAATATTACGTCCGAGATGTTAGGTTTGCTTAGGTTAGGACATATAACGTTATATACGTACATAATGTTCCCACCAAGAAGTAGGGCCGGACACGCAAGGAATGTTGTAAAATATTACATCCGAGATGTTAGGTTGCCCTAGGATAGAACATAAAACGTTATAGACGCACATAATGTTCCCACCGAGAAGTAGGTGCCGACACGCAAGGAATGCTGTAAAATATCACGTCCGAGATGTTATGTTGCCTTCGGTTAGGATATATAACGTTATAGAAGTATATAATGTTCCCACGGATAAGTAGGCCCCGACACGCAAGGAATGTTGTAAAATATTACATACGAGGTGTTAGGTTGCCTTAGGTTAGGCCACATAACGTTATAGACGTACATAATGTTCCCACCGAGAAGTAGAGGCCGACTCGCCACGAATGTTGTGAAATATTACATCCGAGATGTTAGGTTTGCTTAGGTTAGGACATGTAACGTTATATACGTACATAATGTTCCCACCAAGAAGTAGGGGCCGACACGCAAGGAATGTTGTAAAATATTACATCCGAGATGTTAGGTTGCCTTAGGTTAGAATATATAACGTTATAGACGTACATAATGTTCCCACAGAGCAGTATGCGCCGACACGCAAGGAATGTTGTAAAATATTACATCCGAGATGTTAGGTTTGCTTAGGTTAGGACATATAACGTTACATGCGTACATAACGTTCCCACAAAGAAGGAGGGGCCAACACGCAAGGAATGTTGTAAAATATTACATCCGAGATGTTAGGTTGCCTTAGGTTAGGACATATAACGTTATAGACGTATATAATTTCACCACCGAAAAGTAGATGCCTACACGCCACGAATGTTGTGAAATATTACATCCGAAATGATAGGTTTGCTTAGGTTAGGACATATAACGTTATATACGTACATAATTTTCCCACCAAGAAGAAGGGGCCGACACGCAAGGAATGTTGTAAAATATTATATCCGAGATGTTAGGTTGCATCAGGTTAGGATATATAACGTTATAGACGTACATAATGTTCCCACAAAGAAGTAGGGGCCGACACGCAAGGAATGTTGTAAAATATTACATCCGAGATGTTAGGTTGCCTTAGGTTAGGATATATAACGATATAGCTGCACATAATGTTCCCACCGAGAAGTAGGGGCCGACACGCAAGGAATGTTGTAAAATATTACATCCGAGATGTTAGGTTGCCCTAGGATAGGACACATAACGTTATAGCCGTACATAATGTTCCCACCGAGAAGTAGGGGCCGACACGCAAGGAATGTTGTAAAATATTACATCCGAGATGTTAGGTGGCCCTAGGATAGGACATATAACGTTATAGACGTATATAATGTTACCACCGAAAAGTAGGTGCCGACACGCCACGAATGTTGTAAAATATTACATACGAGGTGTTAGGTTGCCTTAGGTTAGGACATATAACGTTATAGACGTGCATAATGTTCCCACCAAGAAGTTGGGGCCGACACGCCACGAATGTTGTAGTATATAACGTCCGAGATGTTAGGTTGCTCTAGGATAGGATATATAACGTTATAGACGTATGTAATGTTCCCACCGAGAAGTAGGTGCCGACACGCAAGGAATGTTGGAAAATATTACATCCGAGATGTTAGGTTGCCATACGTTAGGATATATAACGTTATAGACGTACATAATGTTCCCACCGAGGAGTAGGGGTCGACACGCAAGGAATGTTGTAAAATATCACGTCCGAGATGTTATGTTGCCTTCGGTTAGGATATATAACGTTATAGAAGTATACAATGTTCCCACGGAGCAGTATGCGCCGACACGCAAGGAATGTTGTAAAATATTACATCCGAGATGTTAGGCTGCCTTAGGTTAGGACATATAACGTTATAGACGTATATAATTTCACCACCGAAAAGTAGGTGCCGACGCACAAGGATTGCTGTAAAATATTACATCCGAGATGTTAGGTTCCCTTAGGATAGGACATATAACGTTATATACGTACATAATGTTCCCACCAAGAAGTAGGGGCCGACACGCCACGAATGTTGTAGAATATAACGTCCGAGATGTTATGTTGCCTTCGGTTAGGATATATAACGTTATAGAAGTGTATAATGTTCCCACGGATAAGTAGGAGCCGACACGCAAGTAATGTTGTAAAATATTACATCCGAGATGTTAGGTTGCCCTAGGATAGGACATATAACGTTATAGACGTATATAATGTTAGCACCGAAAAGTAGGTGCCGACACGCCAGGAATGTTGTAAAATATTACATACGAGGTGTTAGGTTGCATTAGGTTAGGACATATAACGTTATAGACGTGCATAATGTTCCCACCGAGAAGTAGATGCCTACACGCCACGAATGTTGTGAAATATTACATCCGAAATGATAGGTTTGCTTAGGTTAGGACATATAACGTTATATACGTACATAATTTTCCCACCAAGAAGAAGGGGCCGACACGCAAGGAATGTTGTAAAATATTATATCCGAGATGTTAGGTTGCATCAGGTTAGGATATATAACGTTATAGACGTACATAATGTTCCCACAAAGAAGTAGGGGCCGACACGCAAGGAATGTTGTAAAATATTACATCCGAGATGTTAGGTTGCCTTAGGTTAGGATATATAACGATATAGCTGCACATAATGTTCCCACCGAGAAGTAGGGGCCGACACGCAAGGAATGTTGTAAAATATTACATCCGAGATGTTAGGTTGCCCTAGGATAGGACACATAACGTTATAGCCGTACATAATGTTCCCACCGAGAAGTAGGGGCCGACACGCAAGGAATGTTGTAAAATATTACATCCGAGATGTTAGGTGGCCCTAGGATAGGACATATAACGTTATAGACGTATATAATGTTACCACCGAAAAGTAGGTGCCGACACGCCACGAATGTTGTAAAATATTACATACGAGGTGTTAGGTTGCCTTAGGTTAGGACATATAACGTTATAGACGTGCATAATGTTCCCACCAAGAAGTAGGGGCCGACACGCCACGAATGTTGTAGTATATAACGTCCGAGATGTTAGGTTGCTCTAGGATAGGATATATAACGTTATAGACGTATGTAATGTTCCCACCGAGAAGTAGGTGCCGACACGCAAGGAATGTTGGAAAATATTACATCCGAGATGTTAGGTTGCCATACGTTAGGATATATAACGTTATAGACGTACATAATGTTCCCACCGAGGAGTAGGGGTCGACACGCAAGGAATGTTGTAAAATATCACGTCCGAGATGTTATGTTGCCTTCGGTTAGGATATATAACGTTATAGAAGTATACAATGTTCCCACGGAGCAGTATGCGCCGACACGCAAGGAATGTTGTAAAATATTACATCCGAGATGTTAGGCTGCCTTAGGTTAGGACATATTACGTTATAGCTGCACATAATGTTCCCACCGAGATGTAGTGGCCGACACGCCACGAATGTTGTTAAATATTACATCCGAGGTGTTAGGTTGCCTTAGGTTAGGACATATAACGTTATGAGCCGTACATAATGTTCCCACCGAGAAGTAGGGGCCGACACGCAAGGAATGTTGTAAAATATTACATCCGAGATGTTAGGTTGCCCTAGGATAGGACATATAACGTTATAGCCGTATATAATGTTACCACCGAAAAGTAGGTGCCGACACGTCACGAATATTGTAAAATATTACATACGAGGTGTTAGGTGGCCCTAGGATAGGACATATAACGTTATAGACGTATATAATGTTACCACAGAAAAGTAGGTGCCGACACGCCACGAATGTTGTAAAATATTACATACGAGGTGTTAGGTTGCCTTAGGTTAGGACATATAACGTTATAGACGTGCATAATGTTCCCACCGAGAAGTAGATGCCTACACGCCACGAATGTTTTAAAATATTACATACGGGTTGTTAGGTGCCTTAGGTTAGGGCACATAACGTTATAGACGTACATAATGTTCCCACCGAGAAGTAGAGGCCGACACGCCACGAATGTTGTGAAATATTACATCCGAGATGATAGGTTTGCTTAGGTTAGGACATATAACGTTATATGCGTACATAATTTTCCCACCAAGAAGAAGGGGCCGACACGCAAGGAATGTTGGAAAATATTACATCCGAGATGTTATGTTGCCTTAGGTTAGGATATATAACGTTATAGCTGCACATAATGTTCGCACCGAGAAGTAGAGGCCGACACGCCACGAATGTTGTAAAATATCACGTCCGAGATGTTATGTTGCCTTCGGTTAGGATATATAAAGTTATAGAGGTGTATAATGTTCCCACGGATAAGTAGGCGCCGACACGCAAGTAATGTTGTAAAATATTACATCCGAGATGTTAGTTTGCCTTAGGTTAGGATATATAAGGTTATAGAAGTATATAATATTCCCACGGAGCAGTATGCGCCGACACGCAAGGAATGTTTTAAAATATTACATCCGAGATGTTAGGCTGCCTTAGGTTAGGACATATTACGTTATAGCTGCACATAATGTTCCCACCGAGATGTAGTGGCCGACACGCCACGAATGTTGTTAAATGTTACATCCGAGGTGTTAGGTTGCCTTAGGTTAGGACATATAACGTTATGAGCCGTACATAATGTTCCCACCGAGAAGTAGGGGCCGACACGCAAGGAATGTTGTAAAATATTACATCCGAGATGTTAGGTTGCCCTAGGATAGGACATATAACGTTATAGCCGTATATAATGTTACCACCGAAAAGTAGGTGCCGACACGCCACGAATATTGTAAAATATTACATACGAGGTGTTAGGTGGCCCTAGGATAGGATATATAACGTTATAGACGTATGTAATGTTACCACCGAGAAGTAGGTGCCGACACGCTAGGATTGTTGGAAAATATTACATCCGAAATGTTAGGTAGCCATACGTTAGGATATATAACGTATAGACGTACATAATGTTCCCACCGAGGAGTAGGGGTCGACACGCAAGGAATGTTGTAAAATATCACGTCCGAGATGTTATGTTGCCTTCGGTTAGGATATATAACGTTATAGAAGTATATAATGTTCCCACCGAGAAGTAGGGGCCGACACGCCACGAATGTTGTAGAATATAACGTCCGAGATGTTAGGTTGCCTTACGTTAGGATATATAACGTTATAGACGTACATAATGTTCCCACCGAGAAGTAGAGGCCTACACGCCACGAATGTTGTAAAATATTACATACGAGGTGTTAGGTTGCCTTAGGTTAGGGCACATAACGTTATAGACGTACATAATGTTCCCACCGAGAAGTAGAGGCCGACACGCAAGGAATGTTGTAAAATATTACATCAGAAATGTTAGGTTGCCCTAGGATAGGACATATAACGTTATAGACGTATATAATGTTACCACCGAAAAGTAGGTGCCGACACGCCACGAATGTTGTAAAATATTACATACGAGGTGTTAGGTTGCCTTAGGTTAGGACATATAACGTTATAGACGTGCATAATGTTCCCACCGAGAAGTAGAGGCCTACACGCCACGAATGTTGTAAAATATGACAAACGAGGTGTTAGGTTGCCTTAGGTTAGGGCACATATCGTTATCGACGTACATAATGTTCCCACCGAGAAGTAGAGGCCGACACGCCACGAATGTTGTGAAATATAACATCCGAGATGTTAGGTTTGCTTAGGTTAGGACATATAACGTTATATACGTACATAATGTTGCCACCGAGATGTAGAGGCCGACACGCCACGAATGTTGTGAAATATTACATCCGAGATGTTAGGTTTGCTTAGGTTAGGACATATAACGTTACATACGTACATAACGTTCCCACAAAGAAGGAGGGGCCAACACGCAAGGAATGTTGTAAAATATTACATCCGAGATGTTAGGTTGCCTTAGGTTAGGACATATAACGTTATAGACGTATATAATTTCACCACCGAAAAGTAGGTGCCGACGCGCAAGGATTGCTGTAAAATATTACATCCGAGATGTTAGGTTCCCTTAGGATAGGACATATAACGTTATATACGTACATAATGTTCCCACCAAGAAGTAGGGGCCGACACGCCACGAATGTTGTAGAATATAACGTCCGAGATGTTATGTTGCCTTCGGTTAGGATATATAACGTTATAGAAGTGTATAATGTTCCCACGGATAAGTAGGAGCCGACACGCAAGTAATGTTGTAAAATATTACATCCGAGATGTTAGGTTGCCCTAGGATAGGACATATAACGTTATAGACGTATATAATGTTAGCACCGAAAAGTAGGTGCCGACACGCCAGGAATGTTGTAAAATATTACATACGAGGTGTTAGGTTGCCTTAGGTTAGGACATATAACGTTATAGACGTGCATAATGTTCCCACCGAGAAGTAGATGCCTACACGCCACGAATGTTGTGAAATATTACATCCGAAATGATAGGTTTGCTTAGGTTAGGACATATAACGTTATATACGTACATAATTTTCCCACCAAGAAGAAGGGGCCGACACGCAAGGAATGTTGTAAAATATTATATCCGAGATGTTAGGTTGCATCAGGTTAGGATATATAACGTTATAGACGTACATAATGTTCCCACAAAGAAGTAGGGGCCGACACGCAAGGAATGTTGTAAAATATTACATCCGAGATGTTAGGTTGCCTTAGGTTAGGATATATAACGATATAGCTGCACATAATGTTCCCACCGAGAAGTAGGGGCCGACACGCAAGGAATGTTGTAAAATATTACATCCGAGATGTTAGGTTGCCCTAGGATAGGACACATAACGTTATAGCCGTACATAATGTTCCCACCGAGAAGTAGGGGCCGACACGCAAGGAATGTTGTAAAATATTACATCCGAGATGTTAGGTGGCCCTAGGATAGGACATATAACGTTATAGACGTATATAATGTTACCACCGAAAAGTAGGTGCCGACACGCCACGAATGTTGTAAAATATTACATACGAGGTGTTAGGTTGCCTTAGGTTAGGACATATAACGTTATAGACGTGCATAATGTTCCCACCAAGAAGTAGGGGCCGACACGCCACGAATGTTGTAGTATATAACGTCCGAGATGTTAGGTTGCTCTAGGATAGGATATATAACGTTATAGACGTATGTAATGTTCCCACCGAGAAGTAGGTGCCGACACGCAAGGAATGTTGGAAAATATTACATCCGAGATGTTAGGTTGCCATACGTTAGGATATATAACGTTATAGACGTACATAATGTTCCCACCGAGGAGTAGGGGTCGACACGCAAGGAATGTTGTAAAATATCACGTCCGAGATGTTATGTTGCCTTCGGTTAGGATATATAACGTTATAGAAGTATACAATGTTCCCACGGAGCAGTATGCGCCGACACGCAAGGAATGTTGTAAAATATTACATCCGAGATGTTAGGCTGCCTTAGGTTAGGACATATTACGTTATAGCTGCACATAATGTTCCCACCGAGATGTAGTGGCCGACACGCCACGAATGTTGTTAAATATTACATCCGAGGTGTTAGGTTGCCTTAGGTTAGGACATATAACGTTATGAGCCGTACATAATGTTCCCACCGAGAAGTAGGGGCCGACACGCAAGGAATGTTGTAAAATATTACATCCGAGATGTTAGGTTGCCCTAGGATAGGACATATAACGTTATAGCCGTATATAATGTTACCACCGAAAAGTAGGTGCCGACACGTCACGAATATTGTAAAATATTACATACGAGGTGTTAGGTGGCCCTAGGATAGGATACATAACGTTATAGACGTACATAATGTTCCCACCGAGGAGTAGGAGTCGACACGCCACGAATGTTGTAAAATATCACGTCCGAGGTGTTATGTTGCCTTCGGTTAGGATATATAAAGTTATAGAAGTGTATAATATTCCCACGGATAAGTAGGCGCCGACACGCAAGTAATGTTGTAAAATATTACATCCGAGATGTTAGTTTGCCTTAGGTTAGGATATATAAGGTTATAGAAGTATATTATATTCCCACGGAGCAGTATGCGCCGACACGCAAGGAATGTTTTAAAATATTACATCCGAGATGTTAGGCTGCCTTAGGTTAGGACATATTACGTTATAGCTGCACATAATGTTCCCACCGAGATGTAGTGGCCGACACGCCACGAATGTTGTTAAATGTTACATCCGAGGTGTTAGGTTGCCTTAGGTTAGGACATATAACGTTATGAGCCGTACATAATGTTCCCACCGAGAAGTAGGGGCCGACACGCAAAGAATGTTGTAAAATATTACATCCGAGATGTTAGGTTGCCCTAGGATAGGACATATAACGTTATAGCCGTATATAATGTTACCACCGAAAAGTAGGTGCCGACACGCCACGAATATTGTAAAATATTACATACGAGGTGTTAGGTGGCCCTAGGATAGGATATATAACGTTATAGACGTATGTAATGTTACCACCGAGAAGTAGGTGCCGACACGCTAGGATTGTTGGAAAATATTACATCCGAAATGTTAGGTAGCCATACGTTAGGATATATAACGTATAGACGTACATAATGTTCCCACCGAGGAGTAGGGGTCGACACGCAAGGAATGTTGTAAAATATCACGTCCGAGATGTTATGTTGCCTTCGGTTAGGATATATAACGTTATAGAAGTATATAATGTTCCCACCGAGAAGTAGGGGCCGACACGCCACGAATGTTGTAGAATATAACGTCCGAGATGTTAGGTTGCCTTACGTTAGGATATATAACGTTATAGACGTACATAATGTTGCCACCGAGAAGTAGAGGCCTACACGCCACGAATGTTGTAAAATATTACATACGAGGTGTTAGGTTGCCTTAGGTTAGGGCACATAACGTTATAGACGTACATAATGTTCCCACCGAGAAGTAGAGGCCGACACGCAAGGAATGTTGTAAAATATTACATCAGAGATGTTAGGTTGCCCTAGGATAGGACATATAACGTTATAGACGTATATAATGTTACCACCGAAAAGTAGGTGCCGACACGCCACGAATGTTGTAAAATATTACATACGAGGTGTTAGGTTGCCTTAGGTTAGGACATATAACGTTATAGACGTGCATAATGTTCCCACCGAGAAGTAGAGGCCTACACGCCACGAATGTTGTAAAATATGACAAACGAGGTGTTAGGTTGCCTTAGGTTAGGGCACATATCGTTATAGACGTACATAATGTTCCCACCGAGAAGTAGAGGCCGACACGCCACGAATGTTGTGAAATATAACATCCGAGATGTTAGGTTTGCTTAGGTTAGGACATATAACGTTATATACGTACATAATGTTGCCACCGAGAAGTAGAGGCCGACACGCCACGAATGTTGTGAAATATTACATCCGAGATGTTAGGTTTGCTTAGGATAGGACATATAACGTTACATACGTACATAACGTTCCCACAAAGAAGGAGGGGCCAACACGCAAGGAATGTTGTAAAATATTACATCCGAGATGTTAGGTTGCCTTAGGTTAGGACATATAACGTTATAGACGTATATAATTTCACCACCGAAAAGTAGGTGCCGACGCGCAAGGATTGCTGTAAAATATTACATCCGAGATGTTAGGTTCCCTTAGGATAGGACATATAACGTTATATACGTACATAATGTTCCCACCAAGAAGTAGGGGCCGACACGCCACGAATGTTGTAGAATATAACGGCCGAGATGTTATGTTGCCTTCGGTTAGGATATATAACGTTATAGAAGTGTATAATGTTCCCACGGATAAGTAGGAGCCGACACGCAAGTAATGTTGTAAAATATTACATCCGAGATGTTAGGTTGCCCTAGGATAGGACATATAACGTTATAGACGTATATAATGTTAGCACCGAAAAGTAGGTGCCGACACGCCAGGAATGTTGTAAAATATTACATACGAGGTGTTAGGTTGCCTTAGGTTAGGACATATAACGTTATAGACGTGCATAATGTTCCCACCGAGAAGTAGATGCCTACACGCCACGAATGTTGTGAAATATTACATCCGAAATGATAGGTTTGCTTAGGTTAGGACATATAACGTTATATACGTACATAATTTTCCCACCAAGAAGAAGGGGCCGACACGCAAGGAATGTTGTAAAATATTATATCCGAGATGTTAGGTTGCATCAGGTTAGGATATATAACGTTATAGACGTACATAATGTTCCCACAAAGAAGTAGGGGCCGACACGCAAGGAATGTTGTAAAATATTACATCCGAGATGTTAGGTTGCCTTAGGTTAGGATATATAACGATATAGCTGCACATAATGTTCCCACCGAGAAGTAGGGGCCGACACGCAAGGAATGTTGTAAAATATTACATCCGAGATGTTAGGTTGCCCTAGGATAGGACACATAACGTTATAGCCGTACATAATGTTCCCACCGAGAAGTAGGGGCCGACACGCAAGGAATGTTGTAAAATATTACATCCGAGATGTTAGGTGGCCCTAGGATAGGACATATAACGTTATAGACGTATATAATGTTACCACCGAAAAGTAGGTGCCGACACGCCACGAATGTTGTAAAATATTACATACGAGGTGTTAGGTTGCCTTAGGTTAGGACATATAATGTTATAGACGTGCATAATGTTCCCACCAAGAAGTAGGGGCCGACACGCCACGAATGTTGTAGTATATAACGTCCGAGATGTTAGGTTGCTCTAGGATAGGATATATAACGTTATAGACGTATGTAATGTTCCCACCGAGAAGTAGGTGCCGACACGCAAGGAATGTTGGAAAATATTACATCCGAGATGTTAGGTTGCCATACGTTAGGATATATAACGTTATAGACGTACATAATGTTCCCACCGAGGAGTAGGGGTCGACACGCAAGGAATGTTGTAAAATATCACGTCCGAGATGTTATGTTGCCTTCGGTTAGGATATATAACGTTATAGAAGTATACAATGTTCCCACGGAGCAGTATGCGCCGACACGCAAGGAATGTTGTAAAATATTACATCCGAGATGTTAGGCTGCCTTAGGTTAGGACATATTACGTTATAGCTGCACATAATGTTCCCACCGAGATGTAGTGGCCGACACGCCACGAATGTTGTTAAATATTACATCCGAGGTGTTAGGTTGCCTTAGGTTAGGACATATAACGTTATGAGCCGTACATAATGTTCCCACCGAGAAGTAGGGGCCGACACGCAAGGAATGTCGTAAAATATTACATCCGAGATGTTAGGTTGCCCTAGGATAGGACATATAACGTTATAGCCGTATATAATGTTACCACCGAAAAGTAGGTGCCGACACGTCACGAATATTGTAAAATATTACATACGAGGTGTTAGGTGGCCCTAGGATAGGACATATAACGTTATAGACGTATATAATGTTACCACAGAAAAGTAGGTGCCGACACGCCACGAATGTTGTAAAATATTACATACGAGGTGTTAGGTTGCCTTAGGTTAGGACATATAACGTTATAGACGTGCATAATGTTCCCACCGAGAAGTAGAGGCCTACACGCCACGAATGTTTTAAAATATTACATACGGGGTGTTAGGTGCCTTAGGTTAGGGCACATAACGTTATAGACGTACATAATGTTCCCACCGAGAAGTAGAGGCCGACACGCCACGAATGTTGTGAAATATTACATCCGAGATGATAGGTTTGCTTAGGTTAGGACATATAACGTTATATGCGTACATAATTTTCCCACCAAGAAGAAGGGGCCGACACGCAAGGAATGTTGGAACATATTACATCCGAGATGTTATGTTGCCTTAGGTTAGGATATATAACGTTATAGCTGCACATAATGTTCGCACCGAGAAGTAGAGGCCGACACGCCACGAATGTTGTAAAATATCACGTCCGAGATGTTATGTTGCCTTCGGTTAGGATATATAAAGTTATAGAAGTGTATAATGTTCCCACGGATAAGTAGGCGCCGACACGCAAGTAATGTTGTAAAATATTACATCCGAGATGTTAGTTTGCCTTAGGTTAGGATATATAAGGTTATAGAAGTATATAATATTCCCACGGAGCAGTATGCGCCGACACGCAAGGAATGTTTTAAAATATTACATCCGAGATGTTAGGCTGCCTTAGGTTAGGACATATTACGTTATAGCTGCACATAATGTTCCCACCGAGATGTAGTGGCCGACACGCCACGAATGTTGTTAAATGTTACATCCGAGGTGTTAGGTTGCCTTAGGTTAGGACATATAACGTTATGAGCCGTACATAATGTTCCCACCGAGAAGTAGGGGCCGACACGCAAGGAATGTTGTAAAATATTACATCCGAGATGTTAGGTTGCCCTAGGATAGGACATATAACGTTATAGCCGTATATAATGTTACCACCGAAAAGTAGGTGCCGACACGCCACGAATATTGTAAAATATTACATACGAGGTGTTAGGTGGCCCTAGGATAGGATATATAACGTTATAGACGTATGTAATGTTACCACCGAGAAGTAGGTGCCGACACGCTAGGATTGTTGGAAAATATTACATCCGAAATGTTAGGTAGCCATACGTTAGGATATATAACGTATAGACGTACATAATGTTCCCACCGAGGAGTAGGGGTCGACACGCAAGGAATGTTGTAAAATATCACGTCCGAGATGTTATGTTGCCTTCGGTTAGGATATATAACGTTATAGAAGTATATAATGTTCCCACCGAGAAGTAGGGGCCGACACGCCACGAATGTTGTAGAATATAACGTCCGAGATGTTAGGTTGCCTTACGTTAGGATATATAACGTTATAGACGTACATAATGTTCCCACCAAGAAGTAGAGGCCTACACGCCACGAATGTTGTAAAATATTACATACGAGGTGTTAGGTTGCCTTAGGTTAGGGCACATAACGTTATAGACGTACATAATGTTCCCACCGAGAAGTAGAGGCCGACACGCAAGGAATGTTGTAAAATATTACATCAGAGACGTTAGGTTGCCCTAGGATAGGACATATAACGTTATAGACGTATATAATGTTACCACCGAAAAGTAGGTGCCGACACGCCACGAATGTTGTAAAATATTACATACGAGGTGTTAGGTTGCCTTAGGTTAGGACATATAACGTTATAGACGTGCATAATGTTCCCACCGAGAAGTAGAGGCCTACACGCCACGAATGTTGTAAAATATGACAAACGAGGTGTTAGGTTGCCTTAGGTTAGGGCACATATCGTTATAGACGTACATAATGTTCCCACCGAGAAGTAGAGGCCGACACGCCACGAATGTTGTGAAATATAACATCCGAGATGTTAGGTTTGCTTAGGTTAGGACATATAACGTTATATACGTACATAATGTTGCCACCGAGAAGTAGAGGCCGACACGCCACGAATGTTGTGAAATATTACATCCGAGATGTTAGGTTTGCTTAGGTTAGGACATATAACGTTACATACGTACATAACGTTCCCACAAAGAAGGAGGGGCCAACACGCAAGGAATGTTGTAAAATATTACATCCGAGATGTTAGGTTGCCTTAGGTTAGGACATATAACGTTATAGACGTATATAATTTCACCACCGAAAAGTAGGTGCCGACGCGCAAGGATTGCTGTAAAATATTACATCCGAGATGTTAGGTTCCCTTAGGATAGGACATATAACGTTATATACGTACATAATGTTCCCACCAAGAAGTAGGGGCCGACACGCCACGAATGTTGTAGAATATAACGTCCGAGATGTTATGTTGCCTTCGGTTAGGATATATAACGTTATAGAAGTGTATAATGTTCCCATGGATAAGTAGGAGCCGACACGCAAGTAATGTTGTAAAATATTACATCCGAGATGTTAGGTTGCCCTAGGATAGGACATATAACGTTATAGACGTATATAATGTTAGCACCGAAAAGTAGGTGCCGACACGCCAGGAATGTTGTAAAATATTACATACGAGGTGTTAGGTTGCCTTAGGTTAGGACATATAACGTTATAGACGTGCATAATGTTCCCACCAAGAAGTAGGGGCCGACACGCCACGAATGTTGTAGTATATAACGTCCGAGATGTTAGGTTGCTCTAGGATAGGATATATAACGTTATAGACGTATGTAATGTTCCCACCGAGAAGTAGGTGCCGACACGCAAGGAATGTTGGAAAATATTACATCCGAGATGTTAGGTTGCCATACGTTAGGATATATAACGTTATAGACGTACATAATGTTCCCACCGAGGAGTAGGGGTCGACACGCAAGGAATGTTGTAAAATATCACGTCCGAGATGTTATGTTGCCTTCGGTTAGGATATATAACGTTATAGAAGTATACAATGTTCCCACGGAGCAGTATGCGCCGACACGCAAGGAATGTTGTAAAATATTACATCCGAGATGTTAGGCTGCCTTAGGTTAGGACATATTACGTTATAGCTGCACATAATGTTCCCACCGAGATGTAGTGGCCGACACGCCACGAATGTTGTTAAATATTACATCCGAGGTGTTAGGTTGCCTTAGGTTAGGACATATAACGTTATGAGCCGTACATAATGTTCCCACCGAGAAGTAGGGGCCGACACGCAAGGAATGTTGTAAAATATTACATCCGAGATGTTAGGTTGCCCTAGGATAGGACATATAACGTTATAGCCGTATATAATGTTACCACCGAAAAGTAGGTGCCGACACGTCACGAATATTGTAAAATATTACATACGAGGTGTTAGGTGGCCCTAGGATAGGATACATAACGTTATAGACGTACATAATGTTCCCACCGAGGAGTAGGAGTCGACACGCCACGAATGTTGTAAAATATCACGTCCGAGGTGTTATGTTGCCTTCGGTTAGGATATATAAAGTTATAGAAGTGTATAATATTCCCACGGATAAGTAGGCGCCGACACGCAAGTAATGTTGTAAAATATTACATCCGAGGTGTTAGTTTGCCTCAGGTTAGGATATATAAGGTTATAGACGTATATAATATTCCCACGGAGAAGTATGCGCCGACACGCAAGGAATGTTGTAAAATATTACATCCGAGATGTTAGGCTGCCTTAGGTTAGGACATATTACGTTATAGCTGCACATAATGTTCCCACCGAGAAGTAGTGGCCGACACGGCACGAATGTTGTTAAATATTACATCCGAGGTGTTAGGTTGCCTTAGGTTAGGACATATAACGTTATAGCCGTACATAATGTTCCCACCGAGAAGTAGGGGCCGACACGCAAGAAATGTTGTAAAATATTACATCCGAGATGTTAGGTTGCCCTAGGATAGGACATATAACGTTATAGCTGCACATAATGTTCTCACCGAGAAGTAGAGGCCGACACGCAAGGAATGTTGTAAAATATTACATCCGAGATGTTAGGTTGCCTTAGGTTAGGATATATAACCTTATAGACGTACATAATGTTCCTACCCAGGAGTAAGGGTCGACACGTAACGAATGTTGTTAAATATTGTGTCCGAGATGTTAGGCTGCCTTAGGTTAGGACATATTACGTTATAGCTGCACATAATGTTCCCACCGAGATGTAGTGGCCGACACGCCACGAATGTTGTTAAATGTTACATCCGAGGTGTTAGGTTGCCTTAGGTTAGGACATATAACGTTATGAGCCGTACATAATGTTCCCACCGAGAAGTAGGGGCCGACACGCAAGGAATGTTGTAAAATATTACATCCGAGATGTTAGGTTGCCCTAGGATAGGACATATAACGTTATAGCCGTATATAATGTTACCACCGAAAAGTAGGTGCCGACACGCCACGAATATTGTAAAATATTACATACGAGGTGTTAGGTGGCCCTAGGATAGGATATATAACGTTATAGACGTATGTAATGTTACCACCGAGAAGTAGGTGCCGACACGCTAGGATTGTTGGAAAATATTACATCCGAAATGTTAGGTAGCCATACGTTAGGATATATAACGTATAGACGTACATAATGTTCCCACCGAGGAGTAGGGGTCGACACGCAAGGAATGTTGTAAAATATCACGTCCGAGATGTTATGTTGCCTTCGGTTAGGATATATAACGTTATAGAAGTATATAATGTTCCCACCGAGAAGTAGGGGCCGACACGCCACGAATGTTGTAGAATATAACGTCCGAGATGTTAGGTTGCCTTACGTTAGGATATATAACGTTATAGACGTACATAATGTTCCCACCGAGAAGTAGAGGCCTACACGCCACGAATGTTGTAAAATATTACATACGAGGTGTTAGGTTGCCTTAAGTTAGGGCACATAACGTTATAGACGTACATAATGTTCCCACCGAGAAGTAGGGGCCGACACGCAAGGAATGTTGTAACATATTACATCCGAGATGTTAGGTTGCCCTAGGATAGGACATATAACGTTATAGACGTATATAATGTTACCACAGAAAAGTAGGTGCCGACACGCCACGAATGTTGTAAAATATTACATACGAGGTGTTAGGTTGCCTTAGGTTAGGACATATAACGTTATAGACGTGCATAATGCTCCCACCGAGAAGTAGAGGCCTACACGCC
This sequence comes from Xylocopa violacea, assembly GCA_963969225.1. NCBI lineage: Eukaryota > Metazoa > Arthropoda > Insecta > Hymenoptera > Apidae > Xylocopa > Xylocopa violacea. The sequence goes on from CAXAJV010000920.1 coordinate 4,996,395, forward strand.
ACGAATGTTGTAAAATATTACATCCGAGATGTTAGGTTGCCTTAGGTTAGGATATATAACGTTATAGCTGCACATAATGTTCCCACCGAGAAGTAGAGGCCGACACGCCACGAATGTTTAAAATATCACGTCCGAGATGTTATGTTGCCTTCGGTTAGGATATATAACGTTATAGAAGTGTATAATGTTCCCACGGATAAGTAGGAGCCGACACGCAAGGAATGTTGTAAAATATTACATCCGAGATGTTAGGCTGCCTTAGGTTAGGACATATTACGTTGCAGCTGCACATAATGTTCCCACCGAGATGTAGTGGCCGACACGCCACGAATGTTGTTAAATATTACATCCGAGGTGTTAGGTTGCCTTAGGTTAGGACATATAACGTTATAGACGTGCATAATGTTCCCACCGAGAAGTAGAGGCCTACACGCCACGAATGTTGTAAAATATTACATACGAGGTGTTAGGTTGCCTTAGGTTAGGGCACATAACGTTATAGACGTACATAATGTTCACACCGAGAAGTAGAGGCCGACACGCCACGAATGTTGTGAAATATTACGTCCGAGATGTTAGGTTTGCTTAGGTTAGGACATGTAACGTTATATACGTACATAATGTTCCCACCAAGAAGTAGGGGCCGACACGCAAGGAATGTTGTAAAATATTACATCCGAGATGTTAGGTTGCCTTAGGTTAGAATATATAACGTTATAGACGTACATAATGTTCCCACAGAGCAGTATGCGCCGACACGCAAGGAATGTTGTAAAATATTACATCCGAGATGTTAGGCTGCCTTAGGTTAGGACAGATTACGTTGTAGCTGCACATAATGTTCCCACCGAAAAGTAGGTGCCGACACGCCACGAATATTGTAAAATATTACATACGAGGTGTTAGGTTGCCTTAGGATACGACATATAACGTTATAGACGTGCATAATGTTCTTACCGAGAAGTAGGGGCCGACACGCAAGAAATGTTGTAAAATATTACATCCGAGATGTTAGGTTGCCCTAGGATAGGACATATAACGTTATAGACGTATATAATGTTACCACCGAAAAGTAGGTGCCGACACGCCACGAATGTTGTAAAATATTACATACGAGGTGTTAGGTTGCCTTAGGTTAGGACATATAACGTTATAGACGTGCATAATGTTCCCACCGAGAAGTAGGTGCCGACACGCAAGGAATGTTGGAAAATATTACATCCGAGATGTTAGGTTGCCTTAGGTTAGGATATATAACGTTATAGCTGCACATAATGTTCTCACCGAGAAGTAGAGGCCGACACGCAAGGAATGTTGTGAAATATTACATCCGAGATGTTAGGTTGCCTTAGGTTAGGATATATAACGTTATAGCTGCACATAATGTTCCCACCGAGAAGTAGAGGCCGACACGCCACGAATGTTGTAAAATATCACGTCCGAGATGTTATGTTGCCTTCGGTTAGGATATATAACGTTATAGAAGTATATAATGTTCCCACGGATAAGTAGGCGCCGACACGCAAGGAATGTTGTAAAATATTACATCCGAGATGTTAGGTTGCCTTAGGTTAAGACATATAACGTTATAGCCGTACATAATGTTCCCACCGAGAAGTAGAGGCCTACACGCCACGAATGTTGTAAAATATTACATACGAGGTGTTAGGTTGCCTTAGGTTAGGGCACATAACGTTATAGACGTACATAATGTTCACACCGAGAAGTAGAGGCCGACACGCCACGAACGTTGTGAAATATTACATCCGAGATGATAGGTTTGCTTAGGTTCGGACATATAACGTTATATACGTACATAATTTTCCCACCAAGAAGAAGGGGCCGACACGCAAGGAATGTTGTAAAATATTACATCCGAGATGTTAGGTTGCCTTAGGTTAGGATATATAACGTTATAGACGTACATAATGTTCCTACCCAGGAGTAAGGGTCGACACGTAACGAATGTTGTTAAATATTGTGTCCGAGATGTTAGGTTGCCTTAGGTTAGGACATATAACGTTACAGCCGTACATAATGTTCCCACCGAGAAGTAGGTGCCGACACGCAAGGAATGTTGGAAAATATTACATCCGAGATGTTAGGTTGCCTTACGTTAGGATATATAACGTTATATACGTACATAATGTTCCCACCGAGAAGTAGAGGCCGACACGCCACGAATGTTGAGAAATATTACATCCGATATGTTAGGTTTGCTTAGGTTAGGACATATAACGTTACATACGTACATAATGTTCCCACAAAGAAGTAGGGGCCGACACGCAAGGAATGTTGTAAAATATTACATCCGAGATGTTAGGTTGCCTTAGGTTAGGACATATTACGTTGTAGCTGCACATAATGTTCCCACCGAAATGTAGTGGCCGACACGCCCCGAATGTTGTTAAATATTACATCCGAGGTGTTAGGTTGCCTTAGGATAGGACATATAACGTTATAGACGTGCATAATGTTCCCACCGAGAAGTAGGGGCCGACACGCAAGGAATGTTGTAAAATATTACATCCGAGATGTTAGGTTGCCCTAGGATAGAACATATAACGTTATAGACGCACATAATGTTCCCACCGAGAAGTAGGTGCCGACACGCAAGGAATGTTGGAAAGTATTAAATCCGAGATGTTAGGTTGCCTTACGTTAGGATATATAACGTTATAGAAGTACATAATGTTCCCACCGAGAAGTAGGTGCCTATACGCCACGAATGTTGTAAAATATTACATACGAGGTGTTAGGTTGCCTTAGGTTAGGGCACATAACGTTATAGACGTATATAATGTTCCCACCGAGATGTAGAGGCCGACACGCCACGAATGTTGTGAAATATTACATCCGAGATGTTAGGTTTGCTTAGGGTAGGACATATAACGTTATATACGTACACAATGTTCCCACCAAGAAGTAGGGGCCGACACGCAAGGAATGTTGTAAAATATTACATCCGAGATGTTAGGTTTGCTTAGGTTAGGACATATAACGTTACATACGTACATAATGTTCCCACAAAGAAATAGGGGCCGACACGCAAGGAATGTTGTGAAATATTACATCCGAGATGTTAGGTTGCCTTAGGTTAGGATATATAACGATATAGCTGCGCATAATGTTCCCACCGAGAAGTAGGGGCCGACACGCAAGGAATGTTGTAATATATTACATCCGAGACGTTAGGTTGCCCTAGGATAGGACATATAACGTTATAGCCGTACATAATGTTCCCACCGAGAAGTAGGGGCCGACACGCAAGGAATGTTGTAAAATATTACATCCGAGATGTTAGGTGGCCCTAGGATAGGATATATAACGTTATAGACATATATAATGTTACCACCGAAAAGTAGGTGCCGATGCGCAAGGAATGCTGTAAAATATTACATACGAGGTGTTAGGTTGCCTTAGGTTAGGGCACATAACGTTATAGACGTACATAATGTTCCCACCGAGAAGTAGAGGCCGACACGCCACGAATGTTGTGAAATATTACGTCCGAGATGTTAGGTTTGCTTAGGTTAGGACATATAACGTTATAGACGTGCATAATGTTCCCACCGAGAAGTAGGGGCCGACACGCCACGAATGTTGTAAAATATTACATACGAGGTGTTAGGTTGCCTTAGGTTAGGACATATAACGTTATAGACGTGCATAATGTTCCCACCGAGAAGTAGAGGCCTACACGCCACGAATGTTGTAAAATATGACAAACGAGGTGTTAGGTTGCCTTAGGTTAGGGCACATATCGTTATAGACGTACATAATGTTCCCACCGAGAAGTAGAGGCCGACACGCCACGAATGTTGTGAAATATAACATCCGAGATGTTAGGTTTGCTTAGGTTAGGACATATAACGTTATATACGTACATAATGTTGCCACCGAGAAGTAGAGGCCGACACGCCACGAATGTTGTGAAATATTACATCCGAGATGTTAGGTTTGCTTAGGTTAGGACATATAACGTTACATACGTACATAACGTTCCCACAAAGAAGGAGGGGCCAACACGCAAGGAATGTTGTAAAATATTACATCCGAGATGTTAGGTTGCCTTAGGTTAGGACATATAACGTTATAGACGTATATAATGTCACCACCGAAAAGTAGGTGCCGACGCGCAAGGAATGCTGTAAAATATTACATCCGAGATGTTAGGTTCCCTTAGGATAGGACATATAACGTTATATACGTACATAATGTTCCCACCAAGAAGTAGGGGCCGACACGCCACGAATGTTGTAGAATATAACGTCCGAGATGTTATGTTGCCTTCGGTTAGGATATATAACGTTATAGAAGTGTATAATGTTCCCACGGATAAGTAGGAGCCGACACGCAAGTAATGTTGTAAAATATTACATCCGAGATGTTAGGTTCCCTTAGGTTAGTATATATAAGGTTATAGACGTATATAATATTCCCACGGAGCAGTATGCGCCGACACGCAAGGAATGTTGTAAAATATTACATCCGAGATGTTAGGCTGCCTTAGGTTAGGACATATTACGTTGTAGCTGCACATAATGTTCCCACCGAGATGTAGTGGCCGACACGCCACGAATGTTGTTAAATATTACATCCGAGGTGTTAGGTTGCCTTAGGTTAGGACATATAACGTTATGAGCCGTATATAATGTTCCCACCGAGAAGTAGGGGCCGACACGAAAGGAATGTTGTAAAATATTACATCCGAGATGTTAGGTTGCCCTAGGATAGGACATATAACGTTATAGACGTATATAATGTTACCACCGAAAAGTAGGTGCCGACACGCCACGAATGTTGTAAAATATTACATACGAGGTGTTAGGTTGCCTTAGGTTAGGACATATAACGTTATAGACGTGCATAATGTTCCCACCGAGAAGTAGTGGCCTACACGCCACGAATGTTGTAAAATATTACATACGAGGTGTTAGGTTGCCGTACGTTAGGGCACATATCGTTATAGACGTACATAATGTTCCCACCAAGAAGTAGGGGCCGACACGCCACGAATGTTGTAGCATATAACGTCCGAGATGTTAGGTTGCTCTAGGATAGGATATATAACGTTATAGACGTATGTAATGTTCCCACCGAGAAGTAGGTGCCGACACGCAAGGAATGTTGGAAAATATTACATCCGAGATGTTAGGTTGCCTTAGGTTAGGATATATAACGTTATAGCTGCACATAATGTTCTCACCGAGAAGTAGAGGCCGACACGCAAGGAATGTTGTAAAATATTACATCCGAGATGTTAGGTTGCCTTAGGTTAGGATATATAACGTTATAGCTGCACATAATGTTCCCACCGAGAAGTAGAGGCCGACACGCCACGAATGTTGTAAAATATCACGTCCGAGATGTTATGTTGCCTTCGGTTAGGATATATAACGTTATAGAAGTATATAATGTTCCCACGGATAAGTAGGCGCCGACACGCAAGGAATGTTGTAAAATATTACATCCGAGATGTTAGGTTGCCTTAGGTTAGGACATATAACGTTATAGCCGTACATAATGTTCCCACCGAGAAGTAGAGGCCTACACGCCACGAATGTTGTAAAATATTACATACGAGGTGTTAGGTTGCCTTAGGTTAGGGCACATAACGTTATAGACGTACATAATGTTCACACCGAGAAGTAGAGGCCGACACGCCACGAATGTTGTGAAATATTACGTCCGAGATGTTAGGTTTGCTTAGGTTAGGACATGTAACGTTATATACGTACATAATGTTCCCACCAAGAAGTAGGGGCCGACACGCAAGGAATGTTGTAAAATATTACATCCGAGATGTTAGGTTGCCTTAGGTTAGAATATATAACGTTATAGACGTACATAATGTTCCCACAGAGCAGTATGCGCCGACACGCAAGGAATGTTGTAAAATATTACATCCGAGATGTTAGGCTGCCTTAGGTTAGGACAGATTACGTTGTAGCTGCACATAATGTTCCCACCGAAAAGTAGGTGCCGACACGCCACGAATATTGTAAAATATTACATACGAGGTGTTAGGTTGCCTTAGGATACGACATATAACGTTATAGACGTGCATAATGTTCCCACCGAGAAGTAGGGGCCGACACGCAAGAAATGTTGTAAAATATTACATCCGAGATGTTAGGTTGCCCTAGGATAGGACATATAACGTTATAGACGTATATAATGTTACCACCGAAAAGTAGGTGCCGACACGCCACGAATGTTGTAAAATATTACATACGAGGTGTTAGGTTGCCTTAGGTTAGGACATATAACGTTATAGACGTGCATAATGTTCCCACCGAGAAGTAGGTGCCGACACGCAAGGAATGTTGGAAAATATTACATCCGAGATGTTAGGTTGCCTTAGGTTAGGATATATAACGTTATAGCTGCACATAATGTTCTCACCGAGAAGTAGAGGCCGACACGCAAGGAATGTTGTGAAATATTACATCCGAGATGTTAGGTTGCCTTAGGTTAGGATATATAACGTTATAGCTGCACATAATGTTCCCACCGAGAAGTAGAGGCCGACACGCCACGAATGTTGTAAAATATCACGTCCGAGATGTTATGTTGCCTTCGGTTAGGATATATAACGTTATAGAAGTATATAATGTTCCCACGGATAAGTAGGCGCCGACACGCAAGGAATGTTGTAAAATATTACATCCGAGATGTTAGGTTGCCTTAGGTTAGGACATATAACGTTATAGCCGTACATAATGTTCCCACCGAGAAGTAGAGGCCTACACGCCACGAATGTTGTAAAATATTACATACGAGGTGTTAGGTTGCCTTAGGTTAGGGCACATAACGTTATAGACGTACATAATGTTCACACCGAGAAGTAGAGGCCGACACGCCACGAATGTTGTGAAATATTACATCCGAGATGATAGGTTTGCTTAGGTTCGGACATATAACGTTATATACGTACATAATTTTCCCACCAAGAAGAAGGGGCCGACACGCAAGGAATGTTGTAAAATATTACATCCGAGATGTTAGGTTGCCTTAGGTTAGGATATATAACGTTATAGACGTACATAATGTTCCTACCCAGGAGTAAGGGTCGACACGTAACGAATGTTGTTAAATATTGTGTCCGAGATGTTAGGTTGCCTTAGGTTAGGACATATAACGTTACAGCCGTACATAATGTTCCCACCGAGAAGTAGGTGCCGACACGCAAGGAATGTTGGAAAATATTACATCCGAGATGTTAGGTTGCCTTACGTTAGGATATATAACGTTATATACGTACATAATGTTCCCACCGAGAAGTAGAGGCCGACACGCCACGAATGTTGAGAAATATTACATCCGAGATGTTAGGTTTGCTTAGGTTAGGACATATAACGTTACATACGTACATAATGTTCCCACAAAGAAGTAGGGGCCGACACGCAAAGAATGTTGTAAAATATTACATCCGAGATGTTAGGTTGCCTTAGGTTAGGACATATTACGTTGTAGCTGCACATAATGTTCCCACCGAAATGTAGTGGCCGACACGCCCCGAATGTTGTTAAATATTACATCCGAGGTGTTAGGTTGCCTTAGGATAGGACATATAACGTTATAGACGTGCATAATGTTCCCACCGAGAAGTAGGGGCCGACACGCAAGGAATGTTGTAAAATATTACATCCGAGATGTTAGGTTGCCCTAGGATAGAACATATAACGTTATAGACGCACATAATGTTCCCACCGAGAAGTAGGTGCCGACACGCAAGGAATGTTGGAAAGTATTAAATCCGAGATGTTAGTTTGCCTTACGTTAGGATATATAACGTTATAGAAGTACATAATGTTCCCACCGAGAAGTAGGTGCCTATACGCCACGAATGTTGTAAAATATTACATACGAGGTGTTAGGTTGCCTTAGGTTAGGGCACATAACGTTATAGACGTATATAATGTTCCCACCGAGATGTAGAGGCCGACACGCCACGAATGTTGTGAAATATTACATCCGAGATGTTAGGTTTGCTTAGGGTAGGACATATAACGTTATATACGTACACAATGTTCCCACCAAGAAGTAGGGGCCGACACGCAAGGAATGTTGTAAAATATTACATCCGAGATGTTAGGTTTGCTTAGGTTAGGACATATAACGTTACATACGTACATAATGTTCCCACAAAGAAGTAGGGGCCGACACGCAAGGAATGTTGTGAAATATTACATCCGAGATGTTAGGTTGCCTTAGGTTAGGATATATAACGATATAGCTGCGCATAATGTTCCCACCGAGAAGTAGGGGCCGACACGCAAGGAATGTTGTAATATATTACATCCGAGACGTTAGGTTGCCCTAGGATAGGACATATAACGTTATAGCCGTACATAATGTTCCCACCGAGAAGTAGGGGCCGACACGCAAGGAATGTTGTAAAATATTACATCCGAGATGTTAGGTTGCCCTAGGATAGGACATATAACGTTATAGACGTATATAATGTTACCACCGAAAAGTAGGTGCCGACACGCCACGAATGTTGTAAAATATTACATACGAGGTCTTAGGTTGCCTTAGGTTAGGACATATAACGTTATAGACGTGCATAATGTTCCCACCGAGAAGTAGAGGCCTACACGCCACGAATGTTGTAAAATATGACAAACGAGGTGTTAGGTTGCCTTAGGTTAGGGCACATATCGTTATAGACGTACATAATGTTCCCACCGAGAAGTAGAGGCCGACACGCCACGAATGTTGTGAAATATAACATCCGAGATGTTAGGTTTGCTTAGGTTAGGACATATAACGTTATATACGTACATAATGTTGCCACCGAGAAGTAGAGGCCGACACGCCACGAATGTTGTGAAATATTACATCCGAGATGTTAGGTTTGCTTAGGTTAGGACATATAACGTTACATACGTACATAACGTTCCCACAAAGAAGGAGGGGCCAACACGCAAGGAATGTTGTAAAATATTACATCCGAGATGTTAGGTTGCCTTAGGTTAGGACATATAACGTTATAGACGTATATAATGTCACCACCGAAAAGTAGGTGCCGACGCGCAAGGAATGCTGTAAAATATTACATCCGAGATGTTAGGTTCCCTTAGGATAGGACATATAACGTTATATACGTACATAATGTTCCCACCAAGAAGTAGGGGCCGACACGCCACGAATGTTGTAGAATATAACGTCCGAGCTGTTATGTTGCCTTCGGTTAGGATATATAACGTTATAGAAGTGTATAATGTTCCCACGGATAAGTAGGAGCCGACACGCAAGTAATGTTGTAAAATATTACATCCGAGATGTTAGGTTCCCTTAGGTTAGTATATATAAGGTTATAGACGTATATAATATTCCCACGGAGCAGTATGCGCCGACACGCAAGGAATGTTGTAAAATATTACATCCGAGATGTTAGGCTGCCTTAGGTTAGGACATATTACGTTGTAGCTGCACATAATGTTCCCACCGAGATGTAGTGGCCGACTCGCCACGAATGTTGTTAAATATTACATCCGAGGTGTTAGGTTGCCTTAGGTTAGGACATATAACGTTATGAGCCGTATATAATGTTCCCACCGAGAAGTAGGGGCTGACACGAAAGGAATGTTGTAAAATATTACATCCGAGATGTTAGGTTGCCCTAGGATAGGACATATAACGTTATAGACGTATATAATGTTACCACCGAAAAGTAGGTGCCGACACGCCACGAATGTTGTAAAATATTACATACGAGGTGTTAGGTTGCCTTAGGTGAGGACATATAACGTTATAGACGTGCATAATGTTCCCACCGAGAAGTAGAGGCCTACACGCCACGAATGTTGTAAAATATTACATACGAGGTGTTAGGTTGCCGTACGTTAGGGCACATATCGTTATAGACGTACATAATGTTCCCACCAAGAAGTAGGGGCCGACACGCCACGAATGTTGTAGCATATAACGTCCGAGATGTTAGGTTGCTCTAGGATAGGATATATAACGTTATAGACGTATGTAATGTTCCCACCGAGAAGTAGGTGCCGACACGCAAGGAATGTTGGAAAATATTACATCCGAGATGTTAGGTTGCCTTAGGTTAGGATATATAACGTTATAGCTGCACATAATGTTCTCACCGAGAAGTAGAGGCCGACACGCAAGGAATGTTGTAAAATATTACATCCGAGATGTTAGGTTGCCTTAGGTTAGGATATATAACGTTATAGCTGCACATAATGTTCCCACCGAGAAGTAGAGGCCGACACGCCACGAATGTTGTAAAATATCACGTCCGAGATGTTATGTTGCCTTCGGTTAGGATATATAACGTTATAGAAGTATATAATGTTCCCACGGATAAGTAGGCGCCGACACGCAAGGAATGTTGTAAAATATTACATCCGAGATGTTAGGTTGCCTTAGGTTAGGACATATAACGTTATAGCCGTACATAATGTTCCCACCGAGAAGTAGAGGCCTACACGCCACGAATGTTGTAAAATATTACATACGAGGTGATAGGTTGCCTTAGGTTAGGGCACATAACGTTATAGACGTACATAATGTTCACACCGAGAAGTAGAGGCCGACACGCCACGAATGTTGTGAAATATTACGTCCGAGATGTTAGGTTTGCTTAGGTTAGGACATGTAACGTTATATACGTACATAATGTTCCCACCAAGAAGTAGGGGCCGACACGCAAGGAATGTTGTAAAATATTACATCCGAGATGTTAGGTTGCCTTAGGTTAGAATATATAACGTTATAGACGTACATAATGTTCCCACAGAGCAGTATGCGCCGACACGCAAGGAATGTTGTAAAATATTACATCCGAGATGTTAGGCTGCCTTAGGTTAGGACAGATTACGTTGTAGCTGCACATAATGTTCCCACCGAAAAGTAGGTGCCGACACGCCACGAATATTGTAAAATATTACATACGAGGTGTTAGGTTGCCTTAGGATACGACATATAACGTTATAGACGTGCATAATGTTCCCACCGAGAAGTAGGGGCCGACACGCAAGGAATGTTGTAAAATATTACATCCGAGATGTTAGGTTGCCCTAGGATAGGACATATAACGTTATAGACGTATATAATGTTACCACCGAAAAGTAGGTGCCGACACGCCACGAATGTTGTAAAATATTACATACGAGGTGTTAGGTTGCCTTAGGTTAGGACATATAACGTTATAGACGTGCATAATGTTCCCACCGAGAAGTAGAGGCCTACACGCCACGAATGTTGTAAAATATGACAAACGAGGTGTTAGGTTGCCTTAGGTTAGGGCACATATCGTTATAGACGTACATAATGTTCCCACCGAGAAGTAGAGGCCGACACGCCACGAATGTTGTGAAATATAACATCCGAGATGTTAGGTTTGCTTAGGTTAGGACATATAACGTTATATACGTACATAATGTTGCCACCGAGAAGTAGAGGCCGACACGCCACGAATGTTGTGAAATATTACATCCGAGATGTTAGGTTTGCTTAGGTTAGGACATATAACGTTACATACGTACATAACGTTCCCACAAAGAAGGAGGGGCCAACACGCAAGGAATGTTGTAAAATATTACATCCGAGATGTTAGGTTGCCTTAGGTTAGGACATATAACGTTATAGACGTATATAATGTCACCACCGAAAAGTAGGTGCCGACGCGCAAGGAATGCTGTAAAATATTACATCCGAGATGTTAGGTTCCCTTAGGATAGGACATATAACGTTATATACGTACATAATGTTCCCACCAAGAAGTAGGGGCCGACACGCCACGAATGTTGTAGAATATAACGTCCGAGATGTTATGTTGCCTTCGGTTAGGATATATAACGTTATAGAAGTGCATAATGTTCCCACCGAGAAGTAGAGGCCTACACGCCACGAATGTTGTAAAATATGACAAACGAGGTGTTAGGTTGCCTTAGGTTAGGGCACATATCGTTATAGACGTACATAATGTTCCCACCGAGAAGTAGAGGCCGACACGCCACGAATGTTGTGAAATATAAAATCCGAGATGTTAGGTTTGCTTAGGTTAGGACATATAACGTTATATACGTACATAATGTTCCCACCAAGAAGTAGGGGCCGACACGCCACGAATGTTGTAGAATATAACGTCCGAGATGTTATGTTGCCTTCGGATAGGATATATAACGTTATAGAAGTGTATAATGTTCCCACGGATAAGTAGGAGCCGACACGCAAGTAATGTTGTAAAATATTACATCCGAGATGTTAGGTTGCCTTAGGTTAGTATATATAAGGTTATAGACGTATATAATATTCCCACGGAGCAGTATGCGCCGACACGCAAGGAATGTTGTAAAATATTACATCCGAGATGTTAGGCTGCCTTAGGTTAGGACATATTACGTTGTAGCTGCACATAATGTTCCCACCGAGAAGTAGAGGCCGACACGCCACGAATGTTGTAAAATATCACGTCCGAGATGTTATGTTGCCTTCGGTTAGGATATATAACGTTATAGAAGTATATAATGTTCCCACGGATAAGTAGGCGCCGACACGCAAGGAATGTTGTAAAATATTACATCCGAGATGTTAGGTTGCCTTAGGTTAGGACATATAACGTTATAGCCGTACATAATGTTCCCACCGAGAAGTAGAGGCCTACACGCCACGAATGTTGTAAAATATTACATACGAGGTGTTAGGTTGCCTTAGGTTAGGGCACATAACGTTATAGACGTACATAATGTTCACACCGAGAAGTAGAGGCCGACACGCCACGAATGTTGTGAAATATTACGTCCGAGATGTTAGGTTTGCTTAGGTTAGGACATATAACGTTATATACGTACATAATGTTCCCACCAAGAAGTAGGGCCGGACACGCAAGGAATGTTGTAAAATATTACATCCGAGATGTTAGGTTGCCCTAGGATAGAACATATAACGTTATAGGCGCACATAATGTTACCACCGAGAAGTAGGTGCCGACACGCAAGGAATGCTGTAAAATATCACGTCCGAGATGTTATGTTGCCTTCGGTTAGGATATATAACGCTATAGAAGTATATAATGTTCCCATGGATAAGTAGGCCCCGACACGCAAGGAATGTTGTAAAATATTACATACGAGGTGTTAGGTTGCCTTAGGTTAGGCCACATAACGTTATAGACGTACATAATGTTCCCACCGAGAAGTAGAGGCCGACTCGCCACGAATGTTGTAAAATATTACATCCGAGATGTTTGGTTGCCCTAGGATAGAACATATAACGTTATAGACGCACATAATGTTACCACCGAGAAGTAGGTGCCGACACGCAAGGAATGCTGTAAAATATCACGTCCGAGATGTTATGTTGCCTTCGGTTAGGATATATAACGCTATAGAAGTATATAATGTTCCCATGGATAAGTAGGCCCCGACACGCAAGGAATGTTGTAAAATATTACATACGAGGTGTTAGGTTGCCTTAGGTTAGGCCACATAACGTTATAGACGTACATAATGTTCCCACCGAGAAGTAGAGGCCGACTCGCCACGAATGTTGTGAAATATTACATCCGAGATGTTAGGTTTGCTTAGGTTAGGACATGTAACGTTATAGACGTGCATAATGTTCCCACCGAGAAGTAGGGGCCGACACGCAAGAAATGTTGTAAAATATTACATCCGAGATGTTAGGTTGCCCTAGGATAGGACATATAACGTTATAGACGTATATAATGTTACCACCGAAAAGTAGGTGCCGACACGCCACGAATGTTGTAAAATATTACATACGAGGTGTTAGGTTGCCTTAGGTTAGGACATATAACGTTATAGACGTGCATAATGTTCCCACCGAGAAGTAGGTGCCGACACGCAAGGAATGTTGGAAAATATTACATCCGAGATGTTAGGTTGCCTTAGGTTAGGATATATAACGTTATAGCTGCACATAATGTTCTCACCGAGAAGTAGAGGCCGACACGCAAGGAATGTTGTGAAATATTACATCCGAGATGTTAGGTTGCCTTAGGTTAGGATATATAACGTTATAGCTGCACATAATGTTCCCACCGAGAAGTAGAGGCCGACACGCCACGAATGTTGTAAAATATCACGTCCGAGATGTTATGTTGCCTTCGGTTAGGATATATAACGTTATAGAAGTATATAATGTTCCCACGGATAAGTAGGCGCCGACACGCAAGGAATGTTGTAAAATATTACATCCGAGATGTTAGGTTGCCTTAGGTTAGGACATATAACGTTATAGCCGTACATAATGTTCCCACCGAGAAGTAGAGGCCTACACGCCACGAATGTTGTAAAATATTACATACGAGGTGTTAGGTTGCCTTAGGTTAGGGCACATAACGTTATAGACGTACATAATGTTCACACCGAGAAGTAGAGGCCGACACGCCACGAATGTTGTGAAATATTACATCCGAGATGATAGGTTTGCTTAGGTTCGGACATATAACGTTATATACGTACATAATTTTCCCACCAAGAAGAAGGGGCCGACACGCAAGGAATGTTGTAAAATATTACATCCGAGATGTTAGGTTGCCTTAGGTTAGGATATATAACGTTATAGACGTACATAATGTTCCTACCCAGGAGTAAGGGTCGACACGTAACGAATGTTGTTAAATATTGTGTCCGAGATGTTAGGTTGCCTTAGGTTAGGACATATAACGTTACAGCCGTACATAATGTTCCCACCGAGAAGTAGGTGCCGACACGCAAGGAATGTTGGAAAATATTACATCCGAGATGTTAGGTTGCCCTAGGATAGGATATATAACGTTATAGACATATATAATGTTACCACCGAAAAGTAGGTGCCGACGCGCAAGGAATGCTGTAAAATATTACATACGAGGTGTTAGGTTGCCTTAGGTTAGGGCACATAACGTTATAGACGTACATAATGTTCCTACCGAGAAGTAGAGGCCGACACGCCACGATGTTGTGAAATATTACGTCCGAGATGTTAGGTTTGCTTAGGTTAGGACATATAACGTTATATACGTACATAATGTTCCCACCAAGAAGTAGGGCCGGACACGCAAGGAATGTTGTAAAATATTACATCCGAGATGTTAGGTTGCCTTAGGTTAGGATATATAACGTTATAGCTGCACATAATGTTCCCACCGAGAAGTAGAGGCTGACACGCCACGAATGTTGTAAAATATCACGTCCGAGATGTTATGTTGCCTTCGGTTAGGATATATAACGTTATAGAAGTATATAATGTTCCCACGGATAAGTAGGCGCCGACACGCAAGGAATGTTGTAAAATATTACATCCGAGATGTTAGGTTGCCTTAGGTTAGGACATATAACGTTATAGCCGTACATAATGTTCCCACCGAGAAGTAGAGGCCTACACGCCACGAATGTTGTAAAATATTACATACGAGGTGTTAGGTTGCCTTAGGTTAGGGCACATATCGTTATAGACGTACATAATGTTCCCACCGAGAAGTAGAGGCCGACACGCCACGAATGTTGTGAAATATAACATCCGAGATGTTAGGTTTGCTTAGGTTAGGACATATAACGTTATATACGTACATAATGTTGCCACCGAGAAGTAGAGGCCGACACGCCACGAATGTTGTGAAATATTACATCCGAGATGTTAGGTTTGCTTAGGTTAGGACATATAACGTTACATACGTACATAACGTTCCCACAAAGAAGGAGGGGCCAACACGCAAGGAATGTTGTAAAATATTACATCCGAGATGTTAGGTTGCCTTAGGTTAGGACATATAACGTTATAGACGTATATAATGTCACCACCGAAAAGTAGGTGCCGACGCGCAAGGAATGCTGTAAAATATTACATCCGAGATGTTAGGTTCCCTTAGGATAGGACATATAACGTTATATACGTACATAATGTTCCCACCAAGAAGTAGGGGCCGACACGCCACGAATGTTGTAGAATATACCGTCCGAGATGTTATGTTGCCTTCGGTTAGGATATATAACGTTATAGAAGTGTATAATGTTCCCACGGATAAGTAGGAGCCGACACGCAAGTAATGTTGTAAAATATTACATCCGAGATGTTAGGTTGCCTTAGGTTAGTATATATAAGGTTATAGACGTATATAATATTCCCACGGAGCAGTATGCGCCGACACGCAAGGAATGTTGTAAAATATTACATCCGAGATGTTAGGCTGCCTTAGGTTAGGACATATTACGTTGTAGCTGCACATAATGTTCCCACCGAGATGTAGTGGCCGACACGCCACGAATGTTGTTAAATATTACATGCGAGGTGTTAGGTTGCCTTAGGTTAGGACATATAACGTTATGAGCCGTATATAATGTTCCCACCGAGAAGTAGGGGCCGACACGAAAGGAATGTTGTAAAATATTACATCCGAGATGTTAGGTTGCCCTAGGATAGGACATATAACGTTATAGACATATATAATGTTACCACCGAAAAGTAGGTGCCGACACGCCACGAATGTTGTAAAATATTACATACGAGGTGTTAGGTTGCCTTACGTTAGGGCACATATCGTTATAGACGTACATAATGTTCCCACCAAGAAGTAGGGGCCGACACGCCACGAGTGTTGTAGCATATAACGTCCGAGATGTTAGGTTGCTCTAGGATAGGACATATAACGTTATAGCCGTACATAATGTTCCCACCGAGAAGTAGAGGCCTACACGCCACGAATGTTGTAAAATATTACATACGAGGTGTTAGGTTGCCTTAGGTTAGGGCACATAACGTTATAGACGTACATAATGTTCACACCGAGAAGTAGAGGCCGACACGCCACGAATGTTGTGAAATATTACATCCGAGATGATAGGTTTGCTTAGGTTCGGACATATAACGTTATATACGTACATAATTTTCCCACCAAGAAGAAGGGGCCGACACGCAAGGAATGTTGTAAAATATTACATCCGAGATGTTAGGTTGCCTTAGGTTAGGATATATAACGTTATAGACGTACATAATGTTCCTACCCAGGAGTAAGGGTCGACACGTAACGAATGTTGTTAAATATTGTGTCCGAGATGTTAGGTTGCCCTAGGATAGGACATATAACGTTATAGCCGTACATAATGTTCCCACCGAGAAGTAGGGGCCGACACGCAAGGAATGTTGTAAAATATTACATCCGAGATGTTAGGTGGCCCTAGGATAGGATATATAACGTTATAGACATATATAATGTTACCACCGAAAAGTAGGTGCCGACGCGCAAGGAATGCTGTAAAATATTACATACGAGGTGTTAGGTTGCCTTAGGTTAGGGCACATGACGTTATAGACGTACATAATGTTCCCACCGAGAAGTAGAGGCCGACACGCCACGAATGTTGTGAAATATTACGTCCGAGATGTTAGGTTTGCTTAGGTTAGGACATATAACGTTATATACGTACATAATGTTCCCACCGAGAAGAAGGGGCCGACACGCAAGGAATGTTGTAAAATATTACATCCGAGATGTTAGGTTGCCTTAGGTTAGGATATATAACGTTATAGCTGCACATAATGTTCCCACCGAGAAGTAGAGGCTGACACGCCACGAATGTTGTAAAATATCACGTCCGAGATGTTATGTTGCCTTCGGTTAGGATATATAACGTTATAGAAGTATATAATGTTCCCACGGATAAGTAGGCGCCGACACGCAAGGAATGTTGTAAAATATTACATCCGAGATGTTAGGTTGCCTTAGGTTAGGACATATAACGTTATAGCCGTACATAATGTTCCCACCGAGAAGTAGAGGCCTACACGCCACGAATGTTGTAAAATATTACATACGAGGTGTTAGGTTGCCTTAGGTTAGGGCACATAACGTTATAGACGTACATAATGTTCACACCGAGAAGTAGAGGCCGACACGCCACGAATGTTGTGAAATATTACGTCCGAGATGTTTGGTTGCCCTAGGATAGAACATATAACGTTATAGACGCACATAATGTTACCACCGAGAAGTAGGTGCCGACACGCAAGGAATGCTGTAAAATATCACGTCCGAGATGTTATGTTGCCTTCGGTTAGGATATATAACGCTATAGAAGTATATAATGTTCCCATGGATAAGTAGGCCCCGACACGCAAGGAATGTTGTAAAATATTACATACGAGGTGTTAGGTTGCCTTAGGTTAGGCCACATAACGTTATAGACGTACATAATGTTCCCACCGAGAAGTAGAGGCCGACTCGCCACGAATGTTGTGAAATATTACATCCGAGATGTTAGGTTTGCTTAGGTTAGGACATGTAACGTTATAGACGTGCATAATGTTCCCACCGAGAAGTAGGGGCCGACACGCAAGAAATGTTGTAAAATATTACATCCGAGATGTTAGGTTGCCCTAGGATAGGACATATAACGTTATAGACGTATATAATGTTACCACCGAAAAGTAGGTGCCGACACGCCACGAATGTTGTAAAATATTACATACGAGGTGTTAGGTTGCCTTAGGTTAGGACATATAACGTTATAGACGTGCATAATGTTCCCACCGAGAAGTAGGTGCCGACACGCAAGGAATGTTGGAAAATATTACATCCGAGATGTTAGGTTGCCTTAGGTTAGGATATATAACGTTATAGCTGCACATAATGTTCTCACCGAGAAGTAGAGGCCGACACGCAAGGAATGTTGTGAAATATTACATCCGAGATGTTAGGTTGCCTTAGGTTAGGATATATAACGTTATAGCTGCACATAATGTTCCCACCGAGAAGTAGAGGCCGACACGCCACGAATGTTGTAAAATATCACGTCCGAGATGTTATGTTGCCTTCGGTTAGGATATATAACGTTATAGAAGTATATAATGTTCCCACGGATAAGTAGGCGCCGACACGCAAGGAATGTTGTAAAATATTACATCCGAGATGTTAGGTTGCCTTAGGTTAGGACATATAACGTTATAGCCGTACATAATGTTCCCACCGAGAAGTAGAGGCCTACACGCCACGAATGTTGTAAAATATTACATACGAGGTGTTAGGTTGCCTTAGGTTAGGGCACATAACGTTATAGACGTACATAATGTTCACACCGAGAAGTAGAGGCCGACACGCCACGAATGTTGTGAAATATTACATCCGAGATGATAGGTTTGCTTAGGTTCGGACATATAACGTTATATACGTACATAATTTTCCCACCAAGAAGAAGGGGCCGACACGCAAGGAATGTTGTAAAATATTACATCCGAGATGTTAGGTTGCCTTAGGTTAGGATATATAACGTTATAGACGTACATAATGTTCCTACCCAGGAGTAAGGGTCGACACGTAACGAATGTTGTTAAATATTGTGTCCGAGATGTTAGGTTGCCTTAGGTTAGGACATATAACGTTACAGCCGTACATAATGTTCCCACCGAGAAGTAGGTGCCGACACGCAAGGAATGTTGGAAAATATTACATCCGAGATGTTAGGTTGCCCTAGGATAGGATATATAACGTTATAGACATATATAATGTTACCACCGAAAAGTAGGTGCCGACGCGCAAGGAATGCTGTAAAATATTACATACGAGGTGTTAGGTTGCCTTAGGTTAGGGCACATAACGTTATAGACGTACATAATGTTCCTACCGAGAAGTAGAGGCCGACACGCCACGATGTTGTGAAATATTACGTCCGAGATGTTAGGTTTGCTTAGGTTAGGACATATAACGTTATATACGTACATAATGTTCCCACCAAGAAGTAGGGCCGGACACGCAAGGAATGTTGTAAAATATTACATCCGAGATGTTAGGTTGCCTTAGGTTAGGATATATAACGTTATAGCTGCACATAATGTTCCCACCGAGAAGTAGAGGCTGACACGCCACGAATGTTGTAAAATATCACGTCCGAGATGTTATGTTGCCTTCGGTTAGGATATATAACGTTATAGAAGTATATAATGTTCCCACGGATAAGTAGGCGCCGACACGCAAGGAATGTTGTAAAATATTACATCCGAGATGTTAGGTTGCCTTAGGTTAGGACATATAACGTTATAGCCGTACATAATGTTCCCACCGAGAAGTAGAGGCCTACACGCCACGAATGTTGTAAAATATTACATACGAGGTGTTAGGTTGCCTTAGGTTAGGGCACATATCGTTATAGACGTACATAATGTTCCCACCGAGAAGTAGAGGCCGACACGCCACGAATGTTGTGAAATATAACATCCGAGATGTTAGGTTTGCTTAGGTTAGGACATATAACGTTATATACGTACATAATGTTGCCACCGAGAAGTAGAGGCCGACACGCCACGAATGTTGTGAAATATTACATCCGAGATGTTAGGTTTGCTTAGGTTAGGACATATAACGTTACATACGTACATAACGTTCCCACAAAGAAGGAGGGGCCAACACGCAAGGAATGTTGTAAAATATTACATCCGAGATGTTAGGTTGCCTTAGGTTAGGACATATAACGTTATAGACGTATATAATGTCACCACCGAAAAGTAGGTGCCGACGCGCAAGGAATGCTGTAAAATATTACATCCGAGATGTTAGGTTCCCTTAGGATAGGACATATAACGTTATATACGTACATAATGTTCCCACCAAGAAGTAGGGGCCGACACGCCACGAATGTTGTAGAATATACCGTCCGAGATGTTATGTTGCCTTCGGTTAGGATATATAACGTTATAGAAGTGTATAATGTTCCCACGGATAAGTAGGAGCCGACACGCAAGTAATGTTGTAAAATATTACATCCGAGATGTTAGGTTGCCTTAGGTTAGTATATATAAGGTTATAGACGTATATAATATTCCCACGGAGCAGTATGCGCCGACACGCAAGGAATGTTGTAAAATATTACATCCGAGATGTTAGGCTGCCTTAGGTTAGGACATATTACGTTGTAGCTGCACATAATGTTCCCACCGAGATGTAGTGGCCGACACGCCACGAATGTTGTTAAATATTACATGCGAGGTGTTAGGTTGCCTTAGGTTAGGACATATAACGTTATGAGCCGTATATAATGTTCCCACCGAGAAGTAGGGGCCGACACGAAAGGAATGTTGTAAAATATTACATCCGAGATGTTAGGTTGCCCTAGGATAGGACATATAACGTTATAGACATATATAATGTTACCACCGAAAAGTAGGTGCCGACACGCCACGAATGTTGTAAAATATTACATACGAGGTGTTAGGTTGCCTTACGTTAGGGCACATATCGTTATAGACGTACATAATGTTCCCACCAAGAAGTAGGGGCCGACACGCCACGAGTGTTGTAGCATATAACGTCCGAGATGTTAGGTTGCTCTAGGATAGGACATATAACGTTATAGCCGTACATAATGTTCCCACCGAGAAGTAGAGGCCTACACGCCACGAATGTTGTAAAATATTACATACGAGGTGTTAGGTTGCCTTAGGTTAGGGCACATAACGTTATAGACGTACATAATGTTCACACCGAGAAGTAGAGGCCGACACGCCACGAATGTTGTGAAATATTACATCCGAGATGATAGGTTTGCTTAGGTTCGGACATATAACGTTATATACGTACATAATTTTCCCACCAAGAAGAAGGGGCCGACACGCAAGGAATGTTGTAAAATATTACATCCGAGATGTTAGGTTGCCTTAGGTTAGGATATATAACGTTATAGACGTACATAATGTTCCTACCCAGGAGTAAGGGTCGACACGTAACGAATGTTGTTAAATATTGTGTCCGAGATGTTAGGTTGCCCTAGGATAGGACATATAACGTTATAGCCGTACATAATGTTCCCACCGAGAAGTAGGGGCCGACACGCAAGGAATGTTGTAAAATATTACATCCGAGATGTTAGGTGGCCCTAGGATAGGATATATAACGTTATAGACATATATAATGTTACCACCGAAAAGTAGGTGCCGACGCGCAAGGAATGCTGTAAAATATTACATACGAGGTGTTAGGTTGCCTTAGGTTAGGGCACATGACGTTATAGACGTACATAATGTTCCCACCGAGAAGTAGAGGCCGACACGCCACGAATGTTGTGAAATATTACGTCCGAGATGTTAGGTTTGCTTAGGTTAGGACATATAACGTTATATACGTACATAATGTTCCCACCGAGAAGAAGGGGCCGACACGCAAGGAATGTTGTAAAATATTACATCCGAGATGTTAGGTTGCCTTAGGTTAGGATATATAACGTTATAGCTGCACATAATGTTCCCACCGAGAAGTAGAGGCTGACACGCCACGAATGTTGTAAAATATCACGTCCGAGATGTTATGTTGCCTTCGGTTAGGATATATAACGTTATAGAAGTATATAATGTTCCCACGGATAAGTAGGCGCCGACACGCAAGGAATGTTGTAAAATATTACATCCGAGATGTTAGGTTGCCTTAGGTTAGGACATATAACGTTATAGCCGTACATAATGTTCCCACCGAGAAGTAGAGGCCTACACGCCACGAATGTTGTAAAATATTACATACGAGGTGTTAGGTTGCCTTAGGTTAGGGCACATAACGTTATAGACGTACATAATGTTCACACCGAGAAGTAGAGGCCGACACGCCACGAATGTTGTGAAATATTACGTCCGAGATGTTTGGTTGCCCTAGGATAGAACATATAACGTTATAGACGCACATAATGTTACCACCGAGAAGTAGGTGCCGACACGCAAGGAATGCTGTAAAATATCACGTCCGAGATGTTATGTTGCCTTCGGTTAGGATATATAACGCTATAGAAGTATATAATGTTCCCATGGATAAGTAGGCCCCGACACGCAAGGAATGTTGTAAAATATTACATACGAGGTGTTAGGTTGCCTTAGGTTAGGCCACATAACGTTATAGACGTACATAATGTTCCCACCGAGAAGTAGAGGCCGACTCGCCACGAATGTTGTGAAATATTACATCCGAGATGTTAGGTTTGCTTAGGTTAGGACATGTAACGTTATAGACGTGCATAATGTTCCCACCGAGAAGTAGGGGCCGACACGCAAGAAATGTTGTAAAATATTACATCCGAGATGTTAGGTTGCCCTAGGATAGGACATATAACGTTATAGACGTATATAATGTTACCACCGAAAAGTAGGTGCCGACACGCCACGAATGTTGTAAAATATTACATACGAGGTGTTAGGTTGCCTTAGGTTAGGACATATAACGTTATAGACGTGCATAATGTTCCCACCGAGAAGTAGGTGCCGACACGCAAGGAATGTTGGAAAATATTACATCCGAGATGTTAGGTTGCCTTAGGTTAGGATATATAACGTTATAGCTGCACATAATGTTCTCACCGAGAAGTAGAGGCCGACACGCAAGGAATGTTGTGAAATATTACATCCGAGATGTTAGGTTGCCTTAGGTTAGGATATATAACGTTATAGCTGCACATAATGTTCCCACCGAGAAGTAGAGGCCGACACGCCACGAATGTTGTAAAATATCACGTCCGAGATGTTATGTTGCCTTCGGTTAGGATATATAACGTTATAGAAGTATATAATGTTCCCACGGATAAGTAGGCGCCGACACGCAAGGAATGTTGTAAAATATTACATCCGAGATGTTAGGTTGCCTTAGGTTAGGACATATAACGTTATAGCCGTACATAATGTTCCCACCGAGAAGTAGAGGCCTACACGCCACGAATGTTGTAAAATATTACATACGAGGTGTTAGGTTGCCTTAGGTTAGGGCACATAACGTTATAGACGTACATAATGTTCACACCGAGAAGTAGAGGCCGACACGCCACGAATGTTGTGAAATATTACATCCGAGATGATAGGTTTGCTTAGGTTCGGACATATAACGTTATATACGTACATAATTTTCCCACCAAGAAGAAGGGGCCGACACGCAAGGAATGTTGTAAAATATTACATCCGAGATGTTAGGTTGCCTTAGGTTAGGATATATAACGTTATAGACGTACATAATGTTCCTACCCAGGAGTAAGGGTCGACACGTAACGAATGTTGTTAAATATTGTGTCCGAGATGTTAGGTTGCCTTAGGTTAGGACATATAACGTTACAGCCGTACATAATGTTCCCACCGAGAAGTAGGTGCCGACACGCAAGGAATGTTGGAAAATATTACATCCGAGATGTTAGGTTGCCCTAGGATAGGATATATAACGTTATAGACATATATAATGTTACCACCGAAAAGTAGGTGCCGACGCGCAAGGAATGCTGTAAAATATTACATACGAGGTGTTAGGTTGCCTTAGGTTAGGGCACATAACGTTATAGACGTACATAATGTTCCTACCGAGAAGTAGAGGCCGACACGCCACGATGTTGTGAAATATTACGTCCGAGATGTTAGGTTTGCTTAGGTTAGGACATATAACGTTATATACGTACATAATGTTCCCACCAAGAAGTAGGGCCGGACACGCAAGGAATGTTGTAAAATATTACATCCGAGATGTTAGGTTGCCTTAGGTTAGGATATATAACGTTATAGCTGCACATAATGTTCCCACCGAGAAGTAGAGGCTGACACGCCACGAATGTTGTAAAATATCACGTCCGAGATGTTATGTTGCCTTCGGTTAGGATATATAACGTTATAGAAGTATATAATGTTCCCACGGATAAGTAGGCGCCGACACGCAAGGAATGTTGTAAAATATTACATCCGAGATGTTAGGTTGCCTTAGGTTAGGACATATAACGTTATAGCCGTACATAATGTTCCCACCGAGAAGTAGAGGCCTACACGCCACGAATGTTGTAAAATATTACATACGAGGTGTTAGGTTGCCTTAGGTTAGGGCACATATCGTTATAGACGTACATAATGTTCCCACCGAGAAGTAGAGGCCGACACGCCACGAATGTTGTGAAATATAACATCCGAGATGTTAGGTTTGCTTAGGTTAGGACATATAACGTTATATACGTACATAATGTTGCCACCGAGAAGTAGAGGCCGACACGCCACGAATGTTGTGAAATATTACATCCGAGATGTTAGGTTTGCTTAGGTTAGGACATATAACGTTACATACGTACATAACGTTCCCACAAAGAAGGAGGGGCCAACACGCAAGGAATGTTGTAAAATATTACATCCGAGATGTTAGGTTGCCTTAGGTTAGGACATATAACGTTATAGACGTATATAATGTCACCACCGAAAAGTAGGTGCCGACGCGCAAGGAATGCTGTAAAATATTACATCCGAGATGTTAGGTTCCCTTAGGATAGGACATATAACGTTATATACGTACATAATGTTCCCACCAAGAAGTAGGGGCCGACACGCCACGAATGTTGTAGAATATACCGTCCGAGATGTTATGTTGCCTTCGGTTAGGATATATAACGTTATAGAAGTGTATAATGTTCCCACGGATAAGTAGGAGCCGACACGCAAGTAATGTTGTAAAATATTACATCCGAGATGTTAGGTTGCCTTAGGTTAGTATATATAAGGTTATAGACGTATATAATATTCCCACGGAGCAGTATGCGCCGACACGCAAGGAATGTTGTAAAATATTACATCCGAGATGTTAGGCTGCCTTAGGTTAGGACATATTACGTTGTAGCTGCACATAATGTTCCCACCGAGATGTAGTGGCCGACACGCCACGAATGTTGTTAAATATTACATGCGAGGTGTTAGGTTGCCTTAGGTTAGGACATATAACGTTATGAGCCGTATATAATGTTCCCACCGAGAAGTAGGGGCCGACACGAAAGGAATGTTGTAAAATATTACATCCGAGATGTTAGGTTGCCCTAGGATAGGACATATAACGTTATAGACATATATAATGTTACCACCGAAAAGTAGGTGCCGACACGCCACGAATGTTGTAAAATATTACATACGAGGTGTTAGGTTGCCTTACGTTAGGGCACATATCGTTATAGACGTACATAATGTTCCCACCAAGAAGTAGGGGCCGACACGCCACGAGTGTTGTAGCATATAACGTCCGAGATGTTAGGTTGCTCTAGGATAGGACATATAACGTTATAGCCGTACATAATGTTCCCACCGAGAAGTAGAGGCCTACACGCCACGAATGTTGTAAAATATTACATACGAGGTGTTAGGTTGCCTTAGGTTAGGGCACATAACGTTATAGACGTACATAATGTTCACACCGAGAAGTAGAGGCCGACACGCCACGAATGTTGTGAAATATTACATCCGAGATGATAGGTTTGCTTAGGTTCGGACATATAACGTTATATACGTACATAATTTTCCCACCAAGAAGAAGGGGCCGACACGCAAGGAATGTTGTAAAATATTACATCCGAGATGTTAGGTTGCCTTAGGTTAGGATATATAACGTTATAGACGTACATAATGTTCCTACCCAGGAGTAAGGGTCGACACGTAACGAATGTTGTTAAATATTGTGTCCGAGATGTTAGGTTGCCCTAGGATAGGACATATAACGTTATAGCCGTACATAATGTTCCCACCGAGAAGTAGGGGCCGACACGCAAGGAATGTTGTAAAATATTACATCCGAGATGTTAGGTGGCCCTAGGATAGGATATATAACGTTATAGACATATATAATGTTACCACCGAAAAGTAGGTGCCGACGCGCAAGGAATGCTGTAAAATATTACATACGAGGTGTTAGGTTGCCTTAGGTTAGGGCACATGACGTTATAGACGTACATAATGTTCCCACCGAGAAGTAGAGGCCGACACGCCACGAATGTTGTGAAATATTACGTCCGAGATGTTAGGTTTGCTTAGGTTAGGACATATAACGTTATATACGTACATAATGTTCCCACCGAGAAGAAGGGGCCGACACGCAAGGAATGTTGTAAAATATTACATCCGAGATGTTAGGTTGCCTTAGGTTAGGATATATAACGTTATAGCTGCACATAATGTTCCCACCGAGAAGTAGAGGCTGACACGCCACGAATGTTGTAAAATATCACGTCCGAGATGTTATGTTGCCTTCGGTTAGGATATATAACGTTATAGAAGTATATAATGTTCCCACGGATAAGTAGGCGCCGACACGCAAGGAATGTTGTAAAATATTACATCCGAGATGTTAGGTTGCCTTAGGTTAGGACATATAACGTTATAGCCGTACATAATGTTCCCACCGAGAAGTAGAGGCCTACACGCCACGAATGTTGTAAAATATTACATACGAGGTGTTAGGTTGCCTTAGGTTAGGGCACATAACGTTATAGACGTACATAATGTTCACACCGAGAAGTAGAGGCCGACACGCCACGAATGTTGTGAAATATTACGTCCGAGATGTTAGGTTTGCTTAGGTTAGGACATATAACGTTATATACGTACATAATGTTCCCACCAAGAAGTAGGGCCGGACACGCAAGGAATGTTGTAAAATATTACATCCGAGATGTTAGGTTGCCCTAGGATAGAACATATAACGTTATAAACGCACATAATGTTACCACCGAGAAGTAGGTGCCGACACGCAAGGAATGCTGTAAAATATCACGTCCGAGATGTTATGTTGCCTTCGGTTAGGATATATAACGTTATAGAAGTATATAATGTTCCCATGGATAAGTAGGCCCCGACACGCAAGGAATGTTGTAAAATATTACATACGAGGTGTTAGGTTGCCTTAGGTTAGGCCACATAACGTTATAGACGTACATAATGTTCCCACCGAGAAGTAGAGGCCGACTGGCCACGAATGTTGTGAAATATTACATCCGAGATGTTAGGTTTGCTTAGGTTAGGACATGTAACGTTATATACGTACATAATGTTCCCACCAAGAAGTAGGGGCCGACACGCAAGGAATGTTGTAAAATATTACATCCGAGATGTTAGGTTGCCTTAGGTTAGAATATATAACGTTATAGACGTACATAATGTTCCCACAGAGCAGTATGCGCCGACACGCAAGGAATGTTGTAAAATATTACATCCGAGATGTTAGGCTGCCTTAGGTTAGGACAGATTACGTTGTAGCTGCACATAATGTTCCCACCGAAAAGTAGGTGCCGACACGCCACGAATATTGTAAAATATTACATACGAGGTGTTAGGTTGCCTTAGGATACGACATATAACGTTATAGACGTGCATAATGTTCCCACCGAGAAGTAGGGGCCGACACGCAAGGAATGTTGTAAAATATTACATCCGAGATGTTAGGTTGCCCTAGGATAGGACATATAACGTTATAGACGTATATAATGTTACCACCGAAAAGTAGGTGCCGACACGCCACGAATGTTGTAAAATATTACATACGAGGTGTTAGGTTGCCTTAGGTTAGGACATATAACGTTATAGACGTGCATAATGTTCCCACCGAGAAGTAGAGGCCTACACGCCACGAATGTTGTAAAATATGACAAACGAGGTGTTAGGTTGCCTTAGGTTAGGGCAC
This sequence comes from Xylocopa violacea, assembly GCA_963969225.1. NCBI lineage: Eukaryota > Metazoa > Arthropoda > Insecta > Hymenoptera > Apidae > Xylocopa > Xylocopa violacea. The sequence continues at coordinate 5,024,791 of CAXAJV010000920.1, forward strand.
ATATCGTTATAGACGTACATAATGTTCCCACCGAGAAGTAGAGGCCGACACGCCACGAATGTTGTGAAATATAACATCCGAGATGTTAGGTTTGCTTAGGTTAGGACATATAACGTTATATACGTACATAATGTTGCCACCGAGAAGTAGAGGCCGACATGCCACGAATGTTGTGAAATATTACATCCGAGATGTTAGGTTTGCTTAGGTTAGGACATATAACGTTACATACGTACATAACGTTCCCACAAAGAAGGAGGGGCCAACACGCAAGGAATGTTGTAAAATATTACATCCGAGATGTTAGGTTGCCTTAGGTTAGGACATATAACGTTATAGACGTATATAATGTCACCACCGAAAAGTAGGTGCCGACGCGCAAGGAATGCTGTAAAATATTACATCCGAGATGTTAGGTTCCCTTAGGATAGGACATATAACGTTATATACGTACATAATGTTCCCACCAAGAAGTAGGGGCCGACACGCCACGAATGTTGTAGAATATAACGTCCGAGATGTTATGTTGCCTTCGGTTAGGATATATAACGTTATAGAAGTGTATAATGTTCCCACTGATAAGTAGGAGCCGACACGCAAGTAATGTTGTAAAATATTACATCCGAGATGTTAGGTTGCCTTAGGTTAGTATATATAAGGTTATAGACGTATATAATATTCCCACGGAGCAGTATGCGCCGACACGCAAGGAATGTTGTAAAATATTACATCCGAGATGTTAGGCTGCCTTAGGTTAGGACATATTACGTTGTAGCTGCACATAATGTTCCCACCGAGATGTAGTGGCCGACACGCCACGAATGTTGTTAAATATTACATCCGAGGTGTTAGGTTGCCTTAGGTTAGGACATATAACGTTATGAGCCGTATATAATGTTCCCACCGAGAAGTAGGGGCCGACACGAAAGGAATGTTGTAAAATATTACATCCGAGATGTTAGGTTGCCCTAGGATAGGACATATAGCGTTATAGACATATATAATGTTACCACCGAAAAGTAGGTGCCGACACGCCACGAATGTTGTAAAATATTACATACGAGGTGTTAGGTTGCCTTAGGTTAGGACATATAACGTTATAGACGTGCATAATGTTCCCACCGAGAAGTAGAGGCCTACACGCCACGAATGTTGTAAAATATTACATACGAGGTGTTAGGTTGCCTTACGTTAGGGCACATATCGTTATAGACGTACATAATGTTCCCACCAAGAAGTAGGGGCCGACACGCCACGAATGTTGTAGCATATAACGTCCGAGATGTTAGGTTGCTCTAGGATAGGATATATAACGTTATAGACGTATGTAATGTTCCCACCGAGAAGTAGGTGCCGACACGCAAGGAATGTTGGAAAATATTACATCCGAGATGTTAGGTTGCCTTAGGTTAGGATATATAACGTTATAGCTGCACATAATGTTCCCACCGAGAAGTAGAGGCCGACACGCCACGAATGTTGTAAAATATCACGTCCGAGATGTTATGTTGCCTTCGGTTAGGATATATAACGTTATAGAAGTATATAATGTTCCCACGGATAAGTAGGCGCCGACACGCAAGGAATGTTGTAAAATATTACATCCGAGATGTTAGGTTGCCTTAGGTTAGGACATATAACGTTATAGCCGTACATAATGTTCCCACCGAGAAGTAGAGGCCTACACGCCACGAATGTTGTAAAATATTACATACGAGGTGTTAGGTTGCCTTAGGTTAGGGCACATAACGTTATAGACGTACATAATGTTCACACCGAGAAGTAGAGGCCGACACGCCACGAATGTTGTGAAATATTACATCCGAGATGATAGGTTTGCTTAGGTTCGGACATATAACGTTATATACGTACATAATTCTCCCACCAAGAAGAAGGGGCCGACACGCAAGGAATGTTGTAAAATATTACATCCTAGATGTTAGGTTGCCTTAGGTTAGGATATATAACGTTATAGACGTACATAATGTTCCTACCCAGGAGTAAGGGTCGACACGTAACGAATGTTGTTAAATATTGTGTCCGAGATGTTAGGTTGCCTTAGGTTAGGACATATAACGTTACAGCCGTACATAATGTTCCCACCGAGAAGTAGGTGTCGACACGCAAGGAATGTTGGAAAATATTACATCCGAGATGTTAGGTTGCCTTACGTTAGGATATATAACGTTATAGACGTACATAATGTTCCCACCGAGAAGTAAAGGCCTACACGCCACGAATGTTGTAAAATATTATATACGAGGTGTTAGGTGCCTTAGGTTAGGGCACATAACCTTATAGACGTACATAATGTTCCCACCGTGAAGTAGATGCCGGCACGCCACGAACGTTGTGAAATATTACATCCGAGATGTTAGGTTTGCTTAGGTTAGGACATATAACGTTACATACGTACATAATGTTCCCACAAAGAAGTAGGGGCCGACACGCAAGGAATGTTGTAAAATATTACATCCGAGATGTTAGGTTGCCTTAGGTTAGGACATATTACGTTGTAGCTGCACATAATGTTCCCACCGAGATGTAGTGGCCGACACGCCACGAATGTTGTTAAATATTACATCCGAAGCGTTAGGTTGCCTTAGGTTAGGACATATAACGTTATGAGCCGTATATAATGTTCCCACCGAGAAGTAGGGGCCGACACGAAAGGAATGTTGTGAAATATTACATCCGAGATGTTAGGTTGCCCTAGGATAGAACATATAACGTTATAGCCGTATATAATGTTACCACCGAAAAGTAGGTGCCGACACGCCACGTATATTGTAAAATATTACATACGAGGTGTTAGGTTGCCTTAGGATAGGACATATAACGTTATAGACGTGCATAATGTTCCCACCGAGAAGTAGGGGCCGACACGCAAGGAATGTTGTAAAATATTACATCCGAGATGTTAGGTTGCCCTAGGATAGAACATATAACGTTATAGACGCACATAATGTTCCCACCGAGAAGTAGGTGCCGACACGCAAGGAATGTTGGAAAATATTAAATCCGAGATGTTAGGTTGCCTTACGTTAGGATATATAACGTTATAGAAGTACATAATGTTCCCACCGAGAAGTAGGTGCCTATACGCCACGAATGTTGTAAAATATTACATACGAGGTGTTAGGTTGCCTTAGGTTAGGGCACATAACGTTATAGACGTATATAATGTTCCCACCGAGATGTAGAGGCCGACACGCCACGAATGTTGTGAAATATTACATCCGAGATGTTAGGTTTGCTTAGGGTAGGACATATAACGTTATATACGTACACAATGTTCCCACCAAGAAGTAGGGGCCGACACGCAAGGAATGTTGTAAAATATTACATCCGAGATGTTAGGTTTGCTTAGGTTAGGACATATAACGTTACATACGTACATAATGTTCCCACAAAGAAGTAGGGGCCGACACGCAAGGAATGTTGTGAAATATTACATCCGAGATGTTAGGTTGCCTTAGGTTAGGATATATAACGATATAGCTGCACATAATGTTCCCACCGAGAAGTAGGGGCCGACACGCAAGGAATGTTGTAAAATATTACATCCGAGACGTTAGGTTGCCCTAGGATAGGACATATAACGTTATAGCCGTACATAATGTTCCCACCGAGAAGTAGGGGCCGACACGCAAGGAATGTTGTAAAATATTACATCCGAGATGTTAGGTTGCCTTAGGTTAGGGCACATAACGTTATAGACGTACATAATGTTCCCACCGAGAAGTAGGGGCCGACACGCAAGGAATGTTGTAAAATATTACATCCGAGATGATAGGTTTGCTTAGGTTAGGACATATAACGTTATATACGTACATAATTTTCCCACCAAGAAGAAGGGGCCGACACGCAAGGAATGTTGTAAAATATTACATCCGAGATGTTAGGTTGCCTTAGGTTAGGACATATTACGTTGTAGCTGCACATAATGTTCCCACCGAAAAGTAGGTGCCGACACGCCACGAATATTGTAAAATATTACATACGAGGTGTTAGGTTGCCTTAGGATACGACATATAACGTTATAGACGTGCATAATGTTCCAACCGAGAAGTAGGGGCCGACACGAAAGGAATGTTGTAAAATATTACATCCGAGATGTTAGGTTGCCCTAGGATAGGACATATAACGTTATAGACGTATATAATGTTACCACCGAAAAGTAGGTGCCGACACGCCACGAATGTTGTAAAATATTACATACGAGGTGTTAGGTTGCCTTAGGTTAGGACATATAACGTTATAGACGTGCATAATGTTCCCACCGAGAAGTAGAGGCCTACACGCCACGAATGTTGTAAAATATGACAAACGAGGTGTTAGGTTGCCTTAGGTTAGGGCACATATCGTTATAGACGTACATAATGTTCCCACCGAGAAGTAGAGGCCGACACGCCACGAATGTTGTGAAATATAACATCCGAGATGTTAGGTTTGCTTAGGCTAGGACATATAACGTTATATACGTACATAATGTTGCCCCCGAGAAGTAGAGGCCGACACGCCGCGAATGTTGTGAAATATTACATCCGAGATGTTAGGTTTGCTTAGGTTAGGACATATAACGTTACATACGTACATAACGTTCCCACAAAGAAGGAGGGGCCAACACGCAAGGAATGTTGTAAAATATTACATCCGAGATGTTAGGTTGCCTTAGGTTAGGACATATAACGTTATAGACGTATATAATGTCACCACCGAAAAGTAGGTGCCGACGCGCAAGGAATGCTGTAAAATATTACATCCGAGATGTTAGGTTCCCTTAGGATAGGACATATAACGTTATATACGTACATAATGTTCCCACCAAGAAGTAGGGGCCGACACGCCACGAATGTTGTGGAATATAACGTCCGAGATGTTATGTTGCCTTCGGTTAGGATATATAACGTTATAGAAGTGTATAATGTTCCCACGGATAAGTAGGAGCCGACACGCAAGTAATGTTGTAAAATATTACATCCGAGATGTTAGGTTGCCTTAGGTTAGTATATATAAGGTTATAGACGTATATAATATTCCCACGGAGCAGTATGCGCCGACACGCAAGGAATGTTGTAAAATATTACATCCGAGATGTTAGGCTGCCTTAGGTTAGGACATATTACGTTGTAGCTGCACATAATGTTCCCACCGAGATGTAGTGGCCGACACGCCACGAATGTTGTTAAATATTACATCCGAGGTGTTAGGTTGCCTTAGGTTAGGACATATAACGTTATGAGCCGTATATAATGTTCCCACCGAGAAGTAGGGGCCGACACGAAAGGAATGTTGGAAAATATTACATTCGAGATGTTAGGTTGCCCTAGGGTAGAACATATAACGTTATAGCCGTATATAATGTTACCACCGAAAAGTAGGTGCCGACACGCCACGAATATTGTAAAATATTACATACGAGGTGTTAGGTTGCCTTAGGATAGGACATATAACGTTATAGACGTGCATAATGTTCCCACCGAGAAGTAGGGGCCGACACGCAAAGAATGTTGTAAAATATTACATCCGAGATGTTAGGTTGCCCTAGGATAGGACATATAACGTTATAGACGTATATAATGTTACCACCGAAAAGTAGGTGCCGACACGCTACGAATGTTGTAAAATATTACATACGAGGTGTTAGGTTGCCTTAGGTTAGGACATATAACGTTATAGACGTGCATAATGTTCCAACCGAGAAGTAGAGGCCTACACGCCACGAATGTTGTAAAATATTACATACGAGGTGTTAGGTTGCCTTAGGTTAGGGCACATAACGTTATAGACGTACATAATGTTCACACCGAGAAGTAGAGGCCGACACGCCACAAATGTTGTGAAATATTACATCCGAGATGATAGGTTTGCTTAGGTTAGGACATATAACGTTATAGACGTACATAATTTTTCCACCAAGAAGAAGGGGCCGACACGCAAGGAATGTTGTAAAATATTATATCCGAGATGTTAGGTTGCCTTAGGTTAGGATATATAACGTTATTGACGTACATAATGTTCCTACCCAGGAGTAAGGGTCGACACGTAACGAATGTTGTTAAATATTGTGTCCGAGATGTTAGGTTGCCTTAGGTTAGGATATATAACGTTATAGCTGCACATAATGTTCCCACCGAGAAGTAGGGGCCGACACGCAAGGAATGTTGTAAAATATTACATCCGAGATGTTAGGTTGCCTTAGGTTAGGATATATAACGTTATAGCTGCACATAATGTTCCTACCGAGAAGTAGAGGCCGACACGCAAGGAATGTTGTAAAATATTACATCCGAGATGTTAGGTTGCCTTAGGTTAGGATATATAACGTTATAGCTGCACATAATGTTCCCACCGAGAAGTAGAGGCCGACACGCCACGAATGTTGTAAAATATCACGTCCGAGATGTTATGTTGCCTTCGGTTAGGATATATAACGTTATAGAAGTATATAATGTTCCCACGGATAAGTAGGCGCCGACACGCAAGGAATGTTGTAAAACATTACATTCGAGATGTTAGGTTGCCTTAGGTTAGGATATATAAGGTTATAGACGTATATAATATTCCCACGGAGCAGTATGCGCCGACACGCAAGGAATGTTGTAAAATATTACATCCGAGATGTTAGGCTGCCTTAGGTTAGGACATATTACGTTATAGCTGCACATAATGTTCCCACCGAGAAGTAGTGGCCGACACGCCACGAATGTGGTTAAATATTACATCCGAGGTGTTAGGTTGCCTTAGGTTAGGACATATAACGTTATAGCCGTACAATAATGTTCCCACCGAGAAGTAGGGGCCGACACGCAAGGAATGTTGTAAAATATTACATCCGAGATGTTAGGTTGCCCTAGGATAGGACATATAACGTTATAGACGTATATAATGTTACCACAGAAAAGTAGGTGCCGACACGCCACGAATGTTGTAAAATATTACATACGAGGTGTTAGGTTGCCTTAGGTTAGGACATATAACGTTATAGACGTACATAATGTTCACACCGAGAAGTAGAGGCCGACACGCCACGAATGTTGTGAAATATTACATCCGAGATGATAGGTTTGCTTAGGTTAGGACATATAACGTTATATACGTACATAATTTTCCCACCAAGAAGAAGGGGCCGACACGCAAGGAATGTTGTAAAATATTACATCCGAGATGTTAGGTTGCCTTAGGTTAGGATATATAACGTTATAGCTGCACATAATGTTCCCACCGAGAAGTAGAGGCCGACACGCCACGAATGTTGTAAAATATCACGTCCGAGATGTTATGTTGCCTTCGGTTAGGATATATAACGTTATAGAAGTATATAATGTTCCCACGGATAAGTAGGCGCCGACACGCAAGGAATGTTGTAAAATATTACATCCGAGATGTTAGGTTGCCTTAGGTTAGGATATATAAGGTTATAGACGTATATGATATTCCCACGGAGCAGTATGCGCCGACACGCAAGGAATGTTGTAAAATATTACATCCGAGATGTTAGGCTGCCTTAGGTTAGGACATATTACGTTATAGCTGCACATAATGTTCCCACCGAGAAGTAGGGGCCGACACGCAAGGAATGTTGTAAAATATTACATCCGAGATGTTAGGTTGCCCTAGGATAGGACATATAACGTTATAGACGTATATAATGTTACCACCGAAAAGTAGGTGCCGACACGCCACGAATGTTGTAAAATATTACATACGAGGTGTTAGGTTGCCTTAGGTTAGGACATATAACGTTATAGACGTGCATAATGTTCCCACCGAGAAGTAGAGGCCTACACGTCACGAATGTTGTAAAATATTACATACGAGGTGTTAGGTTGCCTTAGGTTAGGGCACATAACGTTATAGACGTACATAATGTTCACACCGAGAAGAAGGGGCCGACACGCAAGGAATGTTGTAAAATATTATATCCGAGATGTTAGGTTGCCTTAGGTTAGGATATATAACGTTATAGACGTATATAATGTCACCACCGAAAAGTAGGTGCCGACGCGCAAGGAATGCTGTAAAATATTACATCCGAGATGTTAGGTTCCCTTAGGATAGGACATATAACGTTATATACGTACATAATGTTCCCACCAAGAAGTAGGGGCCGACACGCCACGAATGTTGTAGAATATAACGTCCGAGATGTTATGTTGCCTTCGGTTAGGATATATAACGTTATAGAAGTGTATAATGTTCCCACGGATAAGTAGGAGCCGACGCGCAAGTAATGTTGTAAAATATTACATCCGAGATGTTAGGTTGCCTTAGGTTAGTATATATAAGGTTATAGACGTATATAATATTACCACGGAGCAGTATGCGCCGACACGCAAGGAATGTTGTAAAATATTACATCCGAGATGTTAGGCTGCCTTAGGTTAGGACATATTACGTTGTAGCTGCACATAATGTTCCCACCGAGATGTAGTGGCCGACACGCCACGAATGTTGTTAAATATTACATCCGAGGTGTTAGGTTGCCTTAGGTTAGGACATATAACGTTATGAGCCGTATATAATGTTCCCACCGAGAAGTAGGGGCCGACACGAAAGGAATGTTGGAAAATATTACATCCGAGATGTTAGGTTGCCCTAGGATAGAACATATAACGTTATAGAAGTATATAATGTTCCCACGGATAAGTAGGTGCCGATACGCCACGAATATTGTAAAATATTACATACGAGGTGTTAGGTTGCCTTAGGATAGGACATATAACGTTATAGACGTGCATAATGTTCCCACCGAGAAGTAGGGGCCGACACGCAAAGAATGTTGTAAAATATTACATCCGAGATGTTAGGTTGCCCTAGGATAGGACATATAACGTTATAGACGTATATAATGTTACCACCGAAAAGTAGGTGCCGACACGCTACGAATGTTGTAAAATATTACATACGAGGTGTTAGGTTGCCTTAGGTTAGGACATATAACGTTATAGACGAACATAATGTTCCCACCAAGAAGTAGGGGCCGACACGCCACGAATGTTGTAGCATATAACGTCCGAGATGTTAGGTTGCTCTAGGATAGGATATATAACGTTATAGACGTATGTAATGTTCCCACCGAGAAGTAGGTGCCGACACGCAAGGAATGTTGTAAAATATTACATCCGAGATGTTAGGTTGCCTTAGGTTAGGATATATAACGTTATAGCTGCACATAATGTTCCCACCGAGAAGTAGAGGCCGACACGCCACGAATGTTGTAAAATATCACGTCCGAGATGTTATGTTGCCTTCGGTTAGGATATATAACGTTATAGAAGTATATAATGTTCCCACGGATAAGTAGGCGCCGACACGCAAGGAATGTTGTAAAATATTACATCCGAGATGTTAGGTTGCCTTACGTTAGGATATATAACGTTATAGACGTACATAATGTTCATAAACCGAGAAGTAGAGGCCTACACGTCACGAATGTTGTAAAATATTACATACGAGGTGTTAGGTTGCCTTAGGTTAGGGCACATAACGTTATAGACGTACATAATGTTCACACCGAGAAGTAGAGGCCGACACGCCACAAATGTTGTGAAATATTACATCCGAGATGATAGGTTTGCTTAGGTTAGGACATATAACGTTATATACGTACATAATTTTTCCACCAAGAAGAAGGGGCCGACACGCAAGGAATGTTGTAAAATATTATATCCGAGATGTTAGGTTGCCTTAGGTTAGGATATATAACGTTATTGACGTACATAATGTTCCTACCCAGGAGTAAGGGTCGACACGTAACGAATGTTGTTAAATATTGTGTCCGAGATGTTAGGTTGCCTTAGGTTAGAATATATAACGTTATAGCTGCACATAATGTTCCCACCGAGAAGTAGGGGCCGACACGCAAGGAATGTTGTAAAATATTACATCCGAGATGTTAGGTTGCCTTAGGTTAGGATATATAACGTTATAGCTGCACATAATGTTCCCACCGAGAAGTAGAGGCCGACACGCAAGGAATGTTGTAAAATATTACATCCGAGACGTTAGGTTGCCTTAGGTTAGGATATATAACGTTATAGACGTACATAATGTTCCCACCGAGAAGTAGGGGCCGACACGCAAGGAATGTTGTAAAATATTACATCCGAGATGTTAGGTTGCCCTAGGATAGAACATATAACGTTATAGACGCACATAATATTCCCACCGAGAAGTAGGTGCCGACACGCAAGGAATGTTGGAAAATATTAAATCCGAGATGTTAGGTTGCCTTACGTTAGGATATATAACGTTATAGAAGTACATAATGTTCCCACCGAGAAGTAGGTGCCTATACGCCACGAATGTTGTAAAATATTACATACGAGGTGTTAGGTTGCCTTAGGTTAGGGCACATAACGTTATAGACGTATATAATGTTCCCACCGAGATGTAGAGGCCGACACGCCACGAATGTTGTGAAATATTACATCCGAGATGTTAGGTTTGCTTAGGGTAGGACATATAACGTTATATACGTACACAATGTTCCCACCGAGATGTAGTGGCCGACACGCCACGAATGTTGTTAAATATTACATCCGAGGTGTTAGGTTGCCTTAGGTTAGGACATATAACGTTATGAGCCGTATATAATGTTCCCACCGAGAAGTAGGGGCCGACACGAAAGGAATGTTGGAAAATATTACATCCGAGATGTTAGGTTGCCCTAGGATAGAACATATAACGTTATAGAAGTATATAATGTTCCCACGGATAAGTAGGTGCCGACACGCCACGAATATTGTAAAATATTACATACGAGGTGTTAGGTTGCCTTAGGATAGGACATATAACGTTATAGACGTGCATAATGTTCCCACCGAGAAGTAGGGGCCGACACGCAAAGAATGTTGTAAAATATTACATCCGAGATGTTAGTTTGCCCTAGGATAGGACATATAACGTTATAGACGTATATAATGTTACCACCGAAAAGTAGGTGCCGACACGCTACGAATGTTGTAAAATATTACATACGAGGTGTTAGGTTGCCTTAGGTTAGGACATATAACGTTATAGACGTACATAATGTTCCCACCAAGAAGTAGGGGCCGACACGCCACGAATGTTGTAGCATATAACGTCCGAGATGTTAGGTTGCTCTAGGATAGGATATATAACGTTATAGACGTATGTAATGTTCCCACCGAGAAGTAGGTGCCGACACGCAAGGAATGTTGTAAAATATTACATCCGAGATGTTAGGTTGCCTTAGGTTAGGATATATAACGTTATAGCTGCACATAATGTTCCCACCGAGAAGTAGAGGCCGACACGCCACGAATGTTGTAAAATATCACGTCCGAGATGTTATGTTGCCTTCGGTTAGGATATATAACGTTATAGAAGTATATAATGTTCCCACGGATAAGTAGGCGCCGACACGCAAGGAATGTTGTAAAATATTACATCCGAGATGTTAGGTTGCCTTACGTTAGGATATATAACGTTATAGACGTACATAATGTTCATAAACCGAGAAGTAGAGGCCTACACGTCACGAATGTTGTAAAATATTACATACGAGGTGTTAGGTTGCCTTAGGTTAGGGCACATAACGTTATAGACGTACATAATGTTCACACCGAGAAGTAGAGGCCGACACGCCACAAATGTTGTGAAATATTACATCCGAGATGATAGGTTTGCTTAGGTTAGGACATATAACGTTATATACGTACATAATTTTTCCACCAAGAAGAAGGGGCCGACACGCAAGGAATGTTGTAAAATATTATATCCGAGATGTTAGGTTGCCTTAGGTTAGGATATATAACGTTATTGACGTACATAATGTTCCTACCCAGGAGTAAGGGTCGACACGTAACGAATGTTGTTAAATATTGTGTCCGAGATGTTAGGTTGCCTTAGGTTAGAATATATAACGTTATAGCTGCACATAATGTTCCCACCGAGAAGTAGGGGCCGACACGCAAGGAATGTTGTAAAATATTACATCCGAGATGTTAGGTTGCCTTAGGTTAGGACATATTACGTTGTAGCTGCACATAATGTTCCCACCGAAAAGTAGGTGCCGACACGCCACGAATATTGTAAAATATTACATACGAGGTGTTAGGTTGCCTTAGGATACGACATATAACGTTATAGACGTGCATAATGTTCCCACCGAGAAGTAGGGGCCGACACGCAAGGAATGTTGTAAAATATTACATCCGAGATGTTAGGTTGCCCTAGGATAGGACATATAACGTTATAGACGTATATAATGTTACCACCGAAAAGTAGGTGCCGACACGCCACGAATGTTGTAAAATATTACATACGAGGTGTTAGGTTGCCTTAGGTTAGGACATATAACGTTATAGACGTGCATAATGTTCCCACCGAGAAGTAGAGGCCTACACGCCACGAATGTTGTAAAATATGACAAACGAGGTGTTAGGTTGCCTTAGGTTAGGGCACATATCGTTATAGACGTACATAATGTTCCCACCGAGAAGTAGAGGCCGACACGCCACGAATGTTGTGAAATATAACATCCGAGATGTTAGGTTTGCTTAGGCTAGGACATATAACGTTATATACGTACATAATGTTGCCCCCGAGAAGTAGAGGCCGACACGCCACGAATGTTGTGAAATATTACATCCGAGATGTTAGGTTTGCTTAGGTTAGGACATATAACGTTACATACGTACATAACGTTCCCACAAAGAAGGAGGGGCCAACACGCAAGGAATGTTGTAAAATATTACATCCGAGATGTTAGGTTGCCTTAGGTTAGGACATATAACGTTATAGACGTATATAATGTCACCACCGAAAAGTAGGTGCCGACGCGCAAGGAATGCTGTAAAATATTACATCCGAGATGTTAGGTTCCCTTGGGATAGGACATATAACGTTATATACGTACATAATGTTCCCACCAAGAAGTAGGGGCCGACACGCCACGAATGTTGTAGAATATAACGTCCGAGATGTTATGTTGCCTTCGGTTAGGATATATGACGTTATAGAAGTGTATAATGTTCCCACGGATAAGTAGGAGCCGACACGCAAGTAATGTTGTAAAATATTACATCCGAGATGTTAGGTTGCCTTAGGTTAGTATATATAAGGTTATAGACGTATATAATATTCCCACGGAGCAGTATGCGCCGACACGCAAGGAATGTTGTAAAATATTACATCCGAGATGTTAGGTTGCCCTAGGATAGAACATATAACGTTATAGCCGTATATAATGTTACCACCGAAAAGTAGGTGCCGACACGCCACGAATATTGTAAAATATTACATACGAGGTGTTAGGTTGCCCTAGGATAGGACATATAACGTTATAGACGTGCATAATGTTCCCACCGAGAAGTAGGGGCCGACACGCAAAGAATGTTGTAAAATATTACATCCGAGATGTTAGGTTGCCCTAGGATAGGACATATAACGTTATAGACGTATATAATGTTACCACCGAAAAGTAGGTGCCGACACGCCACGAATATTGTAAAATATTACATACGAGGTGTTAGGTTGCCTTAGGATAGGACATATAACGTTATAGACGTGCATAATGTTCCCACCGAGAAGTAGGGGCCGACACGCAAAGAATGTTGTAAAATATTACATCCGAGATGTTAGGTTGCCCTAGGATAGGACATATAACGTTATAGACGTATATAATGTTACCACCGAAAAGTAGGTGCCGACACGCTACGAATGTTGTAAAATATTACATACGAGGTGTTAGGTTGCCTTAGGTTAGGACATATAACGTTATAGACGTGCATAATGTTCCCACCGAGAAGTAGAGGCCTACACGCCACGAATGTTGTAAAATATTACATACGAGGTGTTAGGTTGCCTTAGGTTAGGGCACATAACGTTATAGACGTACATAATGTTCACACCGAGAAGTAGAGGCCGACACGCCACAAATGTTGTGAAATATTACATCCGAGATGATAGGTTTGCTTAGGTTAGGACATATAACGTTATAGACGTACATAATTTTTCCACCAAGAAGAAGGGGCCGACACGCAAGGAATGTTGTAAAATATTATATCCGAGATGTTAGGTTGCCTTAGGTTAGGATATATAACGTTATTGACGTACATAATGTTCCTACCCAGGAGTAAGGGTCGACACGTAACGAATGTTGTTAAATATTGTGTCCGAGATGTTAGGTTGCCTTAGGTTAGGATATATAACGTTATAGCTGCACATAATGTTCCCACCGAGAAGTAGGGGCCGACACGCAAGGAATGTTGTAAAATATTACATCCGAGATGTTTGGTTGCCTTAGGTTAGGATATATAACGTTATAGCTGCACATAATGTTCCCACCGAGAAGTAGAGGCCGACACGCCACGAATGTTGTGAAATATCACGTCCGAGATGTTATGTTGCCTTCGGTTAGGATATATAACGTTATAGAAGTATATAATGTTCCCACGGATAAGTAGGCGCCGACACGCAAGGAATGTTGTAAAACATTACATTCGAGATGTTAGGTTGCCTTAGGTTAGGATATATAAGGTTATAGACGTATATAATATTCCCACGGAGCAGTATGCGCCGACACGCAAGGAATGTTGTAAAATATTACATCCGAGATGTTAGGCTGCCTTAGGTTAGGACATATTACGTTATAGCTGCACATAATGTTCCCACCGAGAAGTAGTGGCCGACACGCCACGAATGTGGTTAAATATTACATCCGAGGTGTTAGGTTGCCTTAGGTTAGGACATATAACGTTATAGCCGTACAATAATGTTCCCACCGAGAAGTAGGGGCCGACACGCAAGGAATGTTGTAAAATATTACATCCGAGATGTTAGGTTGCCCTAGGATAGGACATATAACGTTATAGACGTATATAATGTTACCACAGAAAAGTAGGTGCCGACACGCCACGAATGTTGTAAAATATTACATACGAGGTGTTAGGTTGCCTTAGGTTAGGACATATAACGTTATAGACGTACATAATGTTCACACCGAGAAGTAGAGGCCGACACGCCACGAATGTTGTGAAATATTACATCCGAGATGATAGGTTTGCTTAGGTTAGGACATACAACGTTATATACGTACATAATTTTCCCACCAAGAAGAAGGGGCCGACACGCAAGGAATGTTGTAAAATATTACATCCGAGATGTTAGGTTGCCTTAGGTTAGGATATATAACGTTATAGCTGCACATAATGTTCCCACCAAGAAGTAGGGGCCGACACGCCACGAATGTTGTAGAATATAACGTCCGAGATGTTATGTTGCCTTCGGTTAGGATATATAACGTTATAGAAGTGTATAATGTTCCCACGGATAAGTAGGAGCCGACGCGCAAGTAATGTTGTAAAATATTACATCCGAGATGTTAGGTTGCCTTAGGTTAGTATATATAAGGTTATAGACGTATATAATATTCCCACGGAGCAGTATGCGCCGACACGCAAGGAATGTTGTAAAATATTACATCCGAGATGTTAGGCTGCCTTAGGTTAGGACATATTACGTTATAGCTGCACATAATGTTCCCACCGAGAAGTAGTGGCCGACACGCCACGAATGTGGTTAAATATTACATCCGAGGTGTTAGGTTGCCTTAGGTTAGGACATATAACGTTATAGCCGTATAATAATGTTCCCACCGAGAAGTAGGGGCCGACACGCAAGGAATGTTGTAAAATATTACATCCGAGATGTTAGGTTGCCCTAGGATAGGACATATAACGTTATAGACGTATATAATGTTACCACAGAAAAGTAGGTGCCGACACGCCACGAATGTTGTAAAATATTACATACGAGGTGTTAGGTTGCCTTAGGTTAGGACATATAACGTTATAGACGTACATAATGTTCACACCGAGAAGTAGAGGCCGACACGCCACGAATGTTGTGAAATATTACATCCGAGATGATAGGTTTGCTTAGGTTAGGACATATAACGTTATATACGTACATAATTTTCCCACCAAGAAGAAGGGGCCGACACGCAAGGAATGTTGTAAAATATTACATCCGAGATGTTAGGTTGCCTTAGGTTAGGATATATAACGTTATAGCTGCACATAATGTTCCCACCGAGAAGTAGAGGCCGACACGCCACGAATGTTGTAAAATATCACGTCCGAGATGTTATGTTGCCTTCGGTTAGGATATATAACGTTATAGAAGTATATAATGTTCCCACGGATAAGTAGGCGCCGACAGGCAAGGAATGTTGTAAAATATTACATCCGAGATGTTAGGTTGCCTTAGGTTAGGATATATAAGGTTATAGACGTATATGATATTCCCACGGAGCAGTATGCGCCGACACGCAAGGAATGTTGTAAAATATTACATCCGAGATGTTAGGCTGCCTTAGGTTAGGACATATTACGTTATAGCTGCACATAATGTTCCCACCGAGAAGTAGGGGCCGACACGCAAGGAATGTTGTAAAATATTACATCCGAGATGTTAGGTTGCCCTAGGATAGGACATATAACGTTATAGACGTATATAATGTTACCACCGAAAAGTAGGTGCCGACACGCCACGAATGTTGTAAAATATTACATACGAGGTGTTAGGTTGTCTTAGGTTAGGGCACATAACGTTATAGACGTACATAATGTTCACACCGAGAAGTAGAGGCCGACACGCCACAAATGTTGTGAAATATTACATCCGAGATGATAGGTTTGCTTAGGTTAGGACATATAACGTTATATACGTACATAATTTTCCCACCAAGAAGAAGGGGCCGACACGCAAGGAATGTTGTAAAATATTATATCCGAGATGTTAGGTTGCCTTAGGTTAGGATATATAACGTTATAGACGTACATAATGTTCCTACCCAGGAGTAAGGGTCGACACGTAACGAATGTTGTTAAATATTGTGTCCGAGATGTTAGGTTGCCTTAGGTTAGGACATATAACGTTACAGCCGTACATAATGTTCCCACCGAGAAGTAGGTGCCGACACGCAAGGAATGTTGGAAAATATTACATCCGAGATGTTAGGTTGCCTTACGTTAGGATATATAACGTTATAGACGTACATAACGTTCCCACCGAGAAGTAGAGGCCTACACGCCATGAATGTTGTAAAATATTACATACGAGGTGTTAGGTGCCTTAGGTTAGGGCACATAACCTTATAGACGTACATAATGTTCCCACCGAGAAGTAGAGGCCGACACGCCACGAATGTTGAGAAATATTACATCCGAGATGTTAGGTTTGCTTAGGTTAGGACATATAACGTTACATACGTACATAATGTTCCCACAAAGAAGTAGGGGCCGACACGCAAGGAATGTTGGAAAATATTACATCCGAGATGTTAGGTTGCCTTAGGTTAGGATATATAACGTTATAGCTGCACATAATGTTCCCACCGAGAAGTAGGGGCCGACACGCAAGGAATGTTGTAAAATATTACATCCGAGATGTTAGGTTGCCTTAGGTTAGGATATATAACGTTATAGCTGCACATAATGTTCCCACCGAGAAGTAGAGGCCGACACGCAAGGAATGTTGTAAAATATTACATCCGAGATGTTAGGTTGCCCTAGGATAGGACATATAACGTTATAGACGTATATAATGTTACCACCGAAAAGTAGGTGCCGACACGCCACGAATGTTGTAAAATATTACATACGAGGTGTTAGGTTGCCTTAGGTTAGGACATATAACGTTATAGACGTGCATAATGTTCCCACCGAGAAGTAGAGGCCTACACGTCACGAATGTTGTAAAATATTACATACGAGGTGTTAGGTTGCCTTAGGTTATGGCACATAACGTTATAGACGTACATAATGTTCACACCGAGAAGTAGAGGCCGACACGCCACAAATGTTGTGAAATATTACATCCGAGATGATAGGTTTGCTTAGGTTAGGACATATAACGTTATATACGTACATAATTTTCCCACCAAGAAGAAGGGGCCGACACGCAAGGAATGTTGTAAAATATTACATACGAGATGTTAGGTTGCCTTACGTTAGGATATATAACGTTATAGACGTACATAACGTTCCCACCGAGAAGTAGAGGCCTACACGCCATGAATGTTGTAAAATATTACATACGAGGTGTTAGGTGCCTTAGGTTAGGGCACATAACCTTATAGACGTACATAATGTTCCCACCAAGAAGTAGGGGCCGACACGCCACGAATGTTGTAGAATATAACGTCCGAGATGTTAGGTTGCCTTACGTTAGGATATATAACGTTATAGACGTACATAATGTTCCCACCGAGAAGTAGAGGCCTACACGCCACGAATGTTGTAAAATATTACATACGAGGTGTTAGGTTGCCTTAGGTTAGGGCACATAACGTTATAGACGTACATACTGTTCACACCGAGAAGTAGAGGCCGACACGCCACGAATGTTGTGAAATATTACATCCGAGATGATAGGTTTGCTTAGGTTAGGACATATAACGTTATATACGTACATAATTTTCCCACCGAGAAGTAGGTGCCGACACGCAAGGAATGTTGGAAAATATTACATCCGAGATGTTAGGTTGCCTTACGTTAGGATATATAACGTTATAGACGTACATAACGTTCCCACCGAGAAGTAGAGGCCTACACGCCATGAATGTTGTAAAATATTACATACGAGGTGTTAGGTGCCTTAGGTTAGGGCACATAACCTTATAGACGTACATAATGTTCCCACCGTGAAGTAGAGGCCGGCACGCCACGAACGTTGTGAAATATTACATCCGAGATGTTAGGTTTGCTTAGGTTAGGACATATAACGTTATATAAGTACATAATGTTCCCACCGAGAAGTAGAGGCCGACACGCCACGAATGTTGAGAAATATTACATCCGAGATGTTAGTTTTGCTTAGGTTAGGACATATAACGTTACATACGTACATAATGTTCCCACAAAGAAGTAGGGGCCGACACGCAAGGAATGTTGGAAAATATTACATCCGAGATGTTAGGTTGCCTTAGGTTAGGATATATAACGTTATAGCTGCACATAATGTTCCCACCGAGAAGTAGGGGCCGACACGCAAGGAATGTTGTAAAATATTACATCCGAGATGTTAGGTTGCCTTACGTTAGGATATATAACGTTATAGACGTACATAACGTTCCCACCGAGAAGTAGAGGCCTACACGCCATGAATGTTGTAAAATATTACATACGAGGTGTTAGGTGCCTTAGGTTAGGGCACATAACCTTATAGACGTACATAATGTTCCCACCGTGAAGTAGAGGCCGGCACGCCACGAACGTTGTGAAATATTACATCCGAGATGTTAGGTTTGCTTAGGTTAGGACATATAACGTTATATAAGTACATAATGTTCCCACCGAGAAGTAGAGGCCGACACGCCACGAATGTTGAGAAATATTACATCCGAGATGTTAGTTTTGCTTAGGTTAGGACATATAACGTTACATACGTACATAATGTTCCCACAAAGAAGTAGGGGCCGACACGCAAGGAATGTTGGAAAATATTACATCCGAGATGTTAGGTTGCCTTAGGTTAGGATATATAACGTTATAGCTGCACATAATGTTCCCACCGAGAAGTAGGGGCCGACACGCAAGGAATGTTGTAAAATATTACATCCGAGATGTTAGGTTGCCTTAGGTTAGGATATATAACGTTATAGCTGCACATAATGTTCCCACCGAGAAGTAGAGGCCGACACGCAAGGAATGTTGTAAAATATTACATCCGAGATGTTAGGTTGCCTTAGGTTAGGATATATAACGTTATAGCTGCACATAATGTTCCCACCAAGAAGTAGGGGCCGACACGCCACGAATGTTGTAGAATATAACGTCCGAGATGTTAGGTTGCCTTACGTTAGGATATATAACGTTATAGACGTACATAATGTTCCCACCGAGAAGTAGAGGCCTACACGCCACGAATGTTGTAAAATATTACATACGAGGTGTTAGGTTGCCTTAGGTTAGGGCACATAACGTTATAGACGTACATAATGTTCACACCGAGAAGTAGAGGCCGACACGCCACGAATGTTGTGAAATATTACATCCGAGATGATAGGTTTGCTTAGGTTAGGACATATAACGTTATATACGTACATAATTTTCCCACGAAGAAGAAGGGGCCGACACGCAAGGAATGTTGTAAAATATTACATCCGAGATGTTAGGTTGCCTTAGGTTAGGATATATAACGTTATAGACGTACATAATGTTCCTACCCAGGAGTAAGGTTCGACACGTAACGAATGTTGTTAAATATTGTGTCCGAGATGTTAGGTTGCCTTAGGTTAGGACATATAACGTTACAGCCGTACATAATGTTCCCACCGAGAAGTAGGTGCCGACACGCAAGGAATGTTGGAAAATATTACATCCGAGATGTTAGGTTGCCTTACGTTAGGATATATAACGTTATAGACGTACATAACGTTCCCACCGAGAAGTAGAGGCCTACACGCCATGAATGTTGTAAAATATTACATACGAGGTGTTAGGTGCCTTAGGTTAGGGCACATAACCTTATAGACGTACATAATGTTCCCACCGTGAAGTAGAGGCCGGCACGCCACGAACGTTGTGAAATATTACATCCGAGATGTTAGGTTTGCTTAGGTTAGGACATATAACGTTATATAAGTACATAATGTTCCCACCGAGAAGTAGAGGCCGACACGCCACGAATGTTGAGAAATATTACATCCGAGATGTTAGGTTTGCTTAGGTTAGGACATATAACGTTACATACGTACATAATGTTCCCACAAAGAAGTAGGGGCCGACACGCAAGGAATGTTGGAAAATATTACATCCGAGATGTTAGGTTGCCTTAGGTTAGGATATATAACGTTATAGCTGCACATAATGTTCCCACCGAGAAGTAGGGGCCGACACGCAAGGAATGTTGTAAAATATTACATCCGAGATGTTAGGTTGCCTTAGGTTAGGATATATAACGTTATAGCTGCACATAATGTTCCCACCGAGAAGTAGAGGCCGACACGCAAGGAATGTTGTAAAATATTACATCCGAGATGTTAGGTTGCCTTAGGTTAGGATATATAACGTTATAGCTGCACATAATGTTCCCACCGAGAAGTAGAGGCCGACACGCCACGAATGTTGTAAAATATCACGTCCGAGATGTTATGTTGCCTTCGGTTAGGATATATAACGTTATAGAAGTATATAATGTTCCCACGGATAAGTAGGCGCCGACACGCAAGGAATGTTGTAAAATATTACATCCGAGATGTTAGGTTGCCTTAGGTTAGGATATATAACGTTATAGCTGCACATAATGTTCCCACCGAGAAGTAGAGGCCGACACGCCACGAATGTTGTAAAATATCACGTCCGAGATGTTATGTTGCCTTCGGTTAGGATATATAACGTTATAGAAGTATATAATGTTCCCACGGATAAGTAGGCGCCGACACGCACGGAATGTTGGAAAATATTACATCCGAGATGTTAGGTTGCCCTAGGATAGGACATATAACGTTATAGACGTATATAATGTTACCACCGAAAAGTAGGTGCCGACACGCCACGAATGTTGTAAAATATTACATACGAGGTGTTAGGTTGCCTTAGGTTAGGACATATAACGTTATAGACGTGCATAATGTTCCCACCGAGAAGTAGAGGCCTACACGTCACGAATGTTGTAAAATATTACATACGAGGTGTTAGGTTGCCTTAGGTTAGGGCACATAACGTTATAGACGTACATAATGTTCACACCGAGAAGTAGAGGCCGACACGCCACAAATGTTGTGAAATATTACATCCGAGATGATAGGTTTGCTTAGGTTAGGACATATAACGTTATATACGTACATAATTTTCCCACCAAGAAGAAGGGGCCGACACGCAAGGAATGTTGTAAAATATTATATCCGAGATGTTAGGTTGCCTTAGGTTAGGATATATAACGTTATAGACGTACATAATGTTCCTACCCAGGAGTAAGGGTCGACACGTAACGAATGTTGTTAAATATTGTGTCCGAGATGTTAGGTTGCCTTAGGTTAGGACATATAACGTTACAGCCGTACATAATGTTCCCACCGAGAAGTAGGCGCCGACACGCAAGGAATGTTGGAAAATATTACATCCGAGATGTTAGGTTGCCTTACGTTAGGATATATAACGTTACAGACGTACATAACGTTCCCACCGAGAAGTAGAGGCCTACACGCCATGAATGTTGTAAAATATTACATACGAGGTGTTAGGTGCCTTAGGTTAGGGCACATAACCTTATAGACGTACATAATGTTCCCACCGTGAAGTAGAGGCCGGCACGACACGAACGTTGTGAAATATTACATCCGAGATGTTAGGTTTGCTTAGGTTAGGACATATAACGTTATATACGTACATAATGTTCCCACCGAGAAGTAGAGGCCGACACGCCACGAATGTTGAGAAATATTACATCCGAGATGTTAGGTTTGCTTAGGTTAGGACATATAACGTTACATACGTACATAATGTTCCCACAAAGAAGTAGGGGCCGACACGCAAGGAATGTTGTAAAATATTACATCCGAGAGGTTAGGTTGCCTTAGGTTAGGATATATAACGTTATAGCTGCACATAATGTTCCCACCGAGAAGTAGAGGCCGACACGCAAGGAATGTTGTAAAATATTACATCCGAGATGTTAGGTTGCCTTAGGTTAGGATATATAACGTTATAGCTGCACATAATGTTCCCACCGAGAAGTAGAGGCCGACACGCCACGAATGTTGTAAAATATCACGTCCGAGATGTTATGTTGCCTTCGGTTAGGATATATAACGTTATAGAAGTATATAATGTTCCCACGGATAAGTAGGCGCCGACACGCAAGGAATGTTGTAAAATATTACATTCGAGATGTTAGGTTGCCTTAGGTTAGGATATATAAGGTTATAGACGTATATAATATTCCCACGGAGCAGTATGCGCCGACACGCAAGGAATGTTGTAAAATATTACATCCGAGATGTTAGGCTGCCTTAGGTTAGGACATATTACGTTATAGCTGCACATAATGTTCCCACCGAGAAGTAGTGGCCGACACGCCACGAATGTGGTTAAATATTACATCCGAGGTGTTAGGTTGCCTTAGGTTAGGACATATAACGTTATAGCCGTACATAATGTTACCACCGAAAAGTAGGTGCCTACACGCCACGAATGTTGTAAAATATTACATACGAGGTGTTAGGTTGCCTTAGGTTAGGACATATAACGTTATAGACGTGCATAATGTTCCCACCGAGAAGTAGAGGCCTACACGTCACGAATGTTGTAAAATATTACATACGAGGTGTTAGGTTGCCTTAGGTTAGGGCACATAACGTTATAGACGTACATAATGTTCACACCGAGAAGTAGAGGCCGACACGCCACAAATGTTGTGAAATATTACATCCGAGATGATAGGTTTGCTTAGGTTAGGACATATAACGTTATATACGTACATAATTTTCCCACCAAGAAGAAGGGGCCGACACGCAAGGAATGTTGTAAAATATTATATGCGAGATGTTAGGTTGCCTTAGGTTAGGATATATAACGTTATAGACGTACATAATGTTCCTACCCAGGAGTAAGGTTCGACACGTAACGAATGTTGTTAAATATTGTGTCCGAGATGTTAGGTTGCCTTAGGTTAGGACATATAACGTTACAGCCGTACATAATGTTCCCACCGAGAAGTAGGTGCCGACACGCAAGGAATGTTGGAAAATATTACATCCGAGATGTTAGGTTGCCTTACGTTAGGATATATAACGTTATAGACGTACATAACGTTCCCACCGAGAAGTAGAGGCCTACACGCCATGAATGTTGTAAAATATTACATACGAGGTGTTAGGTGCCTTAGGTTAGGGCACATAACCTTATAGACGTACATAATGTTCCCACCGTGAAGTAGAGGCCGGCACGCCACGAACGTTGTGAAATATTACATCCGAGATGTTAGGTTTGCTTAGGTTAGGACATATAACGTTATATAAGTACATAATGTTCCCACCGAGAAGTAGAGGCCGACACGCCACGAATGTTGAGAAATATTACATCCGAGATGTTAGGTTTGCTTAGGTTAGGACATATAACGTTACATACGTACATAATGTTCCCACAAAGAAGTAGGGGCCGACACGCAAGGAATGTTGGAAAATATTACATCCGAGATGTTAGGTTGCCTTAGGTTAGGATATATAACGTTATAGCTGCACATAATGTTCCCACCGAGAAGTAGGGGCCGACACGCAAGGAATGTTGTAAAATATTACATCCGAGATGTTAGGTTGCCTTAGGTTAGGATATATAACGTTATAGCTGCACATAATGTTCCCACCGAGAAGTAGAGGCCGACACGCAAGGAATGTTGTAAAATATTACATCCGAGATGTTAGGTTGCCTTAGGTTAGGATATATAACGTTATAGCTGCACATAATGTTCCCACCGAGAAGTAGAGGCCGACACGCCACGAATGTTGTAAAATATCACGTCCGAGATGTTATGTTGCCTTCGGTTAGGATATATAACGTTATAGAAGTATATAATGTTCCCACGGATAAGTAGGCGCCGACACGCAAGGAATGTTGTAAAATATTACATCCGAGATGTTAGGTTGCCTTAGGTTAGGATATATAACGTTATAGCTGCACATAATGTTCCCACCGAGAAGTAGAGGCCGACACGCCACGAATGTTGTAAAATATCACGTCCGAGATGTTATGTTGCCTTCGGTTAGGATATATAACGTTATAGAAGTATATAATGTTCCCACGGATAAGTAGGCGCCGACACGCACGGAATGTTGGAAAATATTACATCCGAGATGTTAGGTTGCCCTAGGATAGGACATATAACGTTATAGACGTATATAATGTTACCACCGAAAAGTAGGTGCCGACACGCCACGAATGTTGTAAAATATTACATACGAGGTGTTAGGTTGCCTTAGGTTAGGACATATAACGTTATAGACGTGCATAATGTTCCCACCGAGAAGTAGAGGCCTACACGTCACGAATGTTGTAAAATATTACATACGAGGTGTTAGGTTGCCTTAGGTTAGGGCACATAACGTTATAGACGTACATAATGTTCACACCGAGAAGTAGAGGCCGACACGCCACAAATGTTGTGAAATATTACATCCGAGATGATAGGTTTGCTTAGGTTAGGACATATAACGTTATATACGTACATAATTTTCCCACCAAGAAGAAGGGGCCGACACGCAAGGAATGTTGTAAAATATTATATCCGAGATGTTAGGTTGCCTTAGGTTAGGATATATAACGTTATAGACGTACATAATGTTCCTACCCAGGAGTAAGGGTCGACACGTAACGAATGTTGTTAAATATTGTGTCCGAGATGTTAGGTTGCCTTAGGTTAGGACATATAACGTTACAGCCGTACATAATGTTCCCACCGAGAAGTAGGCGCCGACACGCAAGGAATGTTGGAAAATATTACATCCGAGATGTTAGGTTGCCTTACGTTAGGATATATAACGTTATAGACGTACATAACGTTCCCACCGAGAAGTAGAGGCCTACACGCCATGAATGTTGTAAAATATTACATACGAGGTGTTAGGTGCCTTAGGTTAGGGCACATAACCTTATAGACGTACATAATGTTCCCACCGTGAAGTAGAGGCCGGCACGCCACGAACGTTGTGAAATATTACATCCGAGATGTTAGGTTTGCTTAGGTTAGGACATATAACGTTATATACGTACATAATGTTCCCACCGAGAAGTAGAGGCCGACACGCCACGAATGTTGAGAAATATTACATCCGAGATGTTAGGTTTGCTTAGGTTAGGACATATAACGTTACATACGTACATAATGTTCCCACAAAGAAGTAGGGGCCGACACGCAAGGAATGTTGTAAAATATTACATCCGAGAGGTTAGGTTGCCTTAGGTTAGGATATATAACGTTATAGCTGCACATAATGTTCCCACCGAGAAGTAGAGGCCGACACGCAAGGAATGTTGTAAAATATTACATCCGAGATGTTAGGTTGCCTTAGGTTAGGATATATAACGTTATAGCTGCACATAATGTTCCCACCGAGAAGTAGAGGCCGACACGCCACGAATGTTGTAAAATATCACGTCCGAGATGTTATGTTGCCTTCGGTTAGGATATATAACGTTATAGAAGTATATAATGTTCCCACGGATAAGTAGGCGCCGACACGCAAGGAATGTTGTAAAATATTACATTCGAGATGTTAGGTTGCCTTAGGTTAGGATATATAAGGTTATAGACGTATATAATATTCCCACGGAGCAGTATGCGCCGACACGCAAGGAATGTTGTAAAATATTACATCCGAGATGTTAGGCTGCCTTAGGTTAGGACATATTACGTTATAGCTGCACATAATGTTCCCACCGAGAAGTAGTGGCCGACACGCCACGAATGTGGTTAAATATTACATCCGAGGTGTTAGGTTGCCTTAGGTTAGGACATATAACGTTATAGCCGTACATAATGTTACCACCGAAAAGTAGGTGCCGACACGCCACGAATGTTGTAAAATATTACATACGAGGTGTTAGGTTGCCTTAGGTTAGGACATATAACGTTATAGACGTGCATAATGTTCCCACCGAGAAGTAGAGGCCTACACGTCACGAATGTTGTAAAATATTACATACGAGGTGTTAGGTTGCCTTAGGTTAGGGCACATAACGTTATAGACGTACATAATGTTCACACCGAGAAGTAGAGGCCGACACGCCACAAATGTTGTGAAATATTACATCCGAGATGATAGGTTTGCTTAGGTTAGGACATATAACGTTATATACGTACATAATTTTCCCACCAAGAAGAAGGGGCCGACACGCAAGGAATGTTGTAAAATATTATATCCGAGATGTTAGGTTGCCTTAGGTTAGGATATATAACGTTATAGACGTACATAATGTTCCTACCCAGGAGTAAGGGTCGACACGTAACGAATGTTGTTAAATATTGTGTCCGAGATGTTAGGTTGCCTTAGGTTAGGACATATAACGTTACAGCCGTACATAATGTTCCCACCGAGAAGTAGGTGCCGACACGCAAGGAATGTTGGAAAATATTACATCCGAGATGTTAGGTTGCCTTACGTTAGGATATATAACGTTATAGACGTACATAACGTTCCCACCGAGAAGTAGAGGCCTACACGCCATGAATGTTGTAAAATATTACATCCGAGATGTTAGGTTGCCTTAGGTTAGGATATATAACGTTATAGCTGCACATAATGTTCCCACCGAGAAGTAGAGGCCGACACGCAAGGAATGTTGTAAAATATTACATCCGAGATGTTAGGTTGCCTTAGGTTAGGATATATAACGTTATAGCTGCACATAATGTTCCCACCGAGAAGTAGAGGCCGACACGCCACGAATGTTGTAAAATATCACGTCCGAGATGTTATGTTGCCTTCGGTTAGGATATATAACGTTATAGAAGTATATAATGTTCCCACGGATAAGTAGGCGCCGACACGCAAGGAATGTTGTAAAATATTACATCCGAGATGTTAGGTTGCCTTAGGTTAGGATATATAACGTTATAGCTGCACATAATGTTCCCACCGAGAAGTAGAGGCCGACACGCCACGAATGTTGTAAAATATCACGTCCGAGATGTTATGTTGCCTTCGGTTAGGATATATAACGTTATAGAAGTATATAATGTTCCCACGGATAAGTAGGCGCCGACACGCAAGGAATGTTGTAAAATATTACAATCGAGATGTTAGGTTGCCTTAGGTTAGGATATATAAGGTTATAGACGTATATAATATTCCCACGGAGCAGTATGCGCCGACACGCAAGGAATGTTGTAAAATATTACATCCGAGATGTTAGGCTGCCTTAGGTTAGGACATATTACGTTATAGCTGCACATAATGTTCCCACCGAGAAGTAGTGGCCGACACGCCACGAATGTGGTTAAATATTACATCCGAGGTGTTAGGTTGCCTTAGGTTAGGACATATAACGTTATAGCCGTACATAATGTTACCACCGAAAAGTAGGTGCCGACACGCCACGAATGTTGTAAAATATTACATACGAGGTGTTAGGTTGCCTTAGGTTAGGACATATAACGTTATAGACGTGCATAATGTTCCCACCGAGAAGTAGAGGCCTACACGTCACGAATGTTGTAAAATATTACATACGAGGTGTTAGGTTGCCTTAGGTTAGGGCACATAACGTTATAGACGTACATAATGTTCACACCGAGAAGTAGAGGCCGACACGCCACAAATGTTGTGAAATATTACATCCGAGATGATAGGTTTGCTTAGGTTAGGACATATAACGTTATATACGTACATAATTTTCCCACCAAGAAGAAGGGGCCGACACGCAAGGAATGTTGTAAAATATTATATCCGAGATGTTAGGTTGCCTTAGGTTAGGATATATAACGTTATAGACGTACATAATGTTCCTAACCAGGAGTAAGGGTCGACACGTAACGAATGTTGTTAAATATTGTGTCCGAGATGTTAGGTTGCCTTAGGTTAGGACATATAACGTTACAGCCGTACATAATGTTCCCACCGAGAAGTAGGTGCCGACACGCAAGGAATGTTGGAAAATATTACATCCGAGATGTTAGGTTGCCTTACGTTAGGATATATAACGTTATAGACGTACATAACGTTCCCACCGAGAAGTAGAGGCCTACACGCCATGAATGTTGTAAAATATTACATACGAGGTGTTAGGTGCCTTAGGTTAGGGCACATAACCTTATAGACGTACATAATGTTCCCACCGTGAAGTAGAGGACGGCACGCCACGAACGTTGTGAAATATTACATCCGAGATGTTAGGTTTGCTTAGGTTAGGACATATAACGTTATATAAGTACATAATGTTCCCACCGAGAAGTAGAGGCCGACACGCCACGAATGTTGAGAAATATTACATCCGAGATGTTAGGTTTGCTTAGGTTAGGACATATAACGTTACATACGTACATAATGTTCCCACAAAGAAGTAGGGGCCGACACGCCACGAATGTTGTAAAATATCACGTCCGAGATGTTATGTTGCCTTCGGTTAGGATATATAACGTTATAGAAGTATATAATGTTCCCACGGATAAGTAGGCGCCGACACGCAAGGAATGTTGTAAAATATTACATTCGAGATGTTAGGTTGCCTTAGGTTAGGATATATAAGGTTATAGACGTATATAATATTCCCACGGAGCAGTATGCGCCGACACGCAAGGAATGTTGTAAAATATTACATCCGAGATGTTAGGCTGCCTTAGGTTAGGACATATTACGTTATAGCTGCACATAATGTTCCCACCGAGAAGTAGTGGCCGACACGCCACGAATGTGGTTAAATATTACATCCGAGGTGTTAGGTTGCCTTAGGTTAGGACATATAACGTTATAGCCGTACATAATGTTCCCACCGAGAAGTAGGGGCCGACACGCAAGGAATGTTGTAAAATATTACATCCGAGATGTTAGGTTGCCCTAGGATAGGACATATAACGTTATAGACGTATATAATGTTACCACAGAAAAGTAGGTGCCGACACGCCACGAATGTTGTAAAATATTACATACGAGGTGTTAGGTTGCCTTAGGTTAGGACATATAACGTTATAGACGTGCATAATGTTCCCACCGAGTAGTAGAGGCCTACACGCCACGAATGTTGTAAAATATTACATACGAGGTGTTAGGTTGCCTTAGGTTAGGGCACATAACGTTATAGACGTACATAATGTTCACACCGAGAAGTAGAGGCCGACATGCCACGAATGTTGTGAAATATTACATCCGAGATGTTAGGTTTGCTTAGGTTAGGACATATAACGTTACATACGTACATAATGTTCCCACAAAGAAGTAGGGGCCGACACGCAAGGAATGTTGTAAAATATTACATCCGAGATGTTAGGTTGCCTTAGGTTAGGATATATAACGTTATAGCTGCACATAATGTTCCCACCGAGAAGTAGAGGCCGACACGCAAGGAATGTTGTAAAATATTACATCCGAGATGTTAGGTTGCCTTAGGTTAGGATATATAACGTTATAGCTGCACATAATGTTCCCACCGAGAAGTAGAGGCCGACACGCGACGAATGTTGTAAAATATCACGTCCGAGATGTTATGTTGCCTTAGGTTAGGGCACATAACATTATAGACGTACATAATGTTCCCACCGAGAAGTAGAGGCCGACACGCCACGAATGTTGTGAAATATTACATCCGAGATGATAGGTTTGCTTAGGTTAGGACATATAACGTTATATACGTACATAATGTTCCCACCGAGAAGTAGAGGCCGACACGCCACGAATGTTGTGAAATATTACATCCGAGATGTTAGGTTTGCTTAGGTTAGGACATATAACGTTACATACGTACATAATGTTCCTACCCAGGAGTAAGGGTCGACACGTAACGAATGTTGTTAAATATTGTGTCCGAGATGTTAGGTTGCCTTAGGTTAGGACATATAACGTTACAGCCGTACATAATGTTCCCACCGAGAAGTAGGCGCCGACACGCAAGGAATGTTGGAAAATATTACATCCGAGATGTTAGGTTGCCTTACGTTAGGATATATAACGTTATAGACGTACATAACGTTCCCACCGAGAAGTAGAGGCCTACACGCCATGAATGTTGTAAAATATTACATACGAGGTGTTAGGTGCCTTAGGTTAGGGCACATAACCTTATAGACGTACATAATGTTCCCACCGTGAAGTAGAGGCCGGCACGCCACGAACGTTGTGAAATATTACATCCGAGATGTTAGGTTTGCTTAGGTTAGGACATATAACGTTATATACGTACATAATGTTCCCACCGAGAAGTAGAGGCCGACACGCCACGAATGTTGAGAAATATTACATCCGAGATGTTAGGTTTGCTTAGGTTAGGACATATAACGTTACATACGTACATAATGTTCCCACAAAGAAGTAGGGGCCGACACGCAAGGAATGTTGGAAAATATTACATCCGAGATGTTAGGTTGCCTTACGTTAGGATATATAACGTTATAGACGTACATAACGTTCCCACCGAGAAGTAGAGGCCTACACGCCATGAATGTTGTAAAATATTACATCCGAGATGTTAGGTTGCCTTAGGTTAGGATATATAACGTTATAGCTGCACATAATGTTCCCACCGAGAAGTAGAGGCCGACACGCAAGGAATGTTGTAAAATATTACATCCGAGATGTTAGGTTGCCTTACGTTAGGATATATAACGTTATAGACGTACATAACGTTCCCACCGAGAAGTAGAGGCCTACACGCCATGAATGTTGTAAAATATTACATCCGAGATGTTAGGTTGCCTTAGGTTAGGATATATAACGTTATAGCTGCACATAATGTTCCCACCGAGAAGTAGAGGCCGACACGCAAGGAATGTTGTAAAATATTACATCCGAGATGTTAGGTTGCCTTAGGTTAGGATATATAACGTTATAGCTGCACATAATGTTCCCACCGAGAAGTAGAGGCCGACACGCCACGAATGTTGTAAAATATCACGTCCGAGATGTTATGTTGCCTTCGGTTAGGATATATAACGTTATAGAAGTATATAATGTTCCCACGGATAAGTAGGCGCCGACACGCAAGGAATGTTGTAAAATATTACATCCGAGATGTTAGGTTGCCTTAGGTTAGGATATATAACGTTATAGCTGCACATAATGTTCCCACCGAGAAGTAGAGGCCGACACGCCACGAATGTTGTAAAATATCACGTCCGAGATGTTATGTTGCCTTCGGTTAGGATATATAACGTTATAGAAGTATATAATGTTCCCACGGATAAGTAGGCGCCGACACGCAAGGAATGTTGTAAAATATTACAATCGAGATGTTAGGTTGCCTTAGGTTAGGATATATAAGGTTATAGACGTATATAATATTCCCACGGAGCAGTATGCGCCGACACGCAAGGAATGTTGTAAAATATTACATCCGAGATGTTAGGCTGCCTTAGGTTAGGACATATTACGTTATAGCTGCACATAATGTTCCCACCGAGAAGTAGTGGCCGACACGCCACGAATGTGGTTAAATATTACATCCGAGGTGTTAGGTTGCCTTAGGTTAGGACATATAACGTTATAGCCGTACATAATGTTACCACCGAAAAGTAGGTGCCGACACGCCACGAATGTTGTAAAATATTACATACGAGGTGTTAGGTTGCCTTAGGTTAGGACATATAACGTTATAGACGTGCATAATGTTCCCACCGAGAAGTAGAGGCCTACACGTCACGAATGTTGTAAAATATTACATACGAGGTGTTAGGTTGCCTTAGGTTAGGGCACATAACGTTATAGACGTACATAATGTTCACACCGAGAAGTAGAGGCCGACACGGCACAAATGTTGTGAAATATTACATCCGAGATGATAGGTTTGCTTAGGTTAGGACATATAACGTTATATACGTACATAATTTTCCCACCAAGAAGAAGGGGCCGACACGCAAGGAATGTTGTAAAATATTATATCCGAGATGTTAGGTTGCCTTAGGTTAGGATATATAACGTTATAGACGTACATAATGTTCCTACCCAGGAGTAAGGGTCGACACGTAACGAATGTTGTTAAATATTGTGTCCGAGATGTTAGGTTGCCTTAGGTTAGGACATATAACGTTACAGCCGTACATAATGTTCCCACCGAGAAGTAGGTGCCGACACGCAAGGAATGTTGGAAAATATTACATCCGAGATGTTAGGTTGCCTTACGTTAGGATATATAACGTTATAGACGTACATAACGTTCCCACCGAGAAGTAGAGGCCTACACGCCATGAATGTTGTAAAATATTACATACGAGGTGTTAGGTGCCTTAGGTTAGGGCACATAACCTTATAGACGTACATAATGTTCCCACCGTGAAGTAGAGGACGGCACGCCACGAACGTTGTGAAATATTACATCCGAGATGTTAGGTTTGCTTAGGTTAGGACATATAACGTTATATAAGTACATAATGTTCCCACCGAGAAGTAGAGGCCGACACGCCACGAATGTTGAGAAATATTACATCCGAGATGTTAGGTTTGCTTAGGTTAGGACATATAACGTTACATACGTACATAATGTTCCCACAAAGAAGTAGGGGCCGACACGCACGGAATGTTGGAAAATATTACATCCGAGATGTTAGGTTGCCTTAGGTTAGGATATATAACGTTATAGCTGCACATAATGTTCCCACCGAGAAGTAGGGGCCGACACGCAAGGAATGTTGTAAAATATTACATCCGAGATGTTAGGTTGCCTTAGGTTAGGATATATAACGTTATAGCTGCACATAATGTTCCCACCGAGAAGTAGAGGCCGACACGCCACGAATGTTGTAAAATATCACGTCCGAGATGTTATGTTGCCTTCGGTTAGGATATATAACGTTATAGAAGTATATAATGTTCCCACGGATAAGTAGGCGCCGACACGCAAGGAATGTTGTAAAATATTACATTCGAGATGTTAGGTTGCCTTAGGTTAGGATATATAAGGTTATAGACGTATATAATATTCCCACGGAGCAGTATGCGCCGACACGCAAGGAATGTTGTAAAATATTACATCCGAGATGTTAGGCTGCCTTAGGTTAGGACATATTACGTTATAGCTGCACATAATGTTCCCACCGAGAAGTAGTGGCCGACACGCCACGAATGTGGTTAAATATTACATCCGAGGTGTTAGGTTGCCTTAGGTTAGGACATATAACGTTATAGCCGTACATAATGTTCCCACCGAGAAGTAGGGGCCGACACGCAAGGAATGTTGTAAAATATTACATCCGAGATGTTAGGTTGCCCTAGGATAGGACATATAACGTTATAGACGTATATAATGTTACCACAGAAAAGTAGGTGCCGACACGCCACGAATGTTGTAAAATATTACATACGAGGTGTTAGGTTGCCTTAGGTTAGGACATATAACGTTATAGACGTGCATAATGTTCCCACCGAGTAGTAGAGGCCTACACGCCACGAATGTTGTAAAATATTACATACGAGGTGTTAGGTTGCCTTAGGTTAGGGCACATAACGTTATAGACGTACATAATGTTCACACCGAGAAGTAGAGGCCGACATGCCACGAATGTTGTGAAATATTACATCCGAGATGTTAGGTTTGCTTAGGTTAGGACATATAACGTTACATACGTACATAATGTTCCCACAAAGAAGTAGGGGCCGACACGCAAGGAATGTTGTAAAATATTACATCCGAGATGTTAGGTTGCCTTAGGTTAGGATATATAACGTTATAGCTGCACATAATGTTCCCACCGAGAAGTAGAGGCCGACACGCAAGGAATGTTGTAAAATATTACATCCGAGATGTTAGGTTGCCTTAGGTTAGGATATATAACGTTATAGCTGCACATAATGTTCCCACCGAGAAGTAGAGGCCGACACGCCACGAATGTTGTAAAATATTACATCCGAGATGTTAGGTTTGCTTAGGTTAGGACATATAACGTTACATACGTACATAATGTTCCCACAAAGAAGTAGGGGCCGACACGCAAGGAATGTTGGAAAATATTACATCCGAGATGTTAGGTTGCCTTAGGTTAGGATATATAACGTTATAGCTGCACATAATGTTCCCACCGAGAAGTAGAGGCCTACACGCCACGAATGTTGTAAAATATTACATACGAGGTGTAAGGTTGCCTTAGGTTAGGGCACATAACATTATAGACGTACTTAATGTTCCCACCGAGAAGTAGGGGCCGACACGCAAGGAATGTTGTAAAATATTACATCCGAGATGTTAGGTTGCCTTAGGTTAGGATATATAACATTATAGACGTACATAATGTTCCCACCGAGCATTATGCGCCGACAAGCAAGGAATGTTGGAAAATATTACATCCGAGATGTTAGGTTGCCTTACGTTAGGATATATAACGTTATAGACGTACATAATGTTCCCACCGAAAAGTAGAGGCCTACACGCCACGAATGTTGAAAAATATTACATACGAGGTGTCAGGTTGCCTTAGGTTAGGGCACATAACGTTATAGACGTGCATAATGTTCCCACCGAGAAGTAGAGGCCTACACGCCACGAATGTTGTAAAATATTACATCCGAGATGTTAGGTTGCCTTAGGTTAGGATATATAACGTTATAGCTGCACATAATGTTCCCACCGAGAAGTAGAGGCCGACACGCCACGAATGTTGTAAAATATCACGTCCGAGATGTCATGTTGCCTTCGGTTAGGATATATAACGTTATAGAAGTGTATAATGTTACCACGGATAAGTAGGAGCCGACACGCAAGTAATGTTGTAAAATATTACATCCGAGATGTTAGGTTGCCTTAGGTTAGTATATATAAGGTTATAGACGTATATAATATTCCCACGGAGCAGTATGCGCCGACACGCAAGGAATGTTGTAAAATATTACATCCGAGATGTTAGGTTGCCCTAGGATAGAACATATAACGTTATAGCCGTATATAATGTTACCACCGAAAAGTAGGTGCCGACACGCCAGGAATGTTGTAAAATATTACATACGAGGTGTTACGTTGCCTTAGGTTAGGACATATAACGTTATAGACGTGCATAATGTTCCCACCGAGAAGTAGAGGCCTACACGCCACGAATGTTGTAAAATATTACATACGAGGTGTTAGGTTGCCTTAGGTTAGGGCACATATCGTTATAGACGTACATAATGTTCCCACGGAGAAGTAGAGGCCGACACGCCACGAATGTTGTGAAATATTACATCCGAGATGTTAGGTTTGCTTAGGTTAGGACATATAACGTTATAGACGTATATAATGTTACCACCGAAAAGTAGGTGCCGACGCGCAAGGAATGCTGTAAAATATTACATCCGAGATGTTAGGTTCCCTTAGGATAGGACATATAACGTTATATACGTACATAATGTTCCCACCAAGAAGTAGGTGCCGACACGCCACGAATATTGTGAAATATTACATACGAGGTGTTAGGTTGCCTTAGGTTAGGACATATAACGTTATAGACGTGCATAATGTTCCCACCGAGAAGTAGAGGCCTACACGCCACGAATGTTGTAAAATATTACATGCGAGGTGTTAGGTTGCCTTAGGTTAGGGCACATATCGTTATAGACGTACATAATGTTCCCACCGAGAAGTAGAGGCCGACACGCCACGAATGTTCTGAAATATTACATCCGAGATGTTAGGTTTGCTTAGGTTAGGACATATAACGTTATATACGTACATAATGTTGCCACCGAGAAGTAGAGGCCGACACGCCACGAATGTTGTGAAATATTACATCCGAGATGTTAGGTTTGCTTAGGTTAGGACATATAACGTTACATACGTACATAATGTTCCCACACAGAAGTAGGGGCCAACACGCAAGGAATGTTGTAAAATATTACATCCGAGATGTTAGGTTGCCTTAGGTTAGGACATATAACGTTATAGACGTATATAATGTTACCACCGAAAAGTAGGTGCCGACGCGCAAGGAATGCTGTAAAATATTACATCCGAGATGTTAGGTTCCCTTAGGATAGGACATATAACGTTATATACGTACATAATGTTCCCACCAAGAAGT
Source organism: Xylocopa violacea (assembly GCA_963969225.1). Lineage (NCBI taxonomy): Eukaryota > Metazoa > Arthropoda > Insecta > Hymenoptera > Apidae > Xylocopa > Xylocopa violacea. Next base: position 5,061,454 of record CAXAJV010000920.1, read on the forward strand.
AGGGGCCGACACGCCACGAATGTTGTAGAATATAACGTCCGAGATGTTAGGTTGTCCTAGGATAGGATATATAACGTTATAGACGTATATAATGTTACCACCGAAAAGTAGGTGCCGACGCGCAAGGAATGCTGTAAAATATTATATCCGAGATGTTATGTTGCCTTCGGTTAGGATATATAACGTTATAGAAGTATATAATGTTCCCACGGATAAGTCGGCCCCGACACGCAAGGAATGTTGTAAAATATTACATACGAGGTGTTAGGTTGCCTTAGGTTAGGACATATACCGTTATAGACGTACATAATGTACCCACCGAGAAGTAGAGGCCCACACGCCACGAATGTTGTAAAATATTACATACGAGGTGTTAGGTTGCCATAGGATAGGACATATAACGTTATATACGTACATAATGTTCGCACCAAGAAATAAGGGCCGACACGCAAGGAATGTTGTAAAATATTACATACGAGGTGTTAGGTTGCCTTAGGTTAGGGCACATAACGTTATAGACGTACATAATGTTCCCACCGAGAAGTAGAGGCCGACACGCCACGAATGTTGTGAAACATTACATCCGAGATGTTAGGTTTGCTTATGTTAGGACATATAACGTTATATACGTACATAATGTTCCCACCAAGAAGTAGGGGCCGACACGCAAGGAATGTTGTAAAATATTACATCCGACATGTTAGGTTGCCCTAGGATAGAACATACAACGTTATAGACGAACATAATGTTCCCACCGAGAAGTAGGTGCCGACACGCCACGAATATTGTAAAATATTACATACGAGATGTTAGGTTGCCTTAGGATAGGACATATAACGTTATAGACGTGCATAATGTTCCCACCGAGAAGTAGGGGCCGACACGCAAGGAATGTTGTAAAATATTACATCCGGCATGTTAGGTTGCCCTAGGATAGAACATACAACGTTATAGACGAACATAATGTTCCCACCGAGAAGTAGGTGCCGACACGCCACGAATATTGTAAAATATTACATACGAGATGTTAGGTTGCCTTAGGATAGGACATATAACGTTATAGACGTGCATAATGTTCCCACCGAGAAGTAGGGGCCGACACGCAAGGAATGTTGTAAAATATTACATCCGAGATGTTAGGTTGCCCTAGGATAGGACATATAACGTTATGGACGTATATAATGTTACCACCGAAAAGTAGGTGCCGACGCGCAAGAAATGCTGTAAAATATTACATCCGAGATGTTATGTTGCCTTCGGTTGGGATATATAACGTTATAGAAGTATATAATGTTCCCACGGATAAGTAGGCCCCGACACCTAAGGAATGTTGTAAAATATGACATACGAGGTGTTAGGTTGCCTTAGGTTAGGACATATACCGTTATAGACGTACATAATGTACCCACCGAGAAGTAGAGGCCGACACGCAAGGAATGTTGTAAAATATTACATCCGAGATGTTAGGTTGCCTTAGGTTAGGATATATAACGTTATAGCTGCACATAATGTTCCCACCGAGAAGTAGAGGCCGACACGCCACGAATGTTGTAAAATATCACGTCCGAGATGTTATGTTGCCTTAGGTTAGGGCACATAACATTATAGACGTACATAATGTTCCCACCGAGAAGTAGGGGCCGACACGCAAGGAATGTTGTAAAATATTACATCCGAGATGTTAGGTTGCCTTAGGTTAGGATATATAACATTATAGACGTACATAATGTCCCCACCGAGCAGTATGCGCCGACAAGCAAGGAATGTTGGAAAATATTACATCCGAGATGTTAGGTTGCCTTACGTTAGGATATATAACGTTATAGACGTACATAATGTTCCCGCCGAGAAGTAAAGGCCTACACGCCACGAATGTTGTAAGATATTACATACGAGGTGTTAGTTTGCCTTAGGTTAGGGCACATAACGTTATAGACGTGCATAATGTTCCCACCGAGAAGTAGAGGCCTACACGCCACGAATGTTGTAAAATATTACATACGAGGTGTTAGGTTGCCTTAGGTTAGGGCACATAACATTATAGATGTACATAATGTTCCCACCGAGAAGTAGGGGCCGACACGCAAGGAATGTTGTAAAATATTACATCCGAGATGTTAGGTTGCCTTAGGTTAGGATATATAACATTATAGACGTACATAATGTTCCCACCGAGCAGTATGCGCCGACAAGCAAGGAATGTTGGAAAATATTACATCCGAGATGTTAGGTTGCCTTACGTTAGGATATATAACGTTATAGACGTACATAATGTTCCCACCGAGAAGTAGAGGCCTACACGCCACGAATGTTGTAAAATATTACATACGAGGTGTTAGGTTGCCTTAGGTTAGGGCACATAACGTTATAGACGTGCATAATGTTCCCACCGAGAAGTAGAGGCCTACACGCCACGAATGTTGTAAAATATTACATACGAGGTGTTAGGTTGCCTTAGGTTAGGGCACATAACATTATAGATGTACATAATGTTCCCACCGAGAAGTAGGGGCCGACACGCAAGGAATGTTGTAAAATATTACATCCGAGATGTTAGGTTGCCTTAGGTTAGGATATATAACATTATAGACGTACATAATGTTCCCACCGAGCAGTATGCGCCGACAAGCAAGGAATGTTGGGAAATATTACATCCGAGATGTTAGGTTGCCTTACGTTAGGATATATAACGTTATAGACGTACATAATGTTCCCACCGAGAAGTAGAGGCCTACACGCCACGAATGTTGTAAAATATTACATACGAGGTGTTAGGTTGCCTTAGGTTAGGGCACATAACGTTATAGACGAGCATAATGTTCCCACCGAGAGGTAGAGGCCTACACGCCACGAATGTTGTAAAATATTACATCCGAGATGTTAGGTTGCCTTAGGTTAGGATATATAACGTTATAGCTGCACATAATGTTCCCACCGAGAAGTAGAGGCCGACACGCCACGAATGTTGTAAAATATCACGTCCGAGATGTTATGTTGCCTTCGGTTAGGATATATAACGTTATAGAAGTGTATAATGTTCCCACGGATAAGTAGGAGCCGACACGCAAGTAATGTTGTAAAATATTACATCCGAGATGTTAGGTTGCCTTAGGTTAGTATATATAAGGTTATAGACGTATATAATATTCCCACGGAGCAGTATGCGCCGACACGCAAGGAATGTTGTAAAATATTACATCCGAGATGTTAGGCTGCCTTAGGTTAGGACATATTACGTTGTAGCTGCACATAATATTCCCACGGAGCAGTATGCGCCGACACGCAAGGAATGTTGTAAAATATTACATCCGAGATGTTAGGTTGCCTTAGGTTAGGGCACATAACGTTATAGACGTACATAATGTTCACACCGAGAAGTAGAGGCCGACACGCCACGAATGTTGTGAAATATTACATCCGAGATGATAGGTTTGCTTAGGTTAGGACATATAACGTTATATACGTACATAATTTTCCCACCAAGAAGAAGGGGCCGACACGCAAGGAATGTTGTAAAATATTACATCCGAGATGTTAGGTTGCCTTAGGTTAGGATATATAACGTTATAGACGTACATAATGTTCCTACCGAGGAGTAAGGGTCGACACGTAACGAATGTTGTTAAATATTGTGTCCGAGATGTTAGGTTGCCTTAGGTTAGGACATATAACGTTAGAGCCGTACATAATGTTCCCACCGAGAAGTAGGTGCCGACACGCAAGGTATGTTGGAAAATATTACATACGAGGTGTTAGGTTGCCTTAGGATAGGACATATAACGTTATAGACGTGCATAATGTTCCCACCGAGAAGTAGGGGCCGACACGCAAGGAATGATGTAAAATATTACATACGAGGTGTTAGGTGCCTTAGGTTAGGGCACATAACCTTATAGACGTACATAATGTTCCCACCGTGAAGTAGAGGCCGGCACGCCACGAACGTTGTGAAATATTACATCCGAAATGTTAGGTTTGCTTAGGTTAGGACATATAACGTTATATACGTACATAATGTTCCCACCGAGAAGTAGAGGCCGACACGCCACTAATGTTGTGAAATATTACATCCGAGATGAAAGGTTTGCTTAGGTTAGGACATATAACGTTACATACGTACATAATGTTCTCACCGAGAAGTAGAGGCCGGCACGCCACGAATGTTGAGAAATATTACATCCGAGATGTTAGGTTTGCTTAGGTTAGGACATATAACGTTACATACGTACATAATGTTCCCACAAAGAAGTAGGGGCCGACACGTAACGAATGTTGTTAAATATTGTGTCCGAGATGTTAGGTTGCCTTAGGTTAGGACATATAACGTTACAGCCGTACATAATGTTCCCACCGTGAAGTAGGTGCCGACACGCAAGGAATGTTGGAAAATATTACATCCGAGATGTTAGGTTGCCTTACGTTAGGATATATAACGTTATAGACGTACATAATGTTCCCACCAAGAAGTAGAGGCCTACACGCCACGAATGTTGTAAAATATTACATCCGAGATGTTAGGTTGCCCTAGGATAGGACATATAACGTTATAGACGTATATAATGTTACCACAGAAAAGTAGGTGCCGACACGCCACGAATGTTGTAAAATATTACATACGAGGTGTTAGGTTGCCTTAGGTTAGGACACATAACGTTACAGACGTGCATAATGTTCCCACCGAGAAGTAGAGGCCTACACGCCACGAATGTTGTAAAATATTACATACGAGGTGTTAGGTTGCCTTAGGTTAGGGCACATAACGTTATAGACGTAAATAATGTTCACACCGAGAAGTAGAGGCCGACACGCCACGAATGTTGTGAAATATTACATCCGAGATGATAGGTTTGCTTAGGTTAGGACATATAACGTTATATACGTACATAATTTTCCCACCAAGAAGAAGGGGCCGACACGCAAGGAATGTTGTAAAATATTACATCCGAGATGTTAGGTTGCCTTAGGTTAGGATATATAACGTTATAGACGTACATAATGTTCCTACCGAGGAGTAAGGGTCGACACGTAACGAATGTTGTTAAATATTGTGTCCGAGATGTTAGGTTGCCTTAGGTTAGGACATATAACGTTACAGCCGTACATAATGTTCCCACCGAGAAGTAGGTGCCGACACGCAAGGAATGTTGGAAAATATTACATCCGAGATGTTAGGTTGCCTTACGTTAGGATATATAACGTTATAGACGTACATAATGTTCCCACCGAGACGTAGAGGCCTACACGCCACGAATGTTGTAAAATATTACATACGAGGTGTTAGGTGCCTTAGGTTAGGGCACATAACCTTATAGACGTACATAATGTTCCCACCGTGAAGTAGAGGCCGGCACGCCACGAACGTTGTGAAATATTACATCCGAGATGTTAGGTTTGCTTAGGTTAGGACATATAACGTTACATACGTACATAATGTTCCCACAAAGAAGTAGGGGCCGACACGCAAGGAATGTTGTAAAATATTACATCCGAGATGTTAGGTTGCCTTAGGTTAGGATATATAACGTTATAGCTGCACATAATGTTCCCACCGAGAAGTAGAGGCCGACACGCAAGGAATGTTGTAAAATATGACATCCGAGATGTTAGGTTGCCTTAGGTTAGGATATATAACGTTATAGCTGCACATAATGTTCCCACCGCGAAGTAGAGGCCGACACGCCACGAATGTTGTAAAATATTACATCCGAGATGTTAGGTTTGCTTAGGTTAGGACATATAACGTTACATACGTACATAATGTTCCCACAAAGAAGTAGGGGCCGACACGCAAGGAATGTTGTAAAATATTACATCCGAGATGTTAGGTTGCCCTAGGATAGGACATATAACGTTGTAGACGTATATAATGTTACCACAGAAAAGTAGGTGCCGACACGCCACGAATGTTGTAAAATATTACATACGAGGTGTTAGGTTGCCTTAGGTTAGGACATATAACGTTATAGACGTGCATAATGTTCCCGCCGAGAAGAAGAGGCCTACACGCCACGAATGTTGTAAAATATTACATCCGAGATGATAGGTTTGCTTAGGTTAGGACATATAACGTTATATACGTACATAATGTTCCCACCGAGAAGTAGAGGCCGACACGCCACGAATGTTGTGAAATATTACATCCGAGATGTTAGGTTTGCTTAGGTTAGGACATATAACGTTACATACGTACATAATGTTCCCACAAAGAAGTAGGGGCCGACACGCAAGGAATGTTGTAAAATATTACATCCGAGATGTTAGGTTGCCTTAGGTTAGGATATACAACGTTATAGCTGCACATAATGTTCCCACCGAGAAGTAGAGGCCGACACGCAAGGAATGTTGTAAAATATTACATCCGAGATGTTAGGTTGCCTTAGGTTAGGATATATAACGTTATAGCTGCACATAATGTTCCCACCGAGAAGTAGAGGCCGACACGCCACGAATGTTGTAAAATATCACGTCCGAGGTGTTATGTTGCCTTAAGTTAGGGCACATAACATTATAGACGTACATAATGTTCCCACCGAGAAGTAGGGGCCGACACGCAAGGAATGTTGGAAAATATTACATCCGAGATGTTAGGTTGCCTTACGTTAGGATATATAACGTTATAGACGTACATAATGTTCCCACCGAGAAGTAGAGGCCTACACGCCACGAATGTTGTAAAATATTACATCCGAGATGTTAGGTTGCCTTAGGTTAGGGCACATAACATTATAGACGTACATAATGTTCCCATCGAGAAGTAGGGGCCGACACGCAAGGAATGTTGTAAAATATTACATCCGAGATGTTAGGTTGCCTTAGGTTAGGATATATAACATTATAGACGTACATAATGTTCCCACCGAGCATTATGCGCCGACAAGCAAGGAATGTTGGAAAATATTACATCCGAGATGTTAGGTTGCCTTACGTTAGGATATATAACGTTATAGACGTACATAATGTTCCCACCGAGAAGTAGAGGCCTACACGCCACGAATGTTGAAAAATATTACATACGAGGTGTTAGGTTGCCTTAGGTTAGGGCACATAACGTTATAGACGTGCATAATGTTCCCACCGAGAAGTAGAGGCCTACACGCCACGAATGTTGTAAAATATTACATCCGAGATGTTAGGTTGCCTTAGGTTAGGATATATAACGTTATAGCTGCACATAATGTTCCCACCGAGAAGTAGAGGCCGACACGCCACGAATGTTGTAAAATATCACGTCCGAGATGTTATGTTGCCTTCGGTTAGGATATATAACGTTATAGAAGTGTATAATGTTACCACGGATAAGTAGGAGCCGACACGCAAGTAATGTTGTAAAATATTACATCCGAGATGTTAGGTTGCCTAAGGGTAGTATATATAAGGTTATAGACGTATATAATATTCCCACGGAGCAGTATGCGCCGACACGCAAGGAATGTTGTAAAATATTACATCCGAGATGTTAGGTTGCCCTAGGATAGAACATATAACGTTATAGCCGTATATAATGTTACCACCGAAAAGTAGGTGCCGACACGCCACGAATATTGTAAAATATTACATGCGAGGTGTTAGGTTGCCTTAGGTTAGGGCACATATCGTTATAGACGTACATAATGTTCCCACCGAGAAGTAGAGGCCGACACGCCACGAATGTTGTGAAATATTACATCCGAGATGTTAGGTTTGCTTAGGTTAGGACATATAACGTTATATACGTACATAATGTTGCCACCGAGAAGTAGAGGCCGACACGCCACGAATGTTGTGAAATATTACATCCGAGATGTTAGGTTCCCTTAGGATAGGACATATAACGTTATATACGTACATAATGTTCCCACCAAGAAGTAGGGGCCGACACGCCACGAATGTTGTAGAATATAACATCCGAGATGTTAGGTTGCCCTAGGATAGGATATATAACGTTATAGACGTATATAATGTTACCACCAAAAAGTAGGTGCCGACGCGCAAGGAATGCTGTAAAATATTACATCCGAGATGTTATGTTGCCTTCGGTTAGGATATATAACGTTATAGAAGTATATAATGTTCCCACGGATAAGTAGGCCCCGACACGCAAGGAATGTTGTAAAATATTACATACGAGGTGTTAGGTTGCCTTAGGTTAGGACATATACCGTTAAAGACGTACATAATGTACCCACCGAGAAGTAGAGGCCCACACGCCACGAATGTTGTAAAATATTACATACGGGGTGTTAGGTTGCCATAGGATAGGACATATAACGTTATATACGTACATAATGTTCCCACCAAGAAATAGGGGCCGACACGCAAGGAATGTTGTAAAATATTACATACGAGGTGTTAGGTTGCCTTAGGTTAGGGCACATAACGTTATAGACGTACATAATGTTCCCACCGAGAAGTAGAGGCCGACACGCCACGAATGTTGTGAAACATTACATCCGAGATGTTAGGTTTGCTAAGGGTAGGACATATAACGTTATATACGTACATAATGTTCCCACCAAGAAGTAGGGGCCGACACGCCACGAATGTTGTAGAATATAACGTCCGAGATGTTAGGTTGCCCTAGGATAGGATATATAACGTTATAGACGTATATAATGTTCCCACCGAGAAGTAGGTGCCGACACGCAAGGAATGTTGGAAAATATTACATCCGAGATGTTAGGTTGCCTTACGTTAGGATATATAACGTTATAGACGTACATAATGTTCCCACCGAGAAGTAGAGGCCGACACGCCACGAATGTTGTTAAATATTACTTCCGAGGTGTTAGGTTGCCTTAGGTTAGGACATATAACGTTATGAGCCGTATATAATGTTCCCACCGAGAAGTAGGGGCCGACACGAAAGGAATGTTGTAAAATATTACATCCGAGATGTTAGGTTGCCCTAGGATAGAACATATAACGTTATAGCCGTATATAATGTTACCACCGAAAAGTAGGTGCCGACACGCCACGAATATTGTAAAATATTACATACGAGGTGTTAGGTTGCCTTAGGTTAGGGCACATAACATTATAGATGTACATAATGTTCCCACCGAGAAGTAGGGGCCGACACGCAAGGAATGTTCTAAAATATTACATCCGAGATGTTAGGTTGCCCTAGGATAGGACATATAACGTTATAGACGTATATAATGTTACCACCGAAAAGTAGGTGCCGACACGCCACGCATGTTGTAAAATATTACATACGAGGTGTTAGGTTGCCTTAGGTTAGGACATATAACGTTATAGACGTGCATAATGTTCCCACCGAGAAGTAGAGGCCTACACGCCACGAATGTTGTAAAATATTACATACGAGGTGTTAGGTTGCCTTAGGTTAGGGCACATAACGTTATAGACGTGCATAATGTTCCCACCGAGAGGTAGAGGCCTACACGCCACGAATGTTGTAAAATATTACATCCGAGATGTTAGGTTGCCTTAGGTTAGGATATATAACGTTATAGCTGCACATAATGTTCCCACCGAGAAGTAGAGGCCGACACGCCACGAATGTTGTAAAATATCACGTCCGAGATGTTATGTTGCCTTCGGTTAGGATATATAACGTTATAGAAGTGTATAATGTTCCCACGGAGCAGTATGCGCCGACACGCAAGGAATGTTGTAAAATATTACATCCGAGATGTTAGGCTGCCTTAGGTTAGGACATATTACGTTGTAGCTGCACATAATGTTCCCACCGAAAAGTAGGTGCCGACACGCCACGAATGTTGTAAAATATTACATACGAGGTGTTAGGTTGCCTTAGGTTAGGACATATAACGTTATAGACGTGCATAATGTTCCCACCGAGAAGTAGAGGCCTACACGCCACGAATGTTGTAAAATATTACATACGAGGTGTTAGGTTGCCTTAGGTTAGGGCACATATCGTTATAGACGTACATAATGTTCCCACCGAGAAGTAGAGGCCGACACGCCACGAATGTTGTAAAATATCACGTCCGAGATGTTATGTTGCCTTCGGTTAGGATATATAACGTTATAGAAGTGTATAATGTTCCCACGGAGCAGTATGCGCCGACACGCAAGGAATGTTGTAAAATATTACATCCGAGATGTTAGGCTGCCTTAGGTTAGGACATATTACGTTGTAGCTGCACATAATGTTCCCACCGAAAAGTAGGTGCCGACACGCCACGAATGTTGTAAAATATTACATACGAGGTGTTAGGTTGCCTTAGGTTAGGACATATAACGTTATAGACGTGCATAATGTTCCCACCGAGAAGTAGAGGCCTACACGCCACGAATGTTGTAAAATATTACATACGAGGTGTTAGGTTGCCTTAGGTTAGGGCACATATCGTTATAGACGTACATAATGTTCCCACCGAGAAGTAGAGGCCGACACGACACGAATATTGTGAAATATTACATCCGAGATGTTAGGTTTGCTTAGGTTAGGACATATAACGTTATATACGTACATAATGTTGCCACCGAAAAGTAGGTGCCGACGCGCAAGGAATGCTGTAAAATATTACATCCGAGATGTTATGTTGCCTTCGGTTAGGATATATAACGTTATAGAAGTATATAATGTTCCCACGGATAAGTAGGCCCCGACACGCAAGGAATGTTGTAAAATATTACATACGAGGTGTTAGGTTGCCTTAGGTTAGGACATATACCGTTAAAGACGTGCATAATGTACCCACCGAGAAGTAGAGGCCTACACGCCACGAATGTTGTAAAATATGACATACGAGGTGTTAGGTTGCCTTAGGTTAGGGCACATATCGTTATAGACGTACATAATGTTCCCACCCAGAAGTAGAGGCCGACACGCAAGGAATGTTGGAAAATATTAAATCCGAGATGTTAGGTTGCCTTACGTTAGGATATATAACGTTATAGAAGTACATAATGTTCCCACCGAGAAGCAGGAGCCTACACGCCACGAATGTTGTAAAATATTACATACGAGGTGTTAGGTTGCCTTAGGTTAGGGCACATAACGTTATAGACGTATATAATGTTCCCACCGAGAAGTAGAGGCCGACACGCCACGAATGTTGTGAAATATTACATCCGAGATGTTAGGTTTGCTTAGGGTAGGACATATAACGTTATATACGTACAGAATGTTCCCACCAAGAAGTAGGGGCCGACACGCAAGGAATGTTGTAAAATATTACATCCGAGATGTTAGGTTGCCCTAGGATAGAACATATAACGTTATAGACGCACATAACGTTCCCACCGAGAAGTAGGTGCCGACACGCAAGGAATGTTGGAAAATATTACATCCGAGATGTTAGGTTGCCTTACGTTAGGATATGTAACGTTATAGAAGTACATAATGTTCCCACCGAGAAGTAGGGGCCGACACGCCACGAATGTTGTAAAATATTACATACGAGGTGTTAGGTTGCCTTAGGTTAGGACATATAACGTTATAGACGTGCATAATGTTCCCACCGAGAAGTAGAGGCCTACACGCCACGAATGTTGTAAAATATTACATACGAGGTGTTAAGTTGCCTTAGGTTAGGGCACATAACGTTATAGACGTACATAATGTTCCCACCGAGAAGTAGAGGCCGACACGCGACGAATGTTGTGAAATATTACATCCGAGATGTTAGGTTTGCTTCGGTTAGGACATATAACGTTATATACGTACATAATGTTCCCACCAAGAAGTAGGGGCCGACACGAATGGAATGTTGTAAAATATTACATCCGAGACGTTAGGTTGCCTTATGTTAGGATACATAAAGTTCTAGACGTATATAATATTCTCACGGAGCAGTATGCGCCGACACGCAAGGAATGTTGTAAAATATTACATCCGAGATGTTAGGTTGCCTTAGGTTAGGACATATTACGTTATAGCTGCACATAATGTTCCCACCGAGAAGTAGTGGTCGACACGCCACGAATGTTGTTAAATATTACATCCGAGGTGTTAGTTTGCCTTAGGTTAGGACATATAACGTTATAGCCGTACATAATGTTCCCACCGAAAAGTAGGTGCCGACACGCAAGGAATGTTGTAAAATATTACATTCGAGATGTTAGGTTGCGGTAGGATAGGACATATAACGTTATAGACGTGCATAATGTTCCCACCGAGAAGTAGGGGCCGACACGCAAGGAATGTTGTAAAATATTACATCCGAGATGTTAGGTTGCCCTAGGATAGGACATATAACGTTATAGACGTATATAATGTTACCACCGAAAAGTAGGTGCCGACGCGCAAGAAATGCTGTAAAATATTACATCCGAGATGTTATGTTGCCTTCGGTTGGGATATATAACGTTATAGAAGTATATAATGTTCCCACGGATAAGTAGGCCCCGACACGCAAGGAATGTTGTAAAATATGACATACGAGGTGTTAGGTTGCCTTAGGTTAGGACATATACCGTTATAGACGTACATAATGTACCCACCGAGAAGTAGAGGCCGACACGCAAGGAATGTTGTAAAATATTACATCCGAGATGTTAGGTTGCCTTAGGTTAGGATATATAACGTTATAGCTGCACATAATGTTCCCACCGAGAAGTAGAGGCCTACACGCCACGAATGTTGTAAAATATTACATGCGAGGTGTTAGGTTGCCTTAGGTTAGGGCACATATCGTTATAGACGTACATAATGTTCCCACCGAGAAGTAGAGGCCGACACGCCACGAATGTTGTGAAATATTACATCCGAGATGTTAGGTTTGCTTAGGTTAGGACATATAACGTTATATACGTACATAATGTCCCCACCGAGCAGTATGCGCCGACAAGCAAGGAATGTTGGAAAATATTACATCCGAGATGTTAGGTTGCCTTACGTTAGGATATATAACGTTATAGACGTACATAATGTTCCCGCCGAGAAGTAAAGGCCTACACGCCACGAATGTTGTAAGATATTACATACGAGGTGTTAGTTTGCCTTAGGTTAGGGCACATAACGTTATAGACGTGCATAATGTTCCCACCGAGAAGTAGAGGCCTACACGCCACGAATGTTATAAAATATTACATACGAGGTGTTAGGTTGCCTTAGGTTAGGGCACATAACATTATAGATGTACATAATGTTCCCACCGAGAAGTAGGGGCCGACACGCAAGGAATGTTGTAAAATATTACATCCGAGATGTTAGGTTGCCTTAGGTTAGGATATATAACATTATAGACGTGCATAATGTTCCCACCGAGCAGTATGCGCCGACAAGCAAGGAATGTTGGAAAATATTACATCCGAGATGTTAGGTTGCCTTACGTTAGGATATATAACGTTATAGACGTACATAATGTTCCCTCCGAGAAGTAGAGGCCTACACGCCACGAATGTTGTAAAATATTACATACGAGGTGTTAGGTTGCCTTAGGTTAGGGCACATATCGTTATAGACGTACATAATGTTCCCACCCAGAAGTAGAGGCCTACACGCCACGAATGTTGTAAAATATTACATACGAGGTGTTAGGTTGCCTTAGGTTAGGGCACATAACATTATAGATGTACATAATGTTCCCACCGAGAAGTAGGGGCCGACACGCAAGGAATGTTGTAAAATATTACATCCGAGATGTTAGGTTGCCTTAGGTTAGGATATATAACATTATAGACGTACATAATGTTCCCACCGAGCAGTATGCGCCGACAAGCAAGGAATGTTGGAAAATATTAAATCCGAGATGTTAGGTTGCCTTACGTTAGGATATATAACGTTATAGAAGTACATAATGTTCCCACCGAGAAGCAGGAGCCTACACGCCACGAATGTTGTAAAATATTACATACGAGGTGTTAGGTTGCCTTAGGTTAGGGCACATAACGTTATAGACGTATATAATGTTCCCACCGAGAAGTAGAGGCCGACACGCCACGAATGTTGTGAAATATTACATCCGAGATGTTAGGTTTGCTTAGGGTAGGACATATAACGTTATATACGTACACAATGTTCCCACCAAGAAGTAGGGGCCGACACGCAAGGAATGTTGTAAAATATTACATCCGAGATGTTAGGTTGCCCTAGGATAGAACATATAACGTTATAGACGCACATAACGTTCCCACCGAGAAGTAGGTGCCGACACGCAAGGAATGTTGGAAAATATTACATCCGAGATGTTAGGTTGCCTTACGTTAGGATATGTAACGTTATAGACGTACATAATGTTCCCACCGAGAAGTAGAGGCCTACACGCCACGAATGTTGTAAAATATTACATACGAGGTGTTAGGTTGCCTTAGGTTAGGGCACATAACGTTATAGACGTGCATAATGTTCCCACCGAGAGGTAGAGGCCTACACGCCACGAATGTTGTAAAATATTACATCCGAGATGTTAGGTTGCCTTAGGTTAGGATATATAACGTTATAGCTGCACATAATGTTCCCACCGAGAAGTAGAGGCCGACACGCCACGAATGTTGTAAAATATCACGTCCGAGATGTTATGTTGCCTTCGGTTAGGATATATAACGTTATAGAAGTGTATAATGTTCCCACGGATAAGTAGGAGCCGACACGCAAGTAATGTTGTAAAATATTACATCCGAGATGTTAGGTTGCCTTAGGTCAGTATATATAACGTTATAGACGTATATAATATTCCCACGGAGCAGTATGCGCCGACACGCAAGGAATGTTGTAAAATATTACATCCGAGATGTTAGGCTGCCTTAGGTTAGGACATATTACGTTGTAGCTGCACATAATGTTCCCACCGAAAAGTAGGTGCCGACACGCCACGAATGTTGTAAAATATTACATACGAGGTGTTAGGTTGCCTTAGGTTAGGACATATAACGTTATAGACGTGCATAATGTTCCCACCGAGAAGTAGAGGCCTACACGCCACGAATGTTGTAAAATATTACATACGAGGTGTTAGGTTGCCTTAGGTTAGGGCACATATCGTTATAGACGTACATAATGTTCCCACCGAGAAGTAGAGGCCGACACGACACGAATATTGTGAAATATTACATCCGAGATGTTAGGTTTGCTTAGGTTAGGACATATAACGTTATATACGTACATAATGTTGCCACCGAGAAGTAGAGGCCGACACGCCACGAATGTTGTAGAATATAACATCCGAGATGTTAGGTTGCCCTAGGATAGGATATATAACGTTATAGACGTATATAATGTTACCACCGAAAAGTAGGTGCCGACGCGCAAGGAATGCTGTAAAATATTACATCCGAGATGTTATGTTGCCTTCGGTTAGGATATATAACGTTATAGAAGTATATAATGTTCCCACGGATAAGTAGGCCCCGACACGCAAGGAATGTTGTAAAATATTACATACGAGGTGTTAGGTTGCCTTAGGTTAGGACATATACCGTTAAAGACGTGCATAATGTACCCACCGAGAAATAGAGGCCTACACGCCACGAATGTTGTAAAATATGACATACGAGGTGTTAGGTTGCCTTAGGTTAGGGCACATATCGTTATAGACGTACATAATGTTCCCACCCAGAAGTAGAGGCCGACACGCAAGGAATGTTGGAAAATATTAAATCCGAGATGTTAGGTTGCCTTACGTTAGGATATATAACGTTATAGAAGTACATAATGTTCCCACCGAGAAGCAGGAGCCTACACGCCACGAATGTTGTAAAATATTACATACGAGGTGTTAGGTTGCCTTAGGTTAGGGCACATAACGTTATAGACGTATATAATGTTCCCACCGAGAAGTAGAGGCCGACACGCCACGAATGTTGTGAAATATTACATCCGAGATGTTAGGTTTGCTTAGGGTAGGACATATAACGTTATATACGTACAGAATGTTCCCACCAAGAAGTAGGGGCCGACACGCAAGGAATGTTGTAAAATATTACATCCGAGATGTTAGGTTGCCCTAGGATAGAACATATAACGTTATAGACGCACATAACGTTCCCACCGAGAAGTAGGTGCCGACACGCAAGGAATGTTGGAAAATATTAAATCCGAGATGTTAGGTTGCCTTACGTTAGGATATGTAACGTTATAGAAGTACATAATGTTCCCACCGAGAAGTAGGGGCCGACACGCCACGAATGTTGTAAAATATTACATACGAGGTGTTAGGTTGCCTTAGGTTAGGGCACATAACGTTATAGACGTACATAATGTTCCCACCGAGAAGTAGAGGCCGACACGCGACGAATGTTGTGAAATATTACATCCGAGATGTTAGGTTTGCTTCGGTTAGGACATATAACGTTATATACGTACATAATGTTCCCACCAAGAAGTAGGGGCCGACACGAATGGAATGTTGTAAAATATTGCGTCCGAGATGTTAGGTGGCCTTAGGTTAGGACATATAATGTTTTAGCCGTACATAATGTTCCCACCGAGAAGTAGGCGCCGAGACGCAAGGAATGTTGTAAAATATTACATCCGAGACGTTAGGTTGCCTTATGTTAGGATACATAAAGTTCTAGACGTATATAATATTCTCACGGAGCAGTATGCGCCGACACGCAAGGAATGTTGTAAAATATTACATCCGAGATGTTAGGTTGCCTTAGGTTAGGACATATTACGTTATAGCTGCACATAATGTTCCCACCGAGAAGTAGTGGTCGACACGCCACGAATGTTGTTAAATATTACATCCGAGGTGTTAGTTTGCCTTAGGTTAGGACATATAACGTTATAGCCGTACATAATGTTCCCACCGAAAAGTAGGTGCCGACACGCAAGGAATGTTGTAAAATATTACATTCGAGATGTTAGGTTGCGGTAGGATAGGACATATAACGTTATAGACGTGCATAATGTTCCCACCGAGAAGTAGGGGCCGACACGCAAGGAATGTTGCAAAATATTACATCCGAGATGTTAGGTTGCCCTAGGATAGGACATATAACGTTATAGACGTATATAATGTTACCACCGAAAAGTAGGTGCCGACGCGCAAGAAATGCTGTAAAATATTACATCCGAGATGTTATGTTGCCTTCGGTTGGGATATATAACGTTATAGAAGTATATAATGTTCCCACGGATAAGTAGGCCCCGACACGCAAGGAATGTTGTAAAATATGACATACGAGGTGTTAGGTTGCCTTAGGTTAGGACATATACCGTTATAGACGTACATAATGTACCCACCGAGAAGTAGAGGCCGACACGCAAGGAATGTTGTAAAATATTACATCCGAGGTGTTAGGTTGCCTTAGGTTAGGATATATAACGTTATAGCTGCACATAATGTTCCCACCGAGAAGTAGAGGCCTACACGCCACGAATGTTGTAAAATATTACATGCGAGGTGTTAGGTTGCCTTAGGTTAGGGCACATAACATTATAGATGTACATAATGTTCCCACCGAGAAGTAGGGGCCGACACGCAAGGAATGTTGTAAAATATTACATCCGAGATGTTAGGTTGCCTTAGGTTAGGATATATAACATTATAGACGTGCATAATGTTCCCACCGAGCAGTATGCGCCGACAAGCAAGGAATGTTGGAAAATATTACATCCGAGATGTTAGGTTGCCTTACGTTAGGATATATAACGTTATAGACGTACATAATGTTCCCTCCGAGAAGTAGAGGCCTACACGCCACGAATGTTGTAAAATATTACATACGAGGTGTTAGGTTGCCTTAGGTTAGGGCACGTATCGTTATAGACGTACATAATGTTCCCACCCAGAAGTAGAGGCCTACACGCCACGAATGTTGTAAAATATTACATACGAGGTGTTAGGTTGCCTTAGGTTAGGGCACATAACATTATAGATGTACATAATGTTCCCACCGAGAAGTAGGGGCCGACACGCAAGGAATGTTGTAAAATATTACATCCGAGATGTTAGGTTGCCTTAGGTTAGGATATATAACATTATAGACGTACATAATGTTCCCACCGAGCAGTATGCGCCGACAAGCAAGGAATGTTGGAAAATATTAAATCCGAGATGTTAGGTTGCCTTACGTTAGGATATATAACGTTATAGAAGTACATAATGTTCCCACCGAGAAGCAGGAGCCTACACGCCACGAATGTTGTAAAATATTACATACGAGGTGTTAGGTTGCCTTAGGTTAGGGCACATAACGTTATAGACGTATATAATGTTCCCACCGAGAAGTAGAGGCCGACACGCCACGAATGTTGTGAAATATTACATCCGAGATGTTAGGTTTGCTTAGGGTAGGACATATAACGTTATATACGTACACAATGTTCCCACCAAGAAGTAGGGGCCGACACGCAAGGAATGTTGTAAAATATTACATCCGAGATGTTAGGTTGCCCTAGGATAGAACATATAACGTTATAGACGCACATAACGTTCCCACCGAGAAGTAGGTGCCGACACGCAAGGAATGTTGGAAAATATTACATCCGAGATGTTAGGTTGCCTTAAGTTAGGATATGTAACGTTATAGAAGTACATAATGTTCCCACCGAGAAGTAGGGGCCGACACGCCACGAATGTTGTAAAATATTACATACGAGGTGTTAGGTTGCCTTAGGTTAGGACATATAACGTTATAGACGTGCATAATGTTCCCACCGAGAAGTAGAGGCCTACACGCCACGAATGTTGTAAAATATTACATACGAGGTGTTAAGTTGCCTTAGGTTAGGGCACATAACGTTATAGACGTACATAATGTTCCCACCGAGAAGTAGAGGCCGACACGCGACGAATGTTGTGAAATATTACATCCGAGATGTTAGGTTTGCTTCGGTTAGGACATATAACGTTATATACGTACATAATGTTCCCACCAAGAAGTAGGGGCCGACACGAATGGAATGTTGTAAAATATTGCGTCCGAGATGTTAGGTGGCCTTAGGTTAGGACATATAATGTTTTAGCCGTACATAATGTTCCCACCGAGAAGTAGGCGCCGAGACGCAAGGAATGTTGTAAAATATTACATCCGAGACGTTAGGTTGCCTTATGTTAGGATACATAAAGTTCTAGACGTATATAATATTCTCACGGAGCAGTATGCGCCGACACGCAAGGAATGTTGTAAAATATTACATCCGAGATGTTAGGTTGCCTTAGGTTAGGACATATTACGTTATAGCTGCACATAATGTTCCCACCGAGAAGTAGTGGTCGACACGCCACGAATGTTGTTAAATATTACATCCGAGGTGTTAGTTTGCCTTAGGTTAGGACATATAACGTTATAGCCGTACATAATGTTCCCACCGAAAAGTAGGTGCCGACACGCAAGCAATGTTGTAAAATATTACATTCGAGATGTTAGGTTGCGGTAGGATAGGACATATAACGTTATAGACGTACATAATGTTCCCACCGAGAATTAGGTGCCGACACGCATGGAATGTTGTAAAATATTGCGTCCGAGATGTTAGGTTGCCTTCGGTTAGGACATAAAACGTTATAGACGTACATAATGTTCCCACCGAGGAGTAGGGGTCGACACGTAACGAATGTTGTTAAATATTGTGTCCGAGATGTTAGGTTGCCTTAGGATAGGACATATAACGTTACAGCCGTACATAATGTTCCCACCAAGAAGTAGGGGCCGACACGCAAGGAATGTTGTAAAATATTACATCCGAGATGTTAGGTTGCCTTAGGTTAGGATATATAACATTATAGACGTACATAATGTTCCCACCGAGCAGTATGCGCCGACACGCAAGGAATGTTGTAAAATATAACATCCGAGATGTTAGGTTGCCTTAGGTTAGGACATATTACGTTATAGCTGCACATAATGTTCCCACCGAGAAGTAGTGGCCGACACGCCACGAATGTTGTCAAATATTACATCCGAGGTGTTAGGTTGCCTTAGGTTAGGACATATAACGTTATAGCCGTACATAATGTTCCCACCGAGAAGTAGGGGCCGACATGCCACGAATGTTGTAAAATATTACATACGAGGTGTTAGGTTTCCTTAGGTTAGGATGTATAGCATTATAGACGTATATAATGCACCCACCGAGAAGTGGGCGCCGACACGCTACGAATGTTGTAAAGTATTATATCCGAGATGTTACATTGCCTTAGGTTAGGACATATAACGTTATAGACGTACATAATGTTCCCACCGAGGAGTAGGGATCGACACGTAACGAATGTTGTTAAATATTGTGTCCGAGATATCAGGTTGCATTAGGTTAGGACATATAACGTTATATACGTACATAATGTTCCCACCGAGAAGTAGGTGCCGACACGAATGGAATGTTGTAAAATATTGCGTCCGAGATGTTAGGTGGCCTTAGGTTAGGACATATAATGTTTTAGCCGTACATAATGTTCCCACCGAGAAGTAGGCGCCGACACGCAAGGAATGTTGTAAAATATTACATCCGAGACGTTAGGTTGCCTTATGTTAAGATATATAAAGTTCTAGACGTATATAATATTCTCACGGAGCAGTATGCGCCGACACGCAAGGAATGTTGTAAAATATTACATCCGAGATGTTAGGTTGCCTTAGGTTAGGGCATATTACGTTATAGCTGCACATAATGTTCCCACCGAGAAGTAGTGGTCGACACGTCACGAATGTTGTTAAATATTACATCCGAGGTGTTAGTTTGCCTTAGGTTAGGACATATAACGTTATAGCCGTACATAATGTTCCCACAGAAAAGTAGGTGCCGACACGCAAGGAATGTTGTAAAATATTCTATCCGAGATGTTAGGTTGCGGTAGGATAGGACATATAACGTTATAGACGTACATAATGTTCCCACCGATAATGAGGTGCCGACACGCATGGAATGTTGTAAAATATTGCGTCCGAGATGTTAGGTTGCCTTCGGTTAGGACATAAAACGTTATAGCCGTACATAATGTTCCAACCGAGAAGCAGGGGCCGACACGCCACGAATGTTGTGAAATATTATATCCGAGATGTTAGGTTTCCTTAGGTTAGGATATATAGCATTATAGATGTATATAATGCACCCACCAAGAAGTGGGCGCCGACACGCTACGAATGTTGTAAAATATTACATCCGAGATGTTACATTGCCTTAGGTTAGGACATATAACGTTATAGACGTACACAATGTTCCCACCGAGGAGTAGGGGTCGACACGTAACGAATGTTGTTAAATATTGTGTCCGAGATATCAGGTTGCATTAGGTTAGGACATATAACGTTATATGCGTACATAATGTTACCACTGAGAAGTAGGTGCCGACACGAATGGAATGTTGTAAAATATTGCGTCCGAGATGTTAGGTGGCCTTAGGTTAGGACATGTAATGTTTTAGCCGTACATAATGTTCCCACCGAGAAGTAGTTGCCGACACGAAAGGAATGTTGGAAAATATTACATCCGAGATGTTAGGTTGCCTTACGTTAGGACATATAACGTTATAGACGCACATAATGTTCCCACCGAGAAGTAGGTGCCGACACGCAAGGAATGTTGGAAAATATTAAATCCGAGATGTTAGGTTGCCTTACGTTAGGATATGTAACGTTATAGAAGTACATAATGTTCGCACCGAGATGTAGGGGCCGACACGCCACGAATGTTGTAAAATATTACATACGAGGTGTTAGGTTGCCTTAGGTTAGGACATATAACGTTATAGACGTGCATAATGTTCCCACCGAGAAGTAGAGGCCTACCAGCCACGAATGTTCTAAAATATTACATACGAGGTGTTAGGTTGCCTTAGGTTAGGGCACATAACGTTATAGACGTACATAATGTTCCCATCGAGAAGTAGAGGCCGACACGCCACGAATGTTGTAAAATATTACATACGAGGTGTTAGGTTGCCTTAGGTTAGGGCACATAACGTTATAGACGCACATAATGTTCCCACCGAGAAGTAGGTGCCGACACGCAAGGAATGTTGGAATATATTAAATCCGAGATGTTAGGTTGCCTTACGTTAGGATATGTAACGTTATAGAAGTACATAATGTTCGCACCGAGAAGTAGGGGCCGACATGCCACGAATGTTGTAAAATATTACATACGAGGTGTTAGGTTGCCTTAGGTTAGGACATATAACGTTATAGACGTGCATAATGTTCCCACCGAGAAGTAGGGGCCGACACGCAAGGAATGTTGTAAAATATTACATCCGAGATGTTAGGTTGCCCTAGGATAGGACATATAACGTTATAGACGTATATAATGTTACCACCGAAAAGTAGGAGACGGCACGCAAGGAATGCTGTTAAATATTACATCCGGGATGCTACGTTACCTTAGGATAGGACATATAACGTTATATACGTACATAATGTTCCCACCAAGAAGTAGGGGCCGGCACGCCACGAATGTTGTAGAATATAACGTCCGAGACGTTAGGTTGCCCTAGGATAGGATATATAACGTTATAGACGTATATAATGTTCCCACCGAGAAGTAGGTGCCGACACGCAAGGAATGTTGGAAAATATTACACCCGAGATGTTAGGTTGCCTTACGTTAGGATATATAACGTTATAGAAGTACATAATGTTCCCACCGAGAAGTAGGGGCCGACACGCCACGAATGCTGTAAAATATTACATACGAGGTGTTAGGTTGCCTTAGGTTAGGACATATAACGTTATAGACGTGCATAATGTTCCCACCAAGTAATAGAGGCCTACACGCCACGAATGTTGTAAAATATTACATACGAGGTGTTAGGTTGCCTTAGGTTAGGGCACATAACGTTATAGACGTACATAATGTTCCCACCGAGAAGTAGAGGCCGACTCGCCACGAATGTTGTGAAATATTACATCCGAGATGTTAGGTTGCCTTACGTTAGGATATATAACGTTATAGACGTACATAATGTTCCCTCCGAGAAGTAGAGGCCTACACGCGACGAATGTTGTGAAATATTACATCCGAGATGTTAGGTTTGCTTCGGTTAGGACATATAACGTTATATACGTACATAATGTTCCCACCAAGAAGTAGGGGCCGACACGAATGGAATGTTGTAAAATATTGCGTCCGAGATGTTAGGTGGCCTTAGGTTAGGACATATAATGTTTTAGCCGTACATAATGTTCCCACCGAGAAGTAGGCGCCGAGACGCAAGGAATGTTGTAAAATATTACATCCGAGACGTTAGGTTGCCTTATGTTAGGATACATAAAGTTCTAGACGTATATAATATTCTCACGGAGCAGTATGCGCCGACACGCAAGGAATGTTGTAAAATATTACATCCGAGATGTTAGGTTGCCTTAGGTTAGGACATATTACGTTATAGCTGCACATAATGTTCCCACCGAGAAGTAGTGGTCGACACGCCACGAATGTTGTTAAATATTACATCCGAGGTGTTAGTTTGCCTTAGGTTAGGACATATAACGTTATAGCCGTACATAATGTTCCCACCGAAAAGTAGGTGCCGACACGCAAGGAATGTTGTAAAATATTACATTCGAGATGTTAGGTTGCGGTAGGATAGGACATATAACGTTATAGACGTACATAATGTTCCCACCGAGAATTAGGTGCCGACACGCATGGAATGTTGTAAAATATTGCGTCCGAGATGTTAGGTTGCCTTCGGTTAGGACATAAAACGTTATAGACGTACATAATGTTCCCACCGAGGAGTAGGGGTCGACACGTAACGAATGTTGTTAAATATTGTGTCCGAGATATTAGGTTGCCTTAGGATAGGACATATAACGTTACAGCCGTACATAATGTTCCCACCAAGAAGTAGGGGCCGACACGCAAGGAATGTTGTAAAATATTACATCCGAGATGTTAGGTTGCCTTAGGTTAGGATATATAACATTATAGACGTACATAATGTTCCCACCGAGCAGTATGCGCCGACACGCAAGGAATGTTGTAAAATATAACATCCGAGATGTTAGGTTGCCTTAGGTTAGGACATATTACGTTATAGCTGCACATAATGTTCCCACCGAGAAGTAGTGGCCGACACGCCACGAATGTTGTCAAATATTACATCCGAGGTGTTAGGTTGCCTTAGGTTAGGACATATAACGTTATAGCCGAACATAATGTTCCCACCGAGAAGTAGGGGCCGACATGCCACGAATGTTGTAAAATATTACATACGAGGTGTTAGGTTTCCTTAGGTTAGGATGTATAGCATTATAGACGTATATAATGCACCCACCGAGAAGTGGGCGCCGACACGCTACGAATGTTGTAAAGTATTACATCCGAGATGTTACATTGCCTTAGGTTAGGACATATAACGTTATAGACGTACATAATGTTCCCACCGAGGAGTAGGGATCGACACGTAACGAATGTTGTTAAATATTGTGTCCGAGATATCAGGTTGCATTAGGTTAGGACATATAACGTTATATACGTACATAATGTTCCCACCGAGAAGTAGGTGCCGACACGAATGGAATGTTGTAAAATATTGCGTCCGAGATGTTAGGTGGCCTTAGGTTAGGACATATAATGTTTTAGCCGTACATAATGTTCCCACCGAGAAGTAGGCGCCGACACGCAAGGAATGTTGTAAAATATTACATCCGAGACGTTAGGTTGCCTTATGTTAAGATATATAAAGTTCTAGACGTATATAATATTCTCACGGAGCAGTATGCGCCGACACGCAAGGAATGTTGTAAAATATTACATCCGAGATGTTAGGTTGCCTTAGGTTAGGACATATTACGTTATAGCTGCACATAATGTTCCCACCGAGAAGTAGTGGTCGACACGTCACGAATGTTGTTAAATATTACATCCGAGGTGTTAGTTTGCCTTAGGTTAGGACATATAACGTTATAGCCGTACATAATGTTCCCACAGAAAAGTAGGTGCCGACACGCAAGGAATGTTGTAAAATATTCTATCCGAGATGTTAGGTTGCGGTAGGATAGGACATATAACGTTATAGACGTACATAATGTTCCCACCGATAATGAGGTGCCGACACGCATGGAATGTTGTAAAATATTGCGTCCGAGATGTTAGGTTGCCTTCGGTTAGGACATAAAACGTTATAGCCGTACATAATGTTCCAACCGAGAAGCAGGGGCCGACACGCCACGAATGTTGTGAAATATTATATCCGAGATGTTAGGTTTCCTTAGGTTAGGATATATAGCATTATAGATGTATATAATGCACCCACCGAGAAGTGGGCGCCGACACGCCACGAATGCTGTAAAATATTACATACGAGGTGTTAGGTTGCCTTAGGTTCGGACATATAACGTTATAGACGTACATAATTTTCCCACCGAGAAGTAGAGGCCTACACGACACGAATGTTGTAAAATATTACATACGAGGTGTTAGGTTGCCTTAGGTTAGGGCACATAACGTTATAGACGTACATAATGTTCCCACCGAGAAGTAGAGGCCGACACGCGACGAATGTTGTGAAATATTACATCCGAGATGTTAGGTTTGCTTCGGTTAGGACATATAACGTTATATACGTACATAATGTTCCCACCAAGAAGTAGGGGCCGACACGAATGGAATGTTGTAAAATATTGCGTCCGAGATGTTAGGTGGCCTTAGGTTAGGACATATAATGTTTTAGCCGTACATAATGTTCCCACCGAGAAGTAGGCGCCGAGACGCAAGGAATGTTGTAAAATATTACATCCGAGACGTTAGGTTGCCTTATGTTAGGATACATAAAGTTCTAGACGTATATAATATTCTCACGGAGCAGTATGCGCCGACACGCAAGGAATGTTGTAAAATATTACATCCGAGATGTTAGGTTGCCTTAGGTTAGGACATATTACGTTATAGCTGCACATAATGTTCCCACCGAGAAGTAGTGGTCGACACGCCACGAATGTTGTTAAATATTACATCCGAGGTGTTAGTTTGCCTTAGGTTAGGACATATAACGTTATAGCCGTACATAATGTTCCCACCGAAAAGTAGGTGCCGACACGCAAGCAATGTTGTAAAATATTACATTCGAGATGTTAGGTTGCGGTAGGATAGGACATATAACGTTATAGACGTACATAATGTTCCCACCGAGAATTAGGTGCCGACACGCATGGAATGTTGTAAAATATTGCGTCCGAGATGTTAGGTTGCCTTCGGTTAGGACATAAAACGTTATAGACGTACATAATGTTCCCACCGAGGAGTAGGGGTCGACACGTAACGAATGTTGTTAAATATTGTGTCCGAGATGTTAGGTTGCCTTAGGATAGGACATATAACGTTACAGCCGTACATAATGTTCCCACCAAGAAGTAGGGGCCGACACGCAAGGAATGTTGTAAAATATTACATCCGAGATGTTAGGTTGCCTTAGGTTAGGATATATAACATTATAGACGTACATAATGTTCCCACCGAGCAGTATGCGCCGACACGCAAGGAATGTTGTAAAATATAACATCCGAGATGTTAGGTTGCCTTAGGTTAGGACATATTACGTTATAGCTGCACATAATGTTCCCACCGAGAAGTAGTGGCCGACACGCCACGAATGTTGTCAAATATTACATCCGAGGTGTTAGGTTGCCTTAGGTTAGGACATATAACGTTATAGCCGTACATAATGTTCCCACCGAGAAGTAGGGGCCGACATGCCACGAATGTTGTAAAATATTACATACGAGGTGTTAGGTTTCCTTAGGTTAGGATGTATAGCATTATAGACGTATATAATGCACCCACCGAGAAGTGGGCGCCGACACGCTACGAATGTTGTAAAGTATTATATCCGAGATGTTACATTGCCTTAGGTTAGGACATATAACGTTATAGACGTACATAATGTTCCCACCGAGGAGTAGGGATCGACACGTAACGAATGTTGTTAAATATTGTGTCCGAGATATCAGGTTGCATTAGGTTAGGACATATAACGTTATATACGTACATAATGTTCCCACCGAGAAGTAGGTGCCGACACGAATGGAATGTTGTAAAATATTGCGTCCGAGATGTTAGGTGGCCTTAGGTTAGGACATATAATGTTTTAGCCGTACATAATGTTCCCACCGAGAAGTAGGCGCCGACACGCAAGGAATGTTGTAAAATATTACATCCGAGACGTTAGGTTGCCTTATGTTAAGATATATAAAGTTCTAGACGTATATAATATTCTCACGGAGCAGTATGCGCCGACACGCAAGGAATGTTGTAAAATATTACATCCGAGATGTTAGGTTGCCTTAGGTTAGGGCATATTACGTTATAGCTGCACATAATGTTCCCACCGAGAAGTAGTGGTCGACACGTCACGAATGTTGTTAAATATTACATCCGAGGTGTTAGTTTGCCTTAGGTTAGGACATATAACGTTATAGCCGTACATAATGTTCCCACAGAAAAGTAGGTGCCGACACGCAAGGAATGTTGTAAAATATTCTATCCGAGATGTTAGGTTGCGGTAGGATAGGACATATAACGTTATAGACGTACATAATGTTCCCACCGATAATGAGGTGCCGACACGCATGGAATGTTGTAAAATATTGCGTCCGAGATGTTAGGTTGCCTTCGGTTAGGACATAAAACGTTATAGCCGTACATAATGTTCCAACCGAGAAGCAGGGGCCGACACGCCACGAATGTTGTGAAATATTATATCCGAGATGTTAGGTTTCCTTAGGTTAGGATATATAGCATTATAGATGTATATAATGCACCCACCAAGAAGTGGGCGCCGACACGCTACGAATGTTGTAAAATATTACATCCGAGATGTTACATTGCCTTAGGTTAGGACATATAACGTTATAGACGTACACAATGTTCCCACCGAGGAGTAGGGGTCGACACGTAACGAATGTTGTTAAATATTGTGTCCGAGATATCAGGTTGCATTAGGTTAGGACATATAACGTTATATGCGTACATAATGTTACCACTGAGAAGTAGGTGCCGACACGAATGGAATGTTGTAAAATATTGCGTCCGAGATGTTAGGTGGCCTTAGGTTAGGACATATAATGTTTTAGCCGTACATAATGTTCCCACCGAGAAGTAGTTGCCGACACGCAAGGAATGTTGGAAAATATTACATCCGAGATGTTAGGTTGCCTTACGTTAGGACATATAACGTTATAGACGCACATAATGTTCCCACCGAGAAGTAGGTGCCGACACGCAAGGAATGTTGGAAAATATTAAATCCGAGATGTTAGGTTGCCTTACGTTAGGATATGTAACGTTATAGAAGTACATAATGTTCGCACCGAGATGTAGGGGCCGACACGCCACGAATGTTGTAAAATATTACATACGAGGTGTTAGGTTGCCTTAGGTTAGGACATATAACGTTATAGACGTGCATAATGTTCCCACCGAGAAGTAGAGGCCTACCAGCCACGAATGTTCTAAAATATTACATACGAGGTGTTAGGTTGCCTTAGGTTAGGGCACATAACGTTATAGACGTACATAATGTTCCCATCGAGAAGTAGAGGCCGACACGCCACGAATGTTGTAAAATATTACATACGAGGTGTTAGGTTGCCTTAGGTTAGGGCACATAACGTTATAGACGCACATAATGTTCCCACCGAGAAGTAGGTGCCGACACGCAAGGAATGTTGGAATATATTAAATCCGAGATGTTAGGTTGCCTTACGTTAGGATATGTAACGTTATAGAAGTACATAATGTTCGCACCGAGAAGTAGGGGCCGACATGCCACGAATGTTGTAAAATATTACATACGAGGTGTTAGGTTGCCTTAGGTTAGGACATATAACGTTATAGACGTGCATAATGTTCCCACCGAGAAGTAGGGGCCGACACGCAAGGAATGTTGTAAAATATTACATCCGAGATGTTAGGTTGCCCTAGGATAGGACATATAACGTTATAGACGTATATAATGTTACCACCGAAAAGTAGGAGACGGCACGCAAGGAATGCTGTTAAATATTACATCCGGGATGCTACGTTACCTTAGGATAGGACATATAACGTTATATACGTACATAATGTTCCCACCAAGAAGTAGGGGCCGGCACGCCACGAATGTTGTAGAATATAACGTCCGAGACGTTAGGTTGCCCTAGGATAGGATATATAACGTTATAGACGTATATAATGTTCCCACCGAGAAGTAGGTGCCGACACGCAAGGAATGTTGGAAAATATTACACCCGAGATGTTAGGTTGCCTTACGTTAGGATATATAACGTTATAGAAGTACATAATGTTCCCACCGAGAAGTAGGGGCCGACACGCCACGAATGCTGTAAAATATTACATACGAGGTGTTAGGTTGCCTTAGGTTAGGACATATAACGTTATAGACGTGCATAATGTTCCCACCAAGTAATAGAGGCCTACACGCCACGAATGTTGTAAAATATTACATACGAGGTGTTAGGTTGCCTTAGGTTAGGGCACATAACGTTATAGACGTACATAATGTTCCCACCGAGAAGTAGAGGCCGACTCGCCACGAATGTTGTGAAATATTACATCCGAGATGTTAGGTTGCCTTACGTTAGGATATATAACGTTATAGACGTACATAATGTTCCCTCCGAGAAGTAGAGGCCTACACGCGACGAATGTTGTGAAATATTACATCCGAGATGTTAGGTTTGCTTCGGTTAGGACATATAACGTTATATACGTACATAATGTTCCCACCAAGAAGTAGGGGCCGACACGAATGGAATGTTGTAAAATATTGCGTCCGAGATGTTAGGTGGCCTTAGGTTAGGACATATAATGTTTTAGCCGTACATAATGTTCCCACCGAGAAGTAGGCGCCGAGACGCAAGGAATGTTGTAAAATATTACATCCGAGACGTTAGGTTGCCTTATGTTAGGATACATAAGGTTCTAGACGTATATAATATTCTCACGGAGCAGTATGCGCCGACACGCAAGGAATGTTGTAAAATATTACATCCGAGATGTTAGGTTGCCTTAGGTTAGGACATATTACGTTATAGCTGCACATAATGTTCCCACCGAGAAGTAGTGGTCGACACGCCACGAATGTTGTTAAATATTACATCCGAGGTGTTAGTTTGCCTTAGGTTAGGACATATAACGTTATAGCCGTACATAATGTTCCCACCGAAAAGTAGGTGCCGACACGCAAGGAATGTTGTAAAATATTACATTCGAGATGTTAGGTTGCGGTAGGATAGGACATATAACGTTATAGACGTACATAATGTTCCCACCGAGAATTAGGTGCCGACACGCATGGAATGTTGTAAAATATTGCGTCCGAGATGTTAGGTTGCCTTCGGTTAGGACATAAAACGTTATAGACGTACATAATGTTCCCACCGAGGAGTAGGGGTCGACACGTAACGAATGTTGTTAAATATTGTGTCCGAGATGTTAGGTTGCCTTAGGATAGGACATATAACGTTACAGCCGTACATAATGTTCCCACCAAGAAGTAGGGGCCGACACGCAAGGAATGTTGTAAAATATTACATCCGAGATGTTAGGTTGCCTTAGGTTAGGATATATAACATTATAGACGTACATAATGTTCCCACCGAGCAGTATGCGCCGACACGCAAGGAATGTTGTAAAATATAACATCCGAGATGTTAGGTTGCCTTAGGTTAGGACATATTACGTTATAGCTGCACATAATGTTCCCACCGAGAAGTAGTGGCCGACACGCCACGAATGTTGTCAAATATTACATCCGAGGTGTTAGGTTGCCTTAGGTTAGGACATATAACGTTATAGCCGAACATAATGTTCCCACCGAGAAGTAGGGGCCGACATGCCACGAATGTTGTAAAATATTACATACGAGGTGTTAGGTTTCCTTAGGTTAGGATGTATAGCATTATAGACGTATATAATGCACCCACCGAGAAGTGGGCGCCGACACGCTACGAATGTTGTAAAGTATTACATCCGAGATGTTACATTGCCTTAGGTTAGGACATATAACGTTATAGACGTACATAATGTTCCCACCGAGGAGTAGGGATCGACACGTAACGAATGTTGTTAAATATTGTGTCCGAGATATCAGGTTGCATTAGGTTAGGACATATAACGTTATATACGTACATAATGTTCCCACCGAGAAGTAGGTGCCGACACGAATGGAATGTTGTAAAATATTGCGTCCGAGATGTTAGGTGGCCTTAGGTTAGGACATATAATGTTTTAGCCGTACATAATGTTCCCACCGAGAAGTAGGCGCCGACACGCAAGGAATGTTGTAAAATATTACATCCGAGACGTTAGGTTGCCTTATGTTAAGATATATAAAGTTCTAGACGTATATAATATTCTCACGGAGCAGTATGCGCCGACACGCAAGGAATGTTGTAAAATATTACATCCGAGATGTTAGGTTGCCTTAGGTTAGGACATATTACGTTATAGCTGCACATAATGTTCCCACCGAGAAGTAGTGGTCGACACGTCACGAATGTTGTTAAATATTACATCCGAGGTGTTAGTTTGCCTTAGGTTAGGACATATAACGTTATAGCCGTACATAATGTTCCCACAGAAAAGTAGGTGCCGACACGCAAGGAATGTTGTAAAATATTCTATCCGAGATGTTAGGTTGCGGTAGGATAGGACATATAACGTTATAGACGTACATAATGTTCCCACCGATAATGAGGTGCCGACACGCATGGAATGTTGTAAAATATTGCGTCCGAGATGTTAGGTTGCCTTCGGTTAGGACATAAAACGTTATAGCCGTACATAATGTTCCAACCGAGAAGCAGGGGCCGACACGCCACGAATGTTGTGAAATATTATATCCGAGATGTTAGGTTTCCTTAGGTTAGGATATATAGCATTATAGATGTATATAATGCACCCACCGAGAAGTGGGCGCCGACACGCCACGAATGCTGTAAAATATTACATACGAGGTGTTAGGTTGCCTTAGGTTCGGACATATAACGTTATAGACGTACATAATTTTCCCACCGAGAAGTAGAGGCCTACACGACACGAATGTTGTAAAATATTACATACGAGGTGTTAGGTTGCCTTAGGTTAGGGCACATAACGTTATAGACGTACATAATGTTCCCACCGAGAAGTAGAGGCCGACACGCGACGAATGTTGTGAAATATTACATCCGAGATGTTAGGTTTGCTTCGGTTAGGACATATAACGTTATATACGTACATAATGTTCCCACCAAGAAGTAGGGGCCGACACGAATGGAATGTTGTAAAATATTGCGTCCGAGATGTTAGGTGGCCTTAGGTTAGGACATATAATGTTTTAGCCGTACATAATGTTCCCACCGAGAAGTAGGCGCCGAGACGCAAGGAATGTTGTAAAATATTACATCCGAGACGTTAGGTTGCCTTATGTTAGGATACATAAAGTTCTAGACGTATATAATATTCTCACGGAGCAGTATGCGCCGACACGCAAGGAATGTTGTAAAATATTACATCCGAGATGTTAGGTTGCCTTAGGTTAGGACATATTACGTTATAGCTGCACATAATGTTCCCACCGAGAAGTAGTGGTCGACACGCCACGAATGTTGTTAAATATTACATCCGAGGTGTTAGTTTGCCTTAGGTTAGGACATATAACGTTATAGCCGTACATAATGTTCCCACCGAAAAGTAGGTGCCGACACGCAAGCAATGTTGTAAAATATTACATTCGAGATGTTAGGTTGCGGTAGGATAGGACATATAACGTTATAGACGTACATAATGTTCCCACCGAGAATTAGGTGCCGACACGCATGGAATGTTGTAAAATATTGCGTCCGAGATGTTAGGTTGCCTTCGGTTAGGACATAAAACGTTATAGACGTACATAATGTTCCCACCGAGGAGTAGGGGTCGACACGTAACGAATGTTGTTAAATATTGTGTCCGAGATGTTAGGTTGCCTTAGGATAGGACATATAACGTTACAGCCGTACATAATGTTCCCACCAAGAAGTAGGGGCCGACACGCAAGGAATGTTGTAAAATATTACATCCGAGATGTTAGGTTGCCTTAGGTTAGGATATATAACATTATAGACGTACATAATGTTCCCACCGAGCAGTATGCGCCGACACGCAAGGAATGTTGTAAAATATAACATCCGAGATGTTAGGTTGCCTTAGGTTAGGACATATTACGTTATAGCTGCACATAATGTTCCCACCGAGAAGTAGTGGCCGACACGCCACGAATGTTGTCAAATATTACATCCGAGGTGTTAGGTTGCCTTAGGTTAGGACATATAACGTTATAGCCGTACATAATGTTCCCACCGAGAAGTAGGGGCCGACATGCCACGAATGTTGTAAAATATTACATACGAGGTGTTAGGTTTCCTTAGGTTAGGATGTATAGCATTATAGACGTATATAATGCACCCACCGAGAAGTGGGCGCCGACACGCTACGAATGTTGTAAAGTATTATATCCGAGATGTTACATTGCCTTAGGTTAGGACATATAACGTTATAGACGTACATAATGTTCCCACCGAGGAGTAGGGATCGACACGTAACGAATGTTGTTAAATATTGTGTCCGAGATATCAGGTTGCATTAGGTTAGGACATATAACGTTATATACGTACATAATGTTCCCACCGAGAAGTAGGTGCCGACACGAATGGAATGTTGTAAAATATTGCGTCCGAGATGTTAGGTGGCCTTAGGTTAGGACATATAATGTTTTAGCCGTACATAATGTTCCCACCGAGAAGTAGGCGCCGACACGCAAGGAATGTTGTAAAATATTACATCCGAGACGTTAGGTTGCCTTATGTTAAGATATATAAAGTTCTAGACGTATATAATATTCTCACGGAGCAGTATGCGCCGACACGCAAGGAATGTTGTAAAATATTACATCCGAGATGTTAGGTTGCCTTAGGTTAGGGCATATTACGTTATAGCTGCACATAATGTTCCCACCGAGAAGTAGTGGTCGACACGTCACGAATGTTGTTAAATATTACATCCGAGGTGTTAGTTTGCCTTAGGTTAGGACATATAACGTTATAGCCGTACATAATGTTCCCACAGAAAAGTAGGTGCCGACACGCAAGGAATGTTGTAAAATATTCTATCCGAGATGTTAGGTTGCGGTAGGATAGGACATATAACGTTATAGACGTACATAATGTTCCCACCGATAATGAGGTGCCGACACGCATGGAATGTTGTAAAATATTGCGTCCGAGATGTTAGGTTGCCTTCGGTTAGGACATAAAACGTTATAGCCGTACATAATGTTCCAACCGAGAAGCAGGGGCCGACACGCCACGAATGTTGTGAAATATTATATCCGAGATGTTAGGTTTCCTTAGGTTAGGATATATAGCATTATAGATGTATATAATGCACCCACCAAGAAGTGGGCGCCGACACGCTACGAATGTTGTAAAATATTACATCCGAGATGTTACATTGCCTTAGGTTAGGACATATAACGTTATAGACGTACACAATGTTCCCACCGAGGAGTAGGGGTCGACACGTAACGAATGTTGTTAAATATTGTGTCCGAGATATCAGGTTGCATTAGGTTAGGACATATAACGTTATATGCGTACATAATGTTACCACTGAGAAGTAGGTGCCGACACGAATGGAATGTTGTAAAATATTGCGTCCGAGATGTTAGGTGGCCTTAGGTTAGGACATATAATGTTTTAGCCGTACATAATGTTCCCACCGAGAAGTAGTTGCCGACACGCAAGGAATGTTGGAAAATATTACATCCGAGATGTTAGGTTGCCTTACGTTAGGACATATAACGTTATAGACGCACATAATGTTCCCACCGAGAAGTAGGTGCCGACACGCAAGGAATGTTGGAAAATATTAAATCCGAGATGTTAGGTTGCCTTACGTTAGGATATGTAACGTTATAGAAGTACATAATGTTCGCACCGAGATGTAGGGGCCGACACGCCACGAATGTTGTAAAATATTACATACGAGGTGTTAGGTTGCCTTAGGTTAGGACATATAACGTTATAGACGTGCATAATGTTCCCACCGAGAAGTAGAGGCCTACACGCCACGAATGTTCTAAAATATTACATACGAGGTGTTAGGTTGCCTTAGGTTAGGGCACATAACGTTATAGACGTACATAATGTTCCCATCGAGAAGTAGAGGCCGACACGCCACGAATGTTGTAAAATATTACATACGAGGTGTTAGGTTGCCTTAGGTTAGGGCACATAACGTTATAGACGCACATAATGTTCCCACCGAGAAGTAGGTGCCGACACGCAAGGAATGTTGGAATATATTAAATCCGAGATGTTAGGTTGCCTTACGTTAGGATATGTAACGTTATAGAAGTACATAATGTTCGCACCGAGAAGTAGGGGCCGACACGCCACGAATGTTGTAAAATATTACATACGAGGTGTTAGGTTGCCTTAGGTTAGGACATATGACGTTATAGACGTGCATAATGTTCCCACCGAGAAGTAGGGGCCGACACGCAAGGAATGTTGTAAAATATTACATCCGAGATGTTAGGTTGCCCTAGGATAGGACATATAACGTTATAGACGTATATAATGTTACCACCGAAAAGTAGGAGACGGCACGCAAGGAATGTTGGAAAATATTACACCCGAGATGTTAGGTTGCCTTACGTTAGGATATATAACGTTATAGAAGTACATAATGTTCCCACCGAGAAGTAGGGGCCGACACGCCACGAATGCTGTAAAATATTACATACGAGGTGTTAGGTTGCCTTAGGTTAGGACATATAACGTTATAGACGTGCATAATGTTCCCACCGAGTAATAGAGGCCTACACGCCACGAATGTTGTAAAATATTACATACGAGGTGTTAGGTTGCCTTAGGTTAGGGCACATAACGTTATAGACGTACATAATGTTCCCACCGAGAAGTAGAGGCCGACTCGCCACGAATGTTGTGAAATATTACATCCGAGATGTTAGGTTTGCTTAGGTTTGGGGCACGTAACGTTATATACGTACATAATGTTCCCACCAAGAAGTAGGGGCCGACACGCAAGGAATGTTGTAAAATATTACATCCGAGATGTTAGGTTGCCCTAGGATAGGACATTTAACGTTAGAGACGTATATAATGTTACCACCGAAAAGTAGGTGCCGACACGCAAGGAATGCTGTAAAATGTTACATACGAGGTGTTAGGTTGCCTTAGGTTAGGACACATAATGATATAGACGTACATAATGCTCCCACCGAGAAGTAGAGGCCGACTCGCCACGAATGTTGTGAAATATTACATCCGAGATGTTAGGTTTGCTTAGGTTAGGACATGTAACGTTATATACGTACATAATGTTCCCACCAAGAAGTAGGAGCCGACACGCAAGGAATGTTGTAAAATATTACATCCGAGATGTTAGGTTGCCTTAGGTTAGGACATATTACGTTATAGCTGCACGTAATGTTCCCACCGAGAAGTAGTGGCCGACACGCCACGAATGTTGTTAAATATTACATCCGAGGTGTTAGGTTGCCTTACGTTAGGACATATAACGTTATAGACGTACATAATGTTCCCACCGAGAAGTAGAGGCCCACACGCCACGAATGTTGTAAAATATTACATACGAGTTGTTGGGTTGCCTTAGGTTAGGACACATAACGTTATAGCCGTACATAATGTTCCCACCGAGGAGTAGGGGTCGACACGTAATGAATGTTGTTAAATATTATATCCGAGATATCAGGTTGCATTATGTTAGGACATATAACGTTAAATAGGTATATAATGTTGCCACCGAGAAGTAGGTGCCGACACGAATGGAATGTTGTAAAATATTGCGTCCGAGATGTTAAGTTGCCTTATGTTAGGATATATAAAGTTCTAGACGTATATAATATTCTCACGGAGCAGTATGCGCCGACACGCAAGGAATGTTGTAAAATATTACATCCGAGATGTTAGGTTGCCTTAGGTTAGGGCATATTACGTTATAGCTGCACATAATGTTCCCACCGAGAAGTAGTGGTCGACACGTCACGAATGTTGTTAAATATTACATCCGAGGTGTTAGTTTGCCTTAGGTTAGGACATATAACGTTATAGCCGTACATAATGTTCCCACAGAAAAGTAGGTGCCGACACGCAAGGAATGTTGTAAAATATTCTATCCGAGATGTTAGGTTGCGGTAGGATAGGACATATAACGTTATAGACGTACATAATGTTCCCACCGATAATGAGGTGCCGGCACGCATGGAATGTTGTAAAATATTGCGTCCGAGATGTTAGGTTGCCTTCGGTTAGGACATAAAACGTTATAGCCGTACATAATGTTCCAACCGAGAAGCAGGGGCCGACACGCCACGAATGTTGTGAAATATTATA
Organism: Xylocopa violacea; assembly: GCA_963969225.1. NCBI lineage: Eukaryota > Metazoa > Arthropoda > Insecta > Hymenoptera > Apidae > Xylocopa > Xylocopa violacea. Next base: position 5,098,660 of record CAXAJV010000920.1, read on the forward strand.
TCCGAGATGTTAGGTTTCCTTAGGTTAGGATATATAGCATTATAGATGTATATAATGCACCCACCGAGAAGTGGGCGCCGACACGCTACGAATGTTGTAAAATATTACATCCGAGATGTTACATTGCCTTAGGTTAGGACATATAACGTTATAGACGTACACAATGTTCCCACCGAGGAGTAGGGGTCGACACGTAACGAATGTTGTTAAATATTGTGTCCGAGATATCAGGTTGCATTAGGTTAGGACATATAACGTTATATGCGTACATAATGTTACCACTGAGAAGTAGGTGCCGACACGAATGGAATGTTGTAAAATATTGCGTCCGAGATGTTAGGTGGCCTTAGGTTAGGACATATAATGTTTTAGCCGTACATAATGTTCCCACCGAGAAGTAGTTGCCGACACGCAAGGAATGTTGGAAAATATTACATCCGAGATGTTAGGTTGCCTTACGTTAGGACATATAACGTTATAGACGCACATAATGTTCCCACCGAGAAGTAGGTGCCGACACGCAAGGAATGTTGGAAAATATTAAATCCGAGATGTTAGGTTGCCTTACGTTAGGATATGTAACGTTATAGAAGTACATAATGTTCGCACCGAGATGTAGGGGCCGACACGCCACGAATGTTGTAAAATATTACATACGAGGTGTTAGGTTGCCTTAGGTTAGGACATATAACGTTATAGACGTGCATAATGTTCCCACCGAGAAGTAGAGGCCTACACGCCACGAATGTTCTAAAATATTACATACGAGGTGTTAGGTTGCCTTAGGTTAGGGCACATAACGTTATAGACGTACATAATGTTCCCATCGAGAAGTAGAGGCCGACACGCCACGAATGTTGTAAAATATTACATACGAGGTGTTAGGTTGCCTTAGGTTAGGGCACATAACGTTATAGACGCACATAATGTTCCCACCGAGAAGTAGGTGCCGACACGCAAGGAATGTTGGAATATATTAAATCCGAGATGTTAGGTTGCCTTACGTTAGGATATGTAACGTTATAGAAGTACATAATGTTCGCACCGAGAAGTAGGGGCCGACACGCCACGAATGTTGTAAAATATTACATACGAGGTGTTAGGTTGCCTTAGGTTAGGACATATAACGTTATAGACGTGCATAATGTTCCCACCGAGAAGTAGGGGCCGACACGCAAGGAATGTTGTAAAATATTACATCCGAGATGTTAGGTTGCCCTAGGATAGGACATATAACGTTATAGACGTATATAATGTTACCACCGAAAAGTAGGAGACGGCACGCAAGGAATGCTGTTAAATATTACATCCGGGATGCTACGTTACCTTAGGATAGGACATATAACGTTATATACGTACATAATGTTCCCACCAAGAAGTAGGGGCCGGCACGCCACGAATGTTGTAGAATATAACGTCCGAGACGTTAGGTTGCCCTAGGATAGGATATATAACGTTATAGACGTATATAATGTTCCCACCGAGAAGTAGGTGCCGACACGCAAGGAATGTTGGAAAATATTACACCCGAGATGTTAGGCTGCCTTACGTTAGGATATATAACGTTATAGAAGTACATAATGTTCCCACCGAGAAGTAGGGGCCGACACGCCACGAATGCTGTAAAATATTACATACGAGGTGTTAGGTTGCCTTAGGTTAGGACATATAACGTTATAGACGTGCATAATGTTCCCACCGAGTAATAGAGGCCTACACGCCACGAATGTTGTAAAATATTACATACGAGTTGTTGGGTTGCCTTAGGTTAGGACACATAACGTTATAGCCGTACATAATGTTCCCACCGAGGAGTAGGGGTCGACACGTAACGAATGTTGTTAAATATTACATCCGAGGTGTTAGGTTGCCTTACGTTAGGACACATAATGATATAGACGTACATAATGCTCCCACCGAGAAGTAGAGGCCGACTCGCCACGAATGTTGTGAAATATTACATCCGAGATGTTAGGTTTGCTTAGGTTAGGACATGTAACGTTATATACGTACATAATGTTCCCACCAAGAAGTAGGAGCCGACACGCAAGGAATGTTGTAAAATATTACATCCGAGATGTTAGGTTGCCTTAGGTTAGGACATATTACGTTATAGCTGCACGTAATGTTCCCACCGAGGAGTAGGGGTCGACACGTAACGAATGTTGTTAAATATTATATCCGAGATATCAGGTTGCATTATGTTAGGACATATAACGTTAAATAGGTATATAATGTTGCCACCGAGAAGTAGGTGCCGACACGAATGGAATGTTGTAAAATATTGCGTCCGAGATGTTAAGTTGCCTTATGTTAGGATATATAAAGTTCTAGACGTATATAATATTCTCACGGAGCAGTATGCGCCGACACGCAAGGAATGTTGTAAAATATTACATCCGAGATGTTAGATTGCCTTAGGTTAGGACGTATAACGTTATAGTCGTACATAATGTTCCTACCAAGAAGTAGGGGCCGACACGCCACGAATGTTGTAAAATATTACATACGAGGTGTTAGGTTGCCTTAGGATAGGATATATAACGTTATAGACGTATATAATGTTCCCACGGAGAAGTAGGTGCCGACACGCCACGAATGTTGTAAAATATTGCTTCCGAGATGTTAGGTTGCCTTAGGTTAGGACATATTACGTTATAGCTGCACATAATGTTCCCACCGAGAAGTAGAGGACGACACGCCACGAATGTTGTAAAATATCACGTCCGAGATGTTATGTTGCCTTCGGTTTGGACATATAACGTTATAGAAGTATATAATGTTCCCACCGAGAAGTAGGCGCCGACACGCCACGAATGTTGTAAAATATTACATCCGAGATGTTAGGTTGCCCTAGGATAGGACATATAACGTTATAGAAGTACATAATGTTCCCACCGAGAAGTAGGGGCCGACACGCCACCAATGTTGTAAAATATTACATACGAGTTGTTAGGTTGCCTTAGGTTAGGACACATAACGTTATAGACGTACATAATGTTCCCACCGAGAAGTAGAGGCCGACACGCCACGAATGTTGTTAAATTTTGCGTCCGAGATGTTAGGTGGCCTTAGGTTAGGACGTATAATGTTATAGCCGTACATAATGTTCCCACCGAGAAGTAGGCGCCGACACGCAAGGAATGTTGTAAAATATTACATCCGAGATGTTAGGTTGCCTTATGTTAGGACATATAACGTTGTAGACGTATATAAGGTTACCACCGAAAAGTAGGTGCCGACACGCAAGGAATGTTGTAAAATATTACATCCGAGAGGTTAGGTTGCCTTAGGATACGATATATAACGTTATAGAAGTACATAATGTTCCCACAGAGAAGTAGGGGCCGACACGCCACGAATGTTGTAAAATATTACATACGAGGTGTTAGGTTGCCTTAGGTTAGGACATATAACGTTATAGACGTACATAATCTTCCCACCGAGAAGTAGAAGCCTACACACCACGAATGTTGCAAAATATTACATACGAGGTGTTAGGTTGCCTTAGGTTAGGACACATAACGTTATAGACGTACATAATGTTCCCACCGAGAAGTAGAGGCCGACACGCCAAGAATGTTGTGAAATATTACATTCGAGATGATAGGTTTGCTTAGGTTAGGACATATAACGTTACATACGTACATAATGTTCGCACCAAGAAGTAGGGACCGACACGCAAGGAATGTTGTAAAATATTACATCCGGGATGTTAGGTTGCCTTAGGTTAGGACATATTACGTTATAGCTGCACATAATGTTCCCACCGAGAAGTAGAGGCCGACACGCCACGAATGTTGTAAAATATCACGTCCGAGATGTTATGTTGCCTTCGGTTAGGACATATAACGTTATAGAAGTATATAATGTTCCCACCGAGAAGTAGGCGCCGACACGCCACGAATGTTGTAGAATATTACATCCGAGAGGTTAGGTTGCCCTAGGGTAGGACATATAACGTTATAGAAGTACATAATGTTCCCACCGAGAAGTAGGGGCCGATACGCCACGAATGTTGTAAAATATTACATACGAGTTGTTAGGTTGCCTTAGGTTAGGACACATAACGTTATAGACGTACATAATGTTCCCACCGAGAAATAGAGGCCGACACGCCACGAATGTTGTTAAATATTGCGTCCGAGATGTTAGGTGGCCTTAAGTTAGGACATATAATGTTATAGCCGTACATAATGTTCCCACCGAGAAGTAGGCGCCGACACGCAAGGAATGTTGTAAAATATTACATCCGAGATGATAGGTTGCCTTATGTTAGGATGTATAAAGTTCTAGACGTATATAATATACTCACGGAGCAGTTTGCGCCGACACGCAAGGAATGTTGTAAAATATTACATCCGAGATGTTAGGTTGCCTTAGGTTAGGACATATTACGTTATAGCTGCACATAATGTTCCCACCGAGAAGTAGAGGCCCACACGCCACGAATGTTGTAAAATATTACATACGAGGTGTTAGGTTAACTTAGGTTAGGACACATAACGTTATAGCCGTACATAATGTACCCACCGGGAAGTAGGGGCCGACACGCAAGGAATGTTGTAAAATATTACATCCGAGATGTTAGGTTGCCCTAGGATAGGACATATAACGTTATAGACGTATATAATGTTACCACCGAAAAGTAGGAGACGGCACGCAAGGAATGCTGTTAAATATTACATCCGGGATGCTACGTTACCTTAGGATAGGACATATAACGTTATATACGTACATAATGTTCCCACCAAGAAGTAGGGGCCGGCACGCCACGAATGTTGTAGAATATAACGTCCGAGACGTTAGGTTGCCCTAGGATAGGATATATAACGTTATAGACGTATATAATGTTCCCACCGAGAAGTAGGCGCCGACACGAAAGGAATGTTGTAAAATATTACATCCGAGATGATAGGTTGCCTTATGTTAGGATGTATAAAGTTCTAGACGTATATAATATACTCACGGAGCAGTTTGCGCCGACACGCAAGGAATGTTGTAAAATATTACATCCGAGATGTTAGGTTGCCTTAGGTTAGGACATATTACGTTATAGCTGCACATAATGTTCCCACCGAGAAGTAGAGGCCCACACGCCACGAATGTTGTAAAATATTACATACGAGGTGTTAGGTTAACTTAGGTTAGGACACATAACGTTATAGCCGTACATAATGTACCCACCGGGAAGTAGGGGCCGACACGCCACGAATGTTGTGAAATATTACATCCGAGATGTTAGGTTTGCTTAGGTTAGGACATATAACGTTATATACGTACATAATGTTCCCACCAAGAAGTAGGGGCCGACACGCAAGGAATGTTGTAAAATATTACATCCGAGATGTTTGGTTGCCTTAGGTTGGGATATATAACGTTATAGACGTACATAATGTTCCCACCGAGGTGTAGGGGTCGACACGTAACGAATGTTGTTAAATATTGTGTCCGAGATGTTAGGTTGCCTTAGGTTAGGACATATAACGTTACAGCCGTACATAATGTTCCCACCGAGAAGTAGGGGCCGAAACGCAAGGAATGTTGTAAAATATTACATCCGAGATGTTAGGTTGCCTTAGGTTAGGACATATAACGTTATAGACGTGCATAGTGTTCCCACCGAGTAATAGAGGCCTACACGCCACGAATGTTGTAAAATATTACATACGAGGTGTTAGGTTGCCTTAGGTTAGGGCACATAACGTTATAGACGTACATAATGTTCCCACCGAGATGTAGAGGCCGACTCGCCACGAATGTTGTGAAATATTACATCCGAGATGTTAGGTTTGCTTAGGTTTGGGGCATGTAACGTTATATACGTACATAATGTTCCCACCAAGAAGTAGGGGCCGACACGCAAGGAATGTTGTAAAATATTACATCCGAGATGTTAGGTTGCCCTAGGATAGGACATTTAACGTTAGAGACGTATATAATGTTACCACCGAAAAGTAGGTGCCGACACGCAAGGAATGCTGTAAAATGTTACATACGAGGTGTTAGGTTGCCTTAGGTTAGGACACATAATGATATAGACGTACATAATGCTCCCACCGAGAAGTAGAGGCCGACTCGCCACGAATGTTGTGAAATATTACATCCGAGATGTTAGGTTTGCTTAGGTTAGGACATGTAACGTTATATACGTACATAATGTTCCCACCAAGAAGTAGGAGCCGGCACGCAAGGAATGTTGTAAAATATTACATCCGAGATGTTAGGTTGCCTTAGGTTAGGACATATTACGTTATAGCTGCACGTAATGTTCCCACCGAGAAGTAGTGGCCGACACGCCACGAATGTTGTTAAATATTACATCCGAGGTGTTAGGTTGCCTTACGTTAGGACATATAACGTTATAGACGTACATAATGTTCCCACCGAGAAGTAGAGGCCCACACGCCACGAATGTTGTAAAATATTACATACGAGTTGTTGGGTTGCCTTAGGTTAGGACACATAACGTTATAGCCGTACATAATGTTCCCACCGAGGAGTAGGGGTCGACACGTAACGAATGTTGTTAAATATTATATCCGAGATATCAGGTTGCATTATGTTAGGACATATAACGTTAAATAGGTATATAATGTTGCCACCGAGAAGTAGGTGCCGACACGAATGGAATGTTGTAAAATATTGCGTCCGAGATGTTAAGTTGCCTTATGTTAGGATATATAAAGTTCTAGACGTATATAATATTCTCACGGAGCAGTATGCGCCGACACGCAAGGAATGTTGTAAAATATTACATCCGAGATGTTAGATTGCCTTAGGTTAGGACGTATAACGTTATAGTCGTACATAATGTTCCTACCAAGAAGTAGGGGCCGACACGCCACGAATGTTGTAAAATATTACATACGAGGTGTTAGGTTAACTTAGGTTAGGACACATAACGTTATAGCCGTACATAATGTACCCACCGGGAAGTAGGGGCCGACACGCAAGGAATGTTGTAAAATATTACATCCGAGATGTTAGGTTGCCCTAGGATAGGACATATAACGTTATAGACGTATATAATGTTACCACCGAAAAGTAGGAGACGGCACGCAAGGAATGCTGTTAAATATTACATCCGGGATGCTACGTTACCTTAGGATAGGACATATAACGTTATATACGTACATAATGTTCCCACCAAGAAGTAGGGGCCGGCACGCCACGAATGTTGTAGAATATAACGTCCGAGACGTTAGGTTGCCCTAGGATAGGATATATAACGTTATAGACGTATATAATGTTCCCACCGAGAAGTAGGCGCCGACACGAAAGGAATGTTGTAAAATATTACATCCGAGATGATAGGTTGCCTTATGTTAGGATGTATAAAGTTCTAGACGTATATAATATACTCACGGAGCAGTTTGCGCCGACACGCAAGGAATGTTGTAAAATATTACATCCGAGATGTTAGGTTGCCTTAGGTTAGGACATATTACGTTATAGCTGCACATAATGTTCCCACCGAGAAGTAGAGGCCCACACGCCACGAATGTTGTAAAATATTACATACGAGGTGTTAGGTTAACTTAGGTTAGGACACATAACGTTATAGCCGTACATAATGTACCCACCGGGAAGTAGGGGCCGACACGCCACGAATGTTGTGAAATATTACATCCGAGATGTTAGGTTTGCTTAGGTTAGGACATATAACGTTATATACGTACATAATGTTCCCACCAAGAAGTAGGGGCCGACACGCAAGGAATGTTGTAAAATATTACATCCGAGATGTTTGGTTGCCTTAGGTTGGGATATATAACGTTATAGACGTACATAATGTTCCCACCGAGGTGTAGGGGTCGACACGTAACGAATGTTGTTAAATATTGTGTCCGAGATGTTAGGTTGCCTTAGGTTAGGACATATAACGTTACAGCCGTACATAATGTTCCCACCGAGAAGTAGGGGCCGAAACGCAAGGAATGTTGTAAAATATTACATCCGAGATGTTAGGTTGCCTTAGGTTAGGACATATAACGTTATAGACGTGCATAGTGTTCCCACCGAGTAATAGAGGCCTACACGCCACGAATGTTGTAAAATATTACATACGAGGTGTTAGGTTGCCTTAGGTTAGGGCACATAACGTTATAGACGTACATAATGTTCCCACCGAGATGTAGAGGCCGACTCGCCACGAATGTTGTGAAATATTACATCCGAGATGTTAGGTTTGCTTAGGTTTGGGGCATGTAACGTTATATACGTACATAATGTTCCCACCAAGAAGTAGGGGCCGACACGCAAGGAATGTTGTAAAATATTACATCCGAGATGTTAGGTTGCCCTAGGATAGGACATTTAACGTTAGAGACGTATATAATGTTACCACCGAAAAGTAGGTGCCGACACGCAAGGAATGCTGTAGAATGTTACATACGAGGTGTTAGGTTGCCTTAGGTTAGGACACATAATGATATAGACGTACATAATGCTCCCACCGAGAAGTAGAGGCCGACTCGCCACGAATGTTGTGAAATATTACATCCGAGATGTTAGGTTTGCTTAGGTTAGGACATGTAACGTTATATACGTACATAATGTTCCCACCAAGAAGTAGGAGCCGGCACGCAAGGAATGTTGTAAAATATTACATCCGAGATGTTAGGTTGCCTTAGGTTAGGACATATTACGTTATAGCTGCACGTAATGTTCCCACCGAGAAGTAGTGGCCGACACGCCACGAATGTTGTTAAATATTACATCCGAGGTGTTAGGTTGCCTTACGTTAGGACATATAACGTTATAGACGTACATAATGTTCCCACCGAGAAGTAGAGGCCCACACGCCACGAATGTTGTAAAATATTACATACGAGTTGTTGGGTTGCCTTAGGTTAGGACACATAACGTTATAGCCGTACATAATGTTCCCACCGAGGAGTAGGGGTCGACACGTAACGAATGTTGTTAAATATTATATCCGAGATATCAGGTTGCATTATGTTAGGACATATAACGTTAAATAGGTATATAATGTTGCCACCGAGAAGTAGGTGCCGACACGAATGGAATGTTGTAAAATATTGCGTCCGAGATGTTAAGTTGCCTTATGTTAGGATATATAAAGTTCTAGACGTATATAATATTCTCACGGAGCAGTATGCGCCGACACGCAAGGAATGTTGTAAAATATTACATCCGAGATGTTAGATTGCCTTAGGTTAGGACGTATAACGTTATAGTCGTACATAATGTTCCTACCAAGAAGTAGGGGCCGACACGCCACGAATGTTGTAAAATATTACATACGAGGTGTTAGGTTGCCTTAGGATAGGATATATAACGTTATAGACGTATATAATGTTCCCACGGAGAAGTAGGCGCCGACACGCTAGGAATGTTGTAAAATATTATGTCCGATAAGTAAGTTTGCTTTAGGTTAGGACATATAACATCATAATTATTATGTATTACATCCGAGTTATTAGGTTGCCTTAGGTTAGGGCATATAACGTTATAGACGTACATAATGTTCCCACCGAGAAGTAGGTGCCGACACGCCACGAATGTTGTGAAATATTACATTCGAGATGTTAGGTTGACTTAGGTTAGGACATATAAAGTTCTAGACGTATATCATATTCTCACGGAGCAGTATGCGCCGACACGCAAGGAATGTTGTAAAATATTACATCCGAGATGTTAGGTTGCCTTAGAATAAGATATATAACGTTATAGAAGTACATAATGTTCCCACCGAGAAGTGGGGGCCGACACGCCACGAATGTTGTAAAATATTACATACGAGGTGTTAGGTTGCCTTAGGTTAGGACATATAACGTTATAGACGTACATAATGTTCCCACCGAGAAGTAGAGGCCTACACACCACGAATGTTGCAAAATATTACAAACGAGGTGTTAGGTTGCCTTAGGTTAGGACACATAACGTTATAGACGTACATAATGTTCCCACCGAGAAGTAGAGGCCGACACGCCAAGAATGTTGTGAAATATTACATTCGAGATGATAGGTTTGCTTAGGTTAGGACATATAACGTTATATACGTACATAATGTTCGCACCAAGAAGTAGGGACCGACACGCAAGGAATGTTGTAAAATATTACATCCGGGATGTTAGGTTGCCTTAGGTTAGGATATATAACGTTATAGACGTACATAATGTTCCCACCGGGAAGTAGGGGCCGACACGCAAGGAATGTTGTAAAATATTACATCCGAGATGTTAGGTTGCCTTATGTTAGGATATATAAAGTTCTAGACGTATATAATATTCCCACGGAGCAGTATGCGTCGACACGCAAGGAATTTTGTAAAATATTACATCCGAGACGTTAGGTTGCCTTAGTTTAGGACATATTACGTTATAGCTGCACATAATGTTCCCACCGAGAAGTAGTTGCCGACACGCCACGAATGTTGTTAAATATTACATCCGAGGTGTTAGGTTGCCTTAGGTTAGGACATATAACGTTTCCACGACAAGGCGTCGTGGATAGCAAACAAATAGAAGACAGTGGCAATTATTCAGGCGACGCCGACACGCATCCGTCCGATCACGCTCATCGCGCAAGGGCGTGGTTACGTAGCCGTATCGTGGTCGGAGTGCGTCGTCATCGGAATATACGCTCCGCCGAGCTGGTCACTGGAAGATTACGACCGGCTCTTAGATGAAGTGGAAGGGGTAGTGCGAAGCCACGCCCCCCGTCCAACATTCGTTCTGGGAGATTTTAATGCTCACGCAACTATGTGGCACTCCTCCAGAACGAACCAGCGCGGACACTCGACGATGGATTGGGCAGCATCCGCGAATCTCAGGCTGCTGAATCAAGGATCTGCCAGTACGTGCGTACGTCAGCAGGGCGAGAGCACGGTCGACCTCTCGTTCGCGAACGACGCAGCATCCCGAAGAGTCACCGGCTGGAAAGTTGACACGACCGAAACATTATCTGATCATCTCTACATAAGGATCGACGTGTCAACCATGCAAAGAAGAAAAACTACGACTGGAAAACAAAATAAATGGTCGTTGCGAACGTTGGACGAGGATATGTTTATGGCGGCTACCCTCGTCGCTACCTGGCCGAGCGAGGCGACCGAAACGGCCGTAGTCGAGCGAGAAGCCGAATGGTTTACAAGGACGTTGACCTCGGTATGCAATGCAAGCATGCCGAAAATAAAGTCAAATCCTCCGCGTAAACCTTTGTACTGGTGGAGCAATGAGATCGCTCATCTCCGTGCGGAGAGCACGACCGCGCGGAGACAGTACACGAGATACCGGAAACGGAGGGATCCCGATCCGGAAAGGAAGGCGCAACTCTATGAAGTTTACAAGGAGAAGAAAATAGAGCTGCAAGCCGCCATAAAAACGTCAAAGGCACGAGCATGGGACGGGCTGCTGGAAACGCTGCGTGACGATCCGTGGGGGCGGCCGTACAAGATAGTAATGAATAAATTACGACCGTGGGCGCCCCCGTTAACGGAGACGATGGAGACGCCTTTCTTGAGGCGAGTCGTTGACGCGCTCTTCCCACCGGGAGAATCTGCTTCGGCGAGCAACTCGCAAATTTCAGAACACATCGACCCGATCATCTGGTCGCAGGACAACGACGTCAGCGAGGAGGAAATGGCTCGCGCCATAAAGCGCATGACAAAGAAGAACACCGCGCCCGGACCGGATGGAATTCCCGGCCGTGCCTGGTTGATGGCACTCAGTGTCCTGAATTCAAGATTGCGGAAGTTATTTACAGCATGCTTGAAGACGGGCACGTTGCCAGCAAAATGGAAAACTGGCAGATTAGTGTTGCTCCGAAAGCCGGGAAAACCGGAGGATTCACCGGCCGCGTACAGGCCGATAGTTTTGCTCGACGAGATCGGAAAATTATTTGAAAGAATAATCCACAACCGCCTCGTCGAGCACCTGTCGCGAACCGGGCCGAACTTAGCCGAGAACCAGTTCGGTTTCCGAGAAGGGCGATAGACGATTGACGCGATTCGACAAGTGAAGAGTTTCGCCGAAAACGCGATCGCCGCCGGGGGAGTCGTAATCGCGATATCTTTAGATATTAAGAATGCGTTCAACTCCCTCGAATGGAGTACGATACGTAGAGCGCTTGAAAAGCACGGGTTTCCGCGATACCTGCGAAGGGTCGTGGAAAATTACCTGAGCGACCGCGCGATTCTCTACGATAGCCGGCACGGAATCGAGAAGAAGAAGATTGATCGCGGCGTTCCCCAGGGATCGGTCCTCGGACCGCTTCTCTGGAATCTCGGGTACGACGCGGTCCTGAAGCTGCCAATGCCGTCCGGCGTGCATCTCACATGCTACGCGGATGACACGATGGTGTTGGCAGTCGACACGTGCCGGCAACGCGCAATTTGCCGGGCCGAAATGGCAGTTGCGGTCGTGGCTAATGCCATCAAGAAGATGGGGCTCCAGATGGCACCGGAGAAATCTGAAATCCTGTGCTTCAAGGGACGAAGAAGAGACCCGCGAGGAGGAAACGAAGTGGTCAACATCGGACCAGCCAAAGTTACAGTGGGGAGCGAGATGAAGTATCTTGGACTGCTCCTTGATGATAAATGGAACTTTGGTCTCCACTTCGCTCGTCAGGCCGTTCGACTGGATGCTGCGGCGAATTACCTAAGCCGCATCATGCCGAATCTGCACGGACCGGACGAGAAAGTAAGGAAACTTTATGCCGGGGTGATAAGAAGCATCGCGCTTTACGGAGCCCCGGTATGGAGCGACGCGCTCAACAAAGGAGGCAGAAAGCTGCAGCTGCTGCGAAGCGCGTGGCGAAGAATAGCCATTCGGATCGTAAGAGGATATCGCACGATTTCTTACGATGCGGCAACAATGCTGGCGGGTCTCACACCACTGGAATACCTGGCGCAGGAAGATCTGATAGTGTACGAAACCCTTCGTACAATGCGCCAGGTACAAGAAGAAGGTGCACCCGCTCCGACGAAGGACGAGATTAGAAGAGAAGCGAGACGCTTCACTTTCTCTAAATGGAAGGAGAAACTCGCACCTGCGACCAATCACAGGATCGTCGGAGCGATTCTACCCATCTTGGAAAAATGGGTAGAAAACAGGAGAGGGCAGCTCAACTTCAGAGTGACGCAGATGCTGACTGGACACGGTTGCTTCGGTCAGTACCTGTGCAAGATCGGAAAAGAAGCCACGGCTGAATGTCACCATTGCGGAGACGGAGACGACTCTGCGCAGCACACGCTGGAACACTGTCCGGCATGACAAACGCTGCGCCACGCTCTCGTGGCAGAGATCGGACCGGATCTCTCGCCGACCAGCATCCTGCCGAAGATGCTGGAAGGGGAGAGATATTGGCGAGCCGTTACATTGTTTTGCGACAAAGTGATGGCTGCGAAGGAAGCCGCCGAGCGCGAAAGGGAGCGCACGCTCTCTGCTCGACGAGTCTTATGTGGTCGGCGTCGTAGACGTTTGCCACGTTCCACTCCAAGGTAGGGGACTCTCGTCCATCACGGCTCGAGAGTCGCTTCAAAGTACCCACCGGGGAGTGGAGCTTCGCCGCTGCCGTCCATCTCGAAATGCCGCAAGCAGGAGAAGAGGAAGACGACGTAGAAGGAAGGAGGCAGAAAAGTTAAATTAGAAAAAGAGAAAGAGCCGCCGAGCGCCGGATAGACAGGATTTGGGTCACGTCTCTCCGGCACGCGCTCGACCGAGGAGAGGGCAGCGACCTCGGTGGTTGCAGTCGCTGCCTGTTTAAATAATGAACTCGCGAACGAGCTGTGTGCAGAGAGTTCAACGAACTCAGACACGAGGCCGGATGCTGGATGCGTTCGAAAGAGTTCCCGGCTACCCGCTACAAGTGTAGGAAGACCACCGCAGGGTTTTAGTCGGTAAGAGTCCGACATAACCGCGGATTTCCCAAAAATCCACGGTATCCATGAGGATTTCCCTGCGACAAAAAAAAAAAAAAAAAGGACATATAACGTTATAGACGTACATAATGTTCCCACCGAGAAGTAGAGGCCCACACGCCACGAATGTTGTAAAATATTACATACGAGGTGTTAGGTTGCCTTAGGTTAGGACACATAACGTTATAGCCGTACATAATGTTCCCACCGAGAAGTAGGGGCCGACACGCAAGGAATGTTGTAAAATATTACATCCGAGATGTTAGGTTGCCCCAGGATAGGACATATAACGTTATAGTCGTATATAATGTTACCACCGAAAAGTTGGAGCCGGCACGCAAAGAATGCTGTAGAATATTACATGCAGGATGTTAGGTTACCTTAGGATAGGACATATAACGTTATATACGTACATAATGTTCCCACCAAGAAGTAGGGGCCGACACGCCACGAATGGTGTAGAATATAACGTCCGAGATGTTAGGTTGCCCTAGGATAGGATATATAACGTAATAGACGTATATAATGTTCCCACCGAGAAGTAGAGGCCGACACGCCACGAATGTTGTGAAATATTACATTCGAGATGTTAGGTTGCCTTAGGTTAGGACGTATAACGTTATAGACGTATATAATGTTACCACCGAAAAGTAGAGGCCGACACGCCACGAATGTTGTGAAATATTACATCCGTGATGTTAGGTTGGCTTAGGTTAGGACATATAACGTTATATACGTACATAATGTTCCCACCAAGAAGTAGGGGCCGACACGCAGGGAATGTTGTATAATATTACATCTGAGATGTTAGGTTGCCTTAGGTTAGTATATATAACGTTATAGAGGTACATAATGTTCCCACCGAGGAGTAGGGGTCGACACGTAACGAATGTTGTTAAATATTGTGTCCGAGATGTTAGGTTGCCTTAGGTTAGGATATATAACGTTACAGACGTACATAATGTTCCCACCGAGCAGTATGCGCCGACACGCAAGGAATGTTGTAAAATATAACATCCGAGATGTTAGGTTGCCTTAGGTTAGGACATATTACGTTATAGCTGCACATAATGTTCCCACCGAGAAGTAGTGGCCGACACGCCACGAATGTTGTTAAATATTACATCCGAGGTGTTAGGTTGCCTTAGGTTAGGACATATAACGTTATAGACGTACATAATGTTCCCACCGAGAAGTAGAGGCCCACACGCCACGAATGTTGTAAAATATTACATACGAGGTGTTAGGTTGCCTTAAGTTAGGACACATAACGTTATAGCCGTACATAATGTTCCCACCGAGAAGTAGGGGCCGACACGCAGGGAATGTTGTATAATATTACATCCGAGATGTTAGGTTGCCTTAGGTTAGGATATATAACGTTACAGACGTACATAATGTTCCCACCGAGCAGTATGCGCCGACACGCAAGGAATGTTGTAAAATATAACATCCGAGATGTTAGGTTGCCTTAGGTTAGGACATATTACGTTATAGCTGCACATAATGTTCCCACCGAGAAGTAGTGGCCGACACGCCACGAATGTTGTTAAATATAACGTCCGAGGTGTTAGGTTGCCCTAGGATAGGATATATAACGTTATAGACGTATATAATGTTCCCACCGAGAAGTAGAGGCCGACACGCCACGAATGTTGTGAAATATTACATACGAGGTGTTAGGTTGCCTTAGGTTAGCGCACATAACGTTATAGACGTACATAATGTTCCCACCGAGAAGTAGAGGCCGACACGCCACGAATGTTGTGAAATATTACACCCGAGATGTTAGGTTTGCTTAGGTTAGGACATATAACGTTATATACGTACATAATGTTCCCACCAAGAAGTAGGGGCCGACACGCAAGGAATGTTGTAAAATATTACATCCGAGATGTTAGGTTGCCTTAGGTTGGGATATATAACGTTATAGACGTACATAATGTTCCCACCGAGGAGTAGGGGTCGACACGTAACCAATGTTGTTAAATGTTGTGTCCGAGATGTTAGGTTGCCTTAGGTTAGGACATACAACGTTACAGCCGTACATAATGTTCCCACCGAGAAGTAGGGGCCGACACGCAAGAAATGTTGTAAAATATTACATCCGAGATGTTAGGTTGCCCTAGGATAGGACATTTAACGTTAGAGACGTATATAATGTTACCACCGAAAAGTAGGTGCCGACACGCAAGGAATGCTGCAAAATGTTACATACGAGGTGTTAGGTTGCCTTAGGTTAGGACACATAATGATATAGACGTACATAATGTTCCCACCGAGAAGTAGAGGCCGACTCGCCACGAATGTTGTGAAATATTACATCCGAGATGTTAGGTTTGCTTAGGTTAGGACATGTAACGTTATATACGTACATAATGTTCCCACCAAGAAGTAGGGGCCGACACGCAAGGAATGTTGTAAAATATTACATCCGAGATGTTAGGTTGCCTTAGGTTGGGATATATAACGTTATAGACGTACATAATGTTCCCACCGAGGAGTAGGGGTCGACACGTAACCAATGTTGTTAAATGTTGTGTCCGAGATGTTAGGTTGCCTTAGGTTAGGACATACAACGTTACAGCCGTACATAATGTTCCCACCGAGAAGTAGGGGCCGACACGCAAGAAATGTTGTAAAATATTACATCCGAGATGTTAGGTTGCCCTAGGATAGGACATTTAACGTTAGAGACGTATATAATGTTACCACCGAAAAGTAGGTGCCGACACGCAAGGAATGCTGTAAAATGTTACATACGAGGTATTGGGTTGCCTTAGGTTAGGACACATAATGATATAGACGTACATAATGTTCCCACCGAGAAGTAGAGGCCGACTCGCCACGAATGTTGTGAAATATTACATCCGAGATGTTAGGTTTGCTTAGGTTAGGACATGTAACGTTATATACGTACATAATGTTCCCACCAAGAAGTAGGGGCCGACACGCAAGGAATGTTGTAAAATATTACATCCGAGATGTTAGGTTGCCTTAGGTTAGGACATATTAGGTTATAGCTGCACATAATGTTCCCAGCGAGAAGTAGTGGCCAACACGCCACGAATGTTATAAAATATTACATCCGAGGTGTTAGGTTGCCTTACGTTAGGACATATAACGTTATAGACGTACATAATGTTCCCACCGAGAAGTAGAAGCCTACACACCACGAATGTTGCAAAATATTACATACGAGGTGTTAGGTTGCCTTAGGTTAGGACACATAACGTTATAGACGTACATAATGTTCCCACCGAGAAGTAGAGGCCGACACGCCAAGAATGTTGTGAAATATTACATTCGAGATGATAGGTTTGCTTATGTTAGGACATATAACGTTACATACGTACATAATGTTCGCACCAGGAAGTAGGGACCGACACGCAAGGAATGTTGTAAAATATTACATCCGGGATGTTAGGTTGCCTTAGGTTAGGATATATAACGTTATAGACGTACATAATGTTCCCACCGGGAAGTAGGGGCCGACACGCCACGAATGTTTTAAAATATTACATACGAGTTGTTAGGTTGCCTTAGGTTAGGACACATAACGTTATAGACGTACATAATGTTCCCACCGAGAAGTAGAGGCCGACACGCCACGAATGTTGTTAAATATTGCGTCCGAGATGTTAGGTGGCCTTAGGTTAGAACATATAATGTTATAGCCGTACATAATGTTCCCACCGAGAAGTAGGCGCCGACACGCAAGGAATGTTGTAAAATATTACATCCGAGATGTTAGGTTGCCTTATGGTAGGATATATAAAGTTCTAGACGTATATAATATACTCACGGAGGGGTTTGCGCCGGCACGCAAGGAATGTTGTAAAATATTACATCCGAGATGTTAGGTTGCCTTAGGTTAGGACATATTACGTTATATCCGTACATAATGTTCCCACCGAGAAGTAGGGGCCGACACGCAAGGAATGCTGTAAAATATTACATCCGGGATGTTAGGTTACCTTAGGATAGGACATATAACGTTATATACGTACATAATGTTCCCACCAAGAAGTAGGGGTCGACACGCCACGAACGGTGTAGAATATAACGTCCGAGGTGTTAGGTTGCCCTAGGATAGGATATATAACGTTATAGACGTATATAATGTTCCCACCGAGAAGTAGAGGCCGACACGCCACGAATGTTGTGAAATATTACATACGAGGTGTTAGGTTGCCTTAGGTTAGCGCACATAACGTTATAGACGTACATAATGTTCCCACCGAGAAGTAGAGGCCGACACGCCACGAATGTTGTGAAATATTACACCCGAGATGTTAGGTTTGCTTAGGTTAGGACATATAACGTTATATACGTACATAATGTTCCCACCAAGAAGTAGGGGCCGACACGCAAGGAATGTTGTAAAATATTACATCCGAGATGTTAGGTTGCCTTAGGTTGGGATATATAACGTTATAGACGTACATAATGTTCCCACCGAGGAGTAGGGGTCGACACGTAACCAATGTTGTTAAATGTTGTGTCCGAGATGTTAGGTTGCCTTAGGTTAGGACATACAACGTTACAGCCGTACATAATGTTCCCACCGAGAAGTAGGGGCCGACACGCAAGGAATGTTGTAAAATATTACATCCGAGATGTTAGGTTGCCTTAGGTTGGGATATATAACGTTATAGACGTACATAATGTTCCCACCGAGGAGTAGGGGTCGACACGTAACCAATGTTGTTAAATATTGTGTCCGAGATATCAGGTTGCATTAGGTTAGGACATGTAACGTTGTATACGTACATAATGTTCCCACCGAGAAGTAGGTGCCGACACGAATGGAATGTTGTAATATATTGCGTCCGAGATGTTAGGTGGCCTTAGGTTAGAACATATAATGTTATAGCCGTACATAATGTTCCCACCGAGAAGTAGGCGCCGACAAGCAAGGAATGTTGTAAAATATTACATCCGATATGTTAGGTTGCCTTATGTTAGGATATATAAAGTTCTAGACGTATATACTATTGTCACGGAGCAGTAGGCGCCGACACGCAAGGAATGTTGTAAAATATTACATCCGAGATGTTAGGTTTCCCTAGGATAGGACATATAACGTTATAGACGTATATAATGTTACCACCGAAAAGTAGGTGCCGACACTCAAGGAATGCTGTAAAATATTACATCCGAGATGTTAGGTTTGCTTAGGTTAAGACACATAACGTTATAGACGTACATAATGTTCCCACCGAGAAGCAGAGGCCGACACGCCACGAATGTTGTTAAATATTGCGTCCGAGATGTTAGGTGGCCTTAGGTTAGGACATATAATGTTATAGCCGTACATAATGTTCCCACCGAGAAGTAGGGGCCGACACGCAAGGAATACTGTAAAATATTACATCCGAGATGTTAGGTTGTCTTAGGATAGGATATATAACGTTATAGAAGTACATAATGTTCCCACCGAGAAGTAGGGGCCGACACGCCACGAATGTTGTAAAATATTACATACGAGGTGTTAGGTTGCCTTAGGTTAGGACACATAACGTTATAGACGTACATAATGTTCCCACCGAGAAGTAGAGGCCGACACGCCACGAATGTTGTGAAATATTACATTCGAGATGTTAGGTTGCCTTAGGTTAGGACGTATAACGTTATATACGTACATAATGTTCCCACCAAGAAGTAGGGGCCGACACGCAAGGAATGTTGTAAAATATTACATCCGGGATGTTAGGTTGCCTTAGGTTACGATATATAACGTTATAGACGTACATAATGTTCGCACCGAGAAGTAGGGGCCGACACGCAGGGAATGTTGTAAAATATTACATCCGAAATGTTAGGTTGCCCTAGGATAGGACATATAACGTTATAGACGTATATAATGTTACCACCGAAACGTAGGTGCCGACACGCAAGGAATTCTGTAAAATATTACATCCGTGGTGTTAGGTTGTCTTCGGTTAGGACATAGAACGTTATATCCGTACATAATGTTCCCACCGAGAAGTAGGGGCCGACACGCCACAAATGTTGTAAAATATTCCATCCGAGATGTTAGGTTGCCTTAGGTTAGGACGTATAACGTTATAGAAGTACATAATGTTCCCACCGAAAAGCAGGGGCCGACACGCCACGAATGTTGTAAAATATTACATACGAGGAGTTAGGTTGCCTTAGGTTAGGACACATAACGTTATAGACGTACATAATGTTCCCAGCGAGAAGTAGAGGCCGACACGCCACGAATGTTGTGAAATACTACATTCGAGTTGTTAGGTTGCCTTAGGTTAGGATGTATAACGGTATAGTCGTACATAATGTTCCCACCAAGAAGTAGGGGCCGACACGCAAGGAATGTTGTAAAATATTACATCCGAGATGTTAGATTGCCTTAGGTTAGGACATATAACGTTATAGACGTACATAATGTTCCCACCGAGGAGTAGGGGTCGACACGTAACGAATGTTGTTAAATATTGTGTCCGAGATATCAGGTTGCATTAGGTTAGGACATGTAACGTTGTATACATACATAATGTTCCCACCGAGAAGTAGGTGCCGACACGAATGGAATGTTGTAATATATTGCGTCCGAGATGTTAGGTGGCCTTAGGTTAGAACATATAATGTTATAGCCGTACATAATGTTCCCACCGAGAAGTAGGCGCCGACAAGCAAGGAATGTTGTAAAATATTACATCCGATATGTTAGGTTGCCTTATGTTAGGATATATAAAGTTCTAGACGTATATAGTATTCTCACGGAGCAGTATGCGCCGACACGCAAGGAATGTTGTAAAATATTACATCCGAGATTTAAGGTTTCCCTAGGATAGGACATATAACGTTATAGACGTATATAATGTTACCACCGAAAAGTAGGTGCCGACACTCAAGGAATGCTGTAAAATATTACATCCGAGATGTTAGGTTTGCTTAGGTTAGGACACATAACGTTATAGACGTACATAATGTTCCCACCGAGAAGCAGAGGCCGACACGCCACGAATGTTGTTAAATATTGCGTCCGAGATGTTAGGTGGCCTTAGGTTAGGACATATAATGTTATAGTCGTACATAATGTTCCCACCGAGAAGTAGGGGCCGACACGCAAGGAATGTTGTAAAATATTACATCCGAGATGTTAGGTTGCCCTAGGATAGGACATATAACGTTATAGACGTACATAATGTTACCACCGAAAAGTAGGTGCCGACACGGAAGGAATACTGTAAAATATTACATCCGAGATGTTAGGTTGTCTTAGGATAGGATATATAACGTTATAGAAGTACATAATGTTCCCACCGAGAAGTAGGGGCCGACTCGCCACGAATGTTGTAAAATATTACATACGAGGTGTTAGGTTGCCTTAGGTTAGGACACATAACGTTATAGACGTACATAATGTTCCCACCGAGAAGTAGAGGCCGACACGCCACGAATGTTGTGAAATATTACATTCGAGATGTTAGGTTGCCTTAGGTTAGGACGTATAACGTTATATACGTACATAATGTTCCCACCAAGAAACAGGGGCCGACACGCCACGAATGTTGTAAAATATTACATACGAGGGGTTAGGTTGCCTTAGGTTAGGACACATAACGTTATAGACGTACATAATGTTCACACCGAGAAGTAGAGGCCGACACGCCACGAATTTTGTAAAATATTACATCCGAAATGTTAGGTTGCCCTAGGATAGGACATATAACGTTATAGACGTATATAATGTTACCACCGAAAAGTAGGTGCCGACACGCAAGGAATTCTGTAAAATATTACATCCGAGGTGTTAGGTTGTCTTCGGTTAGGACATAGAACGTTATAGACGTACATAATGTTCACACCGAGAAGTAGAGGCCGACACGCCACGAATGTTGTAAAATATTACATCCGAGATGTTATGTTGCCCTCGGATAGGACATATAACGTTATAGAAGTACATAATGTTCCCACCGAGAAGTAGGGGCCGACACGCCACGAATGTTGTAAAATATTACATACGAGGTGTTAGGTTGCCTTAGGTTAGGATATATAACGTTATAGACGTATATAATGTTCCCACCGAGAAGTAGGCGCCGACAGGCAAGGAATGTTGTAAAATATTACGTCCGATAAGTTAGGTTGCCTTAGGTTATGACATATAACGTCATAATTATTATGTATTACGTCCGAGTTGTTAGGTTGCCTTAGGTTAGGGCATATAACGTTATAGACGTACATAATTTTCGCACCGAGAAGTAGATGCCGACACGCCACGAATGTTGTAAAATATTGCGTCCGAGATGTTAGGTTGCCTTAGGTTAGGACATATTACGTTATAGCTGCACATAATGTTCCCACCGAGAAGAAGTGGCCGAAACGCCACGAATATTGTTAAATATTACATCCGAGGTGTTAGGTTGCCTTAGGTTAGGACATATAACGTTATAGACGTACATAATGTTCCGACCGAGGAGTAGGGGTCGACACGTAACGAATGTTATTAAATATTGTGTCAGAGATGTTAGCTTGCCTTAGGTTAGGACGTATAACGTTATAGTCGTACATAATGTTCCCACCAAGAAGTAGGGGCCGACACGCCACGAATGTTGTAAAATATTACATACGAGGTGTTAGGTTGCCTTAGGTTAGGATATATAACGTTATAGACGTATATAATGTTCCCACCGAGAAGTAGGCGCCGACACGCAAGGAATGTTGTAAAATATTACGTCCGATAAGTTAGGTGGCCTTAGGTTAGGACATATAACGTCATAATTATTATGTATTACATCCGAGTTGTTAGGTTGCCTTAGGTTAGGGCATATAACGTTATAGACGTACATAATTTTCGCACCGAGAAGTAGGTGCCGACACGCCACGAATGTTGTAAAATATTGCGTCCGAGATGTTAGGTTGCCTTAGGTTAGGACATATTACGTTATAGCTGCACATAATGTTCCCACCGAGAAGAAGTGGCCGACACGCCACGAATGTTGTTAAATATTACATCCGAGGTGTTAGGTTGCCTTAGGTTAGGACATATAACGTTATATCCGTACATAATGTTCCCACCGAGAAGTAGGCGCCGACACGCCACGAATGTTGTAAAATATTACATCCGAGATGTTAGGTTGCCCTAGGATAGAACATATAACGTTATAGACGTACATAATGTTCCGACCGAGAAGTAGGTGCCGACAAGCAAGGAATGTTGTAAAATATCACGTCCGAGATGTTAAATTGCCTTAGGTTAGGACATATAACGTTATAGACGTACATAATGTTCCCACCGAGGAGTAGGGGTCGACACGTAACGAATGTTGATAAATATTGTGTCCGAGATGAGAGGTTGCATTAAGTTAGGACATATAACGATATATACGTACATAATGTTCCCACCGAGAAGTAGGTGCCGACACGAATGGAATGTTGTAAAGTATTGCGTACGAGATGTTAGGTGGCCTTAGGTTAGGACATATAATGTTATAGCCGTACATAATGTTCCCACCGCGAAGTAGGTGCCGACGCGAATGGAATGTTGTAAAATATTACATCCAAGATGTTAGGTTGCCTTAGGTTAGGACATATTACGTTATAGCTGCACATAATGTTCCCACCGAGAAGAAGTGGCCGACACGCCACGAATGTTGTTAAATATTACATCCGAGGTGTTAGGTTTCCTTAGGTTAGGACATATAACGTTATATCCGTACATAATGTTCCCACCGAGAAGTAGGCGCCGACACGCCACGAATGTTGTAAAATATTACATCCGAGATGTTAGGTTGCCCTAGGATAGGACATATAACGTTATAGACGTACATAATGTTCCCACCGAGAAGTAGGTGCCGACACGCAAGGAATGTTGTAAAATATCACGTCCGAGATGTTAAATTGCCTTAGGTTAGGACATATAACGTTATAGACGTACATAATGTTCCCACCGAGGAGTAGGGGTCGACACGTAACGAATGTTCTTAAATATTGTGTCCGAGATATCAGGTTGCATTAGGTTAGGACATATAACGTTATATACGTACATAATGTTCCCACCGAGAAGTAGAGGCCGACACGCAAGGAATGTTGTAAAATATTACATCCGAGATGTTAGATTGCCTTAGGTTAGGATATATAAAGTTATAGACGTATATAATATTCCCACGGAGCAGTATGCGTCGACACGCAAGGAATGTTGTAAAATATTACATCCGAGATGTTAGGTGGCCTTAGGTTAGGACATATAATGTTATAGCCGTATATAATGTTCCCACCGAGGAGTAGGCGCCGACACGCAAGGAATGTTGTAAAATATTACATCCGAGATGTCAGGTTGCCTTATGTTAGGATATATAAAGTTCTAGACGTATATAATATTCTCACGGAGCAGTATGCGCCGAAACGCAAGGATTGTTGTAGAATATTACATCCGAGGTGTTAGGTTGCCTTAGGTTAGGATATATAACGTTATAGACGTATATAATGTTCCCACGGACAAGTAGGCGCCGACACGCAAGGAATGTTGTAAAATATTACGTCCGATAAGTTAGGTTGCCTTAGGTTAGGACATATAACGTCATAATTATTATGTATTACATCCGAGTTGTTAGGTTGCCTTAGGTTAGGGCATATAACGTTATAGACGTACATAATTTTCGCACCGAGAAGTAGGAGCCGACACGCCACGAATGTTGTAAAATATTGCGTCCGAGATGTTAGGTTGCATTAGGTTAGGACATATACGTTATAGCTGCACATAATGTTCCCACCGAGAAGAAGTGGCCGACACGCCACGAATGTTGTTAAATATTACATCCGAGGTGTTAGGTTGCCTTAGGTTAGGACATATAACGTTATATCCGTACATAATGTTCCCACCGAGAAGTAGGCGCCGACACGTCACGAATGTTGTAAAATATTACATCCGAGATGTTAGGTTGCCCTAGGATAGGACATATAACGTTATAGACGTACATAATGTTCCCACCGAGAAGTAGGTGCCGACACGCAAGCAATGTTGTAAAATATCACGTCCGAGATGTTAAATTGCCTTAGGTTAGGACATATAACGTTATAGACGTTCATAATGTTCCCACCGAGGAGTAGGGGTCGACACGTAACGAATGTTGTTAAATATTGTGTCCGAGATGTCAGGTTGCATTAAGTTAGGACATATAACGATATATACGTACATAATGTTCCCACCGAGAAGTAGGTGCCGACACGAATGGAATGTTGTAAAATATTGCGTCCGAGATGTTAGGTGGCCTTAGGTTAGGACATATAATGTTATAGCCGTACATAATGTTCCCACCGAAAAGTAGGTGCCGACACGCAAGGAATGTTGTAAAATATTACATCCGAGATGTTAGGTTGCCTTAGGTTAGGATATATAACATTATAGACGTACATAATATTCCCACCGAGCAGTAGGGGTCGACACGTATCGAATGTTGTTAAATATTGTGTCCGAGATATCAGGTTTCATTAGGTTAGGATATATAACGTTATATACGTACATAATGTTCCCACCGAGAAGTAGGCGCCGACACGCAAGGAATGTTGTAAAATATTACATCCGAAATGTTAGGTTGCCTTAGGTTAGGACATATAACGTTATAGACGTACATAATGTTCCCACCGAGGAGTAGTGGTCGACACGTAACGAATGTTGTTAAATATTGTGTCCGAGATATCAGGTTGCATTAGGTTAGGACATATAATGTTATATACGTACATAATGTTCCCACCGAGAAGTAGGTGCCGACACGAATGGAATGTTTTAAAATATTGCGTCCGAAATCTTAGGTTGCCTTAGGTTAGGACATATAATGTTATAGCCGTGCATAATGTTCCCACCGAGCAGTAGGCGCCGACACGCAAGGAATGTTGTAAAATATTACTACCGAGATGTTAGATTGCCTTAGGTTAGGACATATAACGTTATAGACGTACATAATGTTCGCACCGAGGAGTAGGGGTCGACACGCAAGGAATGTTATAAAATATTACATCCGAGATGTTAGGTTGCCCTAGGATAGGACATATTACGTTATAGCTGCACATAATGTTCCCACCGAGAAGTAGAGGCCTACACCCCACGAATGTTGTGAAATATTACATTCGAGATGTTAGGTTTGCTTACGTTAGTACATATAACGTTATATACGTACATAATGTGCCCACCAAGAAGTAGGGGCCGACACGCAAGGAATGTTATAAAATACTACATCCGAGATGTTAGGTTGCCCTAGGATAGGACATATAAAGTTATAGACATACATAATGTTCCCACCGAAAAGTAGGTGCCGACACGCAAGGAATGTTGTAAAATATTACTACCGAGATGTTAGATTGCCTTAGGTTAGGACATATAACGTTATAGACGTACATAATGTTCCCACCGAGGAGTAGGGGTCGACACGCAAGGAATGTTATAAAATATTACATCCGAGATGTTAGGTTGTCCTAGGATAGGACATATAACGTTATAGACGTACACAATGTTCCCACCGAGAAGTAGAGGCCTACACGCCACGAATGTTGTAAAATATTACATATGAGGTGTTAGGTTGCCTTAGGTTAGGACACACAACGTGATAGACGTACATAATGTTCCCACCGAGAAGTGGAGGCCGACACGCCACGAATGTTGTGAAATATTACATTCGAGATGTTAGGTTTGCTTAGGTTAGTACATATAACGTTACATACGTACATAATGTGCCCACGAAGAAGTAGGGGCCGACACGCAAGGAATGTTATAAAATACTACATCCGAGATGTTAGGTTGCCCTAGGATAGGACATATAACGTTATAGACGTATATAATGTTACCACCGAAAAGTAGGTGCCGACACGCAAGGAATTTTGTAAAATACTACTACCGAGATGTTAGATTGCCTTAGGGTAGGACATATTACGTTATAGCGGCTCCTAATGTTCCCACCGAGAAGTAGTGGCCGACACGCCACGAATGTTGTTAAATATTACATCCGAGGTGTTAGGTTGCCTTAGGTAAGGACATATAACGTTATAGCCGTACATAATGTTCCCACCGAGAAGTAGGGGCCGACACGCAAGGAATGTTATAAAATATTACATCCGAGATGTTAGGTTGCCCTAGGATAGGACATATAACGTTATATACGTACATAATTTTCCCACCAAGAAGTACGGGCCGACACGCAAGGAATGTTGTAAAATATTACATCCGAGATGTTAGGTTGCCTTAGGTGAGGATATATAACATTATAGACGTACATAATGTACCCACCGAGGAGTAGGGGTCGACACGTAACGAATGTTGTTAAATATTGTGTCCGAGATATCAGGTTGCATTAGGTTAGGACATATAACGTTATATACGTACATAATGTTCCCACCGATAAGTAGGTGCCGAAACGCATGGAATGTTGTAAAATATTGCGTCCGAGATGTTAGGTTGCCTTAGGCTAGGACATATTACGTTATAGCTGCACATAATGTTCCCACCGAGAAGTAGAGGCCGACACGCAAGGAATGTTGTAAAATATTACATCCGAGATGTTAGGTTGCCTTAGGTTAGGATATATAACGTTATATACGTACATAATGTTCCCACCGAGAAGTAGGTGCCGACACGAATGGAATGTTGTAAAATATTACATCCGAGACGTTAGGTTGCCTTAGGTTAGGACATATAATGTTATAGCCGTACATAATGTTCCCACCGAGAAGTAGGCGCCGACACGCCACGAATGTTGTAAAATAATACATCCGAGATGTTAGGTTGCCCTAGGATAGGACATATAACGTTATAGACGTATATAATGTTACCACCGAAAAGTAGGTGCCGACACGAAAGGAATGCTGTAAAATATTACATCCGAGGTGTTAGGTTGTCTTCGGTTAGGATATAGAATGTTATATCCGTACATAATGTTCCCACCGAGAAGTAGGTGCCGACACGAATGGAATGTTTTAAAATATTGCGTCCGAAATGTTAGGTTGCCTTAGGTAAGGATATATAATGTTCTGGACGTATATAATATTCTCACGGAGCAGTATGCGCCGACAAGCAAGGAATGTTGTAAAATATTACCTCCGAGATGTTAGGTTGCCTTAGGTTAGGACGTATTACGTTATAGCTGCACATAATGTTCCCACCGAGAAGTAGTGGCCGACACGCCACGAATGTTGTTAAATATTACATCCGAGGTGGTAGGTTGTCTTAGGTTAGGACACATAACGTTATAGACGTACATAATGTTCCCACCGAGAAGAAGTGGCCGACACGCCACGAATGTTGTTAAATATTACATCCGAGATGTTAGGTTGCCCTAGGATAGGACATATAACGTTATAGACGTATATAATGTTACCACCGAAAAGTAGGTGCCGACACACAAGGAATGCTGTAAAATATTACATCCGAGGTGTTAGGTTGTCTTCGGTTAGGACATAGAACGTTATATCCGTACATAATGTTCCCACCGAGAAGTAGGGGCCGACACGCCACAAATGTTGTAAAATGTTCCATCCGAGATGGTAGGTTGCCTTAGGTTAGGACACATAACGTTATAGACGTACATAATGTTCCCACCGAGAAGTAGAGGCCGACACGCAAGGAATGTTGTTAAATATTGCGTCCGAGATGTTAGGTGGCCTTAGGTTAGGACGTATAACGTTATAGCTGCACATAATGTTCCCGCCGAGAAGAAGTGTCCGACACGCCACGAATGTTGTTAAATATTACATCCGAGGTGTCAGGTTGCCTTAGGTTAGGACATATAACGTTATATCCGTACATAATGTTCCCACCGAGAAGTAGGCGCCGACACGGCACGAATGTTGTAAAATATTACATCCGAGATGTTAGGTTGCCCAAGGATAGGACATATAACGTTATAGACGTACATAATGTTCCCACCGAGAAGTAGGTGCCGACACGCAAGGAATGTTGTAAAATATCACGTCCGAGATGTTAAATTGCCTTAGGTTAGTACATATAACGTTATATACGTACATAATGTGCCCACGAAGAAGTAGGGGCCGACACGCAAGGAATGTTATAAAATACTACATCCGAGATGTTAGGTTGCCCTAGGATAGGACATATAACGTTATAGACGTATATAATGTTACCACCGAAAAGTAGGTGCCGACACGCAAGGAATTTTGTAAAATATTACTACCGAGATGTTAGATTGCCTTAGGGTAGGACATATTACGTTATAGCGGCTCATAATGTTCCCACCGAGAAGTAGTGGCCGACACGCCACGAATGTTGTTAAATATTACATCCGAGGTGTTAGGTTGCCTTAGGTAAGGACATATAACGTTATAGCCGTACATAATGTTCCCACCGAGAAGTAGGGGCCGACACGCAAGGAATGTTATAAAATATTACATCCGAGATGTTAGCTTGCCCTAGGATAGGACATATAACGTTATATACGTACATAATTTTCCCACCAAGAAGTACGGGCCGACACGCAAGGAATGTTGTAAAATATTACATCCGAGATGTTAGGTTGCCTTAGGTGAGGATATATAACATTATAGACGTACATAATGTACCCACCGAGGAGTAGGGGTCGACACGTAACGAATGTTGTTAAATATTGTGTCCGAGATATCAGGTTGCATTAGGTTAGGACATATAACGTTATATACGTACATAATCTTCCCACCGATAAGTAGGTGCCGACACGCATAGAATGTTGTAAAATATTGCGTCCGAGATGTTAGGTTGCCTTAGGCTAGGACATATTACGTTATAGCTGCACATAATGTTCCCACCGAGAAGTAGAGGCCGACACGCAAGGAATGTTGTAAAATATTACATCCGAGATGTTAGGTTGCCTTAGGTTATGATATATAACGTTATATACGTACATAATGTTCCCACCGAGAAGTAGGTGCCGACACGAATGGAATGTTGTAAAATATTACATCCGAGACGTTAGGTTGCCTTATGTTAGGATATATAATGTTCTGGACGTATATAATATTCTCACGGAGCAGTATGCGCCGACAAGCAAGGAATGTTGTAAAATATTACCTCCGAGATGTTAGGTTGCCTTAGGTTAGTACGTATTACGTTATAGCTGCACATAATGTTCCCACCGAGAAGTAGTGGCCGACACGCCACGAATGTTGCTAAATATTACATCCGAGGTGGTAGGTTGTCTTAGGTTAGGACACATAACGTTATAGACGTACATAATGTTCCCACCGAGAAGAAGTGGCCGACACGCCACGAATGTTGTTAAATATTACATCCGAGATGTTAGGTTGCCCTAGGATAGGACATATAACGTTATAGACGTACATAATGTTCCCACCGAAAAGTAGGTGCCGACACGCAAGGAATGTTGTAAAATATTACTACCGAGATGTTAGATTGCCTTAGGTTAGGACATATAACGTTATAGACGTACATAATGTTCCCACCGAGGAGTAGGGGTCGACACGCAAGGAATGTTATAAAATATTACATCCGAGATGTTAGGTTGCCCTAGGATAGGACATATAACGTTATAGACGTATATAATGTTACCACCGAAAAGTAGGTGCCGACACACAAGGAATGCTGTACAATATTACATCCGAGATGTTAGGTTGCCTTAGGATAGGATATATAACGTTATAGAAGTACATAATGTTCCCACCGAGAAGCAGGGGCCGACACGCAGCGAATGTTGTAAAATATTACATACGAGGTGTTAGGTTGCCTTAGGTTAGGACATATAACGTTATAGACGTACACAATGTTCCCACCGAAAAGTAGGTGCCGACACACAAGGAATGCTGTAAAATATTACATCCGAAATGTTAGGTTGCCTTAGGATAGGATATACAACGTTATAGAAGTACATAATGTTCCTACCGAGAAGCAGGGGCCGACACGCCGCGAATATTGTAAAATATTACATACGAGGTGTTAGGTTGCCTTGGGTTAGGATATATAACGTTATATACGTACATAATGTTCCCACCGAGAAGTAGGTGCCGACACGAATGGAATGTTGTAAAATATTACATCCGAGACGTTAGCTTGCCTTAGGTTAGGACGTATAACGTTATAGTCGTACATAATGTTCCCACCAAGAAGTAGGGGCCGACACGCCACGAATGTTGTAAAATATTACATACGAGGTGTTAGGTTGCCTTAGGTTGGGACATATAACGTTATATACGTACATAATGTTCCCACCGTGAAGTAGGTGCCAGCACGAATGGAATGTTGTAAAATATTACATCCGAGATGTTAGGTTGCCTTAGGTTAGGATGTATAAAGTTATAGACGTATATAATATTCCCACGGAGCAGTATGCGTCGACACACAAGGAATGTTGTAAAATATTACATCCGAAACGTTAGGTTGCCCTAGGATAGGACACATAACGTTATAGACGTACATAATGTTCCCACCGAGAAGTAGAGGCCGACACGCCACGAATGTTGTGAAATACTACATTGGAGTTGTTAGGTTGCCTTAGGTTAGGATGTATAACGGTATAGTCGTACATAATGTTCCCACCAAGAAGTAGGGGCCGACACGCAAGGAATGTTGTAAAATATTACATCCGAGATGTTAGATTGCCTTAGGTTAGGACATATAACGTTATAGACGTACATAATGTTCCCACCGAGGGGTAGGGGTCGACACGTAACGAATGTTGTTAAATATTGTGTCCGAGATATCAGGTTGCATTAGGTTAGGACATGTAACGTTGTATACGTACATAATGTTCCCACCGAGAAGTAGGTGCCGACACGAATGGAATGTTGTAATATATTGCGTCCGAGATGTTAGGTGGCCTTAGGATAGGATATATAACGTTATAGAAGTACATAATGTTCCCACCGAGAAGTAGGGGCGGACACGAATGGAATGTTGTTAAATATGACATCCGATGTGTTAGGTTGCCTTAGGTTAGGACATATAACGTTATAGCCGTACATAATGTTCCCACCAAGAAGTAGGGGCCGACACGCAAGGAATGTTGTAAAATATTACATCCGAGATGTTAGATTGCCTTAGGTTAGGACATATAACGCTATAGACGTACATAATGTTCCCACCGAGGAGTAGGCGTCGACACGTAACGAATGTTGTTAAATATTGTGTCCGAGATATCAGGTTGCATTAGGTTAGGACATGTAACGTTGTATACGTACATAACGTTCCCACCGAGAAGTAGGTGCCGACACGAATGGAATGTTGTAATATATTGCGTCCGAGATGTTAGGTGGCCTTAGGTTAGAACATATAATGTTACAGCCGTACATAATGTTCCCACCGAGAAGTAGGCGCCGACAAGAAAGGAATGTTGTAAAATATTACTTCCGATATGTTAGGTTGCCTTATGTTAGGATATATAAAGTTCTAGACGTATATACTATTCTCACGGAGCAGTATGCGCCTACACGCAAGGAATGTTGTAAAATATTACATCCGAAATGTTAGATTGCCCTAGGATAGGACATATAACGTTATAGACGTATATAATGTTACCACCGAAAAGTTGGTGCCGACACGCAAGGAATGCTGTAAAATATTACATCCGAGATGTTAGGTTGCCTTAGGATAGGATATATAACGTTATAGAAGTACATAATGTTCCCACCGAGAAGTAGGGGCGGACACGCAAGGAATGTTGTAAAATATTACATCCGAGATGTTAGGTTGCCCTAGGATAGGACATATATCGTTATAGACGCATATAATGTTCCCACCGGGAAGTAGGCGCCGACACGCCACGAATGTTGTAAAATATTACATCCGAGATGTTATGTTGCCCTAGGATAGGACAAATAACTTTATAGAAGTACATAATGTTCCCACCGAGAAGTAGGGGCCGACACGACACGAATGTTGTGAAATATTACATACGAGTTGTTAGGTTGCCTTAGGTTAGGACACATAACGTTATAGACGTACATAATGTTCCCCCCCGAGAAGTAGAGGCCGACACGCCACGAATGTTGTTAAATATTGCGTCCGAGATGTTAGGTGGCCTTAGGTTAGGACATATAACGTTATACCCGTACATAATGTTCCCACCGAGAAGTAGGGGCCGACACGCAAGGAATGTTGTAAAATATTACATCCGAGATGTTAGGTTGCCCTAGGATAGGACATATAACGTTATAGACGTATATAATGTTACTACCGAAAAGTAGGTGCCGACACGGAAGGAATACGGTAAAATATTACATCCGAGATGTTAGGTTGTCTTAGGATAGGATATATAACGTTATAGAAGTACATAATGTTCCCACCGAGAAGTAGGGGCCGACTCGCCACGAATGTTGTAAAATATTACATACGAGGTGTTGGGTTGCCTTAGGTTAGGACACATAACGTTATAGACGTACATAATGTTCCCACCGAGAAGTAGAGGCCGACACGCCACGAATGTTGTTAAATATTGCGTCCGAGATGTTAGGTGGCCTTAGGTTAGGACATATAATGCTATAGCCGTACATAATGTTCCCACCGAGAAGTAGGGGCCGACACGCAAGGAATGTTGTAAAATATTACATCCGGGATGTTAGGTTGCCTTAGGTTAGGATATATAACGTTATAGACGTACATAATGTTCCCACCGAGAAGTAGGGGCCGACACGCAAGGAATGTTGTAAAATATTACATCCGAGATGTTAGGTTGCCCTAGGATAGGACATATAACGTTATAGACGTATATAATGTTACTACCGAAAAGTAGGTGCCGACACGGAAGGAATACGGTAAAATATTACATCCGAGATGTTAGGTTGTCTTAGGATAGGATATATAACGTTATAGAAGTACATAATGTTCAGACCGAGAAGTAGGGGCCGACTCGCCACGAATGTTGTAAAATATTACATACGAGGTGTTAGGTTGCCTTAGGTTAGGACACATAACGTTATAGACGTACATAATGTTCCCACCGAGAAGTAGAGGCCGACACGCCACGAATGTTGTTAAATATTGCGTCCGAGATGTTAGGTGGCCTTTGGTTAGGACATATAATGCTATAGCCGTACATAATGTTCCCACCGAGAAGTAGGGGCCGACACGCAAGGAATGTTGTAAAATATTACATCCGGGATGTTAGGTTGCCTTAGGTTAGGATAAATAACGTTATAGACGTACATAATGTTCTCACCGAGAAGTAGGGGCCGACACGCAAGGAATGTTGTAAAATATTACATCCGAAATGTTAGGTTGCCCTAGGATCGGACATATAACGTTATAGACGTATATAATGTTACCACCGAAAAGTTGGTGCCGACACGCAAGGAATGCTGTAAAATATTACATCCGAGATGTTCGGTTGTCTTCGGTTAGGACATAGAACGTTATATCCGTACAGAATGTTCCCACCGAGAAGTAGGGGCCGACACGCCACAAATGTTGTAAAATATTACATCCGAGATGTTAGCTTGCCTTAGGTTAGGACGTATAACGTTATAGTCGTACATAATGTTCCCACCAAGAAGTAGGGGCCGACACGCCACGAATGTTGTAAAATATTACATACGAGGTGTTAGGTTGCCTTAGGTTAGGACATATAACGTTATATACGTACATAATGTTCCCACCGTGAAGTAGGTGCCAGCACGAATGGAATGTTGTAAAATATTACATCCGAGATGTTAGGTTGCCTTAGGTTAGGATATATAAAGTTATAGACGTATATAATATTCCCACGGAGCAGTATGCGTCGACACGCAAGGAATGTTGTAAAATATTACATCCGAGACGTTAGGGTGCCTTAGGTTAGGACATATTATGTTATAGCTGCACATAATGTTCCCACCGAGAAGTAGAGGCCTACACGCCACGAATGTTGTAAAATATTACATCCGAAACGTTAGGTTGCGCTAGGATAGGACATGTAACGTTATAGACGTATATAATGTTACCACCGAAAAGTAGGTGCCGACACGCAAGGAATGCTGTAAAATATTACATCCGAGATGTTAGGTTGTGTTAGGATAGGATATATAACGTTATAGAAGTACATAATGTTCCCAACGAGAAGTAGAGGCCTACATGCCACGAATGTTGTAAAATATTACATACGAGGTGTTTGGTTGCCTTAGGTTAGGACACATAACGTTATAGACGTACATAATGTTCCCACCGAGAACTAGAGGCCGACACGCCACGAATGTTGTGAAATATTACATCCGAGATGTTAGGTTTGCTTAGGTTAGGACATACAACGTTATAGACGTATATAATGTTACCACCGAAAAGTAGGTGCCGACACTCAAGGAATGCTGTAAAATATTACATCAGAGATGTTAGGTTTGCTTAGGTTAGGACATATAACGTTATATACGTACATAATGTTCCCACCGAGGAGTAGGGGTCGACACGTAACGAATGTTGTTAAATATTGTGTCCGAGATATCAGGTTGCATTAGGTTAGGACATGTAACGTTGTATACGTACATAATGTTCCCACCGAGAAGTAGGTGCCGACACGAATGGAATGTTGTAATATATTGCGTCCGAGATGTTAGGTGGCCTTAGGTTAGGACATATAATGTTATAGCCGTACATAATGTTCCCACCGAGAAGTAGGCGCCGACAAGCAAGGAATGTTGTAAAATATTACATCCGATATGTTAGGTTGCCTTATGTTAGGATATATAAAGTTCTAGACGTATATACTATTCTCACGGAGCAGTATGCGCCGACACGCAAGGAATGTTGTAAAATATTACATCCGAGATGTTAGGTTTCCCTAGGATAGGACATATAACGTTATAGACGTATATAATGTTACCACCGAAAAGTAGGTGCCGACACTCAAGGAATGCTGTAAAATATTACATCAGAGATGTTAGGTTTGCTTAGGTTAGGACATATAACGTTATATACGTACATAATGTTCCCACCAAGAAGTAGGGGCCGACACGCCACGAATGTTGTGAAATACTACATTCGAGTTGTTAGGTTGCCTTAGGTTAGGATATATAACGTTATAGACGTACATAATGTTCCCACCGAGAAGTAGGGGCCGACACGCAAGGAATCTTGTAAAATATTACATCCGAAATGTTAGGTTGCCCTAGGATAGGACATATAACGTTATAGACGTATATAATGATACTACCGAAAAGTTGGTGCCGACACGCAAGGAATGCTGTAAAATATTACATCCGAGATGTTAGGTTGCCTTAGGATAGGATATATAACGTTATAGAAGTACATAATGTTCCCACCGAGAAGTAGGGGCGGACACGAATTGAATGTTGTTAAATATGACATCCGAGGTGTTAGGTTGCCTTAGGTTAGGACATATAACGTTATAGCCGTACATAATGTTCCCACCGAGAAATAGGGGCCGACACGCAAGGAATGTTGTAAAATATTACATCCGAGATGTTAGGTTGCCCTAGGATAGGACATATAACGTTATAGACGTATATAATGTTACCACCGAAAAGTTGGTGCCGACACGCAAGGAATGCTGTAAAATATTACATCCGAGATATTCGGTTGTCTTCGGTTAGGACATAGAACGTTATATCCGTACATAATGTTCCCACCGAGAAGTAGGGGCCGACACGCCACAAATGTTGTAAAATATTACAGCCGAGATGTTAGCTTGCCTTAGGTTAGGACGTATAACGTTATAGTCGTACATAATGTTCCCACCAAGAAGTAGGGGCTGACATGCCACGAATGTTGTAAAATATTACATACGAGGTGTTAGGTTGCCTTAGGTTAGGATATATAACGTTATAGACGTATATAATGTTCCCACGGAGAAGTAGGCGCCGACACGCAAGGAATGTTGTAAAATATTACGTCCGATAAGTTAGGATGCCTTAGGTTAGGACATATAACGTCATAATTATTATGTATTACATCCGAGTTGTTAGGTTGCCTTAGGTTAGGGCATATAACGTTATAGACGTACATAATGTTCCCACCGAGAAGTAGGAGCCGATACGCCACGAATGTTGTAAAATATTACATCCGAGATGTTAGGTTGCCCTAGGATAGGATATATAACGTTATAGACGTACATAATGTTCCCACCGAGAAGTAGGTGCCGACACGCAAGGAATGTTGTAAAATATTACATCCGAAATGTTAGGTTGCCCTAGGATCGGACATATAACGTTATAGACGTATATAATGTTACCACCGAAAAGTTGGTGCCGACACGCAAGGAATGCTGTAAAATATTACATCCGAGATGTTCGGTTGTCTTCGGTTAGGACATAGAACGTTATATCCGTACAGAATGTTCCCACCGAGAAGTAGGGGCCGACACGCCACAAATGTTGTAAAATATTACATCCGAGATGTTAGCTTGCCTTAGGTTAGGACGTATAACGTTATAGTCGTACATAATGTTCCCACCAAGAAGTAGGGGCCGACACGCCACGAATGTTGTAAAATATTACATACGAGGTGTTAGGTTGCCTTAGGTTAGGACATATAACGTTATATACGTACATAATGTTCCCACCGTGAAGTAGGTGCCAGCACGAATGGAATGTTGTAAAATATTACATCCGAGATGTTAGGTTGCCTTAGGTTAGGATATATAAAGTTATAGACGTATATAATATTCCCACGGAGCAGTATGCGTCGACACGCAAGGAATGTTGTAAAATATTACATCCGAGACGTTAGGGTGCCTTAGGTTAGGACATATTATGTTATAGCTGCACATAATGTTCCCACCGAGAAGTAGAGGCCTACACGCCACGAATGTTGTAAAATATTACATCCGAAACGTTAGGTTGCGCTAGGATAGGACATGTAACGTTATAGACGTATATAATGTTACCACCGAAAAGTAGGTGCCGACACGCAAGGAATGCTGTAAAATATTACATCCGAGATGTTAGGTTGTGTTAGGATAGGATATATAACGTTATAGAAGTACATAATGTTCCCAACGAGAAGTAGAGGCCTACATGCCACGAATGTTGTAAAATATTACATACGAGGTGTTTGGTTGCCTTAGGTTAGGACACATAACGTTATAGACGTACATAATGTTCCCACCGAGAACTAGAGGCCGACACGCCACGAATGTTGTGAAATATTACATCCGAGATGTTAGGTTTGCTTAGGTTAGGACATACAACGTTATAGACGTATATAATGTTACCACCGAAAAGTAGGTGCCGACACTCAAGGAATGCTGTAAAATATTACATCAGAGATGTTAGGTTTGCTTAGGTTAGGACATATAACGTTATATACGTACATAATGTTCCCACCGAGGAGTAGGGGTCGACACGTAACGAATGTTGTTAAATATTGTGTCCGAGATATCAGGTTGCATTAGGTTAGGACATGTAACGTTGTATACGTACATAATGTTCCCACCGAGAAGTAGGTGCCGACACGAATGGAATGTTGTAATATATTGCGTCCGAGATGTTAGGTGGCCTTAGGTTAGGACATATAATGTTATAGCCGTACATAATGTTCCCACCGAGAAGTAGGCGCCGACAAGCAAGGAATGTTGTAAAATATTACATCCGATATGTTAGGTTGCCTTATGTTAGGATATATAAAGTTCTAGACGTATATACTATTCTCACGGAGCAGTATGCGCCGACACGCAAGGAATGTTGTAAAATATTACATCCGAGATGTTAGGTTTCCCTAGGATAGGACATATAACGTTATAGACGTATATAATGTTACCACCGAAAAGTAGGTGCCGACACTCAAGGAATGCTGTAAAATATTACATCAGAGATGTTAGGTTTGCTTAGGTTAGGACATATAACGTTATATACGTACATAATGTTCCCACCAAGAAGTAGGGGCCGACACGCCACGAATGTTGTGAAATACTACATTCGAGTTGTTAGGTTGCCTTAGGTTAGGATATATAACGTTATAGACGTACATAATGTTCCCACCGAGAAGTAGGGGCCGACACGCAAGGAATCTTGTAAAATATTACATCCGAAATGTTAGGTTGCCCTAGGATAGGACATATAACGTTATAGACGTATATAATGATACTACCGAAAAGTTGGTGCCGACACGCAAGGAATGCTGTAAAATATTACATCCGAGATGTTAGGTTGCCTTAGGATAGGATATATAACGTTATAGAAGTACATAATGTTCCCACCGAGAAGTAGGGGCGGACACGAATTGAATGTTGTTAAATATGACATCCGAGGTGTTAGGTTGCCTTAGGTTAGGACATATAACGTTATAGCCGTACATAATGTTCCCACCGAGAAATAGGGGCCGACACGCAAGGAATGTTGTAAAATATTACATCCGAGATGTTAGGTTGCCCTAGGATAGGACATATAAAGTTATAGACGTATATAATGTTACCACCGAAAAGTTGGTGCCGACACGCAAGGAATGCTGTAAAATATTACATCCGAGATATTCGGTTGTCTTCGGTTAGGACATAGAACGTTATATCCGTACATAATGTTCCCACCGAGAAGTAGGGGCCGACACGCCACAAATGTTGTAAAATATTACAGCCGAGATGTTAGCTTGCCTTAGGTTAGGACGTATAACGTTATAGTCGTACATAATGTTCCCACCAAGAAGTAGGGGCTGACATGCCACGAATGTTGTAAAATATTACATACGAGGTGTTAGGTTGCCTTAGGTTAGGATATATAACGTTATAGACGTATATAATGTTCCCACGGAGAAGTAGGCGCCGACACGCAAGGAATGTTGTAAAATATTACGTCCGATAAGTTAGGATGCCTTAGGTTAGGACATATAACGTCATAATTATTATGTATTACATCCGAGTTGTTAGGTTGCCTTAGGTTAGGGCATATAACGTTATAGACGTACATAATGTTCCCACCGAGAAGTAGGAGCCGATACGCCACGAATGTTGTAAAATATTACATCCGAGATGTTAGGTTGCCCTAGGATAGGATATATAACGTTATAGACGTACATAATGTTCCCACCGAGAAGTAGGTGCCGACACGCAAGGAATGTTGTAAAATATTACATCCGAAATGTTAGGTTGCCCTAGGATCGGAGATATAACGTTATAGACGTATATAATGTTACCACCGAAAAGTTGGTGCCGACACGCAAGGAATGCTGTAAAATATTACATCCGAGATGTTCGGTTGTCTTCGGTTAGGCCATAGAACGTTATATCCGTACATAATGTTCCCACCGAGAAGTAGGGGCCGACACGCCACAAATGTTGTAAAATATTACATCCGAGATGTTAGCTTGCCTTAGGTTAGGACGTATAACGTTATAGTCGTACATAATGTTCCCACCAAGAAGTAGGGGCCGACACGCAACGAATGTTGTAAAATATTACATACGAGGTGTTAGGTTGCCTTAGGTTAGGACATATAACGTTATATACGTACATAATGTTCCCACCGTGAAGTAGGTGCCAGCACGAATGGAATGTTGTAAAATATTAC
Source organism: Xylocopa violacea (assembly GCA_963969225.1). Lineage (NCBI taxonomy): Eukaryota > Metazoa > Arthropoda > Insecta > Hymenoptera > Apidae > Xylocopa > Xylocopa violacea. Next base: position 5,138,933 of record CAXAJV010000920.1, read on the forward strand.
ATCCGAGATGTTAGGTTGCCTTAGGTTAGGATATATAAAGTTATAGACGTATATAATATTCCCACGGAACAGTATGCGTCGACACGCAAGGAATGTTGTAAAACATTACATCCGAGACGTTAGGTTGCCTTAGGTTAGGACATATTATGTTATAGCTGCACATAATGTTCCCACCGAGAAGTAGAGGCCTACACGCCACGAATGTTGTAAAATATTACATCCGAAACGTTAGGTTGCCCTAGGATAGGACATATAACGTTATAGACGTATATAATGTTACCACCGAAAAGTAGGTGCCGACACGCCACGAATGTTGTGAAATACTACATTGGAGTTGTTAGGTTGCCTTAGGTTAGGATGTATAACGGTATAGTCGTACATAATGTTCCCACCAAGAAGGAGGGGCCGACACGCAAGGAATGGTGTAAAATATTACATCCGAGATGTTAGATTGCCTTAGGTTAGGACATATAATGTTATAGACGTACATAATGTTCCCACCGAGGAGTAGGGGTCGACACGTAACGAATGTTGTTAAATATTGTGTCCGAGATATCAGGTTGCATTAGGTTAGGACATGTAACGTTGTATACGTACATAATGTTCCCACCGAGAAGTAGGTGCCGACACGCAAGGAATGCTGTAAAATATTACATCCGAGATATTCGGTTGTCTTCGGTTAGGACATAGAACGTTATATCCGTACATAATGTTCCCACCGAGAAGTAGGGGCCGACACGCCACAAATGTTGTAAAATATTACATCCGAGATGTTAGCTTGCCTTAGGTTAGGACGTATAACGTTATAGTCGTACATAATGTTCCCACCAAGAAGTAGGGGCTGACATGCCACGAATGTTGTAAAATATTACATACGAGGAGTTAGGTTGCCTTAGGTTAGGATATATAACGTTATAGACGTATATAATGTTCCCACGGAGAAGTAGGCGCCGACACGCAAGGAATGTTGTAAAATATTACGTCCGATAAGTTAGGATGCCTTAGGTTAGGACATATAACGTCATAATTATTATGTATTACATCCGAGTTGTTAGGTTGCCTTAGGTTAGGGCATATAACGTTATAGACGTACATAATGTTCCCACCGAGAAGTAGGAGCCGATACGCCACGAATGTTGTAAAATATTACATCCGAGATGTTAGGTTGCCCTAGGATAGGATATATAACGTTATAGACGTACATAATGTTCCCACCGAGAAGTAGGGGCCGACACGCAAGGAATGTTGTGAAATATTACATCCGAGATGTTAGGTTTGCTTAGGTTAGGATATATAAAGTTCTAGACGTATATAATATTCTCACGGAGCAGTATGCGCCGACACGCAAGGAATGTTGTAAAATAATACATCCGAGATGTTAGGTTGCCTTAGGTTAGGACATATTACGTTATAGCTACACATAATGTTCCCACCGAGGAGTAGGGGTCGACACACAACGAATGTTGTTAAATATTGTGTCCGAGATATCAGGTTGCATTAGGTTAGGACATATAACGTTAGATACGTACATAATGTTCCCACCGAGAAGTAGGTGCCGACACGCATGGAATGTTGTAACATATTGCGTCTGAGATGTTAGGTTTCCTTAGGTTAGGACGTATAACGTTATAGAAGTACATAATGTTCCCAACGAGAAGTAGGGGCCGACACGCCACAAATGTTGTAAAATATTACATCCGAGATGTTAGCTTGCCTTAGGTTAGGACGTATAACTTTATAGTCGTACACAATGTTCCCACCAAGAAGTAGGGGCCGACACGCCACGAATGTTGTAAAATATCACATACGAGGTGTTAGGTTGCCTTATGTTAGGATATATAAAGTTCTAGACGTATATAATATTCGCACGGAGCAGTATGCGCCGAAACGCAAGGAATGTTGTAAAATATTACATCCGAGATGTTAGGTTGCCTTAGGTTAGGACATATTACGTTATAGCTGCACATAATGTTCCCACCGTGGAGTAGGGGTCGACACGTAACGAATGTTGTTAAATATTGTGTCCGAGATATCAGGTTGCGTTACGTTAGGACATATAACATTATATACGTACATAAAGTTCCCACCGAGAAGTAGGTGCCGACACGAATGGAATGTTGTAATATATTGCGTCCGAGGTGTTAGGTTGCCTTAGGTTAGGACATATAACGTTATATCCGTACATAATGTTCCCACCGAGAAGTAGGCGCCGACACGTCACGAATGTTGTAAAATATTACATCCGAGATGTTAGGTTGCCCTAGGATAGGACATATAACGTTATAGACGTACATAATGTTCCCACCGAGAAGTAGGTGCCGACACGCAAGCAATGTTGTAAAATATCACGTCCGAGATGTTAAATTGCCTTAGGTTAGGACATATAACGTTATAGACGTATATAATGTTACCACCGAAAAGTAGGTGCCGACACTCAAGGAATGCTGTAAAATATTACATCCGAAATGTTAGGTTTGCTTAGGTTAGGACATATAACGTTATATACGTACATAATGTTCCCACCAAGAAGTAGGGGCCGACTCGCCACGAATGTTGTAAAATATTACATACGAGGTGTTAGGTTGCCTTAGGTTAGGACACATAACGTTATAGACGTACATAATGTTCCCACCGAGAAGTAGAGGTCGACACGCCACGAATGTTGTGAAATATTACATTCGAGATGTTAGGTTGCCTTAGGTTAGGACGTATAAAGTTATATACGTACATAATGTTCCCACCGTGAAGTAGGTGCCAGCACGAATGGAATGTTGTAAAATATTACATCCGAGATGTTAGGTTGCCTTAGGTTAGGATATATAAAGTTATAGACGTATATAATATTCCCACGGAGCAGTATGCGTCGACACGCAAGGACTGTTGTAAAATATTACATCCGAGACGTTAGGGTGCTTTAGGTTAGGACATATTATGTTATAGCTGCACATAATGTTCCTACCGAGAAGTAGAGGCCTACACGCCACGAATGTTGTAAAATATTACATCCGAAACGTTAGGTTGCCCTAGGATAGGACACATAACGTTATAGACGTACATAATGTTCCCACCGAGAAGTAGAGGCCGACACGCCACGAATGTAGTGAAATACTACATTGGAGTTGTTAGGTTGCCTTAGGTTAGGATGTATAACGGTATAGTCGTACATAATGTTCCCACCAAGAAGGAGGGGCCGACACGCAAGGAATGGTGTAAAATATTACATCCGAGATGTTAGATTGCCTTAGGTTAGGACATATAACGTTATAGACGTACATAATGTTCCCACCGAGGAGTAGGGGTCGACACGTAACGAATGTTGTTAAATATTGTGTCCGAGATATCAGGTTGCGTTAGGTTAGGACATATAACGTTATATACGTACATAATGTTCCCACCGAGAAGTAGGTGCCGACACGAATGGAATGTTGTAATATATTGCGTCCGAGGTGTTAGGTTGCCTTAGGTTAGGACATATAACGTTATATCCGTACATAATGTTCCCACCGAGAAGTAGGTGCCGACACGCAAGCAATGTTGTAAAATATCACGCCCGAGATGTTAAATTGCCTTAGGTTAGGACATATAACGTTATAGACGTATATAATGTTACCACCGAAAAGTAGGTGCCGACACTCAAGGAATGCTGTAAAATATTACATCCGAAATGTTAGGTTTGCTTAGGTTAGGACATATAACGTTATATACGTACATAATGTTCCCACCAAGAAGTAGGGGCCGACTCGCCACGAATGTTGTAAAATATTACATACGAGGTGTTAGGTTGCCTTAGGTTAGGACACATAACGTTATAGACGTACATAATGTTCCCACCGAGAAGTAGAGGCCGACACGCCACGAATGTTGTGAAATATTACATTCGAGATGTTAGGTTGCCTTAGGTTAGGACGTATAACGTTATATACGTACATAATGTTCCCACCGTGAAGTAGGTGCCAGCACGAATGGAATGTTGTAAAATATTACATCCGAGATGTTAGGTTGCCTTAGGTTAGGATATATAAAGTTATAGACGTATATAATATTCCCACGGAGCAGTATGCGTCGACACGCAAGGAATGTTGTAAAATATTACATCCGAGACGTTAGGGTGCCTTAGGTTAGGACATATTATGTTATAGCTGCACATAATGTTCCCACCGAGAAGTAGAGGCCTACACGCCACGAATGTTGTAAAATATTACATCCGAAACGTTAGGTTGACCTAGGATAGGACACATAACGTTATAGACGTACATAATGTTCCCACCGAGAAGTAGAGGCCGACACGCCACGAATGTTGTGAAATACTACATTGGAGTTGTTAGGTTGCCTTAGGTTAGGATGTATAACGGTATAGTCGTACATAATGTTCCCACCAAGAAGGAGGGGCCGACACGCAAGGAATGGTGTAAAATATTACATCCGAGATGTTAGATTGCCTTAGGTTAGGACATATAACGTTATAGACGTACATAATGTTCCCACCGAGGAGTAGGGGTCGACACGTAACGAATGTTGTTAAATATTGTGTCCGAGATATCGGGTTGCATTAGGTTAGGACATGTAACGTTGTATACGTACATAATGTTCCCACCGAGAAGTAGGTGCCGACACGAATGGAATGTTGTAATATATTGCGTCCGAGATGTTAGGTGGCCTTAGGTTAGAACATATAATGTTATAGCCGAACATAATGTTCCCACCGAGAAGTAGGGGCCGACACGCCACAAATGTTGTAAAATATTACATCCGAGATGTTAGCTTGCCTTAGGTTAGGACGTATAACTTTATAGTCGTACACAATGTTCCCACCAAGAAGTAGGGGCCGACACGCCACGAATGTTGTAAAATATCACATACGAGGTGTTAGGTTGCCTTATGTTAGGATATATAAAGTTCTAGACGTATATAATATTCGCTCGGAGCAGTATGCGCCGACACGCAAGGAATGTTGTAAAATAATACATCCGAGATGTTAGGTTGCCTTAGGTTAGGACATATTACGTTATAGCTACACATAATGTTCCCACCGAGGAGTAGGGGTCGATACACAACGAATGTTGTTAAATATTGTGTCCGAGATATCAGGTTGCATTAGGTTAGGACATATAACGTTAGATACGTACATAATGTTCCCACCGAGAAGTAGGTGCCGACACGCATGGAATGTTGTTACATATTGCGTCTGAGACGTTAGGTTTCCTTAGGTTAGGACGTATAACGTTATAGAAGTACATAGTGTTCCCAACGAGAAGTAGGGGCCGACACGCCACAAATGTTGTAAAATATTACATCCGAGATGTTAGCTTGCCTTAGGTTAGGACGTATAACTTTATAGTCGTACACAATGTTCCCACCAAGAAGTAGGGGCCGACACGCCACGAATGTTGTAAAATATCACATACGAGGTGTTAGGTTGCCTTATGTTAGGATATATAAAGTTCTAGACGTATATAATATTCGCACGGAGCAGTATGCGCCGAAACGCAAGGAATGTTGTAAAATATTACATCCGAGATGTTAGGTTGCCTTAGGTTAGGACATATTACGTTATAGCTGCACATAATGTTCCCACCGTGGAGTAGGGGTCGACACGTAACGAATGTTGTTAAATATTGTGTCCGAGATATCAGGTTGCGTTAGGTTAGGACATATAACGTTATATACGTACATAATGTTCCCACCGAGAAGTAGGTGCCGACACGAATGGAATGTTGTAATATATTGCGTCCGAGATGTTAGGTGGCCTTAGGTTAGAACATATAATGTTATAGCCGTACATAATGTTCCCACCGAGAAGTAGGCGCCGACAAGCAAGGAATGTTGTAAAATATTACATCCGATATGTTAGGTTGCCCTATGTTAGGATATATAAAGTTCTAGACGTATATACTATTCTCACGGAGCAGTATGCGCCGACACGCAAGGAATGTTGTAAAATATTACATCCGAGATGTTAGGTTTTCCTAGGATAGGACATATAACGTTATAGACGTATATAATGTTACCACCGAAAAGTAGGTGCCGACACTCAAGGAATGCTGTAAAATATTACATCCGAAATGTTAGGTTTGCTTAGGTTAGGACATATAACGTTATATACGTACATAATGTTCCCACCAAGAAGTAGGGGCCGACTCGCCACGAATGTTGTGAAATATTACATTCGAGATGTTAGGTTGCCTTAGGTTAGGACGTATAACGGTATAGTCGTACATAATGTTCCCACCGTGAAGTAGGTGCCAGCACGAATGGAATGTTGTAAAATATTACATCCGAGATGTTAGGTTGCCTTAGGTTAGGATATATAAAGTTATAGACGTATATAATATTCCCACGGAGCAGTATGCGTCGACACGCAAGGACTGTTGTAAAATATTACATCCGAGACGTTAGGGTGCCTTAGGTTAGGACATATTATGTTATAGCTGCACATAATGTTCCCACCGAGAAGTAGAGGCCTACACGCCACGAATGTTGTAAAATATTACATCCGAAACGTTAGGTTGCCCTAGGATAGGACACATAACGTTATAGACGTACATAATGTTCCCACCGAGGAGTAGGGGTCGACACGTAACGAATGTTGTTAAATATTGTGTCCGAGATATCAGGTTGCATTAGGTTAGGACATGTAACGTTGTATACGTACATAATGTTCCCACCGAGAAGTAGGCGCCGACAAGCAAGGAATGTTGTAAAATATTACATCCGATATGTTAGGTTGCCTTATGTTAGGATATATATAGTTCTAGACGTATATACTATTCTCACGGAGCAGTATGCGCCGACACGCAAGGAATGTTGTAAAATATTACATCCGAGATGTTAGGTTTCCCTAGGATAGGACATATAACGTTATAGACGTATATAATGTTACCACCGAAAAGTAGGTGCCGACACTCAAGGAATGCTGTAAAATATTACATCCGAGATGTTAGGTTTGCTTAGGTTAGGACATATAACGTTATATACGTACATAATGTTCCCACCAAGAAGTAGGGGCCGACACGCAAGGAATGTTGTGAAATATTACATCCGGGATGTTAGGTTGCCTTAGGTTAGGATATATAACGTTATAGACGTACATAATGTTCCCACCGAGAAGTAGGGGCCGACACGCAAGGAATCTCCTAAAATATTACATCCGAAATGTTAGGATGCCCTAGGATAGGACATATAACGTTATAGACGTATATAATGTTACCACCGAAAAGTTGGTGCCGACACGCAAGGAATGCTGTAAACTATTACATCCGAGATGTTAGGTTGCCTTAGGATAGGATATATAACGTTATAGAAGTACATAATGTTCCCACCGAGAAGTAGGGGCCGACACGACACGAACGTTGTGAAATATTACATACGAGTTGTTAGGTTGCCTTAGGTTAGGACACATAACGTTATAGACGTACATAATGTTCCCACCGAGAAGTAGAGGCCGACACGCAAGGAATGTTGTTAAATATTACATACGAGGTGTTATGTTGCCTTAGGTTAGGACACATACCGTTATAGTCGTACATAATGTTCCCACCGAGAAGTAGAGGCCGACACGCCACGAATGTTGTGAAATATTACATCCGAGATGTTAGATTGCCTTAGGTTAGGACATATTACGTTATAGCTGCACATAATGTTCCCACCGAGAAGTAGAGGCCGACACGCAAGGAATGTTTTAAAATATTACATCCGAGATGTTAGGTTGCCTTATGTTAGGATATATAAAGTTATAGACGTATATAATATTCCCACGGAGCAGTATGCGTCTACACGCAAGGAATGTTGTAAAATATTACATCCGAGACGTTAGGTTGCCCTAGGATAGGACATATAACGTTATAGACGTACATAATGTTCCCACCGAGGAGTAGGGGTCGACACGTAACGAATGTTGTTAAATATTGTGTCCGAGATATCAGGTTGCATTAGGTTAGGACATATAACGTTATATACGTACATAATGTTCCCACCGAGAAGTAGGTGCCGACACGCATGGTATGTTGTAAAATATTGCGTCTGAGATGTTAGGTTGCCTTAGGCTAGGACATATTACGTTATAGCTGCACATAATGATCCCACCGAGAAGTAGAGGCCGACACGCAAGGAATGTTTTAAAATATTACATCCGAGATGTTAGGTTGCCTTATGTTAGGATATATAAAGTTATAGACGTATATAATATTCCCACGGAGCAGTATGCGTCGACACGCAAGGAATGTTGTAAAATATTACATCCGAGACGTTAGGTTGCCCTAGGATAGGACATATAACGTTATAGACGTACATAATGTTCCCACCGAGGAGTAGGGGTCGACACGTAACGAATGTTGTTAAATATTGTGTCCGAGATATCAGGTTGCATTAGGTTAGGACATATAACGTTATATACGTACATAATGTTCCCACCGAGAAGTAGGTGCCGACATGCATGGTATGTTGTAAAATATTGCGTCTGAGATGTTAGGTTGCCTTAGGCTAGGACATATTACGTTATAGCTGCACATAATGATCCCACCGAGAAGTAGAGGCCGACACGCAAGGAATGTTTTAAAATATTACATCCGAGATGTTAGGTTGCCTTATGTTAGGATATATAAAGTTATAGACGTATATAATATTCCCACGGAGCAGTATGCGTCTACACGCAAGGAATGTTGTAAAATATTACATCCGAGACGTTAGGTTGCCCTAGGATAGGACATATAACGTTATAGACGTACATAATGTTCCCACCGAGGAGTAGGGGTCGACACGTAACGAATGTTGTTAAATATTGTGTCCGAGATATCAGGTTGCATTAGGTTAGGACATATAACGTTATATACGTACATAATGTTCCCACCGAGAAGTAGGTGCCGACATGCATGGTATGTTGTAAAATATTGCGTCTGAGATGTTAGGTTGCCTTAGGCTAGGACATATTACGTTATAGCTGCACATAATGATCCCACCGAGAAGTAGAGGCCGACACGCAAGGAATGTTTTAAAATATTACATCCGAGATGTTAGGTTGCCTTATGTTAGGATATATAAAGTTATAGACGTATATAATATTCCCACGGAGCAGTATGCGTCTACACGCAAGGAATGTTGTAAAATATTACATCCGAGACGTTAGGTTGCCCTAGGATAGGACATATAACGTTATAGACGTACATAATGTTCCCACCGAGGAGTAGGGGTCGACACGTAACGAATGTTGTTAAATATTGTGTCCGAGATATCAGGTTGCATTAGGTTAGGACATATAACGTTATATACGTACATAATGTTCCCACCGAGAAGTAGGTGCCGACACGCATGGTATGTTGTAAAATATTGCGTCTGAGATGTTAGGTTGCCTTAGGCTAGGACATATTACGTTATAGCTGCACATAATGATCCCACCGAGAAGTAGAGGCCGACACGCAAGGAATGTTTTAAAATATTACATCCGAGATGTTAGGTTGCCTTATGTTAGGATATATAAAGTTATAGACGTATATAATATTCCCACGGAGCAGTATGCGTCTACACGCAAGGAATGTTGTAAAATATTACATCCGAGACGTTAGGTTGCCCTAGGATAGGACATATAACGTTATAGACGTACATAATGTTCCCACCGAGGAGTAGGGGTCGACACGTAACGAATGTTGTTAAATATTGTGTCCGAGATATCAGGTTGCATTAGGTTAGGACATATAACGTTATATACGTACATAATGTTCCCACCGAGAAGTAGGTGCCGACACGAATGGAATGTTGTAAAATATTGCGTCCGATACGTTAGGTGGCCTGAAATTAGGACATATAATGTTATAGCCGTACATAATGTTCCCACCGAGAAGTAGGCGCCGACACGCAAGGAATGTTGTAAAATATTACATCCGAGATGTTAGGTTGCCTTAGGATAAGATATATAACGTTATAGAAGTACATAATGTTCCCACCGAGAAGTAGGTGCCGACACGCAAGGAATGTTATAAAATATCACGTCCGAGATGTTAAATTGCCTTAGGTTAGGACATATAACGTTATAGACGTACATAATGTTCCTACCGAGGAGTAGGGGTCAACACGTAACGAATGTTGTTAAATATTGTTTCCGAGATATCAGGTTGCATTAGGTTAGGACATATAACGTTATATACGTACATAATGTTACCACCGAAAAGTACGTGCCGGCACGCAAGGATTGCTGTAAAATATTACATCCGAGGTGTTAGGTTGTCTTCGGTTAGGACATAGAATGTTATATCCGTACATAAAGTTCACACCGAGAAGTAGGGGCCGACACGCCACAAATGTTGTAAAATATTACATCCGAGATGTTAGGTTGCCTTAGGATAGGATATATAACGTTATAGAGGTACATAATGTTCCCACCGAGAAGTAGAGGCATACACGCCACGAATGTTGTAAAATATTACATCCGAGATGTTAGGTTGCCATAGGATAGGACACATGACGTTATAGACGTACATAATGTTCCCACCGAAAAGTAGGTGCCGACACGCAAGGAATTTTGTAAAATATTACATCCGAGATGTTAGGTTGCCTTAGGTTAGGACGTATTACGTTATAGCTGCACATAATGTTCCCACCGAGAAGTAGTGGCCGACACGCCACGAATGTTGTTAAATATTACATCCGAGGTGGTAGGTTGTCTTAGGTTAGGACACATAATGTTATAGACGTAAATAATGTTCCCACCGAATAGTAGAGGCCGACACGCCACGAATGTTCTAAAATATTACATCCGAGATGTTAGGTTTGCTTAGGTTAGGACATATAACTTTATATACGTACATAATGTTCCCACCAAGAAGTAGGGGCCGACACGCAAGGAATGTTGTAAAATATTACATCCGAGATGTTAGGTTGCCTTAGGTTAGGATATATAACATTATAGACGTACATAATATTCCCACCGAGGAGTAGGGGTCGACACGTATCGAATGTTGTTAAATATTGTGTCCGAGATATCAGGTTGCATTAGGTTAGGACATATAACGTTATATACGTACATAATGTTCCCACCGAGAAGTAGGCCCCGACACGCAAGGAATGTTGTAAAATATTACATCCGAGATGTTAGATTGCCTTAGGTTAGGACATATAACGTTATAGACGTATATAATGTTCCCACCGAGGAGTAGTGGTCGACACATAACGAATGTTGTTAAATATTGTGTCCGAGATATCAGGTTGCATTAGGTTAGGACATATAATGTTATATACGTACATAATGTTCCCACCGGGAAGTAGGTGCCGACACGAATGGAATGTTGTAAAATATTGCGTCCGAGATGTTAGGTTGCCCTAGGATAGGACATATAACGTTATAGACGTACATAATGTTCCCACCGAAAAGTAGGTGCCGACACGCAAGGAATGCTGTAAAATATTACATCCGAGATGTTAGGTTGCCTTAGGATAGGATATATAACGTTATAGAAGTACATAATGTTCCCACCGAGAAGCAGGGGCCGACACGCAGCGAATGTTGTAAAATATTACATACGAGGTGTTAGGTTGCCTTAGGTTAGGACACATACCGTTATAGACGTACATAATGTTCCCACCGAGAAGTAGGTGCCGACACGAATGGAATGTTGTAAAGTATTGCGTCCGAGATGTTAGGTGGCCTTAGGTTAGGACATATAATGTTATAGCCGTACAGAATGTTCCCACGGCGAAGTAGGTGCCGACACGAATGGAATGTTGTAAAATATTACATCCGAGATGTTAGGTTGCCTTAGGTTAGGGCATATTACGTTATAGCTGCACATAATGTTCCCACCGAGAAGAAGTGGCCGACACGCCACGAATGTTGTTAAATATTACATCCGAGGTGTTAGGTTGCCTTAGGTTAGGACATATAACGTTATATCCGTACATGATGTTCCCACCGAGAAGTAGGCGCCGACACGCCACGAATGTTGTAAAATATTACATCCGAGATGTTAGGTTGCCCTAGGATAGGACATATAACGTTATAGACGTACATAATGTTCCCACCGAAAAGTAGGTGCCGACACGCAAGGAATGTTGTAAAATATTACTACCGAGATGTTAGATTGCCTTAGGTTAGGAGATATAACGTTATAGACGTACATAATGTTCCCACCGAGGAGTAGGGGTCGACAAGCAAGGAATGTTATAAAATATTACATCCGAGATGTTAGGTTGCCCTAGGATAGGACATATAACCTTATAGACGTATATAATGTTACCACCGAAAAGTAGGTGCCGACACACAAGGAATGCTGTAAAATATTACATCCGAGATGTTAGGTTGCCTTAGGATAGGATATATAACGTTATAGAAGTACATAATGTTCCCACCGAGAAGCAGGGGCCGACACGCTGCGAATGTTGTAAAATATTACATACGAGGTGTTAGGTTGCCTTAGGTTAGGACATATAACGTTATAGACGTACACAATGTTCCCACCGAGAAGTAGAGGCCTACAGGCCACGAATGTTGTAAAATATTACATATGAGGTGTTAGGTTGCCTTAGGTTAGGACACACAACGTTATAGACGTACATAATGTTCCCACCGAGAAGTGGAGGCCGACACGCCACGAATGTTGTGAAATATTACATTCGAGATGTTAGGTTTGCTTAGTGTTAGGTACACGTTGGCTATCCGCGTACTTCGAATATTGCACTAGGTGCCGTCTGAGGTTCGAAGGACCACCCAATGATTTGGGACTGATGTTAGTGTTACGTAGCTGACTGATTCAGCTCTGAAAAACTTCTGAACTACTGTGTTGGACAGTTTATTTTCTGAACTCTACTGAACTCCTCTCTCTACTGTTCTGCTAACTATTCTGGTCTAACTGTACAAAAATCTCTTAATTTAAGTCCTGGCAGTCCCCACTATGGACCCTTCCCCCAAGTGGCTGGCCCATAAGGGAGGTGCCGAGTTTCCTAATTAACCAACCCCAAGTCATCCCCTTCCAGCTTGCCCGAAGCACGTTACATTTGGAAGCGGGGATGTTGGGGGTGGTCACTGTTAGACGAAAGTTTGGCAACAGCGCAGAGATTCCGCCAGGTCAAGTTGAGCCCAACGGTACGGGTCTACGTATTATAGTCTTAAAACTATTCTAATCCTAAGGACCCTTTGGAACGTGACTTTATGGTAACCTTGGTGAAATTGCTGAGGCAAGACGAAACCCTAATAAATGAAATTACTTTAAGTGCCACATATTGGCTGCAGCCGGTCTGCTAAAACTGACAAAAGACGAAACTCTATACATGACTGACCGTACCATAAAGTCGCCCCTGCGTTGCTCCAAACACTTAGGTTAGTACATATAACGTTATATACGTACATAATGTGCCCACCAAGAAGTAGGGGCCGACACGCAAGGAATGTTATAAAATACTACATCCGAGATGTTAGGTTGCCCTAGGATAGGACATATAACGTTATAGACGTATATAATGTTACCACCGAAAAGTAGGTGCCGACACGCAAGGAATTTTGTAAAATATTACTACCGAGATGTTAGATTGCCTTAGGTTAGGACATATTACGTTATAGCTGCTCATAATGTTCCCACCGAGAAGTAGTGGCCGACACGCCACGACTGTTGTTAAATATTACATCCGAGGTGTTAGGTTGCCTTAGGTTAGGACATATAACGTTATAGCCGTACATAATGTTCCCACCGAGAAGTAGGGGCCGACACGCAAGGAATGTTATAAAATATTACATCCGAGATGTTAGGTTGCCCTAGGATAGGACATATAACTTTATATACGTACATAATGTTCCCACCAAGAAGTAGGGGCCGACACGCAAGGAATGTTGTAAAATATTACATACGAGATGTTAGGTTGCCTTAGGTTAGGATATATAACATTATAGACGTACATAATGTACCCACCGAGGAGTAGGGGTCGACACGTAACGAATGTTGTTAAATATTGTGTCCGAGATATCAGGTTGCATTAGGTTAGGACATATAACGTTATATACGTACATAATGTTCCCACCGAGAAGTAGGTGCCGACACGCATGGAATGTTGAAAAATATTGCGTCCGAGATGTTAGGTTGCCTTAGGCTAGGGCATATTACGTTATAGCTGCACATAATGTTCCCACCGAGAAGTAGAAGCCGACACGCAAGGAATGTTGTAAAATATTACATCCGAGATGTTAGGTTGCCTTAGGTTAGGATATATAATGTTCTGGACGTATATAATATTCTCACGGAGCAGTATGCGCCGACAAGCAAGGAATGTTGTAAAATATTACATCCGAGATGTTAGGTTGCCTTAGGTTAGGACGTATTACGTTATAGCTGCACATAATGTTCCCACCGAGAAGTAGTGGCCGACACGCCACGAATGTTGTTAAATATTACATCCGAGGTGGTAGGTTGTCTTAGGTTAGGACATATTACGTTATAGCTGCACATAATGTTCCCACCGAGAAGTAGGGGCCGACAAGCAAGGAATGTTATAAAATATTACATCCGAGATGTTAGGTTGCCCTAGGATAGGACATATAACGTTATAGCCGTACATAATGTTCCCACCGAGAAGTAGGTGCCGACACGCAAGGAATACTGTGAAATATTACATCCGAGATGTTAGATTGCCTTAGGTTAGGACATATTACGTTATAGCTGCTCATAATGTTCCCACCGAGAAGTAGAAGCCGACACGCAAGGAATGTTGTAAAATATTACATCCGAGATGTTAGGTTGCCTTAGGTTAGGATATATAACGTTATATACGTACATAATGTTCCCACCGAGAAGTAGGTGCCGACACGAATGGAATGTTGTAAAATATTACATCCGAGACGTTAGGTTGCCTTACGTTAGGACATATAATGTTATAGCCGTACATAATGTTCCCACCGAGGAGTAGTGGTCGACACGTAACGAATGTTGTTAAATATTGTGTCCGAGATATCAGGTTGCATTAGGTTAGGACATATAATGTTATATACGTACATAATGTTCCCACCGAGAAGTAGGTGCCGACACGAATGGAATGTTGTAAAATATTACATCCGAGACGTTAGGTTGCCTTACGTTAGGACATATAATGTTATAGCCGTACATAATGTTCCCACCGAGGAGTAGTGTTCGACACGTAACGGATGTTGTTAAATATTGTGTCCGAGATATCAGGTTGCATTAGGTTAGGACATATAATGTTATATACGTACATAATGTTCCCACCGAGAAGTAGGTGCCGACACGAATGGAATGTTTTAAAATATTGCGTCCGAAATCTTAGGTTGCCTAAGGTTAGGACATATAATGTTATAGCCGTACATAATGTTCCCACCGAGAAGTAGGCGCCGACACGCAAGGAATGGTGTAAAATATTACATCCGAGATGTTAGGTTGCCTTATGTTAGGATATATAATGTTCTGGACGTATATAATATTCTCACGGAGCAGTATGCGCCGACAAGCAAGGAATGTTGTAAAATATTACATCCGGGATGTTAGGTTGCCTTATGTTAGGACGTATTACGTTATAGCTGCACATAATATTCCCACCGAGAAGTAGTGGCCGACACGCCACGAATGTTGTTAAATATTACATCCGAGGTGGTAGGTTGTCTTAGGTTAGGACATATTACGTTATAGCTGCACATAATGTTCCCACCGAGAAGTAGGGGCCGACAAGCAAGGAATGTTATAAAATATTACATCCGAGATGTTAGGTTGCCCTAGGATAGGACATATAACGTTATAGCCGTACATAATGTTCCCACCGAGAAGTAGGTGCCGACACGCAAGGAATACTGTGAAATATTACATCCGAGATGTTTAGCTGCCTTAGGATAGGATATATAACGTTATAGAAGTACATAATGTTCCCTCCGAGGAGTAGGGATCGACACGTAACGAATGTTGTTAAATATTGTGTCCGAGATGTCAGGTTGCATTAGGTTAGGACATATAACGTTATATAGGTACATAATGTTCCCACCTAGAAGTAGAAGCCGACATGCCACGAATGTTGTGAAATATTACATCCGAGATGTTAGGTTTGCTTAGGTTAGGACATATAACGTTATATACGTACATAATGTTCCCACCAAGTAGTAGGGGCCGACACGCAAGGAATGTTGTAAAGTATTACATCCGAGATGTTAGGTTGCCTTAGGTTAGGATATATAACATTATAGACGTACATAATGTTCCCACCGAGGAGTAAGGGTCGACACGTAACGAATGTTGTTAAATATTGTGTCCGAGATATCAGGTTGCATTAGGTTAGGACATATAACGTTAGATACGTACATAATGTTCCCACCGAGAAGTAGGTGCCGACACGAATGGAATGTTGTAAAATATTGCGTCCGAGATGTTAGGTGGCCTTAGGTTTGGACATATAATGTTATAGCCGTACATAATGTTCCCACCAAGAAGTAGGCGCCGACACGCAAGGAATGTTGTAAAATATTACATCCGAGATGTTAGGTTGCCTTAGGTTAGGATATATAAAGTTATAGACGTATATAATATTCCCACGGAGCAGTATGCGTCGACACGCAAGGAATGTTGTAAAATATTACATCCGAGACGTTAGGTTGCCTTAGGTTAGGACATATTACGCTATAGCTGCTCATAATGTTCCCACCGAGAAGTAGTGGAAGACACGCCACGAATGTTGTTAAATATTACATCCGAGGTGTTAGGTTGCCTTAGGTTAGGACATATAACGTTATAGCCGAACATAATATTCCCACCGAGAAGTAGGGGCCGACACGGAAGGAATGTTGTAAAATATTACATACGAGATGTTAGGTTGCCTTAGGTTAGGATATATAACATTATAGACGTACATAATGTACCCACCGAGGAGTAGGGGTCGACACGTAACGAATGTTGTTAAATATTGTGTCCGAGATATCAGGTTGCCTTAGGTTAGGACATATAACGTTATAGCCGTACATAATGTTCCCACCGAGGAGTAGTGGTCGACGCGTAACGAATGTTGTTAAATATTGTGTCCGAGATATCAGGTTGCATTAGGTTAGGACATATAATGTTATATACGTACATAATGTTCCCACCGAGAAGTAGGTGCCGACACGAATGGAATGTTTTAAAATATTGCGTCCGAAATCTTAGGTTGCCTTAGGTTAGGACATATAATGTTATAGCCGTACATAATGTTCCCACCGAGAAGTAGGCGCCGACACGCAAGGAATGGTGTAAAATATTACATCCGAGATGTTAGGTTGCCTTATGTTAGGATATATAATGTTCTGGACGTATATAATATTCTCACGGAGCAGTATGCGCCGACAAGCAAGGAATGTTGTAAAATATTACATCCGAGATGTTAGGTTGCCTTAGGTTAGGACGTATTACGTTATAGCTGCACATAATGTTCCCACCGAGAAGTAGTGGCCGACACGCCACGAATGTTGTTAAATATTACATCCGAGGTGGTAGGTTGTCTTAGGTTAGGACATATTACGTTATAGCTGCACATAATGTTCCCACCGAGAAGTAGGGGCCGACAAGCAAGGAATGTTATAAAATATTACATCCGAGATGTTAGGTTGCCCTAGGATAGGACATATAACGTTATAGCCGTACATAATGTTCCCACCGAGAAGTAGGTGCCGACACGCAAGGCATACTGTGAAATATTACATCCGAGACGTTTAGTTGCCTTAGGATAGGATATATAACGTTATAGAAGTACATAATGTTCCCTCCGAGGAGTAGGGATCGACACGTAACGAATGTTGTTAAATATTGTGTCCGAGATGTCAGGTTGCATTAGGTTAGGACATATAACGTTATATAGGTACATAATGTTCCCACCTAGAAGTAGAGGCCGACATGCCACGAATGTTGTGAAATATTACATCCGTGATGTTAGGTTTGCTTAGGTTAGGACATATAACGTTATATACGTACATAATGTTCTCACCAAGAAGTAGGGGCCGACACGCAAGGAATGTTGTAAAGTATTACATCCGAGATGTTAGGTTGCCTTAGGTTAGGATATATAACATTATAGACGTACATAATGTTCCCACCGAGGAGTAAGGGTCGACACGTAACGAATGTTGTTAAATATTGTGTCCGAGATATCAGGTTGCATTAGGTTAGGACATATAACGTTAGATACGTACATAATGTTCCCACCGAGAAGTAGGTGCCGACACGAATGGAATGTTGTAAAATATTGCGTCCGAGATGTTAGGTGGCCTTAGGTTTGGACATATAATGTTATAGCCGTACATAATGTTCCCACCAAGAAGTAGGCGCCGACACGCAAGGAATGTTGTAAAATATTACATCCGAGATGTTAGGTTGCCTTAGGTTAGGATATATAAAGTCATAGACGTATATAATATTCCCACGGAGCAGTATGCGTCGACACGCAAGGAATGTTGTAAAATATTACATCCGAGACGTTAGGTTGCCTTAGGTTAGGACATATTACGCTATAGCTGCTCATAATGTTCCCACCGAGAAGTAGTGGAAGACACGCCACGAATGTTGTAAAATATTACATCCGAGGTGTTAGGTTGCCTTAGGTTAGGACATATAACGTTATAGCCGAACATAATATTCCCACCGAGAAGTAGGGGCCGACATGCAAGGAATGTTATAAAATATTACATCCGAGATGTTAGGTTGCCCTAGGATAGGACATATAACGTTATATACGTACATAATGTTCCCACCAAGAAGTAGGGGCCGACACGCAAGGAATGTTGTAAAATATTACATCCGAGATGTTAGGTTGCCTTAGGTTAGGATATATAACGTTATATACGTACATAATGTTCCCACCGAGAAGTAGGTGCCGACACGAATGGAATGTTGTAAAATATTACATCCGAGACGTTAGGTTGCCTTAGGTTAGGACATATAATGTTATAGCCGTACATAATGTTCCCACCGAGGAGTAGTGGTCGACACGTAACGAATGTTGTTAAATATTGTGTCCGAGATATCAGGTTGCATTAGGTTAGGACATATAATGTTATATACGTACATAATGTTCCCACCGAGAAGTAGGTGCCGACACGAATGGAATGTTTTAAAATATTGCGTCCGAAATCTTAGGTTGCCTTAGGTTAGGACATATAATGTTATAGCCGTACATAATGTTCCCACCGAGAAGTAGGTGCCGACACGAATGGAATGTTTTAAAATATTGCGTCCGAAATCTTAGGTTGCCTTAGGTTAGGACATATAATGTTATAGCCGTACATAATGTTCCCACCGAGAAGTAGGCGCCGACACGCAAGGAATGGTGTAAAATATTACATCCGAGATGTTAGGTTGCCTTATGTTAGGATATATAATGTTCTGGACGTATATAATATTCTCACGGAGCAGTATGCGCCGACAAGCAAGGAATGTTGTAAAATATTACATCCGAGATGTTAGGTTGCCTTAGGTTAGGACGTATTACGTTATAGCTGCACATAATGTTCCCACCGAGAAGTAGTGGCCGACACGCCACGAATGTTGTTAAATATTACATCCGAGGTGGTAGGTTGCCTTAGGTTAGGACATATAACGTTATAGCCGTACATAATGTTCCCACCGAGGAGTAGGGGTCGACACGTAACGAATGTTGTTAAATATTGTGTCCGAGATATCAGGTTGCATTAGGTTAGGACATATAACGTTATATACGTACATAATGTTCCCACCGAGAAGTAGGTGCCGACACGCATGGAATGTTGTAAAATATTGCGTCCGAGATGTTAGGTTGCCTTAGGCTAGGGCATATTACGTTATAGCTGCACATAATGTTCCCACCGAGAAGTAGAAGCCGACACGCAAGGAATGTTGTAAAATATTACATCCGAGATGTTAGGTTGCCTTAGGTTAGGATATATAACGTTATATACGTACATAATGTTCCCACCGAGATGTAGGTGCCGACACGAATGGAATGTTGTAAAATATTACATCCGAGACGTTAGGTTGCCTTAGGTTAGGACATATAATGTTATAGCCGTACATAATGTTCCCACCGAGCAGTAGTGGTCGACGCGTAACGAATGTTGTTAAATATTGTGTCCGAGATATCAGGTTGCATTAGGTTAGGACATATAATGTTATATACGTACATAATGTTCCCACCGAGAAGTAGGTGCCGACACGAATGGAATGTTTTAAAATATTGCGTCCGAAATCTTAGGTTGCCTTAGGTTAGGACATATAATGTTATAGCCGTACATAATGTTCCCACCGAGAAGTAGGCGCCGACACGCAAGGAATGGTGTAAAATATTACATCCGAGATGTTAGGTTGCCTTATGTTAGGATATATAATGTTCTGGACGTATATAATATTCTCACGGAGCAGTATGCGCCGACAAGCAAGGAATTTTGTAAAATATTACATCCGAGATGTTAGGTTGCCTTAGGTTAGGACGTATTATGTTATAGCTGCACATAATGTTCCCACCGAGAAGTAGGGGCCGACAAGCAAGGAATGTTATAAAATATTACATCCGAGACGTTAGGTTGCCCTAGGATAGGACATATAACGTTATAGCCGTACATAATGTTCCCACCGAGAAGTAGGTGCCGACACGCAAGGAATACTGTGAAATATTACATCCGAGATGTTTAGTTGCCTTAGGATAGGATATATAACGTTATAGAAGTACATAATGTTCCCTCCGAGGAGTAGGGATCGACACGTAACGAATGTTGTTAAATATTGTGTCCGAGATGTCAGGTTGCATTAGGTTAGGACATATAACGTTATATACGTACATAATGTTCCCACCAAGAAGTAGGGGCCGACACGCAAGGAATGTTGTAAAGTATTACATCCGAGATGTTAGGTTGCCTTAGGTTAGGATATATAACATTATAGACGTACATAATGTTCCCACCGAGGAGTAAGGGTCGACACGTAACGAATGTTGTTAAATATTGTGTCCGAGATATCAGGTTGCATTAGGTTAGGACATATAACGTTAGATACGTACATAATGTTCCCACCGAGAAGTAGGTGCCGACACGAATGGAATGTTGTAAAATATTGCGTCCGAGATGTTAGGTGGCCTTAGGTTTGGACATATAATGTTATAGCCGTACATAATGTTCCCACCAAGAAGTAGGCGCCGACACGCAAGGAATGTTGTAAAATATTACATCCGAGATGTTAGGTTGCCTTAGGTTAGGATATATAAAGTTATAGACGTATATAATATTCCCACGGAGCAGTATGCGTCGACACGCAAGGAATGTTGTAAAATATTACATCCGAGACGTTAGGTTGCCTTAGGTTAGGACATATTACGCTATAGCTGCTCATAATGTTCCCACCGAGAAGTAGTGGAAGACACGCCACGAATGTTGTTAAATATTACATCCGAGGTGTTAGGTTGCCTTAGGTTAGGACATATAACGTTATAGCCGAACATAATATTCCCACCGAGAAGTAGGGGCCGACACGCAAGGAATGTTATAAAATATTACATCCGAGATGTTAGGTTGCCCTAGGATAGGACATATAACGTTATATACGCACATAATGTTCCCACCGAGAAGTAGAAGCCGACACGCAAGGAATGTTGTAAAATATTACATCCGAGATGTTAGGTTGCCTTAGGTTAGGATATATAACGTTATATACGTACATAATGTTCCCACCGAGAAGTAGGTGCCGACACGAATGGAATGTTGTAAAATATTACATCCGAGACGTTAGGTTGCCTTAGGTTAGGACATATAATGTTATAGCCGTACATAATGTTCCCACCGAGGAGTAGTGGTCGACACGTAACGAATGTTGTTAAATATTGTGTCCGAGATATCAGGTTGCATTAGGTTAGGACATATAATGTTATATACGTACATAATGTTCCCACCGAGAAGTAGGTGCCGACACGAATGGAATGTTTTAAAATATTGCGTCCGAAATCTTAGGTTGCCTTAGGTTAGGACATATAATGTTATAGCCGTACATAATGTTCCCACCGAGAAGTAGGTGCCGACACGAATGGAATGTTTTAAAATATTGCGTCCGAAATCTTAGTTTGCCTTAGGTTAGGACATATAATGTTATAGCCGTACATAATGTTCCCACCGAGAAGTAGGCGCCGACACGCAAGGAATGGTGTAAAATATTACATCCGAGATGTTAGGTTGCCTTATGTTAGGATATATAATGTTCTGGACGTATATAATATTCTCACGGAGCAGTATGCGCCGACAAGCAAGGAATGTTGTAAAATATTACATCCGAGATGTTAGGTTGCCTTAGGTCAGGACGTATTACGTTATAGCTGCACATAATGTTCCCACCGAGAAGTAGTGGCCGACACGCCACGAATGTTGTTAAATATTACATCCGAGGTGGTAGGTTGCCTTAGGTTAGGACATATAACGTTATAGCCGTACATAATGTTCCCACCGAGAAGTAGGGGCCGACACGCAAGGAATGTTATAAAATATTACATCCGAGATGTTAGGTTGCCCTAGGATAGGACATATAACTTTATATACGTACATAATGTTCCCACCAAGAAGTAGGGGCCGACACGCAAGGAATGTTGTAAAATATTACATACGAGATGTTAGGTTGCCTTAGGTTAGGATATATAACATTATAGACGTACATAATGTACCCACCGAGGAGTAGGGGTCGACACGTAACGAATGTTGTTAAATATTGTGTCCGAGATATCAGGTTGCATTAGGTTAGGACATATAACGTTATATACGTACATAATGTTCCCACCGAGAAGTAGGTGCCGACACGCATGGAATGTTGTAAAATATTGCGTCCGAGATGTTAGGTTGCCTTAGGCTAGGGCATATTACGTTATAGCTGCACATAATGTTCCCACCGAGAAGTAGAAGCCGACACGCAAGGAATGTTGTAAAATATTACATCCGAGATGTTAGGTTGCCTTAGGTTAGGATATATAACGTTATATACGTACATAATGTTCCCACCGAGAAGTAGGTGCCGACACGAATGGAATGTTGTAAAATATTACATCCGAGACGTTAGGTTGCCTTAGGTTAGGACATATAATGTTATAGCCGTACATAATGTTCCCACCGAGGAGTAGTGGTCGACGCGTAACGAATGTTGTTAAATATTGTGTCCGAGATATCAGGTTGCATTAGGTTAGGACATATAATGTTATATACGTACATAATGTTCCCAC
This sequence comes from Xylocopa violacea, assembly GCA_963969225.1. Taxonomy (NCBI): domain Eukaryota; kingdom Metazoa; phylum Arthropoda; class Insecta; order Hymenoptera; family Apidae; genus Xylocopa; species Xylocopa violacea. The sequence continues at coordinate 5,162,084 of CAXAJV010000920.1, forward strand.
CGAGAAGTAGGTGCCGACACGAATGGAATGTTTTAAAATATTGCGTCCGAAATCTTAGGTTGCCTTAGGTTAGGACATATAATGTTATAGCCGTACATAATGTTCCCACCGAGAAGTAGGCGCCGACACGCAAGGAATGGTGTAAAATATTACATCCGAGATGTTAGGTTGCCTTATGTTAGGATATATAATGTTCTGGACGTATATAATATTCTCACGGAGCAGTATGCGCCGACAAGCAAGGAATTTTGTAAAATATTACATCCGAGATGTTAGGTTGCCTTAGGTTAGGACGTATTACATTATAGCTGCACATAATGTTCCCACCGAGAAGTAGTGGCCGACACGCCACGAATGTTGTTAAATATTACATCCGAGGTGGTAGGTTGTCTTAGGTTAGGACATATTACGTTATAGCTGCACATAATGTTCCCACCGAGAAGTAGGGGCCGACAAGCAAGGAATGTTATAAAATATTACATCCGAGATGTTAGGTTGCCCTAGGATAGGACATATAACGTTATAGCCGTACATAATGTTCCCACCGAGAAGTAGGTGCCGACACGCAAGGAATACTGTGAAATATTACATCCGAGATGTTTAGTTGCCTTAGGATAGGATATATAACGTTATAGAAGTACATAATGTTCCCTCCGAGGAGTAGGGATCGACACGTAACGAATGTTGTTAAATATTGTGTCCGAGATGTCAGGTTGCATTAGGTTAGGACATATAACGTTATATAGGTACATAATGTTCCCACCTAGAAGTAGAGGCCGACATGCCACGAATGTTGTGAAATATTACATCCGTGATGTTGGGTTTGCTTAGGTTAGGACATATAACGTTATATACGTACATAATGTTCCCACCAAGAAGTAGGGGCCGACACGCAAGGAATGTTGTAAAGTATTACATCCGAGATGTTAGGTTGCCTTAGGTTAGGATATATAACATTATAGACGTACATAATGTTCCCACCAAGAAGTAGGCGCCGACACGCAAGGAATGTTGTAAAATATTACATCCGAGATGTTAGGTTGCCTTAGGTTAGGATATATAAAGTTATAGACGTATATAATATTCCCACGGAGCAGTATGCGTCGACACGCAAGGAATGTTGTAAAATATTACATCCGAGACGTTAGGTTGCCTTAGGTTAGGACATATTACGCTATAGCTGCTCATAATGTTCCCACCGAGAAGTAGTGGAAGACACGCCACGAATATTGTTAAATATTACATCCGAGGTGTTAGGTTGCCTTAGGTTAGGACATATAACGTTATAGCCGAACATAATATTCCCACCGAGAAGTAGGGGCCGACACACAAGGAATGTTATAAAATATTACATCCGAGATGTTAGGTTGCCCTAGGATAGGACATATAACGTTATATACGTACATAATGTTCCCACCAAGAAGTAGGGGCCGACACGCAAGGAATGTTGTAAAATATTACATCCGAGATGTTAGGTTGCCTTAGGTTAGGATATATAACATTATAGACGTACATAATGTTCCCACCGAGGAGTAGGGGTCGACACGTAACGAATGTTGTTAAATATTGTGTCCGAGATATCAGGTTGCATTAGGTTAGTACATATAACGTTATATACGTACATAATGTGCCCACCAAGAAGTAGGGGCCGACACGCAAGGAATGTTGTAAAATATTACATACGAGATGTTAGGTTGCCTTAGGTTAGGATATATAACATTATAGACGTACATAATGTACCCACCGAGGAGTAGGGGTCGACACGTAACGAATGTTGTTAAATATTGTGTCCGAGATATCAGGTTGCATTAGGTTAGGACATATAACGTTATATACGTACATAATGTTCCCACCGAGAAGTAGGTGCCGACACGCATGGAATGTTGTAAAATATTGCGTCCGAGATGTTAGGTTGCCTTAGGCTAGGGCATATTACGTTATAGCTGCACATAATGTTCCCACCGAGAAGTAGAAGCCGACACGCAAGGAATGTTGTAAAATATTACATCCGAGATGTTAGGTTGCCTTAGGTTAGGATATATAACGTTATATACGTACATAATGTTCCCACCGAGAAGTAGGTGCCGACACGAATGGAATGTTGTAAAATATTACATCCGAGATGTTTAGTTGCCTTAGGATAGGATATATAACGTTATAGAAGTACATAATGTTCCCTCCGAGGAGTAGGGATCGACACGTAACGAATGTTGTTAAATATTGTGTCCGAGATGTCAGGTTGCATTAGGTTAGGACATATAACGTTATAGCCGAACATAATATTCCCACCGAGAAGTAGGGGCCGACACGCAAGGAATGTTATAAAATATTACATCCGAGATGTTAGGTTGCCCTAGGATAGGACATATAACGTTATATACGTACATAATATTCCCACCAAGAAGTAGGGGCCGACACGCAAGGAATGTTGTAAAATATTACATCCGAGATGTTAGGTTGCCTTAGGTCAGGATATATAACATTATAGACGTACATAATATTCCCACCGAGGAGTAGGGGTCGACACGTATCGAATGTTGTTAAATAATGTGTCCGAGATATCAGGTTGCATTAGGTTAGGATATATAACGTTATATACGTACATAATGTTCCCACCGAGAAGTAGGCGCCGACACGCAGGGAATGTTGTAAAATATTACATCCGAGATGTTAGGTTGCCCTAGGATAGGACATATAACGTTATAGACGTACATAATGTTCCCACCGAGAAGTAGAGGCCGACACGCCACGAATGTTGTAAAATATTACATCCGAGATGTTAGGTTTGCTTAGGTTAGGACATATAACGTTATATACGTACATAATGTTCCCACCAAGAAGTAGGGGCCGACACGCAAGGAATGTTGTAAAATATTACATCCGAGATGTTAGGTTGCCTTAGGTCAGGATATATAACATTATAGACGTACATAATATTCCCACCGAGGAGTAGGGGTCGACACGTATCGAATGTTGTTAAATAATGTGTCCGAGATATCAGGTTGCATTAGGTTAGGATATATAACGTTATATACGTACATAATGTTCCCACCGAGAAGTAGGCGCCGACACGCAGGGAATGTTGTAAAATATTACATCCGAGATGTTAGGTTGCCTTATGTTAGGATATATAAAGTTCTAGACGTATATAATATTCTCACGGAGCAGTATGCGCCGACACGCAAGGAATGTTGTAAAATATTACATCCGAGATGTTAGGTTGCCTTAGGTTAGGACATATTACGTTATAGCTGCACATAATGTTCCCACCGAGAAGTAGGGGCCGACAAGCAAGGAATGTTATAAAATATTACATCCGAGATGTTAGGTTGCCCTAGGATAGGACATATAACGTTATAGACGTATATAATGTTACCACCGAAAAGAAGGTGCCGACACGCAAGGAATGCTGTGAAATATTACATCCGAGATGTTAGGTTGCCTTAGGATAGGATATATAACGTTATAGAAGTACATAATGTTCCCACCGAGGAGTAGGGATCGACACGTAACGAATGTTGTTAAATATTGTGTCCGAGGTGTCAGGTTGCATTAGGTTAGGACATATAACGTTATATACGTACATAATGTTCCCACCGAGAAGTAGAGGCCGACACGCCACAAATGTTGTAAAATATTACATCCGAGGTGTTAGGTTGCTTTAGGTTAGGACGTATAACGTTATAGAAGTACATAATGTTCCCACCGGGAAGTAGGCGCCGACACGAATGGAATGTTTTAAAATATTGCGTCCGCGATGTTAGGTTGCCTTAAGTTAGGACATATAATGTTATAGCCGTACATAATGTTCCCACCGAGAAGTAGGCGCCGACACGCAAGATATGTTGTTAAATATTACATCCGAGATGTTAGGTTTGCTTAGGTTAGGATATATAATGTTATAGCTGCACGTAATGTTCCCACCGGGAAGTAGGGACCGACACGCAAGGAATGTTATAAAATATTACAACCGAGATGTTAGGTTGCCCTAGGATAGGACATATAACGTTATAGACGTATATAATGTTCCCACCAAGAAGTAGGGGCCGACACGCAAGGAATGTTGTAAAATATTACATCCGAGATGTTAGGTTGCCCTAGGATAGGACGTAAAACGTTATAGTCGTACATAATGTTCCCACCAAGCAGTAGGGGCCGACAGGCCACGAATGTTGTAAAATATTACATCCGAGATGTTAGGTTGCACTAGGATAGGACATATAACGTTATAGACGTACATAATGTTCCCACCGAGAAATAGGTGCCGACACGCAAGGAATGTTGTAAAATTTCACGTCCGAGATGTTATGTTGCCTTCGGTTAGGATACATAACGTTACAGAAGTATATAATGTTCCCACGGATAAGTAGGCGCCGACACGCAAGGAATGTTGTAAAATATTACATCCGAGAAGTTAGGTGGCTTTAGGTTAGGACATATAATGTTCTAGCCGTACATAATGTTCCCACCGAGAAGTAGGGGCCGACACGCAAGGAATGTTGTAAAATATTACATCCGAGATGTTAGGTTGCCCTAGGATAGGACATATAACGTTATAGACGTATATAATGTTACCACCAAAAAGTAGGTGCCGACACGCAAGGAATGTTGTAAAATATTACTACCGAGATGTTAGATTGCCTTAGGTTAGGACATATAACGTTATAGACGTACATAATGTTCCCACCGAGGAGTAGGGGTCGACACGTAATGAATGTTGTTAAATATTGTGTCCGAGATATCAGGTTGCATTAGGTTAGGACATATAACGTTATATACGTACATAATGTTCCCACAAAGAAGTAGGGGCCGACACGCCACGAATGTTGTAGAATATAACGTCCGAGATGTTAGGTTACCCTAGGATAGGATATATAACTTTATAGGCGTATATAATGTTCCCACCAGAAGTAGGGGCCGACACGCAAGGAATGTTGTAAAATATTAAATTCGAGATGTTAGGTTGCCTTAGGTTAGGGTATATAACGTTATAGCCGTACATAATGTTCCCACCGAGAAGTAGGGGCCGACACGCAAGGAATGTTGAAAAATATTACATCCGAGATGTTAGGTTGCCCTAGGATAGGACGTATAACGTTATAGTCGTACATAATGTTCCCACCAAGAAGTAGGGGCCGACACGCCACGAATGTTGTAATATATTACATCCGAGATGTTAGGTTGCCCTAGGATAGGACACATAACGTTATAGACGTACGTAATGTTCCCACCGAGAAGTAGGTGCCGACACGCAAGGAATGTCGTAAAATATCACGTCAGAGATGTTATGTTGCCTTCGGTTAGGATATATAACGTTACAGAAGTATATAATGTTCCCACGGATAAGTACGCGCCGACACGCAAGGAGTGTTGTAAAATATTACGTCCGAGATGTTATGTTGCCTTCGGTTAGGATATATAACGTTACAGAAGTATATAATGTTCCCACGGATAAGTATGCTCCGACACGCAAGGAATGTTGTAAAGTATTACATCCGAGAAGTTAGGTGGCTTTAGGTTAGGACATATAATGTTATAGCCGTACATAATGTTCCCACCGAGAAGTAGGTGCCGACAAGAATGGAATGTTGTTAAATATTGCGTCCGAGATGTTAGGTGGCCTTAGGTTAGGACATATAATGTTATAGCCGTACATAATGTTCCCACCGAGAAGTAGGCGCCGACACGCAAGGAATGGTGTAAAATATTACATCCTATAAGTTAGTTTGCCCTAGGATAGGACATATAACGTAATAGACGTATATAATGTTACCACCGAAAAGTAGGTGCCGACACGCAAGGAATGCTGTAAAATATTACATCCGAGATGTTAGGTTGCCTTAGGATAGGACATATAACGTTATATACGTACATAATGTTCCCACCAAGAAGTAGGGGCCGACACGCAAGGAATGTTGTAAAATATTACATTCGAGATGTTAGGTTGCCTTAGGTTAGGATATATAACGTTATAGCTGTACATAATGTTCCCACCGAGAAGTAGGGGCCGACACGCAAGGAATGTTGTAAAATATTACATCCGAGATGTTAGGTTGCCCTAGGATAGGACGTATAACGTTATAGTCGTACATAATGTTCCCACCAAGAAGTAGGGGCCGACACGCCACGAATGTTGTAAAATATTACATCCGAGATGTTAGGTTGCACTAGGATAGGACATATAACGTTATAGACGTACATAATGTTCCCACCGAGAAATAGGTGCCGACACGCAAGGAATGTTGTAAAATATCACGTCCGAGATGTTATGTTGCCTTCGGTTAGGATACATAACGTTACAGAAGTATATAATGTTCCCACGGATAAGTAGGCGCCGGCACGCAAGGAATGTTGTAAAATATTACATCCGAGAAGTTAGGTGGCTTTAGGTTAGGACATATAATGTTCTAGCCGTACATAATGTTCCCACCGAGAAGTAGGGGCCGACACGCAAGGAATGCTGTAAAATATTACATCCGAGATGTTAGGTTGCCCTAGGATAGGACATATAACGTTATAGACGTATATAATGTTACCACCGAAAAGTAGGTGCCGACACGCAAGGAATGCTGTAAAATATTACATCCGAGAAGTTAGGTGGCTTTAGGTTAGGACATATAATGTTATAGCCGTACATAATGTTCCCACCGAGAAGTAGGGGCCGACACGCAAGGAATGTTGTAAAATATTACATCCGAGATGTTAGGTTGCCCTAGGATAGGACATATAACGTTATAGACGTATATAATGTTACCACCGAAAAGTAGGTGCCGACACGCAAGGAATGTTGTAAAATATTACTACCGAGATGCTAGATTGCCTTAGGTTAGGACATATAACGTTATAGACGTACATAATGTTCCCACCGAGGAGTAGGGGTCGACACGTAATGAATGTTGTTAAATATTGTGTCCGAGATATCAGGTCGCATTAGGTTAGGACATATAACGTTATATACGTACATAATGTTCCCACCAAGAAGTAGGGGCCGACACGCCACGAATGTTGTAGAATATAACGTCCGAGATGTTAGGTTACCCTAGGATAGGATATATAACTTTATAGGCGTATATAATGTTCCCACCAGAAGTAGGGGCCGACACGCAAGGAATGTTGTAAAATATTAAATTCGAGATGTTAGGTTGCCTTAGGTTAGGATATATAACGTTATAGCCGTACATAATGTTCCCACCGAGAAGTAGGGGCCGACACGCAAGGAATGTTGAAAAATATTACATCCGAGATGTTAGGTTGCCCTAGGATAGGACGTATAACGTTATAGTCGTACATAATGTTCCCACCAAGAAGTAGGGGCCGACACGCCACGAATGTTGTAATATATTACATCCGAGATGTTAGGTTGCCCTAGGATAGGACATATAACGTTATAGACGTACATAATGTTCCCACCGAGAAGTAGGTGTCGACACGCGAGGAATGTCGTAAAATATCACGTTAGAGATGTTATGTTGCCTTCGGTTAGGATATATAACGTTACAGAAGTATATAATGTTCCCACGGATAAGTAGGCGCCGACACGCAAGGAGTGTTGTAAAATATTACGTCCGAGATGTTATGTTGCCTTCGGTTAGGATATATAACGTTACAGAAGTATATAATGTTCCCACGGATAAGTATGCTCCGACACGCAAGGAATGTTGTAAAGTATTACATCCGAGAAGTTAGGTGGCTTTAGGTTAGGACATATAATGTTATAGCCGTACATAATGTTCCCACCGAGAAGTAGAGGCCGACACGCCAGGAATGTCGTAAAATATTACAACCGAAATGTTAGGTTGCCTTAGGTTGGCATACATAACGTTGTAGACGTATATAATGTTCCCACCGAGAAGTAGGGGCCGACACGCCAGGCATGTTGTAAAATATTAGATCGGAGATGTTAGGTTTCCTTAGGCTAGGATATACAACGTCATAGACGTATATAATGTTCCCACCGAGAAGTAGGGGCCGACACGCCAGGCATGTTGTAAAATATTACGTTCGATATGTTAGGTTGCCTTAGGTCAGGATATATAACGTTATAGATGTATATAATGTCCCCACCGAGGCGTTGACGCCGTCCCGCCAGGAATGTTGTAAAATATTACACCCCAGGTGCTAGGATGCCTCAGGTTAGCATATATAACGTTAGTGACGTATATAATGTTCCCATCGAGAAGTAGTGGCCGACACGCCAGGCATGTTGTAAAATATTAGATCGGAGATGTTAGGTTGCCTTAGGTTAGGATATACAACTTTATAGACGTATATAATGTCCCCACCGAGATGTTGGCGCCGTCACGCCAGGAATGTTGTAAAATATTACATCCGAGAAGTTAGGTGGCTTTAGGTTAGGACATATAATGTTCTAGCCGTACATAATGTTCCCACCGAGAAGTAGGGGCCGACACGCAAGGAATGTTGTAAAATATTACATCCGAGGTGTTAGGTTGCCCTAGGATAGGACATATAACGTTATAGACGTATATAATGTTACCACCAAAAAGTAGGTGCCGACACGCAAGGAATGTTGTAAAATATTACTACCGAGATGTTAGATTGCCTTAGGTTAGGACATATAACGTTATAGACGTACATAATGTTCCCACCGAGGAGTAGGGGTCGACACGTAATGAATGTTGTTAAATATTGTGTCCGAGATATCAGGTTGCATTAGGTTAGGACATATAACGTTATATACGTACATAATGTTCCCACAAAGAAGTAGGGGCCGACACGCCACGAATGTTGTAGAATATAACGTCCGAGATGTTAGGTTACCCTAGGATAGGATATATAACTTTATAGGCGTATATAATGTTCCCACCAGAAGTAGGGGCCGACACGCAAGGAATGTTGTAAAATATTAAATTCGAGATGTTAGGTTGCCTTAGGTTAGGGTATATAACGTTATAGCCGTACATAATGTTCCCACCGAGAAGTAGGGGCCGACACGCAAGGAATGTTGAAAAATATTACATCCGAGATGTTAGGTTGCCCTAGGATAGGACGTATAACGTTATAGTCGTACATAATGTTCCCACCAAGAAGTAGGGGCCGACACGCCACGAATGTTGTAATATATTACATCCGAGATGTTAGGTTGCCCTAGGATAGGACACATAACGTTATAGACGTACATAATGTTCCCACCGAGAAGTAGGTGCCGACACGCAAGGAATGTCGTAAAATATCACGTCAGAGATGTTATGTTGCCTTCGGTTAGGATATATAACGTTACAGAAGTATATAATGTTCCCACGGATAAGTACGCGCCGACACGCAAGGAGTGTTGTAAAATATTACGTCCGAGATGTTATGTTGCCTTCGGTTAGGATATATAACGTTACAGAAGTATATAACGTTCCCACGGATAAGTATGCTCCGACACGCAAGGAATGTTGTAAAGTATTACATCCGAGAAGTTAGGTGGCTTTAGGTTAGGACATATAATGTTATAGCCGTACATAATGTTCCCACCGAGAAGTAGGTGCCGACAAGAATGGAATGTTGTTAAATATTGCGTCCGAGATGTTAGGTGGCCTTAGGTTAGGACATATAATGTTATAGCCGTACATAATGTTCCCACCGAGAAGTAGGCGCCGACACGCAAGGAATGGTGTAAAATATTACATCCTATAAGTTAGTTTGCCCTAGGATAGGACATATAACGTAATAGACGTATATAATGTTACCACCGAAAAGTAGGTGCCGACACGCAAGGAATGCTGTAAAATATTACATCCGAGATGTTAGGTTGCCTTAGGATAGGACATATAACGTTATATACGTACATAATGTTCCCACCAAGAAGTAGGGGCCGACACGCAAGGAATGTTGTAAAATATTACATTCGAGATGTTAGGTTGCCTTAGGTTAGGATATATAACGTTATAGCTGTACATAATGTTCCCACCGAGAAGTAGGGGCCGACACGCAAGGAATGTTGTAAAATATTACATCCGAGATGTTAGGTTGCCCTAGGATAGGACGTATAACGTTATAGTCGTACATAATGTTCCCACCAAGAAGTAGGGGCCGACACGCCACGAATGTTGTAAAATGTTACATCCGAGATGTTAGGTTGCACTAGGATAGGACATATAACGTTATAGACGTACATAATGTTCCCACCGAGAAATAGGTGCCGACACGCAAGGAATGTTGTAAAATATCACGTCCGAGATGTTATGTTGCCTTCGGTTAGGATACATAACGTTACAGAAGTATATAATGTTCCCACGGATAAGTAGGCGCCGGCACGCAAGGAATGTTGTAAAATATTACATCCGAGAAGTTAGGTGGCTTTAGGTTAGGACATATAATGTTCTAGCCGTACATAATGTTCCCACCGAGAAGTAGGGGCCGACACGCAAGGAATGCTGTAAAATATTACATCCGAGATGTTAGGTTGCCCTAGGATAGGACATATAACGTTATAGACGTATATAATGTTACCACCGAAAAGTAGGTGCCGACACGCAAGGAATGCTGTAAAATATTACATCCGAGAAGTTAGGTGGCTTTAGGTTAGGACATATAATGTTATAGCCGTACATAATGTTCCCACCGAGAAGTAGGGGCCGACACGCAAGGAATGTTGTAAAATATTACATCCGAGATGTTAGGTTGCCCTAGGATAGGACATATAACGTTATAGACGTATATAATGTTACCACCGAAAAGTAGGTGCCGACACGCAAGGAATGTTGTAAAATATTACTACCGAGATGTTAGATTGCCTTAGGTTAGGACATATAACGTTATAGACGTACATAATGTTCCCACCGAGGAGTAGGGGTCGACACGTAATGAATGTTGTTAAATATTGTGTCCGAGATATCAGGTCGCATTAGGTTAGGACATATAACGTTATATACGTACATAATGTTCCCACCAAGAAGTAGGGGCCGACACGCCACGAATGTTGTAGAATATAACGTCCGAGATGTTAGGTTACCCTAGGATAGGATATATAACTTTATAGGCGTATATAATGTTCCCACCAGAAGTAGGGGCCGACACGCAAGGAATGTTGTAAAATATTAAATTCGAGATGTTAGGTTGCCGTAGGTTAGGATATATAACGTTATAGTCGTACATAATGTTCCCACCGAGAAGTAGGGGCCGACACGCAAGGAATGTTGAAAAATATTACATCCGAGATGTTAGGTTGCCCTAGGATAGGACGTATAACGTTATAGTCGTACATAATGTTCCCACCAAGAAGTAGGGGCCGACACGCCACGAATGTTGTAATATATTACATCCGAGATGTTAGGTTGCCCTAGGATAGGACATATAACGTTATAGACGTACATAATGTTCCCACCGAGAAGTAGGTGCCGACACGCGAGGAATGTCGTAAAATATCACGTTAGAGATGTTATGTTGCCTTCGGTTAGGATATATAACGTTACAGAAGTATATAATGTTCCCACGGATAAGTAGGCGCCGACACGTAAGGAGTGTTGTAAAATATTACGTCCGAGATGTTATGTTGCCTTCGGTTAGGATATATAACGTTACAGAAGTATATAATGTTCCCACGGATAAGTATGCTCCGACACGCAAGGAATGTTGTAAAGTATTAGATCCGAGAAGTTAGGTGGCTTTAGGTTAGGACATATAATGTTATAGCCGTACATAATGTTCCCACCGAGAAGTAGAGGCCGACACGCCAGGAATGTCGTAAAATATTACAACCGAAATGTTAGGTTGCCTTAGGTTGGCATACATAACGTTGTAGACGTATATAATGTTCCCACCGAGAAGTAGGGGCCGACACGCCAGGCATGTTGTAAAATATTAGATCGGAGATGTTAGGTTTCCTTAGGCTAGGATATACAACGTCATAGACGTATATAATGTTCCCACCGAGAAGTAGGGGCCGACACGCCAGGCATGTTGTAAAATATTACGTTCGATATGTTAGGTTGCCTTAGGTCAGGATATATAACGTTATAGATGTATATAATGTCCCCACCGAGGCGTTGACGCCGTCCCGCCAGGAATGTTGTAAAATATTACACCCCAGGTGCTAGGATGCCTCAGGTTAGCATATATAACGTTAGTGACGTATATAATGTTCCCATCGAGAAGTAGTGGCCGACACGCCAGGCATGTTGTAAAATATTAGATCGGAGATGTTAGGTTGCCTTAGGTTAGGATATACAACTTTATAGACGTATATAATGTCCCCACCGAGATGTTGGCGCCGTCACGCCAGGAATGTTGTAAAATATTACATCCGAGGTGTTAGGATGCCTCAGGTTAGCATATATAGCGTTAGTGACGTATACAATGTTCCCATCGAGAAGTAGGGGCCGACACGCCAGGCATGTTGTAAAATATTAGATCGGAGATGTTAGGTTGCCTTAAGTTAGGATATATAACGTTACAGACGTATATATTGTTCCCACCTAGAACTGCGGGCCGACACGCCAGGAATGTTGTAATATGTTATACCCGAGATGTTAGATTCCCTTAGGTAAGTATATATACCGTTATAGACGTATATAATTGACCCACCGAGAACTGCGGGCCGTCACGCCAGGAATGTTGTCTAATATTACATCCGAGATGTTAGGTTTCCTTAGGTTAGGATATACGACGTTATAGACGTATATAATGTCCCCACCGAGATGTAGGCGCCGATACGCCAGGAATGTTGTAAAATGTTACACCCAAGATGTTAGGTTCCCTTAGGTAAGGATATATAACGTTATAGACGTATATGACGTTCCCATCGAGAAGTAGGGGCCGACACGACAGTAATGTTTTCAAATATTACATCCGAGATGTTAGGTTTCCTTAGGTTCGAATATACAACGTTATAGAAGTATATAATGTCCCCACCGAGATGTAGGCGCCGACACGCCAGGAATGTTGTAAAATATTACGTCGGTGGTATTAGGTTGCCTTAGGTTAGGATATATAACGTTATAGACGTATATAATGTTCCCACCGAGACGTAGGGGCAGACATGCCAGTAATGTTGTAAAATATTACATCCGAGATGTTAGGTTGCCTTAGGTTGGTATACATAACGTTATAGACGTATATAATGTTCCCACCGAGATGTAGGCGGCGACATACCAGGAATGTTGTAAAATATTACATCCGAGGTGTTAGGATGCCTTAGGTTAGAATATATAACGTTATAGACGTATATAATGTTCCCACCGAGATGTAGGCGGCGACACGCCAGGAATCTTGTAAAATATTACATCCGAGGTGTTAGGATGCCTTAGGTTAGCATATATAATGTTATTGACGTATATAATGTTCCCACCGAGAAGGGACGCCATCTTGGATCGGTCGAGGACAGACGCGCTTCACGTCGCTCCGTAAAAATTTCTTGTTTTCGGTGTAAAAACCATCAGGAAATTTAAACCGAGTATTCTAAAGTGGTTCTCTAGTGGTTGTGGACGATCAGTGACAATAAGTTCAGTGAAATTCGAAGTTTGTGGACTGAAAAGTGATAAAACCGGTGTTGGGCGTTTCCCACGCGCCGAAGTACCTTCGCCAACTCTCTTCAGCTTCAAAGCACGGAACTGCCTGACGCCCCAGCCAGGATTTATATATCAAAAGAAGCGGAACAACACCAGCTTCATTTTGATATAAGCAGATTGGAAATCAAGCAATCAACAGTAAAGGTAAGTGAAATTTACTGTTTCAGAAAGTGACAGGTTAGTCGGCCATATTGGACGCCATCTTGGACGCCATCTTGGACGCCATCTTTGACGCATCATCGAAGTCAACGCCACCACGCGGAGAGTAAACACAGTGTCTACACGCGAGACATCAGCAATGGAAGGAGACACGTCAGATACGGAAAGGGCCGTAATTACACAAAAATATAGCAGGAAAGGAAAACATGTACGAAAAAGAAGACTGCTCTCGGAGACGGAAACGGACATGGAAAGGCCGCAGAAACGAAACGAAAAAGACACTCGCGCGGAAAATAAGACAAACGCAACGGAAAAGCAACGAACCGAGGAAAGCGAGAACGAACACGAAATGGACATAGACAGCGCGGACACAGGAAACATTCGCAGCATTAAGATAAGAGCCGAAACTATACAGAAGAAGTTGGTCAATCATCTGACTAACCCGGACAACGGAATAAAACAAGGGACCACCAGGTACATCCTTACCAAGATCGGGAACCTGCAATGTCTGCTACAGGAGTCACTGTTATTAAACAGCAGGCTAGAAGGGCAAATAGAAGCCTTAAAATCAGAGACGAGGAAGCAGAGAAAGGACTTCGTGTCAGCAGAAAAGAAAGCAGCAATAGCAGTCCAAGCACAACCGCAGAAAATGACATATGCGGAACGACTAGGAATCAAGTCAAAAGCAGCGGAACTTTCAAACTTGAAACAGGATCCACCAAATGTTGCGGTGATAAGACCAGCGGATAAAACGAAGTTCACCAACAGTGAGGAAACGAAGCGAGCGCTGATAGATCTAGTGTCACCAAAAGAGAACAGCCTGCAAGTTAAAAACGTCAGGAAAGTGCAAGGAAGTGCAATTATAGTTGAGACCGCAAAATCAGGGAATGTTCAGACACTTATTCAAAGCGAGAAGCTCAAATCGGCAGGCCTTTTGGTCGATATCCCGGTAAAGAAGAACCCCCGCATCATTGTCTACGGAGCACCAAGGACCGAAAACGACGAAGACGTAATACAGGCCATCCTCGACCAGAACTGCAGCGAGCAAGAGAAGAAGAAATACGCACAGCAAATGAAGATAGCTTTCAAAACAGGAAACAAAAATAACAAGGACAGTTGCAACATAGTACTGGAAACATCAAAAGAGGCCAGAGAAATCCTGATTAAAAAAGAGCGGCTTTACATCATGTGGCAATGCTGCAGAGCTCAGGATTATATTGCAGCAACACGCTGCTACAAGTGTCAAGCGTACGGCCACACAACAAAACACTGTAGAAGTGAGACGGACGTTTGTGGGCATTGCGCAACGGCAGGACATATCTTCAAAAACTGCCCCAACAGGAACAAACCGGCGACGTGTGTAAACTGCAAGAAGAACAGAAAAACACACACTCACAGTGTCACCGACAAAGAATGCCCATCACATGTGGCAGCCATTAACCAGCTACTGACAAGAACCGACTATGGACAATAGACATAATCAACAGAAAGACCGAATCAAAATACTGCAGATTAACATGAGAAATACACAGTTCGTGAATATAGAAACCGCCAGACTCATGGAACAACAAAACATAGACATTCTCTTGATGCAAGAACCATACAACCCGGGCGGAAAACACATCGGACTCAACAGCAGCAGCATAATCATAACCGGAGGAAAACAAAACTGCGCCGTTCAGGCATCCATAGCCATAAAAAGAAACAGACTCACCGTCCTAAAAGTAGCTCACTTAAGCAACGAACACTGCATTTGCATAGAGACCACGAGTGAATTAGGGCGAATATATTTCGTAAACATGTATTTTCAGTATTCTCACGATATCGATAGCTATTTAGAACAGTTGCAAAAGATACTTACAAACTTAAAAGGAGAAAAAGTGATAATAGCAGCAGATGCAAACGCCAAATCACCACTTTGGCACAGCAATATTACAGATGAACGAGGAGAAAAACTTGAACAATTAATCGCGCGCAACAATCTCATTGTCTCAAACGAACCAGGAAACCCACCTACGTATTCATCACCAACGGGCACTTCAAATATCGATGTGACATTAATAACATACCCGGCAGCACGGCTAATGGAAACCTGGACGGTACAGGAAAACTGGACAAGCAGCGACCACAACGCAATAGTTTACAGTCTGACGAAGGACATAATCAAAGACAGCACAGCGACAATCACAAAAACACCAAGGTTTCGGACAAGCAAGATCAACTGGGAGACGTTCCGCAATACTCTAACGACAGAAAAACAGGAAATACTAAACAACTGGAACAATAAACTGGAAGAAGATATAGAAGGAGCAGCACAAACAATCCACAACTGTATTCTAAACACCTGCAACAAGACTCTCGGACATAGAAAAACCCGTATTTCAGCTGTTCCCTGGTGGACTGAAGCCCTAACAAAATTAAAAAGACACACATACAGGAAACGAAAAACCTTCCAACAAACAAAAGACGCAGAAAAAAGAGCCAAGGCAAAGGAAGAATATCACATAATAAGAAACAAATACACAACAGAAATCCGGAAGACAAAAAAAGAATGCTGGGAGAAATTCGTAACAGACGAAGGGAACGCCAAACCCTGGGGAACAGTATACAAAATTTGCATGCAGAAAATAACACCGGAACGAGCCCTAGCTACATGCGAATCTGGAACCGAACACACAATCACATGGAAGGACACAGCTAAAGGATTCCTACAGACCCTAGTACCGGATGATAGTGACGACACCACGGAATTACAAAGAGAAAGAAGGATCGACATTCAAGAAACTCCAAACACCGAAGACGCAAACTCGTTCACAGACCTGGAAATAGCCACTGCAATAAAAGAACTCAGAAACAAAAAAGCACCAGGCATAGACGGAATAGAAGTTGAAGTGTTAAAAGCCTCATACAACATATTACAATCAGAATCCAACGGATTATTCAACGCCTGCATCAAACAAGGTCACTTCCCGAAAATCTGGAAGGTAGGGAACATCCGCGCCTTATTAAAGGACCCTGAAAAGGACGACACGAATCCCAATTCATTCAGACCGATCTGTCTTCTTCCGGTGATAGGCAAAGCTTTAGAGAAGCTGTTGGTACGGAAACTAACTCCAACACTCCAAAAAGAACATTTTACATCAGAGCGACAATATGGATTCACCGCAGGCAAATCAACCGAAGACGCAATAATACAGATGCGAGAACTAGTTTCCGCAAGCAGTAAGAAATATGCATTGGCCATCCTGTTCGACATCGCGGGCGCCTTTGATAACGTCTGGTGGCCGAGTATCCTGCACCGACTCAAAGAGCGGCAATGTCCGAGAAACATCTATCGGACAATAGCAAATTACTTGCAAGACCGCACCGTAAAATTCCAAGGACAAACGGAGGAAGTTACGAAGAAAGTAACGAAAGGCTGCCCGCAAGGATCCATCTTAGGCCCACACTTATGGAAGCTAGTTTTCGACGATCTCCTCGTAAACCTAGCCAACGCAGGAATAGAGATAATAGCATATGCCGATGATTTACTAGTATTAATATTTGGAAATAGCCGACTGGAATTAGAAAAACAAGGACAAGAAACAGTAGATATGATACAAAACTGGTGCAATAACGAAAAACTTCAATTATCAGTGTCAAAAACTGAAATGACTCTCTTCAAAGGCATATTAGATCCCAAAAGACCACCAAAAATAAAAATAGACAACAAGCAAATCGCATACAAACCAACAGTAAGATATCTCGGCATCCATTTCGATAGAGGATTATACGTAAGGACCCACGTTGAAAAGCTGAAGAGCAAGTGTGAGAAGAAATTCAATGCACTTGCTAGGGTAGCTAGAAGAGACTGGGGCCTGAACTATAAGTGCTTAAAAGTTTTATATACAGGAGTTTTCGTACCAACAGTTACATACGCGTCTGCAGCCTGGAGTGACAGACTAACGAAAGGAAACACAGGAAGATTACTCGCAGCCCAGAGAAACGCACTGCTTAGATTAACAAAAGCATACAGAACGACATCCACAACAGCCCTACATGTAATTGCAGGAAAATTGCCAATAGACCTGGAAATAAGATACGCAGCATACAGGTATAAAATCAGAAGGAAAAGAACATTCGAAATAGAACAATACGTCCACACCGAAACCAGTAACACCGAAGCAACAATAGCCAGAATAGAAACGCACCTGATGACAACATGGCAGCAACGCTGGAACGACTCAGATACAGGAAGGCACACGTACAGCCTGCTACCCGACGTACGGAGCAGGATGGACATGAGCTGGCTGTATCTGAACCATTATATGACACAGTTCTTGTCGGGACACGGGGACTTCGCCCAGTACCTATTCAAAACGAGGATATCGATAAATAGATACTGCGGTTGTGGGGAAGAAGAAACTGCAATACACGCCATATTACACTGCACACAACACGAAGAGGAAAGAAAACGATTGCAGACAAAGTACAGAGAAGTCAACCTCCCCTGGCCGCCAGACAAACCGGATATACTAAAGCAACAAACATATAAGGAACTCGCGCGAACCATCGAAGAAATATTGAAGAAGAAGGAAAAATTATGGACCAGACGACCAAAGAGAAGAAGAGACAGAAGATAGGAAAAATAACGGACACAGACGAAACGTGAACGGACGACGCACAAACACTCACAACTACCTCGCGGGTATCGCTATCACTCGTGATAGCGATATGGTAGTGTGATTACTTGCACAACCATCGTGCAAGCCCGTAAGAGATTGAGCCTTCAGCTAGCGACTCGCCTCCCCGTGGCCCCCGCTGGAAACGTTTCGCCCGCAAAACTACGTTGCGGGCCAAACGGCTAAGTAGTCGCTTCCCGAAAGGGACAATCTACCCTTCCGATGATCCTTAAACGGTGAGGAGGGGGTTTTTCCGAGCCCGCCGCTCATAACATCTACGAGCGTGACTCTTCGCAGTGGTTTCAAGCTACTATAACATCTGTCGATATAGGCGAAAGCCTCGGTGCGACATGAGCCGGCGCCCGCGCCCGAATGCTCTAGAAACAATAAACTTCTGTTCCCACCGAGAAGTAGGGGCAGACACGCCAGGCATGTTGTAAAATATTACATCCGAGATGGTAGGTTGCCTTAGGTTAGGATATATAACGTTACAGACGTATATGATGTTCCCACCGAGAAGTAGGGGCCGACACGCCAGGCATGTTGTAAAATATTACATCCGAGATGGTAGGTTGCCTTAGGTTAGGATATATAACGTTATAGACGTATATGATGTACCCACCGAGAAGTAGGGGCCGACAAGCCAGGAATATTGTATAATAATACAACCGAGATGTTAGGTTGCCTTAGGTTGCGATACATAACGTTATAGACGTATATAATGTTCCCACCGAGAAGTTGCGGCCGACAAGCCATGCATGTTGTAAAATATTATATCCGAGATGTTAGGTTTCCTTAGGTTAGGATATACAACGTTATAGAAGTATATAATGTCCCCACCGAGATGTAGGCGCCGTCACGCCAGGAATGTTGCAAAATATTACACCCTAGGTATTAGGTTTCCTTAGGTTAGGATATACAACGTCATAGACGTATATGATGTTCCCACCGAGAAGCAGGGGCCGACACGCCAGGCATGTTGTCAAATATTACTTCTGAGATGTTAGGTTGCCTTATTTTAGGGTATACAACGTTATAGACGTATATAATGTCCCCACCGAGATGTAGGCGCCGACACGCCAGGAATGTTGTAAAATATTTCACCCGAGATGTTAGATTTCCTTAGGTTAGGATATATAACGTTATAGACGTATATAATATCGCCACCGAGATGTAGGCGCCGACATGCCAGGAATGTTGTAAAATATTACATCCGAGATGTTAGGTTCCCTCAGGTTAGCATATATAACGTTATTGACGTATATAATGTTCCCACCGAGAACTGCGGTTCGACACGCCAGGAATGTTGTAAAATACTACACCCTAGATGGTAGGTTCCCTTAGGTAAGGATATATAACGTTATAGACGTATATAATGTTCCCACCGAGATGTAGGGGCCGTCACGCCAGTAATGTTGTAAAATATTACATCCGAGGTGTTAGGATGCCTCCGGTTAGTATATACAACGCTACAGACGTATAGAATGTTACCACCGAGGACGACGGGCCGACACGCCAGGAATGTTGTAAAATATTACACCTGAGATGTTAGGTTTCCATAGGTTAGGATATACAACGTCATAGACGTATATAAAGTTCCCACCGGGAAGTAGGGGCCGACACGCCAGGAATGTTGTAAAATATTACGCTTGACATGTTAGGCTCCCATAGGTAAGGATATATAACGTTATAGACGTATATAATGTTCCCAACGAGATGTAGGCGCCGATACGCCAGGAATGTTGTGAAATATTACATCCGAGGTGTGAGGTTGCCTTAGGTTAGGATATACAACGTTATAGACGTACATAATGTTCCCACCAAGAAGTAGGTACCGACATGCCAGGAATGTTGTAAAATATTACATCCGAGATGTTAGGTTGCCTTAGGAGAGGATATATAACATTATAGACGCATATGATGTTCCCACCGAGAAGTAGGCGCCGACACGCCAGGAATGTTGTAAAATATTACAACCGAGATGTTAGGTTGCCTTAGGTTGGGATACATAACGTTATAGACGTATATAATGTTCCCACCGAGAAGTAGGGGCCGACACGACAGTCAGGTTGTAAAATATTACATCCGAGATGTTAGGTTCCCGTAGGTTAGGATATATAACGTTATAGACGTATATAATGTTCCCACCGAGAACTGCGTGTCGACACGCCAGGAATGTTGTAAAATATAACACCCGAGATGGTAGGTTCCCTTAGGTAAGGATATATAACGTTATAGACGTATATAAAGTTCCCACCGGGAAGTAGGGGCCGACACGCCAGGAATGTTTTCAAATATTACATCCGAGATGTTAGGTTTCCTTAGGTTAGGATATATAACGTTATTGACGTATATAATGTTCCCACCGGGAAATGCGGGCCGACACGCCAGGCATGTTGTCAAATATTACTTCTGAGAAGTTTGGTTTCCTTAGGTTAGAATATATAGCGTTCTAGACGCATATAATGTTCCCACCGAGAACTGCGGGTCGACACGCCAGGAATGTTGTCAAATATTACACCCGAGATGGTAGGTTCCCTTAGGTCAGGATATATAACGTTATAGACGTATATAAAGTTCCCACCGGGAAGTACGGGCCGACACGCCAGGATTGTTGTAAAATATTACACTTGAGATGTTAGGTTCCCTTAGGTAAGGATATACAACGTTATAGACGTATATAATATCCCCACCGAGATGTGGGCGCCGACACGACAGGAATGTTGTAAAAGATTACATGCGAGGTATTAAGTTGCCTTAGGTTAGTATATATAACGTTATAGACGTATATAAAGTTCCCACCGAGAAGTAGGGACAGACATGCCAGGAATGTTGTACAATTTTACATCCGAGATGTTAGGTTGCCTTGTGTTAGGATATATAACGTTATAGACGTATATCATGTTCCCACCGGGAAGTAGGGTCCGACACGACAGGAAGGTTGTGAAATATTACTTCTGAGATGTTAGGTTCCCTTAGGTTAGGATATACAACGTTATAGACGTATATAAAGCTCCCACTGAGAAGAAGGGGCCAACAAGCCAGGAATGTTTTCAAATATTACATCCGAGATGTTAGGTTTCCTTAGGTTAGGATATACAACGTTATAGAAGTATATAATGTCCCCACCGAGATGTAGCCGCCGACACGCCAGGAATGTTGTAAAATATTACATCCGAGATGTTAGATTGCCTTAGGTTAGGATATACAACGTTATAGACGTATATAATGTCCCCACCGAGAACTGCGGGCCGACACGCCAGGAATGTTGTAAAATATTACATCTGAGATGTTAGGTTGCCTTAGGTTAGGATATACAACGTCGTAAACGTATATAATGTTCCCACTCAGAAGTAGCGGCCAACAAGCCAGGAATGCTTTCAAATATTACATCCGAGATGTTAGGTTTCCGTAGGTTAGAATATACAACGTTATAGAAGTATATAATGTCCCCACCGAGAAGTAGGCACCGATACGCCAGGAATGTTGTAAAATATTACATCCGAGGTGTGATGTTGCCTTAGGTTAGGATATATAACGTCATAGAAGTATATAATGTTCCCACCGAAAAGTAGGGTCCGACATGCCAGGAACGTTGTAAAATATTATAACCGAGATGTTAGGTTGCCTTAGTTTGGGATGCATAACTTTATAGACGTATATAATGTTTTCCACCGAGATGTAGGCGCCGACACGCCAGGAATGTTGTAAAATATTACATACCAGGTGTGATTTTGCCTTAGGTTAGGATATATAACGTTATAGAAGTATATAATGTTCCCACCGAGAAGTAGGGACCGACATGCCAGGAATGTTCTAAAATATTTCATCCGAAATGTTAGGATGCCTCAGGTTAGCATATATAACGTTATTGACGTATATAATGTTCCTACCGAGAAGTAGGGGCCGACACGCCAGGCATGTTGTAAAGTATTACATCCGAGATGCTAGGTTCCCTTAGGTAAGGATATATAACGTTATCGACGTTTATAAAGTTCCCGCCGGGTTGTAGGGGCCGACACGCCAGCAATGTTGTCAGATATTACTTCTGAGATGTTAGGTTGCCTTAGGTTAGGATATACAACGTTATAGACGTATATAATGTCCCCACCGAGATGTAGGCGCCGACACGCCAGGAATGTTGTAAAATATTTCACCCGAGAAGTTAGGTTTCCTTAGGTTAGGATATATAACGTTATAGACATATATAATATGTCCACCGAGATGTAGGCGCCGACATGCCAGGAATGTTGTAAAATATTACATCCGAGTTGTTAGGATGCCTCAGGTTAGGATATATAACGCTATAGACGTATATAATGTTCCCAACGAGAAATATGGACCGCCATGCCAGGAATATTGTAAAGTATTACAACCGAGATGTTAGGTTGCCTTAGGTTGGGATACATAACGTCATAGACGTGTATGATGTTCCCACCGAGAACTAAGGTCCGACACGCCAGGAATGTTGTAACATATTACATCCGATATTTTATGTTGCCTTAGGTTGGGATATATAAAGTTATAGACGTATATAATGTTCCGACCGGGAAGTAGTGTCTGACGCGCCAGGAATGTTGTAAAATATTACATCCGAGATGTTAGGTTGCCTAAGGTTAGGATATATAACGTTGTAGACGTATATGATGTTCCCACCGAGAGGTAGGGGCTGACACGCCAGGAATGTTTTCAAATATTACATCCGAGGTGTTAGGCTGCCTTAAGTTGGGATACATAACGTTATAGACGTATATAAAGTTCCCACCGGGAAGTAGGGGCCGACACGCCAGGAATGTTGTAAAATATTACATCCGAGATGTTAGATTGCCTTAGGTTAGGATATACAACGTTATAGACGTATATAATGTCCCCACCGAGCTGTAGGCGCCGATACGCCAGAATGTTGTAAAATATTACATCCGAGGTGTGATGTTGCCTTAGGTTAGGATATATAACGTTATAGAAGTATATAATGTTCCCACCGAGAAGTAGGGACCGACATGCCAGGAATGTTCTAAAATATTTCATCCGAGATGTTAGGTTGCCTTTGGTTAGGATATATAACGTTACAGACGTATATAATGTTCCCACCGAGAACTGCGGGTCGACACGCCAGGAATGTTGTAAAATATTACATCCGAGATGTTAGGTTGCCTTAGGTTAGGATATACAACGTCGTAGACGTATATAATGTTCCCACTCAGAAGTAGCGGCCAACAAGCCAGGAATGTTTTCAAATATTACAGCCGAGATGTTAGGTTTCCTTAGGTTAGGATATACAACGTTATAGAAGTATATAATGTCCCCACCGAGAAGTAGGCACCGATACGCCAGGAATGTTGTAAAATATTACATCCGAGGTGTGATGTTGCCTCAGGTTAGCATATATAACGTTATTGACGTATATAATGTTCCCACCGAGAAGTAGGGGCCGACACGCCAGGCATGTTGTAAAGTATTACATCCGAGATGCTAGGTTCCCTTAGGTAAGGATATATAACGTTATCGACGTTTATAAAGTTCCCGCCGGGATGTAGGGGCCGACACGCCAGCAATGTTGACAAATATTACTTCTGAGATGTTAGGTTGCCTTAGGTTAGGATGTACAACGTTATAGACGTATATAATGTCCCCACCGAGATGTAGGCGCCGACACGCCAGGAATGTTGTAAAATATTTCACCCGAGAAGTTAGGTTTCCTTAGGTTAGGATATATAACGTTATAGACATATATAATATGTCCACCGAGATGTAGGCGCCGACATGCCAGGAATGTTGTAAAATATTACATCCGAGTTTTTAGGATGCCTCAGGTTAGGATATATAACGCTATAGACGTATATAATGTTCCCAACGAGAAATATGGACCGACATGCCAGGAATGTTGTAAAGTATTACAACCGAGATGTTAGGTTGCCTTAGGTTGGGATACATAACGTCATAGACGTGTATGATGTTCCCACCGAGAACTAAGGTCCGACACGCCAGGAATGTTGTAAAATATTACATCCGATATTTTAGGTTGCCTTAGGTTGGGATATATAAAGTTATAGACGTATATAATGTTCCGACCGGGAAGTAGTGTCTGACGCGCCAGGAATGTTGTAAAATATTACATCCGAGATGTTAGGTTGCCTAAGGTTAGGATATATAACGTTGTAGACGTATATGATGTTCCCACCGAGAGGTAGGGGCTGACACGCCAGGAATGTTTTCAAATATTACATCCGAGGTGTTAGGCTGCCTTAAGTTGGGATACATAACGTTATAGACGTATATAAAGTTCCCACCGAGATTTAGGCGCCGACACGCCAGGAATGTTGTAAAATATTACATACCAGGTGTGATTTTGCCTTAGGTTAGGATATATAACGTTATAGAAGTATATAATGTTCCCACCGAGAAGTAGGGACCGACATGCCAGGAATGTTCTAAAATATTTCATCCGAAATGTTAGGATGCCTCAGGTTAGCATATATAACGTTATTGACGTATATAATGTTCCTACCGAGAAGTAGGGGCCGACACGCCAGGCATGTTGTAAAGTATTACATCCGAGATGCTAGGTTCCCTTAGGTAAGGATATATAACGTTATCGACGTTTATAAAGTTCCCGCCGGGTTGTAGGGGCCGACACGCCAGCAATGTTGACAAATATTACTTCTGAGATGTTAGGTTGCCTTAGGTTAGGATGTACAACGTTATAGACGTATATAATGTCCCCACCGAGATGTAGGCGCCGACACGCCAGGAATGTTGTAAAATATTTCACCCGAGAAGTTAGGTTTCCTTAGGTTAGGATATATAACGTTATAGACATATATAATATGTCCACCGAGATGTAGGCGCCGACATGCCAGGAATGTTGTAAAATATTACATCCGAGTTTTTAGGATGCCTCAGGTTAGGATATATAACGCTATAGACGTATATAATGTTCCCAACGAGAAATATGGACCGACATGCCAGGAATGTTGTAAAGTATTACAACCGAGATGTTAGGTTGCCTTAGGTTGGGATACATAACGTCATAGACGTGTATGATGTTCCCACCGAGAACTAAGGTCCGACACGCCAGGAATGTTGTAAAATATTACATCCGATATTTTAGGTTGCCTTAGGTTGGGATAT
Source organism: Xylocopa violacea (assembly GCA_963969225.1). Classification (NCBI taxonomy): domain Eukaryota; kingdom Metazoa; phylum Arthropoda; class Insecta; order Hymenoptera; family Apidae; genus Xylocopa; species Xylocopa violacea. Next base: position 5,187,549 of record CAXAJV010000920.1, read on the forward strand.
ATAAAGTTATAGACGTATATAATGTTCCGACCGGGAAGTAGTGTCTGACGCGCCAGGAATGTTGTAAAATATTACATCCGAGATGTTAGGTTGCCTAAGGTTAGGATATATAACGTTGTAGACGTATATGATGTTCCCACCGAGAGGTAGGGGCTGACACGCCAGGAATGTTTTCAAATATTACATCCGAGGTGTTAGGCTGCCTTAAGTTGGGATACATAACGTTATAGACGTATATAAAGTTCCCACCGAGATTTAGGCGCCGACACGCCAGGAATGTTGTAAAATATTACATACCAGGTGTGATTTTGCCTTAGGTTAGGATATATAACGTTATAGAAGTATATAATGTTCCCACCGAGAAGTAGGGACCGACATGCCAGGAATGTTCTAAAATATTTCATCCGAAATGTTAGGATGCCTCAGGTTAGCATATATAACGTTATTGACGTATATAATGTTCCTACCGAGAAGTAGGGGCCGACACGCCAGGCATGTTGTAAAGTATTACATCCGAGATGCTAGGTTCCCTTAGGTAAGGATATATAACGTTATCGACGTTTATAAAGTTCCCGCCGGGTTGTAGGGGCCGACACGCCAGCAATGTTGTCAGATATTACTTCTGAGATGTTAGGTTGCCTTAGGTTAGGATATACAACGTTATAGACGTATATAATGTCCCCACCGAGATGTAGGCGCCGACACGCCAGGAATGTTGTAAAATATTTCACCCGAGAAGTTAGGTTTCCTAAGGTTAGGATATATAACGTTATAGACATATATAATATGTCCACCGAGATGTAGGCGCCGACATGCCAGGAATGTTGTAAAATATTACATCCGAGTTGTTAGGATGCCTCAGGTTAGGATATATAACGCTATAGACGTATATAATGTTCCCAACGAGAAATATGGACCGCCATGCCAGGAATATTGTAAAGTATTACAACCGAGATGTTAGGTTGCCTTAGGTTGGGATACATAACGTCATAGACGTGTATGATGTTCCCACCGAGAACTAAGGTCCGACACGCCAGGAATGTTGTAACATATTACATCCGATATTTTAGGTTGCCTTAGGTTGGGATATATAAAGTTATAGACGTATATAATGTTCCGACCGGGAAGTAGTGTCTGACGCGCCAGGAATGTTGTAAAATATTACATCCGAGATGTTAGGTTGCCTAAGGTTAGGATATATAACGCTGTAGACGTATATGATGTTCCCACCGAGAGGTAGGGGCTGACACGCCAGGAATGTTTTCAAATATTACATCCGAGGTGTTAGGCTGCCTTAAGTTGGGATACATAACGTTATAGACGTATATAAAGTTCCCACCGGGAAGTAGGGGCCGACACGCCAGGAATGTTGTAAAATATTACATCCGAGATGTTAGATTGCCTTAGGTTAGGATATACAACGTTATAGACGTATATAATGTCCCCACCGAGCTGTAGGCGCCAATACGCCCGAATGTTGTAAAATATTACATCCGAGGTGTGATGTTGCCTTAGGTTAGGATATATAACGTTATAGAAGTATATAATGTTCCCACCGAGAAGTAGGGACCGACATGCCAGGAATGTTCTAAAATATTTCATCCGAGATGTTAGGTTGCCTTTGGTTAGGATATATAACGTTACAGACGTATATAATGTTCCCACCGAGAACTGCGGGCCGACACGCCAGGAATGTTGTAAAATATTACATCCGAGATGTTAGGTTGCCTTAGGTTAGGATATACAACGTTATAGACGTATATAATGTCCCCACCGAGATGTAGGCGCCGACACGCCAGGAATGTTGTAAAATATTTCACCCGAGATGTTAGGTTCCCTTAGGTTAGGATATATAACGTTATAGACATATATAATATGTCCACCGAGATGTAGGCGCCGACATGCCAGGAATGTTGTAAAATATTACATCCGAGTTTTTAGGATGCCTCAGGTTAGGATATATAACGCTATAGACGTATATAATGTTCCCAACGAGAAATATGGACCGACATGCCAGGAATGTTGTAAAGTATTACAACCGAGATGTTAGGTTGCCTTAGGTTGGGATACATAACGTCATAGACGTGTATGATGTTCCCACCGAGAACTAAGGTCCGACACGCCAGGAATGTTGTAAAATATTACATCCGATATTTTAGGTTGCCTTAGGTTGGGATATATAAAGTTATAGACGTATATAATGTTCCGACCGGGAAGTAGTGTCTGACGCGCCAGGAATGTTGTAAAATATTACATCCGAGATGTTAGGTTGCCTAAGGTTAGGATATATAACGTTGTAGACGTATATGATGTTCCCACCGAGAGGTAGGGGCTGACACGCCAGGAATGTTTTCAAATATTACATCCGAGGTGTTAGGCTGCCTTAAGTTGGGATACATAACGTTATAGACGTATATAAAGTTCCCACCGAGATTTAGGCGCCGACACGCCAGGAATGTTGTAAAATATTACATACCAGGTGTGATTTTGCCTTAGGTTAGGATATATAACGTTATAGAAGTATATAATGTTCCCACCGAGAAGTAGGGACCGACATGCCAGGAATGTTCTAAAATATTTCATCCGAAATGTTAGGATGCCTCAGGTTAGCATATATAACGTTATTGACGTATATAATGTTCCTACCGAGAAGTAGGGGCCGACACGCCAGGCATGTTGTAAAGTATTACATCCGAGATGCTAGGTTCCCTTAGGTAAGGATATATAACGTTATCGACGTTTATAAAGTTCCCGCCGGGTTGTAGGGGCCGACACGCCAGCAATGTTGACAAATATTACTTCTGAGATGTTAGGTTGCCTTAGGTTAGGATGTACAACGTTATAGACGTATATAATGTCCCCACCGAGATGTAGGCGCCGACACGCCAGGAATGTTGTAAAATATTTCACCCGAGAAGTTAGGTTTCCTTAGGTTAGGATATATAACGTTATAGACATATATAATATGTCCACCGAGATGTAGGCGCCGACATGCCAGGAATGTTGTAAAATATTACATCCGAGTTTTTAGGATGCCTCAGGTTAGGATATATAACGCTATAGACGTATATAATGTTCCCAACGAGAAATATGGACCGACATGCCAGGAATGTTGTAAAGTATTACAACCGAGATGTTAGGTTGCCTTAGGTTGGGATACATAACGTCATAGACGTGTATGATGTTCCCACCGAGAACTAAGGTCCGACACGCCAGGAATGTTGTAAAATATTACATCCGATATTTTAGGTTGCCTTAGGTTGGGATATATAAAGTTATAGACGTATATAATGTTCCGACCGGGAAGTAGTGTCTGACGCGCCAGGAATGTTGTAAAATATTACATCCGAGATGTTAGGTTGCCTAAGGTTAGGATATATAACGTTGTAGACGTATATGATGTTCCCACCGAGAGGTAGGGGCTGACACGCCAGGAATGTTTTCAAATATTACATCCGAGGTGTTAGGCTGCCTTAAGTTGGGATACATAACGTTATAGACGTATATAAAGTTCCCACCGAGATTTAGGCGCCGACACGCCAGGAATGTTGTAAAATATTACATACCAGGTGTGATTTTGCCTTAGGTTAGGATATATAACGTTATAGAAGTATATAATGTTCCCACCGAGAAGTAGGGACCGACATGCCAGGAATGTTCTAAAATATTTCATCCGAAATGTTAGGATGCCTCAGGTTAGCATATATAACGTTATTGACGTATATAATGTTCCTACCGAGAAGTAGGGGCCGACACGCCAGGCATGTTGTAAAGTATTACATCCGAGATGCTAGGTTCCCTTAGGTAAGGATATATAACGTTATCGACGTTTATAAAGTTCCCGCCGGGTTGTAGGGGCCGACACGCCAGCAATGTTGTCAGATATTACTTCTGAGATGTTAGGTTGCCTTAGGTTAGGATATACAACGTTATAGACGTATATAATGTCCCCACCGAGATGTAGGCGCCGACACGCCAGGAATGTTGTAAAATATTTCACCCGAGAAGTTAGGTTTCCTAAGGTTAGGATATATAACGTTATAGACATATATAATATGTCCACCGAGATGTAGGCGCCGACATGCCAGGAATGTTGTAAAATATTACATCCGAGTTGTTAGGATGCCTCAGGTTAGGATATATAACGCTATAGACGTATATAATGTTCCCAACGAGAAATATGGACCGCCATGCCAGGAATATTGTAAAGTATTACAACCGAGATGTTAGGTTGCCTTAGGTTGGGATACATAACGTCATAGACGTGTATGATGTTCCCACCGAGAACTAAGGTCCGACACGCCAGGAATGTTGTAACATATTACATCCGATATTTTAGGTTGCCTTAGGTTGGGATATATAAAGTTATAGACGTATATAATGTTCCGACCGGGAAGTAGTGTCTGACGCGCCAGGAATGTTGTAAAATATTACATCCGAGATGTTAGGTTGCCTAAGGTTAGGATATATAACGCTGTAGACGTATATGATGTTCCCACCGAGAGGTAGGGGCTGACACGCCAGGAATGTTTTCAAATATTACATCCGAGGTGTTAGGCTGCCTTAAGTTGGGATACATAACGTTATAGACGTATATAAAGTTCCCACCGGGAAGTAGGGGCCGACACGCCAGGAATGTTGTAAAATATTACATCCGAGATGTTAGATTGCCTTAGGTTAGGATATACAACGTTATAGACGTATATAATGTCCCCACCGAGCTGTAGGCGCCAATACGCCCGAATGTTGTAAAATATTACATCCGAGGTGTGATGTTGCCTTAGGTTAGGATATATAACGTTATAGAAGTATATAATGTTCCCACCGAGAAGTAGGGACCGACATGCCAGGAATGTTCTAAAATATTTCATCCGAGATGTTAGGTTGCCTTTGGTTAGGATATATAACGTTACAGACGTATATAATGTTCCCACCGAGAACTGCGGGCCGACACGCCAGGAATGTTGTAAAATATTACATCCGAGATGTTAGGTTGCCTTAGGTTAGGATATACAACGTTATAGACGTATATAATGTCCCCACCGAGATGTAGGCGCCGACACGCCAGGAATGTTGTAAAATATTTCACCCGAGATGTTAGGTTCCCTTAGGTTAGGATATATAACGTTATAGACATATATAATATGTCCACCGAGATGTAGGCGCCGACATGCCAGGAATGTTGTAAAATATTACATCCGAGTTTTTAGGATGCCTCAGGTTAGGATATATAACGCTATAGACGTATATAATGTTCCCAACGAGAAATATGGACCGACATGCCAGGAATGTTGTAAAGTATTACAACCGAGATGTTAGGTTGCCTTAGGTTGGGATACATAACGTCATAGACGTGTATGATGTTCCCACCGAGAACTAAGGTCCGACACGCCAGGAATGTTGTAAAATATTACATCCGATATTTTAGGTTGCCTTAGGTTGGGATATATAAAGTTATAGACGTATATAATGTTCCGACCGGGAAGTAGTGTCTGACGCGCCAGGAATGTTGTAAAATATTACATCCGAGATGTTAGGTTGCCTAAGGTTAGGATATATAACGTTGTAGACGTATATGATGTTCCCACCGAGAGGTAGGGGCTGACACGCCAGGAATGTTTTCAAATATTACATCCGAGGTGTTAGGCTGCCTTAAGTTGGGATACATAACGTTATAGACGTATATAAAGTTCCCACCGGGAAGTAGGGGCCGACACGCCAGGAATGTTGTAAAATATTACATCCGAGATGTTAGATTGCCTTAGGTTAGGATATACAACGTTATAGACGTATATAATGTCCCCACCGAGCTGTAGGCGCCGATACGCCCGAATGTTGCAAATATTACATCCGAGGTGTGATGTTGCCTTAGGTTAGGATATATAACGTTATAGAAGTATATAATGTTCCCACCGAGAAGTAGGGACCGACATGCCAGGAATGTTCTAAAATATTTCATCCGAAATGTTAGGTTGCCTTTGGTTAGGATATATAACGTCATAGAGGTATATGATGTTCCCACCGAGAAGAAGGGGCCCTCAAGCCAGGAATGTTGTAAAATGTTACATCCGAGGTGTGAGGTTGCCTTATGTTAGGATATATAACGTTATAGAAGTATATAATGTTCCCACCGAGATTTAGGCGCCGACACGCCAGAAATGTTGTAAAACATTACATACCAGGTGTGATTTTGCCTTAGGTTAGGATATATAACGTTATAGATGTATATAATGTTCCCACCGAGAAGTAGGGACCGACATGCCAGGAATGTTCTAAAATATTTCATCCGAAATGTTAGGATGCCTCAGGTTAGCATATATAACGTTATTGACGTATATAATGTTCCTACCGAGAAGTAGGGGCCGACACGCCAGGCATGTTGTAAAGTATTACATCCGAGATGCTAGGTTCCCTTAGGTAAGGATATATAACGTTATCGACGTTTATAAAGTTCCCGCCGGGATGTAGGGGCCGACACGCCAGCAATGTTGTCAGATATTACTTCTGAGATGTTAGGTTGCCTTAGGTTAGGATATACAACGTTATAGACGTATATAATGTCCCCACCGAGATGTAGGCGCCGACACGCCAGGAATGTTGTAAAATATTTCACCCGAGAAGTTAGGTTTCCTAAGGTTAGGATATATAACGTTATAGACATATATAATATGTCCACCGAGATGTAGGCGCCGACATGCCAGGAATGTTGTAAAATATTACATCCGAGTTGTTAGGATGCCTCAGGTTAGGATATATAACGCTATAGACGTATATAATGTTCCCAACGAGAAATATGGACCGCCATGCCAGGAATATTGTAAAGTATTACAACCGAGATGTTAGGTTGCCTTAGGTTGGGATACATAACGTCATAGACGTGTATGATGTTCCCACCGAGAACTAAGGTCCGACACGCCAGGAATGTTGTAACATATTACATCCGATATTTTAGGTTGCCTTAGGTTGGGATATATAAAGTTATAGACGTATATAATGTTCCGACCGGGAAGTAGTGTCTGACGCGCCAGGAATGTTGTAAAATATTACATCCGAGATGTTAGGTTGCCTAAGGTTAGGATATATAACGCTGTAGACGTATATGATGTTCCCACCGAGAGGTAGGGGCTGACACGCCAGGAATGTTTTCAAATATTACATCCGAGGTGTTAGGCTGCCTTAAGTTGGGATACATAACGTTATAGACGTATATAAAGTTCCCACCGGGAAGTAGGGGCCGACACGCCAGGAATGTTGTAAAATATTACATCCGAGATGTTAGATTGCCTTAGGTTAGGATATACAACGTTATAGACGTATATAATGTCCCCACCGAGCTGTAGGCGCCAATACGCCCGAATGTTGTAAAATATTACATCCGAGGTGTGATGTTGCCTTAGGTTAGGATATATAACGTTATAGAAGTATATAATGTTCCCACCGAGAAGTAGGGACCGACATGCCAGGAATGTTCTAAAATATTTCATCCGAGATGTTAGGTTGCCTTTGGTTAGGATATATAACGTTACAGACGTATATAATGTTCCCACCGAGAACTGCGGGCCGACACGCCAGGAATGTTGTAAAATATTACATCCGAGATGTTAGGTTGCCTTAGGTTAGGATATACAACGTTATAGACGTATATAATGTCCCCACCGAGATGTAGGCGCCGACACGCCAGGAATGTTGTAAAATATTTCACCCGAGATGTTAGGTTCCCTTAGGTTAGGATATATAACGTTATAGACATATATAATATGTCCACCGAGATGTAGGCGCCGACATGCCAGGAATGTTGTAAAATATTACATCCGAGTTTTTAGGATGCCTCAGGTTAGGATATATAACGCTATAGACGTATATAATGTTCCCAACGAGAAATATGGACCGACATGCCAGGAATGTTGTAAAGTATTACAACCGAGATGTTAGGTTGCCTTAGGTTGGGATACATAACGTCATAGACGTGTATGATGTTCCCACCGAGAACTAAGGTCCGACACGCCAGGAATGTTGTAAAATATTACATCCGATATTTTAGGTTGCCTTAGGTTGGGATATATAAAGTTATAGACGTATATAATGTTCCGACCGGGAAGTAGTGTCTGACGCGCCAGGAATGTTGTAAAATATTACATCCGAGATGTTAGGTTGCCTAAGGTTAGGATATATAACGTTGTAGACGTATATGATGTTCCCACCGAGAGGTAGGGGCTGACACGCCAGGAATGTTTTCAAATATTACATCCGAGGTGTTAGGCTGCCTTAAGTTGGGATACATAACGTTATAGACGTATATAAAGTTCCCACCGGGAAGTAGGGGCCGACACGCCAGGAATGTTGTAAAATATTACATCCGAGATGTTAGATTGCCTTAGGTTAGGATATACAACGTTATAGACGTATATAATGTCCCCACCGAGCTGTAGGCGCCGATACGCCCGAATGTTGCAAATATTACATCCGAGGTGTGATGTTGCCTTAGGTTAGGATATATAACGTTATAGAAGTATATAATGTTCCCACCGAGAAGTAGGGACCGACATGCCAGGAATGTTCTAAAATATTTCATCCGAAATGTTAGGTTGCCTTTGGTTAGGATATATAACGTCATAGAGGTATATGATGTTCCCACCGAGAAGAAGGGGCCCTCAAGCCAGGAATGTTGTAAAATGTTACATCCGAGGTGTGAGGTTGCCTTATGTTAGGATATATAACGTTATAGAAGTATATAATGTTCCCACCGAGATTTAGGCGCCGACACGCCAGAAATGTTGTAAAACATTACATACCAGGTGTGATTTTGCCTTAGGTTAGGATATATAACGTTATAGATGTATATAATGTTCCCACCGAGAAGTAGGGACCGACATGCCAGGAATGTTCTAAAATATTTCATCCGAAATGTTAGGATGCCTCAGGTTAGCATATATAACGTTATTGACGTATATAATGTTCCTACCGAGAAGTAGGGGCCGACACGCCAGGCATGTTGTAAAGTATTACATCCGAGATGCTAGGTTCCCTTAGGTAAGGATATATAACGTTATCGACGTTTATAAAGTTCCCGCCGGGATGTAGGGGCCGACACGCCAGCAATGTTGTCAGATATTACTTCTGAGATGTTAGGTTGCCTTAGGTTAGGATATACAACGTTATAGACGTATATAATGTCCCCACCGAGATGTAGGCGCCGACACGCCAGGAATGTTGTAAAATATTTCACCCGAGAAGTTAGGTTTCCTAAGGTTAGGATATATAACGTTATAGACATATATAATATGTCCACCGAGATGTAGGCGCCGACATGCCAGGAATGTTGTAAAATATTACATCCGAGTTGTTAGGATGCCTCAGGTTAGGATATATAACGCTATAGACGTATATAATGTTCCCAACGAGAAATATGGACCGCCATGCCAGGAATATTGTAAAGTATTACAACCGAGATGTTAGGTTGCCTTAGGTTGGGATACATAACGTCATAGACGGGTATGATGTTCCCACCGAGAACTAAGGTCCGACACGCCAGGAATGTTGTAACATATTACATCCGATATTTTAGGTTGCCTTAGGTTGGGATATATAAAGTTATAGACGTATATAATGTTCCGACCGGGAAGTAGTGTCTGACGCGCCAGGAATGTTGTAAAATATTACATCCGAGATGTTAGGTTGCCTAAGGTTAGGATATATAACGTTGTAGACGTATATGATGTTCCCACCGAGAGGTAGGGGCTGACACGCCAGGAATGTTTTCAAATATTACATCCGAGGTGTTAGGCTGCCTTAAGTTGGGATACATAACGTTATAGACGTATATAAAGTTCCCACCGGGAAGTAGGGGCCGACACGCCAGGAATGTTGTAAAATATTACATCCGAGATGTTAGATTGCCTTAGGTTAGGATATACAACGTTATAGACGTATATAATGTCCCCACCGAGCTGTAGGCGCCGATACCACCTCGGATGTAAAATATTACATCCGAGGTGTGATGTTGCCTTAGGTTAGGATATATAACGTTATAGAAGTATATAATGTTCCCACCGAGAAGTAGGGACCGACATGCCAGGAATGTTCTAAAATATTTCATCCGAGATGTTAGGTTGCCTTTGGTTAGGATATATAACGTTACAGACGTATATAATGTTCCCACCGAGAACTGCGGGCCGACACGCCAGGAATGTTGTAAAATATTACATCCGAGATGTTAGGTTGCCTTAGGTTAGGATATACAACGTTATGGACGTATATAATGTCCCCACCGAGATGTAGGCGCCGACACGCCAGGAATGTTGTAAAATATTGCACCCGAGATGTTAGGTTTCCTTAGGTTAGGATATATAACGTTATAGACATATATAATATGTCCACAGAGATGTAGGCGCCGACATGCCAGGAATGTTGTAAAATATTACATCCGAGTTTTTAGGATGCCTCAGGTTAGGATATATAACGCTATAGACGTATATAATGTTCCCAACGAGAAATATGGACCGACATGCCAGGAATGTTGTAAAGTATTACAACCGAGATGTTAGGTTGCCTTAGGTTGGGATACATAACGTCATAGACGTGTATGATGTTCCCACCGAGAACTAAGGTCCGACACGCCAGGAATGTTGTAAAATATTACATCCGATATTTTAGGTTGCCTTAGGTTGGGATATATAAAGTTATAGACGTATATAATGTTCCGACCGGGAAGTAGTGTCTGACGCGCCAGGAATGTTGTAAAATATTACATCCGAGATGTTAGGTTGCCTAAGGTTAGGATATATAACGTTGTAGACGTATATGATGTTCCCACCGAGAGGTAGGGGCTGACACGCCAGGAATGTTTTCAAATATTACATCCGAGGTGTTAGGCTGCCTTAAGTTGGGATACATAACGTTATAGACGTATATAAAGTTCCCACCGGGAAGTAGGGGCCGACACGCCAGGAATGTTGTAAAATATTACATCCGAGATGTTAGATTGCCTTAGGTTAGGATATACAACGTTATAGACGTATATAACGTCCCCACCGAGCTGTAGGCGCCGATACGCCCGAATGTTGTAAAATATTACATCCGAGGTGTGATGTTGCCTTAGGTTAGGATATATAACGTTATAGAAGTATATAATGTTCCCACCGAGAAGTAGGGGCCGACACGCCAGGCATGTTGTAAAGTATTACATCCGAGATGTTAGGTTGCCTTAGGTTAGGATATATAACGTTACAGACGTATATAATGTTCCCACCGAGAACTGCGGGCCGACACGCCAGGAATGTTGTAAAATATTACATCCGAGATGTTAGGTTGCCTTAGGTTAGGATATACAACGTCGTAGACGTATATAATGTTCCCACTCAGAAGTAGCGGCCAACAAGCCAGGAATGTTTTCAAATATTACATCCGAGATGTTAGGTTTCCTTAGGTTAGGATATACAACGTTATAGAAGTATATAATGTCCCCACCGAGAAGTAGGCACCGATACGCCAGGAATGTTGTAAAATATTACATCCGAGGTGTGATGTTGCCTTAGGTTAGGATATATAACGTTATAGAAGTATATAATGTTCCCACCGAAAAGTAGGGTCCGACATGCCAGGAACGTTGTAAAATATTACAACCGAGATGTTAGGTTGCCTTAGTTTGGGATGCATAACTTTATAGACGTATATAATGTTTTCCACCGAGATGTAGGCGCCGACACGCCAGGAATGTTGTAAAATATTACACTCGAGATGTTAGGTTACCTTAGGTAAGGATATATAACGTTATAGACGTATATAAAGTACCCACCGAGATGTAGGGGCCGTCACACCAGGAATGTTGTAAAATATTACATCCGATATGTTAGGTTCCCGTAGGTTAGGATATACAACGTCATAGACGTATATGATGTTCCCACCGAGAACTGCTGGTCGACACGCCAGGAATGTTGTAAAATGTTACACGCGAGATGTTAGGTTCCCTTAGGTAACGATATATAGCGTTATAGACGTATATAAAGTTCCCACCGGGAAGTAGGGCCCGACACGCCAGGAATGTTGTCAAATATTACATCCGAGATGTTAGGTTCCCTCAGGTAAGGATATATAGCGTTATAGACGTATATAATGTTACCACCGAGAACTACGGGCCGACACGCCAGGAATGTTGTAAAATATTTCGCCCGAGATGTTAGGGTTCCTTAGGTTAGGAATTATAACGTAATATACGTATATAATATCCCCACCGAGATGTAGGCGCCGACACGCCAGGAATGTTGTAAAATATTACATCCGAGGTGTTAGGATACCTCAGGTTAGGATATATAACGTTATAGACGTATATAATGTTCCCAACGAGAAGTATGGACCGACATGCCAGAAATGTTGTAAAGTATTACAACCGAGATGTTAGGTTGCCTTCGGTTAGGATATATAACGTTACAGACGTATATAATGTTCCCACCGAGAACTGCGGGCCGACACGCCAGGAATGTTGTAGAATACTACATCCGAAATGTTAGGTTGCCTAAGGTTAGGATATATAACGTTATAGACGTATATGATGTTCCCACCGAGAAGGAGGGGCTGACACGCCAGGAATGTTGTAAAATATTACATACCAGGTGTGATTTTGCCTTAGGTTAGGATATATAACGTTATAGATGTATATAATGTTCCCACCGAGAAGTAGGGGCCGACACGCCAGGCATGTTGTAAAGTATTACATCCGAGATGCTAGGTTCCCTTAGGTAAGGATATATAACGTTATCGACGTTTATAAAGTTCCCGCCGGGATGTAGGGGCCGACACGCCAGCAATGTTGTCAAATATTACATCCGAGATGTTAGGTTGCCTTAGGTTAGGATATTCAACGTCATAGACGTATATGATGTTCCCACCGTGATGTAGTGGCCGTCACGCCAGAAATGTTGTAAAATATTACATCCGAGATGTTAGGTTGCCTTTGGTTAGGATATATAACGTTATAGACGTCTATAATTTTCTCACCGAGATATAAGCTTCGACCCGTCAGGAATGTGGTAAAATAGTACATCCGATGTGTTAGGTTGCCTTAGGTTAGGATATACAACGTTATAGACGTATATAATGTCCCCACCGAGATGTAGGCGCTGGCACGCCAGGAATGTTGTCAAATGTTACATCCGAGGGGTTAGGATGCCTAAGGTTAGCATATATAACGTTATTGACGTATGTAATGTTCCCACCGAGAAGTATGGGCCAACACGCCAGGCATGTTGTAAAATATTACATCCGAGATGTTAGGTTGCCATAGGTTAGGATATATAACGTTATAGACGTATATGATGTTCCCACCAGGAAGTAGGGTCCGACACGCCAGGAATGTTGTCAAATATTACATCCGAGGTGTTAGGTTCCCTCAGGTAAGGATATATAGCGTTATAGACGTATATAATGTTACCACCGAGAACTACGGGCCGACGCGCAAGGAATGTTGTAAAATATTACATCCGAGATGTTAGGTTGCCTTAGGTTAGGGCATATAACGTTATAGACGTATATAAGGTTCCCACCGAGAAGTAGGGGCCGACGCGCTAGGAATGTTGTCAAATATTACATCCGAGATGTTAGGTTTCCTTAGGTTGGGATACACAACGTCATAGACGTATATGGTGTTCCCACCGTGATGTAGGGGCCGACACGCCAGAAATGTTGTCAAATATTACATCCGAGGTGTTAGGTTGCCTTAGGTTAGGATATATAACGTCACAGACGTATATAATGTTCCCACCGTGAACTGCGGGCCTACACGGCAGGAATGTTGTAAAATATTACATACGAGATGTTAGGTTGCCTTTGGTTAGGATATATAACGTTATAGGCGTATATAAAGTTACCACCGGGAAGTAGGGGCCGACATGCCAGGAATGTTGTAAAATATTTCACCCGAGATGTTAGGTTTCCTTAGGTTAGTATAGACAACGTTATAGACGTATATAATGTCCCCACCGAGATGTAGGCGCCGACACGCCAGGAATGTTGTAAAATATTATATCCGAGGTGTTAGGTTGCCTTAGGTTGGGATATACAACGTTATAGACGTATATAATGTTCCCACCAAGTAGTAGGGACCGACATGCCAGGAATGTTTTAAAATATTACATCCGAGGTGTTAGGTTGCCTTCGGTTAGGATATACAACGTCATAGACGTATATGATGTTCCCACCGAGATGTAGGGGCCGACACGCCAGGAATGTTGTCAAATATTTCACCCGAGATGTTAGGTTTCCTTAGGTTAGGAAATACAACGTTATAGACGTATATAATATCCCCACCGAGATGTAGGCGCCGACATGCCGGGAATGTTGTCGAATATTACATTCGAGGTGTTAGGTCTCCTTAGGTTAGGATATACAACGTCATAGACGTATATGATATTCCCACCGAGGTGTAGGCGCCGGCACGCCAGGAATGTTGTAAAATATTACATCCGAGGTGTGATGTTGCCTTAGGTTAGGATATATAACGTTATAGGCGTATATGATGTTCCCACCGAGAAGTAGCGGCTGACACGCCAGGAATGTTTTCAAATATTACATCCGAGGTGTTAGGTTGCCTTAGGTTGGGATACATAACGTTATAGACGTATATAATGTTCCCGCCGAGAAGTAGGGGCCGACGCGCCAGGAATGTTGTAAAATATTACATCCGAGATGTTAGGTTGCCTTAAGTTAGGGTATATAACGTTATAGACGTGCATAATGTTCCCACCGAGAAGTAGCGGCCAACAAGCCAGGAATGTTTTCAAATATTAGACCCGGGATGTTAGGTATCCTTAGATTAGGATATATAACATTATAGACGTATATAATGTTCCCACCGAGAACTAAGGGCCGACACGCCAGAAATGTTGTAAAATATTACATCCGAGATGTTAGGTTGCCTTTGGTTAGGATATATAACGTTATAGACGTATATAATTTTCTCACCGAGATATAAGCTCCGACCCGTCAGGAATGTGGTAAAATAGTACATCCGATGTGTTAGGTTGCCTTAGGTTAGGATATATAACGTTATAGACGTAGATAATGCTCCCACAGAGAAGAACGGTGTTACCACACCGGAATCCTGTAAAACACTACAACCTGCGGGGTGGATGACTTATGTTATGTAATATTATGTTATAGATGTGTATAATGTTACCACCGAGAAGTAGGGACCAACATGCCAGGAATGTTGTAAAATATTACATCCGAGAAGTTAGGTTGCCTTAGGTTGAGATATACAACGTTATAGACGTATATAATGTACCCACCGAGATGTTGGCGCCGACACGCAAGGAATGTTGTAAAATATTTCACCCGAGATGTTAGGTTTCCTTAGGTTAGGATATATAACGTTATAGACGTATATAATATCCCCACCGAGATGTAGGCGCCGACATGCCAGGAATGTTATAAAATATTACATCCGAGGTGTTAGGATGCCTCAGGTTAGCATATATAACGTTATTGACGTATATAATGTTCCCACCGAGAAGTAGGGGCTGACACGCAAAGCTTGTTGTAAAATATTACATCCGAGATGTTAGGTTCCCTTAGGTTAGGATATACAACGTTATAGACGTATATAATATTACCACCGAGGACTACGGGCCGACACGCCAGGAGTGTTGTAAAATATTACACCTGAGATGTTAGGTTCCCTTAGGTAAGAATATATAACGTTATAGACGTATATAATGTTCTCACCGAGAAGTAGGAGCCGACACGCCAGGAATGTTGTAACATATTTCAACCGAGATGTTAGGTTTCCTTATGTTAGGATAGACAACGTTATAGACGTATATAATGTCCCCACCGAGATGTAGGCGCCGACACGCCAGGAATGTTGTAATATATTATACCCGAGGTGTTAGGTTGCCTTAGGTTGGGATATACAACGTTATAGACGTATATAATGTTCCCACCAAGTAGTAGGGACCGACATGCCAGGAATGTTGTAAAATATTACATCCGAGATGTTAGGTTGCCTTAGGTTAGGATATACAACGTTATAGACGTATATAATGTTCCCACAGAGAACTGCGGGCCGACACGCCAGGAATGTTGTAAAATATTACATCCGAGATGTTAGGTTGCCTTAGGTTAGGATATACAACGTTATAGACGTATATAATGTCCCCACCGAGATGTAGGCGCCGACACGCCAGGAATGTTGTAAAATATTTCACCCGAGATGTTAGGTTTCCTTAGGTTAGGATATATAACGTTATAGACATATATAATATGTCCACCGAGATGTAGGCGCCGACATGCCAGGAATGTTGTAAAATATTACATCCGAGTTTTTAGGATGCCTCAGGTTAGGATATATGACGCTATAGACGTATATAATGTTCCCAACGAGAAATATGGACCGACATGCCAGGAATGTTGTAAAGTATTACAACCGAGATGTTAGGTTGCCTTAGGTTGGGATACATAACGTCATAGACGTGTATGATGTTCCCACCGAGAACTAAGGTCCGACACGCCAGGAATGTTGTAAAATATTACATCCGATATTTTAGGTTGCCTTAGGTTGGGATATATAAAGTTATAGACGTATATAATGTTCCGACCGGGAAGTAGTGTCTGACGCGCCAGGAATGTTGTAAAATATTACATCCGAGATGTTAGGTTGCCTAAGGTTAGGATATATAACGTTGTAGACGTATATGATGTTCCCACCGAGAGGTAGGGGCTGACACGCCAGGAATGTTTTCAAATATTACATCCGAGGTGTTAGGCTGCCTTAAGTTGGGATACATAACGTTATAGACGTATATAAAGTTCCCACCGGGAAGTAGGGGCCGACACGCCAGGAATGTTGTAAAATATTACATCCGAGATGTTAGATTGCCTTAGGTTAGGATATACAACGTTATAGACGTATATAACGTCCCCACCGAGCTGTAGGCGCCGATACGCCCGAATGTTGTAAAATATTACATCCGAGGTGTGATGTTACCTTAGGTTAGGATATATAACGTTATAGAAGTATATAATGTTCCCACCGAGAAGTAGGGACCGACATGCCAGGAATGTTCTAAAATATTTCATCCCAAATGTTAGGTTGCCTTTGGTTACGATATATAACGTCATAGAGGTATATGATGTTCCCACCGAGAAGAAGGGGCCCTCAAGCCAGGAATGTTGTAAAATGTTACATCCGAGGTGTGAGGTTGCCTTATGTTAGGATATATAACGTTATAGAAGTATATAATGTTCCCACCGAGATTTAGGCACCGACACGCCAGGCATGTTGTAAAGTATTACATCCGAGATGTTAGGTTGCCTTAGGTTAGGATATATAACGTTACAGACGTATATAATGTTCCCACCGAGAACTGCGGGCCGACACGCCAGGAATGTTGTAAAATATTACATCCGAGATGTTAGGTTGCCTTAGGTTAGGATATACAACGTCGTAGACGTATATAATGTTCCCACTCAGAAGTAGCGGCCAACAAGCCAGGAATGTTTTCAAATATTACATCCGAGATGTTAGGTTTCCTTAGGTTAGGATATACAACGTTATAGAAGTATATAATGTCCCCACCGAGAAGTAGGCACCGATACGCCAGGAATGTTGTAAAATATTACATCCGAGGTGTGATGTTGCCTTAGGTTAGGATATATAACGTTATAGAAGTATATAATGTTCCCACCGAAAAGTAGGGTCCGACATGCCAGGAACGTTGTAAAATATTACAACCGAGATGTTAGGTTGCCTTAGTTTGGGATGCATAACTTTATAGACGTATATAATGTTTTCCACCGAGATGTAGGCGCCGACACGCCAGGAATGTTGTAAAATATTACACCCGAGATGTTAGGTTACCTTAGGTAAGGATATATAACGTTATAGACGTATATAAAGTACCCACCGAGATGTAGGAGCCGTCACACCAGGAATGTTGTAAAATATTACATCCGATATGTTAGGTTCCCGTAGGTTAGGATATACAACGTCATAGACGTATATGATGTTCCCACCGAGAACATGGCGGTCGACACGCCAGGAATGTTGTAAAATGTTACACGCGAGATGTTAGGTTCCCTTAGATAACGATATATAGCGTTATAGACGTATATAAAGTTCCCACCGGGAAGTAGGGCCCGACACGCCAGGAGTGTTGTCAAATATTACATCCGAGATGTTAGGTTCCCTCAGGTAAGGATATATAGCGTTATAGACGTATATAATGTTACCACCGAGAACTACGGGCCGACACGCCAGGAATGTTGTAAAATATTTCACCCGAGATGTTAGGTTTCCTTAGGTTAGGAATTATAACGTAATATACGTATATAATATCCCCACCGAGATGTAGGCGCCGACACGCCAGGAATG
The DNA here is from genome assembly GCA_963969225.1 of Xylocopa violacea. Lineage (NCBI taxonomy): Eukaryota > Metazoa > Arthropoda > Insecta > Hymenoptera > Apidae > Xylocopa > Xylocopa violacea. The sequence goes on from CAXAJV010000920.1 coordinate 5,205,913, forward strand.
TTGTAAAATATTACATCCGAGGTGTTAGGATACCTCAGGTTAGGATATATAACGTTATAGACGTATATAATGTTCCCAACGAGAAGTATGGACCGACATGCCAGAAATGTTGTAAAGTATTACAACCGAGATGTTAGGTTGCCTTCGGTTAGGATATATAACGTTACAGACGTATATAATGTTCCCACCGAGAACTGCGGGCCGACACGCCAGGAATGTTGTAAAATACTACATCCGAAATGTTAGGTTGCCTAAGGTTAGGATATATAACGTTATAGACGTATATGATGTTCCCACCGAGAAGGAGGGGCTGACACGCCAGGAATGTTGTAAAATATTACATACCAGGTGTGATTTTGCCTTAGGTTAGGATATATAACGTTATAGATGTATATAATGTTCCCACCGAGAAGTAGGGGCCGACACGCCAGGCATGTTGTAAAGTATTACATCCGAGATGCTAGGTTCCCTTAGGTAAGGATATATAACGTTATCGACGTTTATAAAGTTCCCGCCGGGATGTAGGGGCCGACACGCCAGCAATGTTGTCAAATATTACATCCGAGATGTTAGGTTGCCTTAGGTTAGGATATTCAACGTCATAGACGTATATGATGTTCCCACCGTGATGTAGTGGCCGTCACGCCAGGAATGTTGTCAAATATTACTTCTGAGATGTTAGGTTCCCTTAGGTTACAATATACAACATTATAGACGTATATAATATTACCACCGAGGACTACGGGCCGACACGCCAGGAATGTTGTCAAATATTACATCCGAGATGTTAGGTTTCCTTAGGTTAGGATATACAACGTCATAGACGTATATGATGTTCCCACCGAGATGTAGCGGCCGACACGCCAGGAATGTTGTCAAATATTTCACCCGAGATGTTAGGTTTCCTTAGGTTAGGGTATATAACGTTATAGACGTACATAATGTTCCCACCGAGAAGTAGCGGCCAACAAGCCAGGAATGTTTTCAAATATTAGACCCGGGATGTTAGGTATCCTTAGATTAGGATATATAACATTATAGACGTATATAATGTTCCCACCGAGAACTAAGGGCCGACACGCCAGAAATGTTGTAAAATATTACATCCGAGATGTTAGGTTGCCTTTGGTTAGGATATATAACGTTATAGACGTATATAATTTTCTCACCGAGATATAAGCTTCGACCCGTCAGGAATGTGGTAAAATAGTACATCCGATGTGTTAGGTTGCCTTAGGTTAGGATATACAACGTTATAGACGTATATAATGTCCCCACCGAGATGTAGGCGCTGGCACGCCAGGAATGTTGTCAAATGTTACATCCGAGGTGTTAGGATGCCTCAGGTTAGCATATATAACGTTATTGACGTATGTAATGTTCCCACCGAGAAGTATGGGCCAACACGCCAGGCATGTTGTAAAATATTACATCCGAGATGTTAGGTTGCCATAGGTTAGGATATATAACGTTATAGACGTATATGATGTTCCCACCAGGAAGTAGGGTCCGACACGCCAGGAATGTTGTCAAATATTACATCCGAGGTGTTAGGTTCCCTCAGGTAAGGATATATAGCGTTATAGACGTATATAATGTTACCACCGAGAACTACGGGCCGACGCGCAAGGAATGTTGTAAAATATTACATCCGAGATGTTAGGTTGCCTTAGGTTAGGGCATATAACGTTATAGACGTATATAAGGTTCCCACCGAGAAGTAGGGGCCGACGCGCTAGGAATGTTGTCAAATATTACATCCGAGATGTTAGGTTTCCTTAGGTTGGGATACACAACGTCATAGACGTATATGGTGTTCCCACCGTGATGTAGGGGCCGACACGCCAGAAATGTTGTCAAATATTACATCCGAGGTGTTAGGTTGCCTTAGGTTAGGATATATAACGTCACAGACGTATATAATGTTCCCACCGAGAACTGCGGGCCTACACGGCAGGAATGTTGTAAAATATTACATACGAGATGTTAGGTTGCCTTTGGTTAGGATATATAACGTTATAGGCGTATATAAATTTACCACCGGGAAGTAGGGGCCGACATGCCAGGAATGTTGTAAAATATTTCACCCGAGATGTTAGGTTTCCTTAGGTTAGTATAGACAACGTTATAGACGTATATAATGTCCCCACCGAGATGTAGGCGCCGACACGCCAGGAATGTTGTAAAATATTATATCCGAGGTGTTAGGTTGCCTTAGGTTGGGATATACAACGTTATAGACGTATATAATGTTCCCACCAAGTAGTAGGGACCGACATGCCAGGAATGTTTTAAAATATTACATCCGAGGTGTTAGGTTGCCTTCGGTTAGGATATACAACGTCATAGACGTATATGATGTTCCCACCGAGATGTAGGGGCCGACACGCCAGGCATGTTGTCAAATATTTCACCCGAGATGTTAGGTTTCCTTAGGTTAGGACATACAACGTTATAGACGTATATAATATCCCCACCGAGATGTAGGCGCCGACATGCCGGGAATGTTGTCGAATATTACATTCGAGGTGTTAGGTTTCCTTAGGTTAGGATATACAACGTCATAGACGTATATGATATTCCCACCGAGGTGTAGGCGCCGGCACGCCAGGAATGTTGTAAAATATTACATCCGAGGTGTGATGTTGCCTTAGGTAAGGATATATAACGTTGTAGGCGTATATGATGTTCCCACCGAGAAGTAGCGGCTGACACGCCAGGAATGTTTTCAAATATTACATCCGAGGTGTTAGGTTGCCTTAGGTTGGGATACATAACGTTATAGACGTATATAATGTTCCCGCCGAGAAGTAGGGGCCGACGCGCCAGGAATGTTGTAAAATATTACATCCGAGATGTTAGGTTGCCTTAAGTTAGGGTATATAACGTTATAGACGTGCATAATGTTCCCACCGAGAAGTAGCGGCCAACAAGCCAGGAATGTTTTCAAATATTAGACCCGGGATGTTAGGTATCCTTAGATTAGGATATATAACATTATAGACGTATATAATGTTCCCACCGAGAACTAAGGTCCGACACGCCAGGAATGTTGTAAAATATTACATCCGATATTTTAGGTTGCCTTAGGTTGGGATATATAAAGTTATAGACGTATATAATGTTCCGACCGGGAAGTAGTGTCTGACGCGCCAGGAATGTTGTAATATATTATACCCGAGGTGTTAGGTTGCCTTAGGTTGGGATATACAACGTTATAGACGTATATAATGTTCCCACCAAGTAGTAGGGACCGACATGCCAGGAATGTTGTAAAATATTACATCCGAGATGTTAGGTTGCCTTAGGTTAGGATATACAACGTTATAGACGTATATAATGTTCCCACAGAGACGTAGCGGCCGACACGCCAGGAATGTTATAAAATATTACATCCGAGGTGTTAGGATGCCTCAGGTTACCATATATAACGTTATTGACGTATATAATGTTCCCACCGAGAAGTAGGGGCCGACACGCGAGGCTTGTTGTAAAATATTACATCCGAGATGTTAGGTTTCCTTAGGGTAGGATATACAAAGTTATAGACGTATATAATGTTCCCGCCGAGAAGTAGGCTCCGACGCGCCAGGAATGTTGTAAAATATTACATCCGAGATGTTAGGTTGCCTTAGGTTAGGGTATATAACGTTATAGACGTGCATAATGTTCCCACCGAGAAGTAGCGGCCAACAAGCCAGGAATGTTTTCAAATATTAGACCCGGGATGTTAGGTATCCTTAGATTAGGATATATAACATTATAGACGTATATAATGTTCTCACCGAGAAGAACGGTGTTACCACACCGGAATCCTGTAAAACACTACAACCTGCGGGCTGGATGACTTATGTTATGTAATATTACGTTATAGATGTGTATAATGTGACCACCGAGAAGTAGGGACCAACATGCCAGGAATGTTTTCAAATATTACATCCGAGGTGTTAGGTTGCCTTAGGTTGGGATACATAACGTTATAGACGTATATAATGTCCCCACCGAGATGTAGGCGCCGACACGCCAGGAATGTTGTAAAATATTATATCCGAGGTGTTAGGTTGCCTTAGGTTGGGATATACAACGTTATAGACGTATATAATGTTCCCACCAAGTAGTAGGGACCGACATGCCAGGAATGTTTTAAAATATTACATCCGAGGTGTTAGGTTGCCTTCGGTTAGGATATACAACGTCATAGACGTATATGATGTTCCCACCGAGATGTAGGGGCCGACACGCCAGGCATGTTGTCAAATATTTCACCCGAGATGTTAGGTTTCCTTAGGTTAGGACATACAACGTTATAGACGTATATAATATCCCCACCGAGATGTAGGCGCCGACATGCCGGGAATGTTGTCGAATATTACATTCGAGGTGTTAGGTTTCCTTAGGTTAGGATATACAACGTCATAGACGTATATGATATTCCCACCGAGGTGTAGGCGCCGGCACGCCAGGAATGTTGTAAAATATTACATCCGAGGTGTGATGTTGCCTTAGGTAAGGATATATAACGTTGTAGGCGTATATGATGTTCCCACCGAGAAGTAGCGGCTGACACGCCAGGAATGTTTTCAAATATTACATCCGAGGTGTTAGGTTGCCTTAGGTTGGGATACATAACGTTATAGACGTATATAATGTTCCCGCCGAGAAGTAGGGGCCGACGCGCCAGGAATGTTGTAAAATATTACATCCGAGATGTTAGGTTGCCTTAGGTTAGGGTATATAACGTTATAGACGTGCATAATGTTCCCACCGAGAAGTAGCGGCCAACAAGCCAGGAATGTTTTCAAATATTAGACCCGGAATGTTAGGTATCCTTAGATTAGGATATATAACATTATAGACGTATATAATGTTCTCACCGAGAAGAACGGTGTTACCACACCGGAATCCTGTAAAACACTACAACCTGCGGGCTGGATGACTTATGTTATGTAATATTACGTTATAGATGTGTATAATGTGACCACCGAGAAGTAGGGACCAACATGCCAGGAATGTTTTCAAATATTACATCCGAGGTGTTAGGTTGCCTTAGGTTGGGATACATAACGTTATAGACGTATATAATGTTCCCACCGAGAGGTAGGGGCCGACGCGCCAGGAATGTTGTAAAATATTACATCCGAGGTGTTAGGATGCCTCAGGTGAGCATATATAACGTTATAGAAGTATATAATGTTCCCACCGAGATTTAGGCGCCGACACGCCAGGAATGTTGTAGAATATTACATCCGAGATGTTAGGATGCCTCAGGCTAGGATATATAACGTTATAGACGTATATAATGTTCCCACCGAGAAGTAGGGAACGATATGCCAGGAATATTGTAAAATATTACATCCGAGATGTTAGGTTGCCTTAGGTTGGGATACATAACGTTATAGACGTATATAATGTTCCTACCGAGAAGTAGGGGCCGACGCGCCAGGAATTTTGTAAAATATTACATCCGAGATGTTAGGTTGCCTTAGGTTAGGATGTACAACATCATAGACGTATATGATGTTCCCACCGAGATGTAGGGGCCGTCACGCCAGGAATGTTGTCAAATATTTCTTCTGAGATGTTAGGTTCCCTTAGGTAAGGATATACAACGTTATAGAGTATATAATGTTACCACCGAGAACTACGGGCCGACACGCCGGGAATGTTGTAAAATATTTCACCCGAGATGTTAGGTTTCCTTAGGTTAGGAATTATAACGTTATATACGTATATAATATCCCCACCGAGATGTAGGCGCCGACATGCGAGGAATGTAGTAAAATATTACATCCGTGGTGTTAGGATGCCTCAGGTTAGGGTATATAACGTTATAGACGTATATAATGTTCCCACCGAGAAGACTCGGCGAACAGGCCAGGAATGTTTTCAAATATTTCAGCCGAGATGTTAGGTTGCCTTAGGTTGGGATACAAAACGTTATAGACGTATATAATGTTCCCACCGAGAAGTAGTGGCCGAAGCGCCAGGAATGTTGTAAAATATTGCGTCCGAGATGTTAGGTTGCCTTAGGTTAGGATGTAAAACATCATAGACGTATATAATGTTCCCACCGAGATGTAGGGGCCGTCACGCCAGGAATGTTGTCAAATATTACTTCTGAGATGTTAGGTTCCCTTAGGTTAGGATATACAACGTTATAGGCGTATATAATGTTACCACCGAGAGCTACGGGCCGACACGCCGAGAATGTTGTAAAATATTTCACCCGAGATGTTAGGTTTCCTTAGGTTAGGAATTATAACGTTATATACGTATATAATATCCCCACCGAGATGTAGGCGCCGACATGCCAGGAATGTACTAAAATATTACATCCGAGGTGATAGGATGCCTCAGGTTAGGGTATATAACGTTATAGACGTATATAATGTTCCCACCGAGTAGTAGCGGCCAACAGGCCAGGAATGTTTTCAAATATTACATCCGAGATGTTAGGTTTCCTTAGGTTAGGATATATAACGTTATAGACGTATATAAAGTTCCAACCGGGAAGTAGGGGCCGACCCGAGTTGAATGTTGTAAAATATTTCAGCCGAGATGTTAGGTTTCCTTAGGTTAGGATATATAACGTTATAGACGTATATACTGTTCCCACCGAGAAGTAGGGTCTGACGAGGCAGGAATGTTGTAAAATATTACATCCGAGATTTTATGTTGCCTAAGTTTAGGATATAAAACGTTATAGACGTATATGATGTTCCCACCGAGAAGTAGGTGCCGACACGCATGGAATGTTGTTACATATCAAGCCCCAGATGTCAGGTTGCATTAGGTTAGGATATATAACGTTATGACGTATATGATGATACCACTGAGATGTAGGGTCCGACACGCAACGAATGTTGTAAAATATTGCGTCCGAGATGTTAGGTTGCCTTAGGTTAGGATGTAAAACATCATAGACGTATATGATGTTCCCACCGAGATGTAGGGGCCGTCACGCCAGGAATGTTGTCAAACATTACTTCTGAGATGTTAGGTTCCCTTAGGTTAGGATATACAACGTTATAGGCGTATATAATGTTACCACCGAGAGCTACGGGCCGACACGCCGAGAATGTTGTAGAATATTTCAGCCGAGATGTTAGGTTTCCTTAGGTTAGGATATATGACGTTATAGACGTATATACTGTTCCCACCGAGAAGTAGGGTCTGACGAGGCAGGAATGTTGTAAAATATTACATCCGAGATATTATGTTGCCTAAGGTTAGGATATAAAACGTTATAGACGTATATGATGTTCCCACCGAGAAGTAGGTGCCGACACGCCAGGAATGTTGTAAAATATTACATCCGAGGTGTTAGGATGCCCCAGGTTAGCATATATAACGTTATTGACGTATATAACGTTTCCACCGAGATGTAGGCGCCGACACGCCAGGAATGTTGTAGAATATTACATCCGAGGTGTTAGGATGCCTCACGCTAGGATATATAACTTTATAGACGTATATAATGTTCCCACCGAGAAGTAGGGAACGATATGCCAGGAATATTGTAAAATATTACATCCGAGGTATTAGGTTGCCTTAGATTGGGATACATAACGTTATAGACGTATATAATGTTCCCACCGAGAAGTAGGGGCCGACGCGCCAGGAATGTTGTAAAATATTACATCCGAGATGTTAGGTTGCCTTAGGTTAGGATATATAACGTCATAGACGTATATGATGTTCCCACCGATATGTAGGGGCCGTCACGACAGGAATGTTGTCAAATATTAGTTCTGAGATGTTAGGGTCCCTTAGGTTAGGATATACAACGTTATAGACGTATATAATTTTACCACCGAGAACTACGGGCCGACACGCCAGGAATGATGTAAAATATTTCATCCAAGATGTTAGGCTTCCTTAGGTTAGAATATATAACGTAATAGACGTATATAATATCCCCACCGAGATGTAGGCGCCGACATGCCAGGAATATTGTAAAATATTACATACGAGTTGTTAGGATGCCTTATGTTAGGATATATAACGTTATAGAAGTATATAATGTTCCCACGGGGTAGTATGCGGCGACACGCAAGGAATGTTCTAAAATATCACGTCCGAGATGTTGTGTTGCCTTAGGTTAGGATATATAACGTTATAGAAGTATATAATGTTCCCACGGAGAAGTATGCTCCGACACGCAAGGAATGTTGTAAAATATTACGCCCGAGATGTAAGGTTGCCTTAGGTTAGGATATGTAACGTTATAAACGTATATAATGTTCCCACCGAGAAGTAGGTGCCGACACGCATGGAATGTTGTTACATATCATGCCCCAGATGTCAGGTTGCATTAGGTTAGGATATATAACGTTATGACGTATATGATGATACCACTGAGATGTAGGGTCCGACACGCAACGAATGTTGAAATATATTACATCCGAGATGTTATGTTGCCTTAGGTTAGGACATATAACGTTATAGCCGTACATAATGCTCCCAACGTGATGTAGGGGTCGACACGCCACGAATGTTGAAAAATATTACATCCGAGATGTGAGGTTGCCTTGGTTTAGAACATATAACGTTATAGACGTACATAATGTTCGCACCAAGAAGCAGGTACCGATACGCAAGGAATGTTGTAAAATATTACGTCCGAGATGTTAGGTTGCCATAGGTTAGGATATATAACATTATAGATGTATATAATGTTCCCACGGAGAAGTAGGCGCCGACTCGCAAGGAATGTTGTAAAATATTGCGCCCCAGATGTTAGTTTGCCTTAGGTTACGACATATAACGTTATAGACGTACATAATGGTCCCACGGAGAAGTATGCGCCGACACGCGAGGAATGTTTTAAAATATTACGTCCGAGATGTTAGGTTGCACTAGGATAGGACATATAACGTTATAGACGTACATAATGTTCCCACCGAGAAGTAGGAGCCGACACGCCACGAATTTTGTAAAATATTACATCCGAGATGTTAGGTTGCCTTAGGTTAGGACATATAACGTTATAGACGTACATAACTTTTCCGCCGAGAAGTAGGGGCCGAAACGCCGCGAATGTTGTACAATATTACATCCGAGATGTTAGGTTGCCTTAGGTTAGGACATATTACGTTATAGACGTACATAATGTTCCCACCGAGAAGAAGAGGCCGACACACCACGAATGTTGTGAAGTATTACATCCGAGATGTTAGATTTCCTTAGGTTAGGATATATAACATTATAGACGTATATAATGTTCCCACCGAGAAGTAGGTGCCGACACGCATGGAATGTTGTTACATATCATGCCCCAGATGTCAGGTTGCATTAGGTTAGGATATATAACGTTATGACGTATATGATGATACCACTGAGATGTAGGGTCCGACACGCAACGAATGTTGTAAAATATTGCGTCCGAGATGTTAGGTTGCCTTAGGTTAGGATGTAAAACATCATAGACGTATATGATGTTCCCACCGAGATGTAGGGGCCGTCACGCCAGGAATGTTGTCAAATATTACTTCTGAGATGTTAGGTTCCCTTAGGTTAGGATATACAACGTTATAGGCGTATATAATGTTACCACCGAGAGCTACGGGCCGACACGCCGAGAATGTTGTAAAATATTTCACCCGAGATGTTAGGTTTCCTTAGGTTAGGAATTATAACGTTATATACGTATATAATACCCCCCCCCCCCCCCGAGATGTAGGCGCCGACACGCCAGGAATGTACTAAAGTAATACATCCGAGGTGTTAGGATGCTTCAGGTTAGGGTATATAACGTTATAGACGTATATAATGTTCCCACCGAGAAGTAGCGGCCAACAGGCCAGGAATGTTTTCAAATATTACATCCGAGGTGTAAGGTTTCCTTAGGTTAGGATATATAACGTTATAGACGTACATAAAGTTCCAACCGGGAAGTAGGGGCCGACCCGAGTTGAATGTTGTAAAATATTTCAGCCGAGATGTTAGGCTTCCTTAGGTTAGGATATATAACGTTATAGACGTATATACTGTTCCCACCGAGAAGTAGGGTCTGACGCGCCAGGAATGTTGTAAAATATTTCCCCCGAGATGTTAGGTTTCCTTAGGTTAGGACATATTACGTTATAGACGTATATAATGTTCGCACCGAGAAGTGGAGGCCGACACGCCACAAATGTAAAATATTACATCCGAGATGTTAGGTTGCCTTAGGTTAGGACATATAACGTTATATACGTACATAATGTTCCCACCAATAAGTATGCGCCGACACGCAAGGAATATTGTAAAATATTACGTCCGAGGAGTTAGGTTGCCTTAGGTTAGGACATATTACGTTATAGACGTACATAGTGTTCCCACCGTGAACTAGAGCCCGACACGCCACGAATGTTGTAAAATATTACATTCGAGATGTTAGGTTGCCTTAGGTTAGGACATATTACGTTATAGACGTACATATTGTTCCCACCGAGAAGTAGAGGCCGACACGCCACGATTGTTGTAAAATATTACATACGAGGTGTTAGGTTGCCTTAGGTTAGGACACATAACGTTATAGACGTACATAAAGTTCCCACCGAGAAGTAGAGGCCGACACGCCACGAATGTTGTGTAATATTACATCCGATATGTTAGACTGCCTTAGGTTAGGACATATAACGTTATAGCCGTACGTAATGTTCCCACCGTGAACTAGAGGCCTACACGCCACGAATGTTGTAAAATATTACATCCGAGATGTTAGGTTGCCTTAGGTTAGGACATATAACGTTATATACGTACATAATGTTCCCACCAATAAGTATGCGCCGACACGCAAGGAATATTCTAAAATATTACGTCCGAGGAGTTAGGTTGCCTTAGGTTAGGACATATTACGTTATAGACGTACGTAATGTTCCCACCGTGAACTAGAGCCCGACACGCCACGAATGTTATACCGTAAAATATTACATCCGAGATGTTAGATTGCCTTAGGTTAGGACATATAACGTTATATACGTACATAAAGTTCCCACAAATAAGTATGCGCCGACACGCAAAGAATATTGTAAAATATTACGTCCGAGGTGTTAGGTTGCCTTAGGTTAGGACATATTACGTTATAGCTGCACATAACGTTCCCACCGAGAACTAGAGGACGACACGCCACGAATGTTGTAAAATATTACATGCGAGACGTTAGGTTGCCTTAGGTTAGGACATATAACGTTATAGACATACATAATGTGCCCACCGAGCAGTAGGGGCTGAAGCGCCAGGAATGTTGTCAAATATTACATCCGAGTTGTTTGGTTGCCTTAGGTTAGGACTTATAACGTTATAGACGTATATAATGTACCCACCGAGAAGTCGGCGCCGACACGCAATGAATGTTGTAAAATATCACGTCCGAGATGTTATGTTGCATTAGATAAGGATATATAACGTTATAGAGGTATATAATGATCCCACCGAGAAGTAGAGTCCGACACGCAAGGAATGTTGTACATACTACGTCCGAGAAGTTAGGTTGCCTTAGGTTAGGACATATAACGTTATAGCCGTACATAATGTTCCCACCAAAAAGTAGGAGCCGACACGACAAGAATGTTGTAAAATGCAACGTCCGAGATGTTAGGTTGCCCTAGGATGCGATAAATAACGTTATAGACGTATATAATGTTACCACCGAGAAGTGGGTGCCGACACGCAAGGAATGTTGTAAAATATTACATCCAAGATGCTATGTTGCCTTAGGTTAGGATATATAACGTTATAGAAGTATATAATGTACCCACCGAGAAGTAGGGGCCGAAACGCCACGAATGTTGTAATATACTACATCCGAGGCGTTAGGATGCCTTAGGTTAGGACATATAACGTTATAGCCGTACATAATGTTCCCACCGAGAAGTGGGGGCCGACACGCCACGAATGTTGTAAAATATAACGTCCGAGATGTTAGTGTGCCTTATGATGGGACTAATAACGTTATATACGTACATAATGTTCCCAGCAAGAAGTAGGGGCCGACACGCCACGAAAGATGTAAAATATAACGTCCGAGATGTTAATTTGCCTTAGGTTAGGACATATAACGTTATAGCCGTACATAATGTTCCCACCGAGAAGTAGGGGCCGACACGCCACGAATGTTGTAAAATATAACGTCCGAGATGTTAGGTTGCCCTAGGATGGGATAAATAACGTTATAGACGTATATAATGTTACCACCGAGACGTGGGTGCCGACACGCAAGGAATGTTGTAAAATATTACATCCAAGATGCTAATTTGCCTTAGGTTAGGATATATAACGTCGAGGACGTATATAATGTTCCCACCGAGAACTAGGGCCCGACACGCCACGAATGTTGTAAAATATTACATCCGAGAAGTTAAGTTGCCTTAGGTTAGGGTATATAACTTTATGGACGTATATAATGTACCCACCGAGAAGTCGGCGCCTACACGCAAGGAATGTTGTAAAATATTACATCCGAGAAGTTAGATTGCATTAGGTTAGGACATATAACGTCATAGACGTATATAATGTTCCCACCGAGACGTAGGGGACGACACGCACGGAATGTTGTAAAATATTACGTCCGAGATGTTAGGTTGCCTTAGGTTAGGATATATAACGTTACAGAAGTATATAATGTTCCCACGGAGACGTATGCGCCGACACGCGAGGAATGTTTTAAAATATTACGTCCGAGATGTTACGTTGCCTTAGGTTAGGATATGTAACGTCATAGAAGTATGTAATGTTCCCACGGATATGTAGGCGCCGACTCGCAATGTATGTTGTAAAATATTACCCCCGAGATGCTAGGTTGCCTTTGGTTAGGATATATAACGTTATAGAAGTATATGATGTTTCCACGGAGTAGCATGCGCCGACACGCAAAGAATGTTGTAAAATATCACGTCCGAGATGTTATGTTGCCTTAGGTTAGGATATATGTCGTTACAGAAGCATATAATGTTACCACGGAGTAGTATGCGCCTAAACGCAAGGAATGTTTTAAAATATCACTTCCGAGATGTTACGTTGCCTTAAGTTAGGACATATAACGTTATAGCCGTGCGTAATGTTTCCACCGAGAAGTAGGTGCCGCCACGCAAGGAATGTTGTAAAATATCACGTCCGAGATGTTATGTTGCCTTCGGTTATGATATATAACGTTATAGAAGTATTTAATGTTCCCACGGAGAAGTAGGGGCCGACATGGCACGAATGTTGTAAAATATTACATCCGAGATGTTAGATTGCCTTAGGGTAGGACATATAACGTTATACACGTATATAATGTTACCACCGAGAAGTAGCTGCCGACACGCAAGGAATGTTCTAAAATATTACATCCGAGATGTTAGGTTGCCTTAGGTTAGGACATATAACGTTATAGACGTACATAATCTTCCCACCGAGCAGTAGGGGCTGAAGCGCCAGGAATGTTGTCAAATATTAAGTCCGAGTTGTTAGGTTGCCTTATGTTAGGGTACATAAAGTTATAGACGTATATAAAGTTCCCACCGAGAAGTAGGGGCCGACATGCAAGGAATGCTGTAAAGTATCACGTCCGAGATGTAAGGTTGCCTTAGGTTAGGACATATAACGTTATAGACGTACATAATGTTCCCACGGAGAAGAATACGCCGACACACGAGGAATGTTGTAAAATATTGCGTCCGAGGTGTTAGGTTTCCTTAGGTTAGGATATATAACTTTATAGACGTACATAATATTCCCACCGAGAAGTATGCGCCGACACGCAAGGACTGTTGTAAAATATTACGTCCGAGATGTTAGGTTGCCATAGGTTAGGATATATAACATTATAGATGTATACAATGTTCCCACGGAGAAGTAGGCGCCGACTCGCAAGGAATGTTGTAAAATATTGCGCCCGAGATGTTAGTTTGCCTCAGGTTAGGACATATACCGTTATAGAAGTACATAATGGTCCCACCGAGAAGTAGGTGCCGACACGCAAGGAATGTTGTAAAATATCACGTCCGAGATGTTATGTTGCCTTCGGTTAGGATATATAACGTTATAGAAGTATTTAATGTTCCCACGGAGAAGTAGGGGCCGACATGCCACGAACGTTATAAAATATTACATCCGAGATGTTAGATTGCCTTAGGGTAGGACATATAACGTTATACACGTATATAATGTTACCACCGAGAAGTAGCTGCCGACACGCAAGGAATGTTCTGAAATTTTACATCCGAGATGTTAGGTTGCCTTAGGTTAGGACATATAACGTTATAGACGTACATAATGTTCCCACTGAGCAGTAGGGGCTGAAGCGCCAGGAATGTTGTCACATATTAAGTGCGAGTTGTTAGGTTGCCTTATGTTAGGGTATATAAAGTTATAGACGTATATAATGTTCCCACCGAGAAGTAGGGGACGACATGCTAGGAATGCTGTAAAGTATCACGTCCGAGATGTAAGGTTGCCTTAGGTTAGGACATATAACGTTATAGACGTACATGATGTTCCCACGGAGAAGTATGCGCCGACACGCGAGGAATGTTGTAAAATATTGCGTCCGAGGTGTTAGGTTTCCTTAGGTTAGGATATATAACTTTATAGACGTACATACTATTCCCACCGAGAAGTATGCGCCGACACGCAAGGACTGTTGTAAAATATTACATCCGAGATGTTAGGTTGCCTCAGATTAGAATATATACCGTTATATACGTATATAATGTTGCCACCGAGAAGTAGGGTCCGACACGCCAGGAATGTTGTTAAATATTACGTCCGAGATGTTAGATTGCCTTAGGTTAGGGCATATAACGTTATAGACGTACGTAATGTTCCCACCGAGCAGTAGGGGCTGGAGCGCCAGGAATGTTGTCAAATATTAAGTCCGAGTTTTTAGGTTGCCTTATGTTAGGGTATATAAAGTTATAGACGTATATAATGTTCCCACCGAGAAGTAGGGGCCGACATGCTAGGAATGCTGTAAAGTATCACGTCCGAGATGTAAGGTTGCCTTAGGTTAGGACATATAACGTTATAGACGTACGTAATGTTCCCACCAAGAAGTAGGGGCTGAAGCGCCAGGAATGTTGCCAAATATTACATCCGAGTTGTTAGGTTGCCTTATGTTAGGATACATAATGTTATAGACGTACACAATGTTCCCACCGAGAAGTAGGCGCCGACTCGGAAGGAATGTTGTAAAATATTACATCCGAGATGTTAGGTTGCCTTAGGTTAGGACATATAACGTTATAGACGTACATAATGTTCCCACCGAGCAGTAGGGGCTGAAGCCCCAGGAATGTTGTCAAATATTAAGTCCGAGTTGTTAGGTTGCCTTATGTTAGGGTACATAAAGTTATAGACGTATATAATGTTCCCACCGAGAAGTAGGGGACGACACGCAACGAATGTTGTAAAATATTATATCCAAGATGTTAGGTTGCATTAGGTTAGGATATATAACGTTATAGACGTATGTAATGTTCCCGCGGAGAAGTAGGCGCCAACACGCAAGGAATGTCGTAAAATATTACATCCGAAATGTGAGGTTGATTTAGGTTAGGATATATAAAGTTACAGACGTATATAATGTTCCCACCGAGAAGTACGCGCCCACACGCAAGGAATGTTGTAAAATATTACATCCGAGATGTTAGATTGCCTTAGGTTTGGACATATAACGTTATGGCCGTATACAATGTTGCCACCTAGAAGTATGCGCCGACACGCGAGGAATGTTGTAAATTATCACGTGCGAGATGTTAGGTTGCCTTAGGTTAGGACATATAACGTTATAGACGTACATACCTCTCCCACCGTGAGGTAGGGGCCGAAACGCTACGAATGTTGTAAAATATTACATCCGAGATGTTAGATTGCCCTAGGAGAGGACATATAACGTTATAGCCGTACATATTGTTCCCACCGAGAACAAGGGGCCGACAAGCCACGAATGTTGTAAAATATTGCGACCGAGATGTTAGGTTGCCTTAGGTTAGGACATATTACTTTATAGACGTATTTAATGTACCCACCTAGAAGTGGGCGCCGACACGCTAGGAATGTTGTAAAATATTACATCCGAGATGTTAGGTTGCCCTAGGATAGGACATATAACGTTATAAACG